>JANZXR010000002.1:19637398-19679347 GCA_027575705.1 Erythroxylum echinodendron | reverse complement strand
CTGTGTCACTGTTCACAGACTTCAGACGATAGATTCTCAGTTGATAGAGGGTCAACCCAGAAGATAAAAGTCAACCATAGAGGATAGAACACAGAGGATAGATTAAGGACTAGGGATTATAAGAAGGAGTTAAGAAGTACTGAAGCGAAGTGCATCTTCTGTGTTTCTGTTCACCTTGTATCTTCTGTCCCAATGTTGAGCCCTCAAGAGTTAGAATTGACCTTTGAGGTCTTCATGGAAGTTATGGAGCTTGAAAACATCTTTCCAACCATGTAAATGATACCCTAAACCGATTCCCCTAGAGAAAGATATAACGCTTGAAAGGTATCGTCTGTGTTTCCCAGACTTCGTCTGTGATACTGTTCACACTATCGTCTGGGTTCCTGTTCACTTATATCTTTTGTCCTATTGTTGACCCCTCAGAAGATAGAGTTGATCTTGGGGTCTTCAGGGAAGTTGTAGACCTTGGAATTATCTTTCAAACTATATGGAGAGTACCTCGAACTGATTACACTAGGGAAAGTTATGAAGTTTGTAAGATATCGTCTGTGTTATTGTTCACAGACTATCGTCTATGTTACTGTTCACAGACTTCGAAATAGACAGAAATGAGACGATAGAAATGAAGCAAAAGGAATCCAAAAATGAGACGCAAGAAATGAGACTAATAAAAGGGGAGTTTTGAGAGGATAACCCGAAAGTGATCAAGGTGTTATCTCTGGAAGATAACTTACGTAGTAAGATATTCTGTATGCATGAAAGTAACAAGTATGGTATCAGAGAAAACATGAATAATCATGTATGAGGAGTTAGGTTCCGGAATCAGGGCCCGATAGATTATGGTATCAGAGCATGAAAGCAAGACTGAGTCAGACTCGAGAAACCGGGTTTCACAGTATACAAGATGTCCATTTTGAAAAAATACAACCAAATTCAGAATTGAAATAATCATAGAATGGGTTCGATTCAAGCTAAAGACCACTTTAGATTCTGGTCATGATAGTTACAAAATGGCAGTTATGGAATGGCGGTTACTTTCTATTATATAAGTTTGTCAGTTAAGTTAGTTGTAGGTTGTTTGTCCTAATTTGAATGTTTGAATGGGTCATAATGTTTCAAACATTTGAAAATTCTAAATCAGGATAAGTTAGCATGAAAAGATAAGATGGTTGGTTAAAAAACTATTGGAACTTATCCAAATTTGTTGCTCCTATATATGTGCGTTGT
Organism: Erythroxylum echinodendron; assembly: GCA_027575705.1. NCBI lineage: Eukaryota > Viridiplantae > Streptophyta > Magnoliopsida > Malpighiales > Erythroxylaceae > Erythroxylum > Erythroxylum echinodendron. The sequence goes on along the minus strand of JANZXR010000002.1, from coordinate 19,678,120 downwards.
AGGCTGGAAAATATGGTAGATTTTGCCTCTTTCTAGGCCTTATTCCATGTAACATTTTTTATGACACATCAATAAAAATTTGCTTCATATATATGATCTGATTCCTTGTTGTTTACTTCCCAAAAACACTAGAAAACCAAAGGCATAGGACTTGTTCGACAAAATGTCTGAAAACAGTAAAGTGATACTTTTACACGTTCAATTGTCCAGATTTGGTTATGTTTGTGTTTATGCATTTCCAAACCTTATTCCAACATGTTAACATTTCAAAGAGACTTTTATAATCCTCTAAAGAGTGGAGATTGAAGGGCTTAACACTTGTTTGACTAAGTGCTTCAAATTAGTGTCTAAAAGTTGATTAACAAATTGAATAAGTGAAGTGCACTTAAGTTGTTTAGTGAAATTTCACTGAGAACTTAGCTAAGGGACTAAGTTACGGCATGAGAAATTTGAAGGCATCTGTCTAGACTAAAAAAGGCCCGTGACCGTCGGTACCAGAGAAAGGTGTGCAAGGGAAAGTAAGAGATAAATAGTGAGTAGAAATATGGACCAATTGAGGGAAATGATGGCTCGGTTGGAGCAAATTCTTAGACCAATTCTAGCAAAAAAGGGATTCACCATGGCTGGCCAATTGGATTCAATAACTGAGGCATTGGAATACATCCATAAATGATCAGATGAAATTTTGGGAGAGACAAATAGGAGAGTGTCGGTTATAGAAGACGCATTGGAACTTCTTCACACCAAATATGTCCAACACAACAGAGGGAGTTTGGCAAGGTTTAAAGTCTTGAAACCAAAGCATTTTGATGTTGCTGGAGATGCTAAGATGTTGGAGAACTTCCTGTGGGACTTGGAGCGATATTTTCTTCCAATAAGTGTGTTGGAAGGAGATAAAGTGATGCTAGATAGTATTTACTTAGTTAGAGAAGCCAAGTTATGGTGGTGTACAATGATCTAAATATGACTCATCCATGACTTGATACATGGAACGGGCTAGTGTAGGAGCTAAAGGACTAGTTCTTGCCTTGTAACACCTCTTAGACAGCAAGGGAAGCCTTGAGAAAGTTACAACATGACAGAATAGTTTATGTCAAGGCGTTTAGCTCTTTGATGCTGAATATTCATAATATGTCGGAAGAAGACAAGCTATTCAATTTCCTATTGGGACTTCAATCTTGGGCACAAAGTGAATTACAAAGGCAAGGTGTTTAAGACCTCTTAAGTGCTATTATTGTTACTGATTAGTTGGTGGATTTACCATCAAATAAAGACAAAAAATGTTTCCCGCAATAATGGGTGTGGAAAAACTGTTGGAGAAAATTTCATTGGGCAAAATAAGAAAGTTAGAAATGTGCGATCCTCTTAAAAATCTACTCAAAATGTTATTTACTTTTTATATAGTGGACTACATTATGCAAGGGAATGTCCAAGGAAAACGAAGTTGAATCCATTACTGAGCGAGGAGGAGGACAATAGTGAAATAGTTACAATTCATAGGGGGTTGAAAAGGCACCTAGAAGTGGGACTTCTAGGACCTTTAATGAGTAAATATAAGGAGGAGGGGCTCATATAAATTTCCTTTCGTGATGATAAGGGGCTACAATAGACTTGTAGTACCATCTTTAATTGTTCCATCTATAGCAAAGAGGTTTGTTGTCTATTGAAGTTTTACAGTTGGTAGCAGGGGCTGCCACTACAAAATCTTGATGTAATAGCATACATGACTGTGTGATTTTGGTACACCCAACATGTTTTGTTAGACTTTTGCAGGGAAAAAGGTGATGGATTTGTCAACTTTAGGAATAAGTAACCAAGGAAAAACATGTTAAAGAGATTCAACACATTAGCTATCGACTAGGACATTGACTTTCTTTTAGTAGGGTAGGCTTGTGCAACGTTCTTTTTGAGAGAATATGTATGGAAGGGAAAGGAAGGGGAGTGCTTAGGAACTAAAATGGAATGGGCTCATGTATCTATTTGTAAGTCAAAAGATGGGCATAAAATATATAAAAGTTATTAATATAATTTTATTGTAAAAGAAATTATGAAAGTTGTTGTTTCACAACTAGTCTTTCTAGGTAAAGTAGGTTAATTCAACTTTCCTTAAAGGCCAATGCCTATGGAAAATCAAAGCCAAGCAATCAATATCTCGAACTTTGAAGCAAATTCTAGATTTAAGAGGAAAATTGAGGGATTGTTTCAAAACCAAAATTGAAAATGGTATTAGTTTTGGTATGATCTAATAGCAAGATTTTGGTCTTTACACTTGGTGAATAAGTATATAGAACATGAGGAATATAATTCCTGACAATGCTAAGGTCAATTTGATTACATATGAGAGCAATTGGTCCAAGAATGCCCAAAACTTAAAAGTGTTCTCAGCTATTCTTAGTGGCATGCCAGCTTAGCAACCAAACTAGGAGGAAGAAGACCATTATAACTATTAGATAATGCATAGTTGTAAAAGCCTTTATTAAGTGCTCCTCTCTTGGGATATTCAAAACCACACAAAGTCTATTCTCTCGGAGGTCATTAGTCTAGAATTGTCGTCTCTTTTATAATTTGGCTAGCTATCACGGGAAACTAAGTACCAAGGATAGGCTAAGCAAAATGGTTAATTTAAGCTCTACTTATGTGCTTTGTTACCAGAAAAATGGATCCGTTGATAATTTGTTTTTTTTATTGCTACTTCACTGCCATAATTTACAGGCAAATGCTTGATACATTCAACCTCCAATGCAACACTTACAAAAGGAATAATATTGTGACAAATGCTTGATACATTCAACCTCCAATGCAACACTTACAACTGGAATAATATTGTCATATCGATATGCAACATAAGAAGCCTCAGTATGCAGAGTTCTTAGTAATTTTAACTATTTTTACTTACACTATTTATTGGATCTAGAAATTAAGTAATCAGAGGGTGTTCAAGGACAAGCAATTGTACCAGAGAAAATATACTAAGTAAAGACATGGTGAATGGAATCAATGACATAATAATAAAGAACTTGAAATTAACAAGCTTTAAGAGTTACCTATTTGTGGTGTTGTTGGCAGCTTGAGTTCTACTATACAATATTGCGATTAGCATTTCTGTTGGTTACAACCTTGATCACCTCCTGAAATAAATTCTCTTCAATTTCTAAAAAAAAGTATAAATTTTAAACTTAATTTCCAAAATTTAAAATAAAAAATTATTTGAAAATATTTATATTTAAAGTTTCTTAAAAAATACTCTTCATTTTGTTACAACTAGCTAGCACCTTCAAAGCTATAGACTACGACTGAGATTGTACTCATATCGCATTCTGAAAATACAGAAAATCTAAGCATTCATTCACTCATATATACAGTATATCAGAGCGACCCTTGTTTGTTTTTGTTTTCACCAGTACAGCGAAGAGAGGTTGTCAAGTTAATGTACACCGAGCTGGATGGTATCTGAAAGAGAAAGTTGGCACATGGGGAAGATACTTTATCATCTTTTTAACTACGTAGAGAAAGGAATAGATAAGTATATTATATCAAACTTTGTGATCAAAGCACATGGAAAATGTCTCGAAACCTCACTCAGAAATATCACAAGAAAAGCAAAAGATACATTTCGGGGTTGGAGTATAAATATTCCTCCACACTCTCCCCGTAGAAACCTTCGTAGGGTTGGAAAATACTTTACATTTACACCCAGAAACCTACTGCCATACCAAAAGCAGCGACAGATACATGACTGCATTTGGGAATAATGATAGAACTGACATAACAATAGGATGTGGTCCTACTACCCAACACCTCCTCAGCATCTCTCTCTCACGCACAACACCAGTTAAAGGAACGCAAAACCTCCAAATAATGCATTACATTAGTGAAAGGCGATGATCACATGGAATAAAAGCAGCATCTGACAACATACACATGCCTTTTGCCCTCAGTTGCACATGCTCTCTGTCTCCTACACCACAACACCATATTCATCCCTTAATCCCTTTTCTATTAATACTAACCTAAAATATTTCTTCACACGCAAACTATGTTAAGAGCCCACCAAAGGAAAAAAAGAAAAAAAGAAGAAATTGCGCACACCGTCACAAACCTTTTTTCGCCTTTTTTTTTTCATCCCCATCTGTAATAGTAACACTATAAACATGTCACAAGCTTCATAGTTATTGTTTTTGCTATGTTTCCTCCTTTTTTATGTTAATCTTTAGTTTGTTACTATCGAGTTGCTTGTGGAACGGCGAGCAGCCATCAAAGTGCACGGAAGATGTCTGTGGCAAGAGATGAGATGGTCATTGGTTAAGCCAGCAGCTTGCATGAATGAGTGAACCACGGTGGGACCTGCGAACCTGAAGCCTCTCCTCACCATGTCTTTGCTTATTGTTTCTGATTTTGATGTCTTCACTGGTACCTTGTGTCCAAATTTGTACTGTGTGGAGATGGGCTTATTGTTCACAAACGCCCATACATATTTGTCAAATGATCCAAACTCTTTCTTGATCTGAAATTACGACCTTTCGTAAGAACACATTTTATATAGTCGTAATTGGCTACTACTACACAAACAGTGAAGCTGGGATTCAAATAGAGGAAAGCGTCTGGAGCCTGGTCGTCTACAATCTTTCCCAAATAAGAGGAAAGAAACAGATATAATATAAATTTGGAAAATCAAGTCCTTGTTTGCATCTTTTCTTGATCTTTTTGACATTAAAAAATGGTTCTTTTTAGCCTAATAACAAACAAAAAGAGGTTCTTTTGAAGTTTGAATCTAATCGAATATTAAAATGCTAAATGAAAATACAAAAAATAAGAAAAGATTAGTGAGTTTTGATATTTAGAAATGATTACCTCGAGAATTCTGTTAGAGTTGTCGACGACACCTCGAACTCTGCTCATATCAATCCCATATTCTGTGCTGATTAACGTCATTTGTTTTTCAGTCATGTTGGCCACAGTTTCTGCATCAAAACCCGAAAATGCATTCCTGCAGAAGAGACCAACAATCTCGAATCTAAGCTTGAATTTTAGCAGTCATAGTATAAAATAGAGGAATTAAGTCCAGGGAAAGCCATTAGATTTAAAGTGATACAACCCACCTGAAATCTTGACGTTTCTTCAGAATGGAAGTCCAATCTGAGCCAACCTGAGCCCCACTTAGAACTAGCAATTCAAACAACATCCTGCGCGATATATGTTCAGAAGCATGAAAAGTTTATCACTTGGATAATTTAGTACTAATCATGTGTAAACCAGTGTGTTAGACAGAGACTTACTTATCATCATGGACAGGAACTCCCCATTGTTCATCATGGTAAGCAATATAGATGGGATCTGTGCACATGAAAATGGATAACTGTTAAGCCAAAAGTTTATCTCTCATGTCTTGGAATACATACAAGAAAATCCCTACTAAATTTTGGCCCTTCTTATTTTTCTCAAGCTACTTCACCTTGCAGTTTGCACACCCGTGTACTCTCTCTCTCTCTCTCTCTCTGTGGCTAAAAATTTATAGATATATTTGAACTTGATAGAGCTGAAGGAAATTTGGGTTCTTTAATGTTACCTGAATTTGATGTAATAAAACTGCATCTTCTCTGATCTTCCTCTTCGGGCTTGGCCGTTGACGTAATTGAAGATGTGTCAATCGGGACGACCTTGGATTCAAACTTGGCAGACTTGGATCGTCCATAGTGAGCAATTTTCATCTTTCTATGAGCGTGTTGAAGTGCCATTTGTTCTCTTCTCACAGCAGCAATACTTCCAGGGGATTCCATTATCAAAGACGAAGAATAACTCAAAGATGCTTCTATAGAAGAAGAGGATGAAGAAAGAACAAATCCAATATTATTGCCAACAGTACTAGTGATGCTTTCCTTGAAGCTTTTAGACTTCTTCCTGTCCAAAGTTGCAGTCTTTGAATTATTGTTATTACTGTTATTAGTTATTGGGATGGGGAGGGATACTTTATCAGAACTAGAATTCATTAAGGTGTTAGAAGAGTCACTTCCTCTCTTGACAGCAGGCAGTCTTGGGGACCTGGACTTAGGTGACAAAGTCGGTGGTGGCAGTGGTGGTGGAGACGGTGGAGATTTGTTTGATAGTTTCTTTAAGGAATTGCGTCTTTCCATGGTTGGAATAGGTTGAAGGACAGGGCGGCCATTGATCCTGCAGGGTGCTCTCGGAGGAATCTCAACGCCATCTGTGCTGACTTTTGCCTTAGAGGAGGTACACATGTTCAGTTGGTGTAATATATGATCGAGTGGGGCTTCAGCAATTGAAGGAAAAAGGGCACTTTAGCTTAGAACATGAAGATAGTAGAGAGCAAGTTACGTACGACAGAAAGAGGAAGAGTTGGTGTGAAGAATCAAGTTAAGGTTGAGCTAGAAGGAAGGGGAGGAGCTTGGTGGATTATATAGAGGTGGGGAAGTGGTAGGGACACTTTCAGATTAGTCTGCACATGCTAAATTACTTAGTCTAGTCCTTCAAGAATAAGAGATTTACATTCAATTCCAAAACTTGAAAACTTCCAATTTCCTTCCTCATCTAATTCATTCAGTCTAAAGGGGATTTTGACATTTATTTATGTATACGTTTGGGAACATGGAAGGGTTGGAGTCTGCCATACAAGGCCTTGTGAGGAGCATTACTTTATGGTAACTATGCCACGAGGGGTGACCTGACCATGACACGGACACGCCTTCTGGTATCCATAACTTCCCCACTTGCAAAGTGTTAATTGCAAACTCTGCTAACTAAACTGTCATTTAACTTATCATTAACTTGTATTATATGCCGGAGAGAGCATCGAGGCAAGTCCTCCTCCTACACACGGGAATTTTCAGTTGGTTGAAAATACATTTACCTATAAGGCTACCATATTTATCTCCATGTCCATCATATATGAATTGATTCTTCACTCCTCCTGGCATAAGATGGTGGAGTGACGGATAAGAAAGGTAAGTATTTTTGCATGTATTGGTAAGAAGAAAAAAGAAAACACCAATCATTAGCTAGCAGGGCAGGTTGTTCTTTTTTTAGCTGGAGAGGAATCTCTCTCTCACTCTCTCTCTTCTTGACTTTGCTGGCCCTCGAATGAATGAAAAGAAGACAGACATGTAAACACATCGGTTGTATTATTGATATCTGAGTACTTGCCCGTAATCAGAACCCTTTTTTGTGGCAAAGCACAAACCAGCCACGAACCCTCTTAGATGTTGACAAAAAATTGATGATGATGACTAAGTTGTTGTAACTAATCAAAATCCAAAGCGGATTACAAGTTTAGAATAAACCTTTTTGATGAGATGAGAGTATTAGTTCATATCACTAAATGATACAGGCGATATTATATACAATTGTGATAGCAACCTTATAATATTGAACGAAACATATACAAGCTAAAATTATTTTTCTTCCATGTGAAAATTTCTCAATTTCTAATCTTGTAGAACTTGAACTCTAGTGCATAAAAATACTTTCCTACATCGTAGTTATCATATCAAATTCGAATGTTAATTCTGAAACTAACTAGCTTTGATTATTTAATTATCATTTGCTTTATAAGTATGCATAGTAATTAGCTTTGTTCCAACCGGTCCATTCCGTAGCTCACAGACATATGTATGACCATCAAGCTACTTAAGTGCCTGTCTGGATGAGCTTATTTTAGTAGAGCTTTTGTCAGTAGAGCTTTTCTGAGAAGGGTTTTTATAAGAAGCCAGTTGACTGTTTGGCTGTCAATTAAGAAAACAGCTTTTTTGAAAGAGCTTCATATAATAGACTGTTTGGCAATATAAAAATAAAAAGCGCTTTTGTTAATTTTAACTATACTCTTTTTGTAATAAAAATGATTTATGTATATAAATAATATTTAAAATATATTAAGCAATATGCAAAACACAATATATATTAAGTTTACATTTGATTTGAAATTCAACCATTATTAGGCCTTTCATGAATGGAATGGGTTTACATTTACTTTACGATTGTTTAACAAATTCACTTCCATCTTATAGGAAATTATTAAAGAGATGTCTTTTTTTTTTTAGAAAATAAAACTAATATCTAAAATAAATATTAAAACATATAAAAGATTAAATAATATTATAATCTCAAAATAAATATTGAAGTTGATTAAATAAATTTACAATTACATTTTTAACTTGTTTTTGGAAAAGGAAAAATGGGTTGACGTATGGCGAACATATCGTTTAGCTCGAACGGACCTTCTCTGGGTCGGTGATGAGATTGCAAGAAAAAATATAGACTTGAGATTGAGCTAGTGAGGAAGTGTTGAGCCTTAGCAATGAGTCTTGCATTTTCATGGATGTGTATGTGTAGTCAAACCTCGTGCATAAGCCACAGAGAAGCGTGCCAAAGAGCTCAATGAGTCCATCTAGCCCAGAACTCCATGCCCACCTAAAACTAGAAGGAACCAAACGCTATTAGACATAACTGCCATTGAAGTAATCCCAAAACTGGACATAACTGCAGCGACCAAGTATGTGACCCTCTCCGATCTCTTCCTGGCTAGCCTCTCCGCGACGCGAGGCATCAAGATCTGGTTATTAGCCTTCTCAGGCATTTGCTCTTCGCGAGTTTCGATTTGGGTATTTTGTCTAGGGTCCTGAAGGATGACACAGATAGCGAAACTGGGTTTTCTTCGAACAGAATAAAACAAATTCTGGCACCTAATCAAAAAACGGAAGGGTGAAAACACGAGAGCTAACACAGAGAAGCCTCTAAAAACTTCTTTTCTAAACACACGAGCGCAGATCAGAGAGCAAAGGTAGAGAGAAAAGAGAGATTGAATTTTGGTTTCAGAGAGTTTTTAAGCTTAGGAAGTTATATACGTAAATGACAGAAATTATGAAGCTAAATTCTACCCAAAAAAGCTAAAATGAGGGGCTTTTTTGAAAAGCTTCAAATTTAAACTTCTTAAAAACTGTATTTTAGCTTCTAAAAAAGTCATTTCTATTAAAAAAAGTGCTTTTGGATTTTTTGACTAAACACTCATTTTTCTTAAAAATAGCTTTTGCGGTGAAAAAAAGTACTTTTTCACCCTCCAAAAGCTCAACCAAACGGGTGCTAAGTTCCTTTTGCGGACCATTTAGCTACATATCAAGGTACGAATCACATCTTTGTTTAATAGATTTTTTTAAGGAATTGTAATGAATTTGGCCATTAAAGGCAAAGCAAGAGTTACAAGAAAACTACAAAGAATAGTACATATTTGTTAATGCAAAATGAGTTACATTAGAGAAAAAGTGCTACCTTCCTAGCCATGATAGGAATTAAATATTCCACATTCTAAACCAATATTCCTAGCAGTGGAAATTTAGTTTGTGCAGGTTAGCAGGACTTCTGATTTGTAGAAACATATTATTTTGAAACTGCTCCTTAGATAAGCTTCTATTTTGAAAATTTTGAAAGTTCCTCTTATCCTAGATGGTCTTGACAATAAAAGAGAGAGCAATGCAAAAGTACCACCTGATAGGATCATCCGAAAGTGCAAAATGACCACACCAAGCCTTGAAAGTGTTCTAATGATTAGGAATATTCATCTTGTAACATCTGTGTAGTGTTGCCCTCCAGTTGGTATTGACAAACTCTCATTCAAGAATAAATGTTCATAACTTTCCTTAGCCATTTGAAAAAGGATACATTAGTTAGCTATATTGAGAAAACACTTCAACTTGTCTATTGTTGGCAATTTTTCCTTAAAGGCTTTCCACAATGTGAATGCAACTCGAGGATGGCAATGCTTGGTTCTAACCACTCTGGTATAGGGAATTATGTTAAGGTGCTTTTGTAGGAGATTCCTACAAGATTGGTTGGCTAAATTCCCATTTCTGGAGTGCTTTTAGATAGTTATACCCTTTCCTCTAAGCAGGTTAGTTTGATGAAGCTTATGATATATAGAAATAGAAACTTCATTTTGTATAAAAATTGTTCTATCCCTTAAAGCATCCTCAACTATTATGTTCTAGTCAAGAGCAGTTCTAAAACAGTGTATCCCTTGTAGGTTGATTAAAGAGCCACACGATTGTCAGTTTTCAAACCAAAAACTGGTCAGTTTACCATTCCCCATCATATTGAAAATTTTATGTGTATGAAGATGCAAGTTTGATTTTAACACTCCAAATGCTTCTTTCCTTTATGAATATACCATCGACCCACTTACACCAAAGAGACTGCTTTTCAATCAATAATTCCCAGAGTCTTTTCCCATCATTATTTTGTTCATTAGTTTCAGTGAGATGATCCTAAGACTCCCTTTATTCTTAGGTAAATAAACCTTTTTCTATTGCATTCTAGCACTCTTGGTAGATTCCTACTGTCCATTCCATAGAATTTTATTAAAGATCCTCTCAACAATTTTAATTATCTTCCTAGGCATAGCTAAATATAAAGACCAAAATACATTGATAGAATTCAGCATAGAGGATATAAGTTGGATCCTACTAGCAGTAGATAGAGTTTTAGAGCTCTATTTCTTTTGATTCTTTGAACTAGTAAGGAAAAACCACCAAAAGTATGATTAGGAATTGAAATTGGGATACCAAGCTAAACTATTGACAAGGATAAATGTGTGAAATCAGTGATGGGTTGGATAGCTATGTCACTCTTTAAAGTAGATTCAGACAAGTAGAAGCCACTTTTTGTATAATTCACTTCTAAACCAAAGAGATTGCTAAATATTTTTGAAGCTTTCATTAGTATAGAAAATAAATTTAGTTCTACCTTAGAAAGCAGAATAAGATCATCTGCAAAGCTCAAGTTTGTAATCCTTAGTTTTTGGCACTTGGAGTGATATTTAAAAGATTTAGTTCACTCTACCATAGCTTTAAGAGTTCTATTGAAAACCTCTATAATAAGGGCAAAGAGATATGGAGACAAGGGATTCCCTTATCTAATTCCCTTAGAGCTTTTAAAATGTTTACTAGGCTACCCATTTACCAAGACTTTAAAGGTAGGAGTCGTGATACATTTTAAGATCCATTACATGAATTTTTATGGAAAATTCAAAGCTTGGAGAGTATTAAAAATGAATTTCCAATTAATATTATCAAAAAAATTTCAGGTTAACCTTGAGGAAGCAGTTCATTCTTCCTCTTCTGAAACCATAAGCTTTGACAAGTTCTTACAATAATAATATATTATCTACTATAGCTCGACCTGGGATAAAGGCCCCTTGAGAAAAATTAATGTAGTTCCCCAACACTCCTTTAAATCTTTGAGCTACTACCTTAGAGATGATTTTATAAATTGTATTATAGCATGAAATTAGCCTAAATCAGAGGAGTTATTCTCACCACCTTTGGGGACAAGAGTAATGAACGTCTTATGGAATTCTGTTAACATCTTTCCTTTATTGAAGAACTCAAGTATTGAATCATTCATTGTAGGCTTGAATAGGTGCAAAGCTTTGTTGAAAAATAGAGGATAAAAACCATCCAGACTAGGTGCATTGTAGGGGTTCAAGGTCTTCAATGAGTCTTCAATTTCCTACTTGGAGATAGGTTGAGTCAACATTCAGTCTCTTGAGTAGTAATTCCAAACTGCAAAAGTTCTCCAAAAAAGAGCTGCGATAAAGTGGCCTTAGAGGGGGTTTTCAAAAGATTTGAAAAGTAGTCAAATGCTCTAAGAAGCAAGGAATGCTAGGAGTTAAACTCATGGTTGTTATGTATTAGCGAGACTATTTTGCTATTGTTTTTCCTAGAGATAACTACCCTATGGAAAAAATTTGTATTCTTGTCTCCCACCCTTTGGAAAAAAGTTTTATTCCTTTCATATATTCGATCCTCGACCTCTATTTTAGGAAGGAATAATCATAAGTAAGTGCATTGTAGAAGTGTTCCATTGTAGATCTTTCCTAATTCTATAGGTAGGGGGACTAAGGATCAGTTTGGAGCTCGGATTGAATTCTCTCAAAGGCAGTTCTTACTGTATTAAAAGATGGTGAGTGTTTCAAATATTGTTCTTAAACAATACTTTCATTTATTGCTTAATGAGTGAGAGCTTCTTAGCAAGAATGAATTTCTTGGAACCTTGCATGGGTGCACATAAAGCTTTCACAATGTAAAAGTCAAATTTAGCAAGTTCAGCAAAGAATTTGTTGATTTTAAAGGGAGAATAAGTTCTATCTATCTCCAGGTGAGTTATAATAGTTGAGTTAACTAAAAGGCTTTGTTGGTGAAGTGAGTTTATTTGCTTGTAGTTTATAAACCATATTTAATTTTACATGCATCTATCTAGTTTCTTCTTAATAAAGTTATCCCCTGTTTGTTTATTACACCAGGTGAAGAAGCTATCTCACCAAGGACATCTAAAACTTGAATGTCAAATAAGCATTGTCTCATTTCATTACAAGGGCTACCTACAGATCTAACCCCTTGTGCTTCCTTAAGATTAAAGAAAGCATTGAAGTCCCCAACAATAAGCCAAGTTTGAGAGATTATAGATGCTAAGGATTTAAGATGGCCCCAAAATGCAGATCTTTGATAGGCATTGTTATGAGCATATATAAAAGAAATAAGGAAATACTTGATTCCTTTCAAACCATTTCAAGATGGATCAATTGGTATTAGGCGAAACTAATTCCAATGGTAACAACCATTGTATTGTAGACAATCAGTAGTCACCTATTGAGGTGGTGATTGTAATTGGAAATTAAGTCTTAATGCCTAGGCAAAAAGTTAAGAATGTTATAGTTTGGATGTTTAATACTTGTATCCAAGAAACTAGTTATAAAACCTTTATTCTTTAGTACTATGCCCCTCATCAAAAGTTTCTTGTGAGGGGCATTAGCCGCTTTGATATTCCAAGCCAATATAGTTATGTGTTAGACAACCTAGTTGGGTTCATCTTCTTTCTGCTCGAACTTCTTTTAGAAACTTATTCAAACTCTTCATCCTATTTAGGATTGTTTGCTTGGAGTTGCTTGGGTGCACCTATCAAGCTTATAGTTGACAGTTTCCTCATAGAGAGGTGAATTGTCATGTATTTATTCCCCAACCTTATTTGATAAGCTATTAGTTGCAACTGATAAATGTTAAGTTTGTGTAAGAGCTTATGGAGTTGGCTACACATCAGCTTCTATGTTAAGTCTATTATTACCAACTATCAAAGTTATTGTTTGTGCAAAAGATTATGGAGTAGATTATGCATCTACTTCAATGTTAAGTGTTGTGTCTAATTTCTATTGCTTTTAATTACCTTCATATCTTGATTTTGGTTACAAATTCTTATGTTTTGATCTAAATGTTAGATCAATTGGGTGAAATCGGTGTGAATATTGCATGAATATTAATTGGTTATTTTGTGAATTTTACATAAAAACACCAAAGTCACGTAAATTTTGCATGAAAATTAAAAGAAATAAAAAGAAAAAGAAAAGAAAAGTTGTGACATGTGTCACCACCTTAAAGGTGGCGTGGTTTGTCACCACCTCATGGTTGTGTAAGTCATCATCTTAAAGGTGGTGTGACTAACATTTAATTAAGTTAAATGTTAGTCACGATGGTGACTTCACCACCATGCATAACTAACATTTAAGTTAAATGTTAGTCACAGTGGTGACATATTAGTCATGGGTTAGTCACCCCCATGCATGGCTAGTCATGGGGATGACTTAACTAGATAGCCTGTGCGAATTTGTAGACACTAACTTTGAGTTTAACATGTGCAGGTTGATGGAATAACAACCTTACAAACCTAAACCTAGAGTCAGGCTACAAAAAGAAGGGGAAGGATAAAAAAGAGGGGGTGGCAGTTGAAAAGCATCATCTTTTATTCACTGTTTCATTCGTTCACTCACACAGAGATAATATAGACATGGGAGGCATAGAGAGATAGAGAAAAAGAAGATAAACAGAGAAAGGAAACAAAGTGAGTTGGGAAGAAGAGAAAAACAATAGAGAGGTGGAATCTTAGGAGAGGCTGAAAGTGAGAGCTGGAGCTGATTCCCGTTCAACTTAAGTGAGTATTCATCTAGGGAAGAAGTTAAAGCAGAAGATTAGAGCAAAATCTGGAAGCTTTAGAGGGACTGAAGATCCCCACAACTCTTCATCTGATAATTTGTTTGCCTATTCTATTTCTTGTTTGTTGCTTTGTTTCTTTCATTTTACTCTCTGTTATTAACTGACTTATATTCTTATTAGTTTAGTCGAATGTTATTTGTTTCTTTTGATAATCCATTCGGTATTCACTATTTTATTATTGTTTAAATACTTTTTTGATAGTAGCATGTGATTAAAGTGTTTAATGATGAATGTGGTGATATCCGTGATGGGTTGATGTCTTTTCTTAAGAATTAATATAGCTATTTAGTTCAATATGCATAATTGGGTTACAGATATGTTGTCTTATTTATTGCTGTGGTTTTTGAACTGAACGGAAGTAACAGAATGGACAAACTTTGCATCATTTTAGTGCTAAATGAAGATTCAAGAGATGAAGTTTAAATACGGATTAAGAAACTATGGACATTTAGGTTAAGAACTATAAATATATTAACTTAAGTGGTAATTGGTAGTCGAGTTTTCATAATTAATTTAGATAATAACTTGTTGAATTCGAAAGTTAGAATAGCTTAGTATTCAAAATCGATTTAGAACCAAACTATTAATTTTAGTAAGACAACAATCTACTCATTTTCCTTTATTCATACATAGGAGATTAAATTAGTGAAGTCAATTCTCAAGAGTTTTTCCACTTCGACTAATCTATTTATCTTTGCTCCCAATTGATTCCATGTACTTCTCAATTTAATTTCATAATTTTCCTTAAAAGGTTTCAATCAACAACTGGGATAGAACGTGTAGGATTGCATTATTTTTATTCTTATTTTAAATTCAAATCTAATTTAAGTTGACCAATTTCACCACCGTGGGAGATGACCCTGGGTTATCAGGTATAACTATCTCGTATACTTGCAAGTAGTATAACCTAGGTCATTTTAGAACTTTTTAGGCATAACAAGTTTTTTACACCATTTCCAGGGAGGTGTTTAGTGTTTGGAACCTGAATTAATTTTGATTGTTTTTATTTGCTAAAGTGATTTTAATTATTTCCTTGATTGTTTTGTCTATTTATGCATACTTTTTTTGTCATGTTATTTCATTGAGTTGTTTTAGTAATTTTCTTATTAATTCACTGTTGTTTTTATTTGGTTTATGCGAGGAAGGACGTCTCAGGAAGGTGAACTTGCTCCCTTTATTGACAACATACATCAGATAAGAGAACTTCCAAGGCACTTTGAAGACAATCTCGAGGGATTAAAACCAGAAAGAAGATCAAGAGATGGGTGAAAGGTAGCCAGTAATAAAGGAGTATGCTAGACCGGTAATTGGTATTGCTACTTCATGCATTCATCTGAGGGAGGCAGCCATAAATTATAAGTTGAAGAGCATCCATTACAATATGCTGCCATCTTTCTATAGGGTTCCCAATGAAAACCTTTAAACTTCATTTGGTAATTCTATACCACTCTCCAGAAATTCCCGTCGGATGGCCTAAATGAATATTAACTCAGGATGAGGTGTTTCCCATACAAATTGAAGGATCGGGACAAGGCACAGCTGATGACCCTTCCACCTAATTAATTGACTATATAGGAAGAGGTGTACAATAAGTTCATAGGAAAGTTTTATTCCTACCAGAAGACTTCTGAGTTGCGAACATTGATAGTTACCTTCACTCAGATGAAGGGAGATCCATTCCATGAGGCATGAGAATGCTTCAAAATCCTGCTCATTCAATGTCCACACCATCATTTTCCACTCCACATGTAAAACCAGTTCTTTTATGATGAATTAACACAACAATGGCAGTATATAGTGGACAATGCAGTAGGAGGAGTTATGAGAGAGAAGGTGGCCGAAGAAACATATGAGATCTTCGAAATGTTAGTGACTAATTCTTAACAAAAGAGTATAAGGGAAAGAAGAGTTGGAGTTCATAAAGTGAGCTCGAATCAAGAATTGGCTATGCACTTAGCTGAGTTGACAAGGCATGTGAAGATGCTAACTACAAGGCTACCCCCAAATGTTCCAAATCAAGAGGTATGTCGTATAGTTGGAAATTGTGGTCATGGAGCTAATGTTTGTTTGTATTCTTGTGAGCCTTTTGCATATGGGTAGGAACAAGTGAACTTACTTAATGATTTTCAACCAAGAGAATGAAATGATCCATACCCAAACACGTACAACCTTGGTTAGAGAAACCACTCTAATTTTTCATGGAAGACCAATAATCCAGCAGTACAGCCCCAACAACAATATCAAAATTTTTAGAGGCTGAATTATTACCAAGGGTAATCCTCACTTCAAAACCTACTAAGCAAGCCTTCTTTGGAGGAAAGCCTGAATGCGTTTATTCAAGTCATAACTTAAAATCAAGAAACATACAATAAAAGTTTGATTCTTTAGAGGCATATGTGAAGAGGAGTGAGATCCAATTAGGGCAACTCGTGGCTTAATTGCACAACAATTAAAAAGGTAAGTTGCCCAGTTAACCTGAGTAAGCACAAGCAGTCACTATTCTGAGAAGTGGTAAGGTAATCAATATGAATGTTGAGATCCCTTCTAATCTTTTTGGTGTAGGTAATCAAGAGGAGGAGAGCCTCCCCAATAAAGAAAGTAAGCAAAATGGAGGAAGCAATGGGCATGACACCCTTCAAGTCAGGTTCAAAAGGATGAAAAATTGGGGTATGCAACTGACTATAATGAAGGACCGAGATTGCTTAAGGTGACTAATCCTTATAGACCACCGATCCCATATCCGAGCCACCTTAACGAATTGAAACAAGATAAGTAATTTTCTAATCTTTATAATATATTTTCCAAAGTTAATATTAACCTACCTTTGTTAGGTGTAATCAGAAACATTCTAGCTTATGTGAAATTCTTCAAGAAACTAAGCACCGAGAAATGAAAGTTCAAGCCAAACAAGAAGGCGATAGTTTTAGAGGTTGCAAGTGCAATGCTAAAGCAACAATTACCCCCCAAATTGAAGGATCCAGGAAGTTTTCTTGTACAAGTATCAATAGTAAATGGTGATGAGGTTAAGGGTTGGGTGAGTATAAACCTTATACCTCAATCTATTTATGAGAAACTGGATCCAGTACAATTATGACAACCAATATGTGCCTATAATTAGCTGATAGGAAAATCCGTTATCCGAAAGGAATAATGGAAGATGTGTTGGCGAAGGTTGGAAGATTGATTGTTCCTATAGATTTTGTGGTCTTAGACATAGGGGAGATTAAATAGCAAGGGAAGGAGCACACCATACTCTTAGGGAGGCCTTTTATGGCCACTACTAATAGCTTGACTGATGTGTAGAACAAAAAGTTAAGCATGATTGTTTTAGGAGAGATAGTAGAATTCTCAGTCTTTAATGTTGAACATGTTCCTACAACTACTGTTTATGAAGAATGCTCTCATGTTGATTAGTTTAATCTTGTAGACTTTGAATTTGTGTTATAGGAAGAAGAAGAAAAGAAGATAAGCTTAACGAGGGAGATTGATAAGTGTTGTCAATTGTTAGATGATCCAACTGCGGGAGAGGTTGGAAAAATTTTAGAGAAGAAGATCCGTGAAGAGTGGGCAACAGTGGAATCGATCACTTTGGACTATCCATATCATTTCTATTTTGTGTTTCAATTTAGTTGCTTGTTATTTCTTTTAGTGAAACTTAACTTAATCTATTTGCCTTGTATGCATAGGCCTTCTTTTGAATCTCTTTTGTTTGTCTTACTCGTAGCCACTCGCAGCCGTCTCCACTCATCAATTTCGAATGCCATGCTTATTGTATGCTTCATACCATATCGACCCAGCTACATCCACACTTTCGTATCATATTCCTTTCCCTATTCTTTTTATTATCTGTACTGTATGTAGTTTAATTTCTTTTAGTATTTAATGTTTGTCCTCGTTCGTGTAAATTTTCTCTTTTACCCTAGACCCCTATTTTACCTTTTTGTGTCACATTAGGAATAATGTGATGTTTAAGTGTAAGAGGGAGTATTAATTGTGTATTGTGTGCTTGTTTTGCCATTTATCATTTAGGGATGCATAATCATTAAATGAACTCAATTGGGATTAGAAATGCAGAATATGAGTGAATGAATATACTTGCATGCTTCGACTAATTAACTTAGATTTTAGTTAAAAGGAAAATAGCTTGTTGTGATAGATGAATGACCATTTTCATTTGGTAAGAATTTGAGCCTTTTTGAATTATTAAACACCGATTTTTAGTATTCTTTATCAAAAGTGTTCTTTCATGATTAAGGAACTCTATAATTTGCTTGCAACTACAAGTTAAGATCACATAACCTTATGCAAACGTTGAAATGATGAAGGCAGTTAGGATTTATCCTGTTAACTTAGAAAGCCACCATAATGTCACTCTTATTGAGCCCCCTTGAGCTTAAATAAATTTGCTTCTTTCTTCAAACCTAAAATATAAGCCTTGAACTAGATTGTTTATTCACTTCATTACACCTACCATAAGGGCAAGTTGAGCATTTGAAAAGGTATAATCATGTTTAGGCAATAAGTGTAGGGGAATCATAGCTTATAGTTCGCTTTTGAGTTAGGGATGGGTATGGTTGTAGTAAATTTCTCTCCTCTATATTTTTCTTAACTTAATTTCCTCATTTTAAATGAATAAATAAATAATTAAAAAAGAGAAAGAAAAACTAAAAAAAAAGAGAAAAGAGAAAAGATTGGAAAAGATAAAATGAATTGAAAAGAAACAAAGGAAAAAGATGACAACCAGAAAATCAAAGAAAAAGAGAGACGTAAAAAATAAGGAGTTCTAATTTTATTACGTGATACGAAAGAATTAAGTGTTTTATTTCTCATTTTTCCGAATTACTTTGAATGCTCAATTAGCACTATGGTTTTAAACTATAATTTTCTTTTTTTCTTACCCTTAGCTTGACCCTATTACAACCGAAATAAAGACCTTCAGATTGATGTTTTTGTTTGAAATGAGTGGTGGAGATTAGATTAGTGGGCAAGCCTATAGTAGATACCTTACATGAAATGAACGATGAGTGAATATTTACTACCTTTGAATGCTTGAAAGGATGGAGAATGGCGTGAGTGTCTACCACACTTGTTGATGTTTCTTTGAATTGAAGTTCTTGTTGATTTTGGCTAAACATACGAATAATTGCTTGTTAATAGAGTATTATGAGTTCCAAGTTCTTAGGTTGTGATTGTTGAATTGATCGTTGATATCTTTGATTATTGTTTGAGAAAATTGTTGTTTTCATTGTTTGTTCTTCTATAGTCTAGTGTTCTTTCTTATACTTGAGGACAATAATAGTTTAAGTATGGGGAAATTTGTTGTGTCTAATTTCTATTGCTTTTAATTGCCTTCATATCTTGATTTTGGTTATAAATCCTTGTGTTTTGATCCAAATGTGAGATTAATTGAGTGAAAATGGTGTGAATATTACATGAATATTAATTGAGTTATTTTGTGAATTTTGCATAAAAACACCAAATTCACATAAATTTTGCATGAAAAAAAGAAAAAGAAAATAAAAGTGGTTACAAATGTCACCACCTCATGGTGGTGATAAGTCACCACCTTAAAGGTGACATGGTTTGTCACCACCTTACGGTGGTGATAAGTTACCACCTTAAAGGTGGTGTGACTAACATTTAATTAAGTTAAATGTTAGTCACACTGATGACTTACCTATTTCAGTTAAATGTTAGTCAGAGTGGTGACTTGGTATGTCACCACCGTGTATGAGTTACCACCTTAAAGGTGGTGCGACTAACATTTAATTAAGTTAAATGTTAGTCACGGTGATGACTTACCCATTTAAGTTAAATGTTATGGTAATGACATGGTATGTCACCACCGTGCATGACTAACATTTAATTTAAATGTTAGTCATAAGGGTGACTTAAATGACTTAACTATTCACCCCCTTGCAAATTCATGGACACTAACTTTGAGTTTGACACATGTAGGTTAACGGCGTAACAACCCTACAAAACTAAACCTAGAGGCAGGTTATAAAAAGAATAGTAAGGATAAAAAGAAAGAGGGGCTGGTGGCTGAAAACATCATCTTTCATTCACTATTTCATTCGTTCATTCACACAAAGACACTACGGATATGGGAGGCACAGAGAGATAGAGAAAAAGAAGATAAACAGAGAAATGAAACAGAGTAAGTCAATAAGAAGAGTAAAACAACAAAGAGGTGGAAGCTTGGGAAAGGCCGAAAGCGAGAGCTGGAGCTGAATCCTATTCAACTTGAGTGGACATTCATATAATGAAGAAGCTGAAACAAAAGGCGAGAGCCAAAGCTGGAAGCTTGAGAGGGACTGTAGATTTCCCCAACTCTTGATCCGATGATTTATTTGCCTATTTTATTTCTTATTCGTTGCTATGTTTCATTCATTTTAAAATCTGTTATTAACTTAGTTATACTCTTATTAGTTTAGCCAACTGTTATTTGTTTCTTTTGATAATCCATTCAGTATTCACTATTTTATTGTTGCTTTAATACTTTTGTTGATAGTAACATGCGATTAAAGTGTTTAATGATGATGAATATACTTTTTATATCTAGAATTAAATGTTTAATTCCCATTTCAACAATCATTTTAAACCTGAATACTCAACTTAAAATCAAGCATTCTCGTATTTCTATAATTGGATTTTTGTATAAAATCCATTTTAGAAACTGACATTTAATATTTTCCATTAAATACTCAATGGCAAACAAGATCATCATTAATAACAACTATCATAAATATTCACTTAAAGAAAATGAAATAAAACCAAAATTTAAATACTATGCAATCCTAATAACCTAATATGCGTAGAATACATCTCTAAAAATCAACTTGGCATAGGATTTATAATCATTTGTCTTATATGAATGTACTCTATATTCACTTATCTACGATCTACCATATGGATATAATTCTATTTGATATCTATATGTTTAGTTTTACACTGATAGTATACATTAGTATTCTTTTGACTACTTTCTAATGTAATTATTCCTACACAATGTATATGAGATTATCAATTACACTAGAATAAGGAGCCTTCTTTGTCTCTTCCTCTTATAGTGACATCTAAAGATATTTTTTATTGCTTAGGTGCTCACATTTAATAATAAACTTAATAAAAATCATTTAACAATCCTGTATATGAATTTATTGGTAACATTAATCCTAAAAATGTATACAGTCTCACATGAGTTTTTCATCTTAAATGTGATTGGTAATTAATTTATTTATTTACTTCATAAATTGGTTGTCATTTGCTATCAAAATCTCATTCACTTGTAATGATAAAATTACATATTCATTGTTGAATATTTTTAACCTATATTTGGTGTTATTTTCCAATTATACTAAAATCATATGATATTGTTATTTTCCAATTATACTAAAATCATATGATATTGTTATTTTCCAATTATACTAAAATCATATTACATTATAAAAGTTAATATATCATTCTTCAAGATACCATAACAACCTAAACACTTTATGGTTTTAGCCTTTCTGAATGAAACCTTTTGGTTATTTCATATATTTTTCTTTATCTAATTCTCTATTTAAAATTGCATTCATCATATCCATTTAATATAAATCAAAATCCATTCTAACACCAAAGTGAGAATTAGTCGAATTGATGTAAAGGTTACTATAGGTGAGAGTGTCTTCTTATAGTCAATCCCATTACGTTATTTATATCTTTTTACCATTAGACATGATATGTATCTTTCAAAATTGTAATTAGGTTTGGAATCCATTTGCTCCTAATGATTTTATGTCCTTTAAAAGATTAATTAGGTCTCATAATTGGATTGAGGTCATCAATGTTAATTCTTCAATCGCTTTAATAAATTTATCCTAAGTAAGACTAGATAGAGCCTTTTTACATTTATCGACTCATTATTTTCTTGTGTAATGCCATAAATATTTTTTCCTTCAAAATCAAAAATTTGTGTAGGAATTAATCCACATATATTGTGAGCACAGAGGAACATATCTCTCTTCTTTTATATTGTTACCACACATATCAAATAATAGTAAGGAACTTTCGTTAAGTTGCAATATCACTAATCAGAAACTAATCATTTGGAAGATCAACTTGATTTGATATCTCCTATAAATATAAGCTTTTTTCCTACATCTGCTTGCTTTACGAAAATATTCCCTTAAAATGTGATATCATATGGCTTGAATGTAGTTATTTTTTTATTACCTTGTTCACTTATGAATACATATCCTTTAAAATGTTAAAATAGCTTTTAGTGATATTATTCTTCCCTATATTACCTATTTTCTCATGCTTGAATAAAGGATTGTGAATATATTAACATATACCCAAACAATCACATGTACTAAATCAAGTTTTTTATCTGTCCACACTTACATGATGGTTTAGTAACTATTTGATAGGTACTCGATCAAGTACATATTTGGTTATTAATAATGAATCATCATAATAGTTGATAGAAAAATTTGCATATGTCATCAAAAACCTAACTTTTCTAAGAACAATTATATTTCTTCTCTCTACAAAACAGTATTTTGCTGAGAAGCTTAAGAAATAGCCAATTTATCTATTCATTCCCTTTTTATCGTATAACCTTTCAATACAAGAAAATTAGTTATTAGCAATGGATAATTACCGACGGAAACTAAACTGTTGGAAATTTCTGATAGAAAATAATTATCTGTAGGTAAAATTGTCAGAAAAATTTTAGCTTACGGAAAAATATTCGTCGATAAATATGGAGAGAAATCATCTCAACAAATTTTTCAACGGAATATAGCGACGGTAAGAAATGTCCATCGGTAGAATGCTTGGCAGAGTAAATAATGCTAGAGTTTACCGACAAATTTTTCGTCAGTAAATTCAGTCTGTAAAGTCTAGTCATAAGCGTCGTCATTTGCTTTTGGTTGAACATTTTTTTAAAAAAAAAACGACGTCATTTGGTTTAACATCAAAGGACGTCTTTTTCTTTAAACCTATCCCCTCATCCATCATGTATAGCCCCATTTATTTTCTTTCATCTATTGTCACAATCCGACTGTAGCTGTCGTTGTCCCACTGCGCCTCCTCATCATCCCACTGAACGTCGTCGTTGTGCCTTGTCAGCATACTAGCGTCATCATCTCTATCATAACCGAAGGCCATCGGGTGTCGTGCCACCTCGTCTTCACTCATCTTTGCCATCATTATCGCATCTGTTCAGATACTGTATAATCATCTCACGATGAAACCCACCTCTTCACTGTCATCGACCCGTTAATGCTTAGGTTGATTACGTTAATTTAGTTTATTATTAGATTTAAGATTGTGTGTATATGGCATAATTAGCAATTATTCATTTTACGTATGGTGGCATTTTTTCCTAGCAAGAAATAATATGTTTATATAAGTTAAAATTCTCAAGTACTGATAATCTAGGCAATAACAATGTGGAGTTGATATTGTTTGAGCAAAACCTTGACACTGTGTTTGCTTTGTGAGAAACAAAACCAGGGAAAGAAAGGGGACGGAAGATTTAAGTTTTTTAGTTTGATGACCGAATAAAAAGAGTATTGGTGAAGTTGTAGAGAAAATTTACCTAGTGGAATATTCATTTATTATTTATTTTATTTTTATTAATTACCTATTTTCCATGGTTTAAGGATTGTATAGTCATTAACAAGTTCCAAGTTGTATATGAAATTGATGTACATATGGATTAGGATATGATTGGTAATAATAATGTTCAGCATTTATTGGATAGCTCTTCCTGTAAAGGAACACTTTGTGTGGTTCACTTACCAATTCATCGGTTTTATTTTGACAATTTGTTTTAATAAGTGTTACGCTACAATTATTTTAAGGAATCTCTTATCTTTCAATTATACATATTATTAATTAATAAATATCTTTGATCACTTATTTAACAATTAATAAAGGAGAGTTAAGAAGCAATTGAATTAGACTAAGTAGCATCATCCAAATTTAACCTTTTAATTCATACCTTATTTAAGCAACTTAGGTCTCTAGTTGGGCCTCATCTCTAATCATACCTTATATCCTTTTGATTCATACCTTGTATCCTGCTCTAACTGCAAAGTTCCTAAATTAAATGGGTTAGATTGCAATTAGGAAGGAGATAAGGAGCAAATGTGAAAGGAAACGAAAAAATAGCACACTTGAATTGATAAAAGGGAGACGAGTGTGAAAAATGTTAAAATGGGGGGAAAAACTAGGAAGAGGACTTCATAACATCAGAAAAACAAAAAGCTATTATTTGGAACAACCCATAGGAAATGCAAAATGTTGCTTCTATGGATTATATGATACTACATTGTGTTTAAAATTCATTTCTTTAAATTTTTTATAAACTTTTCTTTCAAAGAAAAAATAACTCATATATGATTTTTTTTATAAATGTTAATTTATTAACTCTTTATTATATATTGATATATTGATTGTTGCTAATTTTTATTGAGTAAATGTGAAAATCGAACACTCAATAAGTTATATACTTTAAGTAAAATTAATGTAAGAATTTTCCAATCAATAATTTTATTCCTTGATCTTTTAAACAAATATTTCTATGAGAGTATGGATAAAGATAATCTCTCTAAAAAAGAACAACAATAACACAACACTCATTATGAATTTTGTTGATACGCTAAATTTAAGGAAGTTTAGTAACCTTACCCCTAACTATTAGAGAGGTTGTTTCCAAATAATCTTTATCGAAAAGAGCTTATAGAAAAAGTTAATTAAAGAAGATGTATAATGTCTATAAAAAGAAAAGAGATATTAAAAAAGAAATTCTTAAATTGATGTTTATGATGTCTTTGTTTTATCTTGCATACTTTTGAATATGAAGTAGTTTTTATACTGACTGTAGTATTTTTCAAATTGTGGTGCATTCCCACCAGTTAACTAATACGAAATATTTTTTTTCGCAAGCCCTATTTTTTGTGTTGAAGAGCATCGCTCATCCTTCTTCTTTGTGGTTTGTAATTGTTCGTTCATCCAGGTAAGTCATCTAACTAATATCTACCATATGTGTTACTTTAATAATACATTAATTAAATGCGTTTGAGTTTTGTGTTAATGCAATGGAGGTCTTGATTTTGTGTTTTTATTTAGAAAATTATTATAATCATTGATGAGTTTTTATGTTCTTCTTTAATAGTCTAACTATTTATATTTGGGTTATATTTGAATCATTGATGCATAGATGTATTATTACATAAGCATTTACTGTATATGGAATGAGTTTGAGATCTTATGGATGATTTGAGGCATAATAAACCCTTAGGATGGTATATATGCTGGAAACCCGTGAGCAGCCCCACGAGGCTTATCAGTGAAAAATTTCACGAGCCGAGGAGTCACAGCGAGAACTTGTTTTGTTGATTCACATGTGTAAAAAATGCCACGTACCATAGTTTTGAAATCAATTATAGGTGATTAATTCAATTGATTAATACTTTAACTTTGATGTAATTAACGCAAACTTAGTATTAACACAAGAAATTCATACGTTTTACAGATAAGATAGTTATTTACATAAAAAACCCCTGAGACGGTATATAGGCTGGAAACTTATGATATAGCTCATGTAAGGCTTATCGGTGAAAATTCCATGAGCCTAGGAGTCACAACAAAAACTTGCTTTCTTGATTCACAAGTGTAAATAATGCCACGTACTATAGTTTTAAAAGCAATTTAGGTGATTAATTCGAACATAAATACTTCAACTTCAATGTGATTGATGTAAACTTAGTATTAACACAAGAAATTCATACGTTTGATATACAAGAGAGTTCTGTGCATAATAAACCCCTAGGACAGTATATAGGTTAGAAACACATGATGCAGCTCTTATGAGGCTTATTAGTGAAAAATTTCATGAGCCTAGGAGTCACAGGAAGAACTTGCTTTCTTGATTTACAGGTATAAATAATGCCACATACCATAATATTAAAATCAATTGTAGGTGATTAACTCGATTGATTAATACTTAGGGGATGTTGTGTAAAGTTTAGATGTTCTGTAAACTTGGGGGATGTGAAGGATACTAACTATAAAATCGCTTTTTTAAATTAATAGTTTTACAAAAATGAGTAATGTTGATAGATATTGGATGTATAGACGATTAACACCTAATGGTTTCATTAATCCTGAGTTTGTTGAAGGAGTTGAAGCTTTTATTCATTATGTATATTCTCAACCTGCATATATGGATAGCCTAAAAATCAGATGTCTATGTAAAAAGTGCAAACACATTTTTTCCTTCCTATTGATGAAATGAATGGGCATTTGCTAAGAAAAAGGTTTATCCCAAATTATTTTGAGTAGACACGACATAGGGAGCCATTGATTTGTAGCACCTTAAGGGGTAATGAAGTAAACTCATCAATATCTACAGATGAGTTTGAAGGGGAGATTGGATTTAGAACAAATAATGTAGATGTAAATGAAAATCCTTACATGCAAATAGTTTATGATGCAGCCAGTTATACCTTTCAGGAAAATATAGAAAATCTTGAAGAAGAACCAAACTCACATGCAAAACAATTTTTTGACTTAATACACTGAACTGACCAAGAATTATGGTCAAATTGTGAGACAATAACTCGATTGTATTCAATTGCTCAAATATTGAACCTAAAGTCTGAAGGGCATATTTTTTATTATAGTTTTGATAAAATTCTTAGATGGTATAATAACTCATTTCCTCCTAATTATACAATAGTTAATAGTTTTTAAAATATGAAGAAACTTATTAGGGGTCTTGATTTGCCTATTAAAAAGATTGATTGTTACAAATTGGGATGTATGTTGTATTAGGGAGATGAAGTGGAATTATAAGAGTGCAAATTTTATGGTCAATCTAGGTTCAAGCCTAGAAAGCATTTTATAAAATAGAAATTAGTACCCTAGAAGCGAATGTATTATTTCTTGCTAACTCTAAGACTTCAAAGACTATATGCTTCTGATGTTAGTGCATCTCACATGAGATGACATAATGAACATGAACAGGAAGATGGAATAATGAGTTATCCATCAAATGCATTAGTATGGAAATATTTCAATAACACCCATTATGAGTTTATAGCTAAAAGTCGAAATGTTAGGTTGGGATTATCGATGGATGAATTCCAACCGTTTGGTCAATCCAGCCAATAATATCCATCATGGCCAATCATAATTACTCCTTATAATTTGCCTTCATGGATGTTTATGAATGCGACATATATGTTCTTGACAGTGATTGTGCCAGGGCTTACAAATCCAAAGCATAAAATTGATGTATTATTACAACCATTGATATCTGAATTACAGCATATTTGGGAATATGGTGTTAAGACATAAGATGTGTCTTTAAAACAAATTTTTTATGTTGAGAGAAGCCTTAATATGGACCATTAGTTATTTTCTGTCATATACTATGTTGTCTAGATGGAGAATAGTAGGAAAATTAGCTTGTTTTTATTATGGCAATGATTCTGATGTATTTTATCTTCCAAACGAGGGCAAAACATGTTGGTTTGAAAACTACAGAAAATTTCTTCCTCCAGATCATCCATTTAGACACAATAAACAAAAGTTCATTAAAAATAGGATGGGACAAATACCTCCTCCTTTTCACAAAGCTAGAGAAGAGATATTACAGGAGATTAATGAATTAAGGAATTTGAAGCTGATAAAGTTAATACAAGCATCAATAAAAACTTTGGTTGGAGAAAACAAAGCATCTTTTGGGATTTTCCATATTGGAAAACTAATTGAATACTTCATAATCTAGATGTGATGCATATTGAAAAAAATATTTTTGACAATTTGTTCAATACCATAATGAACATTGAAGGGAGGATAAAAGACAATGTGAAATCACAAGCTGATTTGAAACTTTTTCGTACAAGGAATGAGTTACATAAAGATCATTGCACTGGTAAATATCCAAAAGCATTCTACGCTTTAGATAAAAAACAAAAGGAAAATTTGTGTGAATGGTTGAAAAGTCTAAAGTTTTCTTATGGTTATGTTTCAAATTTGGCAAAGTGTGTCGACATGAGGAAGTACAAATTATTTAGGATGAAAAGTCATTATTGTCATCTATTTATGCAAAGGCTAATTGTAACTGCATTTTAGGAGTTGCTATCGAATAAGGTTTAGGAAGTTATAATAGAATTAAGTTTGTTTTTCAAAAGCTTAACATCATCTAAATCAAGTTGGCTAAAATGAAAAAACTAGAAAGGGAAATTCCAGTAATTTTATGCAAATTAGAAGGTATTTTCCCTCCAAGATTCTTTAACTATATAGAGTATCTACCTGTACTTTTAACACAAGAGGCTAAACTTGCTGGTCAAGTTCAATATTGATGGAAGTATCCGTTTGAAAGGTAATTCAACAAAAATGATTGTAATTAAAGTAGTAACATGTTTTAATAACTAAATTGTAATAACCCTATTTGCTAATGTAGGTATTTCTGTCATTTGAAGGAAAATGTCAAAAATAAGGCTAGAGTTGAAGGTTCGATATGTAATGCTTATTTAGTGGAAAAAGCTAGTATATTTTGTTCACATTATTTTGAGCCGTATGTTCACATAAGAGAAAGAAAAGTTCCTCGTAATGACGATGGGGGAGGAACGAGTGATGTTGATGATAACTTATCCATTTTCACAAATCTTGGATAAACATATGGATGTTCAATAAGAAGAATGTTAACAGAGGAAGAAATTGAGGCTGCCCATAGTTACATTTTATTGAACTGTCAAGAAGTTCAACCTTTCATGCAATAAGTTGAAATTGATTATTTAGGTTTTGAAATTTAGTGTTATTCATAACTGAAATACATAATAATGTTTTTAGATTATACAAGGAATGGTTACTCGAGCTAATGCCCGATAAAACATAAGATGATATTAATGAAGAAGTTAGAAGCTACTTTCCTCGATGGTTTGAGAAATATGCAAGTTTTCACTTACAATTATTGAAATGATTCAATTATAATATTTAAGTGTTCAAATCACATTATACTGTTTAATATGATAATTTCTTTTGTGTAGGCCTTAGAAAATCTAATAGAGAACAAGTTCATATATGATCTTGCAAAGGGACCTTTGCGAACTGTGAAATAATGTTCGATATATTTCATTAATGGATACAAATATCATACAGAATATTATGGTCATAGTATGGCAACAGTAAATAGTGGAGTTTGCATACAGGGAGAATTGATGGATTACTATGGTAAAATTATTAAGATATTTGAAATTGAGTACCCTACATTGCCAATAAAGTGAAGTGTGATATTTAAGTGTGATTGGTTTGATCTAACTCCAAATGTTGGTATAAAAGTGCAAAGCTGATACAATCTAGTTGAAATCAATAAGCGAAGAAGATTTAGACAATCTGAACCTTTCGTGTTGGCAATGCAAATGATCCAGGTGTATTATGTCCTTTTTCCCAGCTTACGACGAGATAAGTCAGATTGGCGGGCCATTTGTAAAGTTAAACCTAGAGATGTTTTTGAATCACATGGAAAAGCATAACAGGGAATTGAAAGTGAAGCGTTTCAGAAAGATGTTTATAAAATAAATGCATATGTTACAAATGACGAGAATGAAACTTTGAACGATCCAAATAATTAATATGTTGAAATTTCATTTGGAGAGGATGAGGAGGGCAAGAGATTTGAAGAGGAGCCTGAGTTTGATTCAAATTTTTCAGAAAAAGAAGATGATAATTTTTATTTACAATTAAATGCTGATAGCGATTAGTTTATATTTGTAATAAAATATTATATTCAACAAATCAATTATTTCATTTTCAATATATTGTGTGAAATATTGAATTGAAATTTTTATATTTATTGAATATTCAATCAAATATGAATTTCAGGTTGAAATATGCCACCAAAGAGAAAACAGGATATGATGCGACTAAGGTTTAGACTACGATTCAGAGCCATTTACTATCTAGGTGAAGCATCACATTTTACAGCTGTAACTGAATTAGATGCTGTACTTGTAGTTACTACACTTACAGATGAGGCATCAACTTCTGTACCTGTTGCTACACCATCCACTATCCTTATACCGACAAAGATATCAGGGCTAAACAATACAGATGAAAGAGACGACCTCCAGCTTAGAGATGAGGGAGTTGATGGAAGAAGACCTCCAGCTTAGAGATGAGGGAGCTAATGGAAGAACTTATGTCACTATTTTCATTAGTCTGTAAGTGAAAATACATGAAATACCATATGTTTAATTAAGTTATAGTTTAAATTTAAAAATGGTATAAATTTAATTGTTTTTATATTAGGTTGATTCCATCTGGACCGTATTCAAGAAACGTGACATCTAAATTTAATAAGATTGATCTTGAGGATTATATATGAAAGAATATCTCTCAGGCAATAAAGGAATTTTACTACCAGGAGTTTGAGGCACAAAAAAATATTTTTTTATTTTTAATTGATTTTTATATATCAATTAGATAAATATTATTACATTATAAGTACTTATGGTATGTTTTTCCTTTTGTTTCAGAAAGAATGTTTTTAGGATTCTGAATTTGACACGGTGATTTATAAAATATAGGAGAGATCAGCACGTACACATTATCGAGACTTTATTAGTGCAATAAACAAGACTGGTGTACGACTGCCTTATATTTCTGAACAAATATAGAGTCGTTGGCAATAATATTAGATGTCACCCGAGGCAATGTCCATTTCATAGCGTAATTCTACCAACAAACGTGTAGGACTGAGAGAAGAGAGTCTTCCTATACATACTAGAGGATCTATTACCTACCACGATCATGCAGAGAGACTTGTAAGTATCTACACCTTACATTTTCTGATTTTTTTTACTTTAGTGTGTTTCAATTTAATTTGATTTGTGAATTTTGAAATAAAAATATGTGTATTATAGAGAATTATAATGTTATAAATGTCTAGTGCTAGATATCTGTGTTGTTGAGTTATTTTCTTTGTTCAATAGGGGGAAATATCATAAAAATAGAGAAAATTCTACCGAAATTTTTATAAATTGTAGTTCACTTATAACATTTTATTTTGATACAGGAAAAGTTTATATGCACAATCGCCAGCTCTTATTGCACACTCACACTAAGAAGCATAACGGTGTGACCTTTATCAACACTCGATATAGAGAACTAAATGTATGTGAAATTTATGCTTTAATAGTAATGCTTAATAATTATCACTTATCAACATAAACATTGCCTTTTGATAGGACCAAATACAAGAAAGCATTTAGTGATAGTCTTAGCTGTCTGAAGATGTTGATGAGACTTAAAACCTATCTTCATGTAGTGGGTGGTAGGGACCGTCGTGAAAGGATATTCAGCTTAGGTTCATTTGCAAACACATGTTATTTGTAATCCTTCACGTCCAGTATGAAAACATCTAGTAGGTGGTCCGCACCTAATGAAGTCTATGAGCTTCAGAGCATAGTACAGACATTGGCAACTCAGTTGCAACAGTCGATGGAGTACATAGCTCAACTCCGTAATGAGGTGGGTAGTTGAAAGGGAGGGGTAGCATCTCATTACAGCAATCAGAGCATCTGTAGTCATCAAATGAATAGCGCACTTGTAGTCATTTTGTACGAATTACAAATAATTATTATGTACAAAATAATTTTTATTATAAATTAAGATAATTTTTAATTTATATCATCAATCAACTTTTTGTTGAAACAAATTAAATGTAGAAATAAATCAAAGTATTATCAATAGATAACTCGTAACTGTTTAAATTATGTATCAACCATAAAATCATCAAATAAAATTTAGCGAATTTTAACAACAAACAATTTTAGTAAATTTACCAACAAAAAAACAAAGTTTGTCGGGAAAATCTATTCAATTTACTGATAGATAACTAATAACCATTGATTATGTTATCATTAACTTACCAAAGGAATAACCAATTCCGTCAATAAGGTTTCTGATAGACAAATCTTATCTGTCGATAACCAATCAATGACAGCACAGAATAACCGTCGGTTAATCAAAATGTCTGTCGATAAATTTGTAATGAACATTCTATGATTCATCGTAAATTATTACCTACAACCATTTCTCCGATGCCTTAGTCTGTCAGTAAATTCCTTCACTAACTTAGCTTATCGATGGTATGTACAGGTTTTTTTTGGTAATTTCCATCGCTGAACTTCATTTTCTTATAGTGTTTTGAATTGATCAAATAAGTTCCCTTGTCCCTGATTAATTACTAGAACTTTTATCTTCTTATCTAAATAGTTTTCACGTGACGTCATATACCTTTTTAAACAACATAATGTTTCAAATTTGTAAGAAATCAAATAGATATAATCATACTGAGTATTGTCATCGATAAAGGTGGTGACATAAGTACCCTTGTACCTTGATTTTTATATTCATTTGCACACAATTATCTTAGTAAATCAATTCTAATAGCTCAATGATTCTTTGTCCCATATCAAATGATTTTCATGCTATTTTTTCAGCTAAACAATGTTCATAAATAGGTAAGTTTACTTTATGTAGGTCTTCTAAAAGACCCTATTTAACTACTGTTTTTATTTAATCTTGTATAATATGACTAAGTATATCATATCACAAAACTAGTATTGATAGCATTAGTATTAAATAGACAATAATTAAAAATGACTATAATAATCACACTTCAACATACAGGACATTTAGCAACGTATTTAAACGTCGCAAAAGAATAAGTAATCGTCACAAATTAGTATGGATGACAAAAAATTATCATCGCCAAAATCATTACTGAATCCTGGTAGCAAAATAACATTCACGATGTTTTCATGGAATCGTTGCAAAAACTTGTTTTCGACAAAAATGATTCATCGGTAAAAATTATAAGCGACGATACCAAAAATATTGTGGATTGTTTTGTATGACCTTTATATTTCTAAGATAAAAATTTTTACCCACTAAATCCTATTCGTAGGTAATTGTTTTTAGTGATGATTTTATTTTTGTAGTAGAATAGTGTTAGCTACTAAGTTTTTGTCGACGTTTCTTAAAAGTAGGTAAAAACTTTTTATGACAAATTAGCATTTCGTAGCTAATAGGATTTTGTGACGATTTTATTTTGGTAGCAAAATAGTTTTAGCTACTAATATTTTTTTTGTAGCAAAAGGATTTTAGCGACATTCTGTATACGTAGCCAATGACCTTTTGTGATGAAATTTTTTAGTAGCTAATCTTATTTAGTCACAATTTAATAATTTTATATTTGTTAAAATTTTTATTTTAATTTATTACAATTTTTAAGACTTTTGTGACGAATTTGTTTTGGTAGCTAATATTATTTAGTGATAAAATTTAATTTTGAATTTAATAATTAATATAATTGGTAAGAACGAATTTATATTAAATTTATTACAATTTTAAGATAATATGAAATATTAAAATTATTCATTTTATAATTAATGTTAGTGACATATTTTTAAATAATAATAAATTGAAATAAAATAAACATATAAAATGAAATGCATTTTTAACAATAAAATATTTACACATCATTTACAAACTAAGAGCCTTCATCTGAGTCATTGCCATTAGCATATGCAAAACCTAGCATTTGTTTAACCAATTTTTTAAACTTCTTAACTTCTTTAATATTATGATCTAATTTAGCCTGTAGTGTCTTGATCTCCTCTTGAAGCGCCATCAACAATGCTGATCGTGATGAAGAGGCACCTACAGGCTTAGGCTCATACCCAAGACTTTTGATATAGCGCGATCGTGTACCAAAGACATTATTACAAATGTCATCGACATTGGGTTGATTCTCCTCAACCAATGACATCTGCAACAATTCCTGTATCTTGTTCTACATTTTAAAGTAGAAAATCGAGTTAACTTAAAACTAATTACTTACTATTACATAAAAATAAATTGTAATATTAATTTATTTGCACTTACATAATTAATTTGTGCCTCATCAGACATCCAGCCTTGACCTTCCTTGTAATGTGTGTGCTTGTACAGTGTGATCTTATCATACTCTTACCCTTGCAGTTCTGTTTGACTCTATAATATGAATTTAAAAAATTATAACCAATTAGAATTTATTGTATTAAAAAATAGAATAATAAATTGAAAACAATACACTTACTAATTCTTGTCAGACAACTACAAATGATCTAGAGCCGATATTATAAGGAGTCTTCATTAAGGCTCTGTTATCCTTGACCTTAGAACACTTTGCCTAAATTAAGAGAAATAGTTATGAGATGTATAAACATAATTAATTGAAGTAAATATGAAGAGGAAAAAACAAACCTGAACCTTCGCTGAAGCCCAATAATCACACAATTTATTCCAATTTTCTTCAGTCTCCCGTTTCGGCACATGTCTCCTTTCCTCTTCATCAGAAGAAAAGTACTGATAATATTTATGAAGTCAATATCGGTGATCCTTCACCCTTGGTAAATGTAGCACCCCATTCCTAACTGACATATGCACGTGTGTTTATCAGATATACGTGTACATTCATGTCAAAAATGACATGTTACTATCTCACCTTCACTGTACATAACATGGCATCACACACTAAACCATCAATCACACATTTTCTAAACTCAAAAAAATCACACTAATTAAAATCCATAATTTGCATCGTTTCATACAACACAATACCATTCTAGGTTTATAACATTATCCTGTGAGCTTAAACAACTTAGTATACACCAAATACAATAAACATGAAAATCTCATATGACCAACCTCTGAGCCAAATCTGACTATGACAGTTGCACAGAATATGTTTTTACGGAGTCTTAGAAGCTAGGTCGTTTCACTCTCGAACCTGAAAAACAACGGTGCAATTTTGATGAGTTTTGCAAACTCAGCAGAGTAACCATCCTCGATGGTTCACTCATGTCATAAAATAAGATCAAGTATAATAGGTAATCACATAGGTCAAAGCCACTTGACAAGCATCAAATACTATCACAAATAAATCATTTCTATAGTTCAATCATATAACGACATTTACATAGCTTTGCAAATCATTCAATGAAACCAATTCATATGCCGATGCGATATGTATGAGACTCATATTCAGTTTTATATTGTTATAATGGTGTGCTTTTACAATATGCCGAATTATCGGGCTCAGTCAGTCAGTCTTTGATTCAATGTTAACAGTGAGCCATAAGCTCGAACCACGTATGTGGGAGCTTAAAGCTCTTATCAGTAACAATATCAGTAGCAACACCAGTCACAACTCTTTAATGTTACACGCATCGGAATGAAGTGCATGCCACAGCTTAGTCATCAAATTCAATCACTTTCATTAACATGTAATATAACAGTATATCAGTCACAGTATTAGTTACAGTAACAGTCACAGTAGCAGTGGTCATTAGACTAGGTATGGCATTCAACTTTTCAGTTGAGAATCAGATAATCATTAGGTAGACGCATTCTCATTCAATCAGCACTTCCAATATCATTTTCATGCATCAAAACGCCTAAGACAAATATTGTCCGGAATCCAATACACAATCAATCATAGTATGAAGCACATAGTTCTGCACATTCTCATACAAGCAGCACTTCAATATCTCAATCTAATATCACAGTCATCGGACCTTCATTGTCTGGAATCAATAATCAAGCCTCATTCATTCAATCATTTCGAAACAGAATTAAAAAAAAAAGTAATTAGTGAGACCATCTAGGTTACTCACAATATGCTCCAAACAGCTATTTCCTTGAAGTACCGGCAATGTTTGGATGCTGTTGTTCAATGCGTTCCTCTATACAGATAATACATTTACATATCACAATATTGCACAATTATATACTCATTTATGCACATTAATGTATACTGAATATATACAATGCATGTTCATGACAATTCCGAGTATCTTAATGTAATTTTCATCATTAAATCGATTAGATATCAAAGCCCTCATTAATAAAATTTGGTACTTACAATTTGGACTAAAATAAAACAATGTGAAATCAATATCATAACCTAATTGACCACTTCAGATTTTCTATCCATATAATTTTAAATTAACTTTGCATAATTAATCAGATAGGGTAAATGAAAAAATTAGGCAACACTTCCTTCAGGAAAGTTGTTTTACAGTGTCTTAAGTTTCTAATGACTCCCAGATCATCCAATTTGATTTATTATTCAATGAGTTATGCACAAAATACCACAGACTGTGCACATTTGAACTTTTAGCTAGTATATGATCATACCCTCTAATTGTACAACTCATATCTTTCAGCTCAGATATCCAACAATTACCACCTTTATACCAATTTAAAGCTAAGAGAATAAGATATAACTTTGGTGAAGACAACTCAGCCTAATTGGGCTCACATAAATACAATTTATTCAATAACCACATAACAAGATTTCTGTCCCTGATAGTGCTACAACTTAAGCTGAGACTCAATTACATGCCAATTTTGAAAATCAAAGAGATAGAATTAAAATTCTAATTCTTCACAGAAGTTGTATATTATTTCTCTAGTTTAATATGAATTAAAAATCAACTCATTCAGATATCTGTAACTCAAGTTATAATTAGAAAACCGAAGCATGATCATGAAAATACTCCAGTTCTTAACATTCGAGTAGACTTCCACACTTTCATTACATCAATCACTTTCAAACCAATTCAGATAGCTCTAAATGTTTATGGAGAGAAAGAAAAATGCCTTAGGAGTCTATTGGTTTAAGTTTCCAGTCATTTGGAGTGCGGATGAGAATGTTCTAGTCAAAAGACTGAAAGATGTTCAATGAAATACCTTAGTTTATAATTCATTCATTCATGCAACCACCACCTTTTCTCTCTCTAAAACTCAAACATTCTTCTTCTTCACCGAACTACACCTCTCCTCTTCTTCTTTCACGATCTTCCATTTCCAAATTTACACCCTTCTAACACATCCACTATGCATTTCTATATCTAGTAAAACCTTTAAACAAGTTAGACTCAAAGTTACACTTCAAACACAAAAATCCGAAGGTTCATGTATTTCCTCTCTCTCACTCTCTCTCTCTACTGCGTTTTTGTCCCAACTTTCTGCACTTTTCCATTCTTTTTCTTTCCCTCCTTAGTCCATGTTTTCTGTCCTCTTACTCCTTAAAACTCTACATTTCATTATACTCTATATTTTCTTTAGCTTTAACCACATATCAATTCATCCCTAACATTTCCTAAACATTTACACAAATATCACAAAAGCAGAGCATATTTATCACTGCACTTCTCTGTTTTTTTTTAAAATATCCTTCCTTCCCACTAATTTCTTCATTACTAACTCATATATTCTACATTTCTATACCCAATACAATCTCTAAATAGATCAAATGTAAGCTTATATGGTAATTAGAAAAACACACCCGAAACCTTGCACATGGTTTCTCTCACTACTGTGTTTTCATATTTAGTGCACTTAGTTTAGTTCTTGTCATTACACACCCTATAAGAAGAACCTATAACATGCTTTTCCTCTCACATTTTCATTCAACTCACTATCAAGACCTCTCAAAATTCAAGATCACACAAACATCAAATACGGCAATGATATTCACATATTTCATAAGAGTTTCTGCACTTTTATTCATTATCTGCATTCTTTTTCACATCTTTTCTAACTCATTAATCATCACTAAAACCACTTCTTCCTACCCCTATTCATGCATATATCTGTTTCCACACACTAAAACATCATCAACACAAATCCCTTACAAAACCGATAACACATTCAGTAGATGGAAATAACAAAAATAAATTGTAACACAAGATTTGGATTGAAGTTCTTACTTTGAAATCAGAATCCAAAGCCAAATACACAATTAGTAGCAATTAGCTGATTTGGTTATGAGATGGTTGGACAACTGATTTGGTGTTGAAGTCTACGATGAAGAAAACAACTAGCTACAGTAATTTCTTTTCTTTTGTTTTTTAGCCTAAACAACACCATGTGCATGTATAGCACCTCTCCAAATGTCACCGTGCATATGAGCCATTTGTGACATCTATAAGCTGCCACATGGTACAATACAGTTGGTCTATTATTTTTATTATTTTTTAAAAACCCCAAATTTTCAGAAATTTTCTAAAATTCACCAAAAATTCTGAAATAATATAAATAGTCTCCAAATAAAATTTTAACGCAAATAATTCACATTTAATTGCATTTTTTAACAATTAATATTACCCGAAAAATGTCAATGAATGCATGTGCAAATAATTATAATGTGCAAGATCAGTAATGTCGAGTATGTATATTCCACATTATGCATAAACATGAGTTATGCTTCCTAATTTCTCATTAATCTCTAATAATCACCATTTAAACCCTAATTTAAGTGAGAGGATGTTACAGTTTCAACAGTGAACTAACACTGCTTAAAACCTCATGTCTGTCGATATCAACGATATTAAGCTTCATTTGTGAAAACATGTATTAGATAAGTATTAATTTAGTTCAGTAAAATTGCAATACATATAATGAAATGAATTGAAATATTACCAAAACTTTATCGAAAGCATTTTGCAACAAGTTTTCTTCCTTCAACTGCCTAACATACTGAAGGCAAGGCAACTCATTCCGAACAACGATGCCTAAGTCAGTAGCTAACTTTGTAGCTTAGATCTTATCCACTGTGTACCCTTGCATCGGGTTAATCGTCACTAAAAACTTGGAATTTGTTGCAACATTCATCCATTGCAACTTAACTCCTTTTGTCTTACCTCTACCTCGTTTTCTGAGGCCAGTATTGGAACCTGAAAAAAAAAACATAATCACATTAAACATTTAATTAGAGCATAAATGTAACGATGTTTGGTTATCCAAAACATACCTGAACATCCATCATGACTACCAGACGATGTTAGTAAAGTTG
Organism: Erythroxylum echinodendron; assembly: GCA_027575705.1. NCBI lineage: Eukaryota > Viridiplantae > Streptophyta > Magnoliopsida > Malpighiales > Erythroxylaceae > Erythroxylum > Erythroxylum echinodendron. The sequence continues at coordinate 19,639,159 of JANZXR010000002.1, read as the reverse complement.
TTGTTACTGACTTCCCTCATTTGATGATGCAATTGCTGGTTGTTTTGTGGGAAAAATTTCATCTGCCATCACCACCCTCTTTCCTTTGTTTCATCTAGGTGTCATTATAATGAACCTATGTAAAGCGAATTATGAACATAACGTATAATTGTAATTGCAAAATAAAATTAACATTTTGTGAAACGTTAAAACTAAGCTCAATTAACATAACTAAAACATCAACAACATAAAGCAATTATCTTATTAACATTTGAAACAATACAAACAATGAAACTTACATTCAATCATCATGATCAAGATGAAGAAAATCATCATCATTAAGTACATTACGGGAGATTCTCTGTCACTAATAATATATTCCAGCAAAGTATTGTCATTGTCATTGAAGTCATCCGAAGTATAGTCTTCATTTGTTTGTAAGACAAGATGGGGTTAGACTTCATCCAGTTGAACTATGTTGGGCTCAACATCTATCCTATGGAATGATGATATATCTGTACATCTATCCTATGGAATGATGATATATCTGTATCTTCTACCAGAATGCCTTCGTTATTGACGTCCAATCTGATATCTTGATAGACTTCATCAGTATTTTCATCCAATTCACCAATATCCTTTTCACAAAAATCAAAGACACTCCTTTATTGAATCTTTTGAACAACCTTCCAATTGTGACACAACACAGTATCATTGACGTAGAAAACTTATTTGGATTAAGTTGCAAGGAAAAAAAGATCATTATCATACCATATCCTACTAACATTTATGCTAGTATATGCCCGTTCACTCTCATGTCAGTTAAATCAAACTATTTGCATTTAAGTAGAACAACGTCCTTATCCTTAATGTAGTGAAACTCTATAATTTTAGTTATGACACCATAGAAGTCAACAATTTCATCGTCATGACATCCTTCAACGATAATCCCACTATTTTAACTTCAAACTCGACTATCTCGATCTTGCATCTGATATCGTACCCTTTTAACAATGCAACCTGAGTATTTCTTCCCATATATATTAGGCCCATATGTCAAACTATATAATGTTGTTGTTGCTTCTTGAACGTTACGGTTATGTAATTGTATCATCTGTACAACAAATTGAAAATAAATATGAGGATCTCATCATATTCTCATATTTTCATAATTTGTAATTAATATAACAACTTACTCGATTTCTAAACCATGATACAAACTTCTGCCTATGTCTTTCTTCAACATTAACGATCCCTTTGCTTCGAATTGTAGCCTTATGCTCTCTATTAGTAAAAAAACACAGTAAGATCTCAAAGTTAATGAAGAAAATTGTAATATGATTGTTTGAATGAAAAAGAATATATGCTCTCAATGTATGTATCAACATTCTCACAATTATTCAAAACATATCAATGGGCAATTTCGAATTCATCCTTACTTAACTCGACATATTTACCCACACTAAATGGCCTAACTATTTGGGAGAAAATAGACAATCCACCTTCTTTATTGAAATTAAAGTTGCATTTCGGTCTATTAAATCTCGTCTCTATATTAGTTAAGTACATTAAACAAAAAGTCAAGCATTCATTTGCTATATAAGCCTCTGTAATAAACCCCTCTTGTTGATCTCTATTACGTACATAATGTTTAAGAGAGCATAAAAACTTGAACATAAATAGTTAAAAAGTTAGTAATTGTTATAAACAAATAACATAGGAAAAACTTGCTCAATTTAATATGAATTACCTTTCAATCAGAAACATCCATCGAAATTGAAC
>JANZXR010000002.1:19600297-19624328 GCA_027575705.1 Erythroxylum echinodendron | reverse complement strand
CTAGAGGATCATCAATAGGACAAATTCCTATTTCTCCTCCTTTGGCGTGACTCGAACTCAAGACCTCCTTTTTAAAGAAGAGCCTTAAGTGAGGAGCTGAAGCCATTAGACCACACTCCTCGTTGTCAGCTGAGTGTTATACTTTCAATTGTTATATTGGTCTTTCCTCCCTTAAGCGGGCGTGGTGACTCATTTCCTAGGCCTTGCCATCTTACAAGTGATCACTTGTACTGTTTTTCATTTGTAACTTACAGCTATGTGAATATTAATGACTATACTACTGCGTCATGTCTTAACGGGAAAATAGGCTAAAATCCTTGATAATTCCACAATTTAAACTTCAATGCTTTCTAATATTTCCGAGGTCCTTCAATTCCCGTACGTCAACTCAGTTACCTTTGCAATTCTTCAAATTACCTTTTCTTTTATATTATGAAGCTCTCTAGCTAGATAGAAATCTTAGAGAACCATGTTGCAGATATCCAAACTTGTAGTAAGTCAGGATGTTATAGGTTGGTGATGTTCTCTACAACACTCATAAACTTTATATCTTATAGTCTTCGAAATAGACATGAACTAACATCTTATACAATTGCTAAAAAAATACGACGTAATTAATAGTAGATCAAATTCGCAGAGTAAACTCTAGCCACTAGTGAAAAACAAGGACAAGTATCAAAATAATTATGAGTTTGAAAATGATATATATTACCAAACTACCATCCCAAATGAGCAAAAATAATTAAGAGAAAGAAACTAAATCCTAGTATTAAGATCAATAATGAAATTTAAGAAGCATGGTAAATAACAATATAACCACCAACAGTTTGAATTGAAAAAAGAAATGGATTCCCAACCAAAGGCCTATGGCAATAAAATTGAATTGCCAATTCATTGACACATTTGGTATTTCCTTTATCCCTCCCCTATTGAAGAGCATTTGGAAAAAGAGCCAATTTTTGAGACTCCAACCTTGATTGATTGTGTTTCAATAAGGAAGCCACTTTTAATCAGTCCCAGTGGTGATAATAGCATTGACATGTTCATAATCTCAAAAGGGCATCATGAAAATAATCATCAACAACTATGGTTCAGATTAAAATGAAGAACAAATGTATATTCATAAATAAATGGATATAATGATATCCAAGTACATCCATATTATATGTATGCAGATCTTATGCATAAAAAAAATGAAGGATAGTACTTGGCGATCAATAAAAACTTAAAAAGATAAAAAGGAAATATTATAAGTTCAAATAGGCATAGGCTGAGGCTTAGAAGGTGGGAGTGGCACTAACAATTATATGTTATTCTCAAGGTCACTTTTTAAACTCAAAACACATAATCAGAATCATAAATCAACCTTTATGACCAAAATTGCACAAATGTTTCCACTTTTATAAACATCCACAACACATACAAGCATAGGTCAATCAATTGTTCTGGAATATAATTAACAAACCTGAAGCATGAAAGATAACTAATAATGTTTGACGTCTCTCTAGTCGAGTTTGCAAGCCAATATGCTACCTTTAATTTAACAATTGATTAGTGGTTCGAATAGAGAACAAAAAAATGCAAAGTGTGTTTTATCAAAGGAGAAATGAACCTAAGGTTAAAATGAAAAATGAAAAATGAAAAAATAGAAATGAAATATTAAGTAAAAAGTTACACGTTTAATAAATATTTATATACGTATCAATATTTTATGAACTAAAAACCACAAAAAGGTTAACTTAGTTAGAATTTAAAGTAATATTAATATTATTTTAAAATATCATAAATAATAATAACAACTAATTTAAACTTTTAAAAAGTAATTTATACCATTTGTTCATAGGTATATACAGTACAAACATCGTTTGTATGCCCCATCACCATAACAAAACATAACCCATAGCTGGTGCTGGATACCTTTACCGTCTTTCCCCGGTTGCCCTTTTGTGGAATTCTCTTTAAGACTCGAATGCCCGTGAGAGGAGATGGAAAATGACATTCTTTATCGAACGGTGTCTAGACAGGTCCAGACTCTTCCCAGGACCCTGACGTTGACTGCCTTGTATCTCTCAAACATTATTGGCTCGTTAGTTACACTTTGAAAGTAATCAACCGAGCCCAAATCTCAAATCATATCTATCCTCATAATTAAACATTGACATAGATTCCTCTGCCACTTCACTCTTCTATATCTATCCAGAAACCTGAAGAGCTTTCTTAACCCCCATTATCCCACCTGCCTTATGTCACTATAAATATGACCAACACCAAATTTCACAGCTACTCCCAGCTAAGACAAATCCTTCCATCTTAACAAAATCTTTGACATTTCCCGTATTTGTTAGTTAGAAGGTTTCCCTTTAAACATACAGATAGTTCCTTCCTACTAAATTTATTTAATTTTGTCGACTATGCTTCACTCTCTCTTACAAGATGACACGTTTGATCCTGACTTACTACAAGCACCATCGAATGATCTCCATATAGGCTGGAAGGAAACTCCTAAAGCCCACATATTCGAAATAGAGCTTCCAGGCCTCAAAAAGGAGGACGTCAAGCTCCAACTTCAGCAGGGCGCAGTGCTTCACGTAAGCAGTACGACTAGTGCAGAAGAGAGGCTCTTGCAAGAAGAGATAAAAGGCGAAATAAAATGGCACCGTAAGGAAAGAATAAAGCTACCTGGTGGCTTTTCCAAAGAGTTCAGATTGCCTGACGATGCTAAAGTTGATGAGATTAAGGCTTCAATGCGTGATGGATTGCTCACTGTGCTCGTACCCAAACATCATCATCACGGTCAGAATGAACACGATAATAGCAACAACGACAGCAACAGAAAGCGTATCAAACACTATGCTGTGACGATAACAGGGCCAGCAGGGGATAATGCTAAAGCAGATGTTAACGAGGATCATCATCGTCCCAAAGGACGACTCGGCCGTTTCGTTTGCTGCAAAGCTTAAGGTTAATTATGTGAACAACGAGAAGTATTTGCAACAATTCATGGCTTCGTTTGACTGTGTGTTCAGTTCCGCTCTGTTTTGTGTGATTTTGTGGTTTTGGTTTTCTCTGTAAAATTAATTGATTGTGTTTCTATATGCAATCATGTATATTTTGAAGTTACAAATGGAATAGAAATCAAGCTTTTATCAATGACGGTAATCCAAAATAGAAAAAATATAACTTATTAAAAGTCCCATTGCATAATGGAACGGAAGTCAGCTTTAAAAAGTGTTATTCACATATTATATTCAAGATTATACAAAATAATTATGGTGAAGCTCTCTTCATCTATTATTTTTGTATGATTTGCATTGAAATTTTCGACTTTCAGATTATCTCTTAGATCACTAAAGTATTAATTAATGATTAAATTGTGAGACGTCATTAGAAGTGTGATTTTTTGTATAATAATTTGCATAGCATTGAAAAATAGCTGCCAGAGTTGATTAAGAAATTTATCTGAACAAGAAGACGATTTTAACAGTAAAATTAACGTTCAATCAGGAAAAGCCAGACCTTGGTTGGGTTCTCCACCAGAATAACGCGATTTCTCCTAATTCTGGTCTGCAACTTGAAAATATAGTTTTTCACTTGATCATGCCTCCCTACATATGACCTGCATAGAGAGTGCTCCTCACGTACTTTAGTTGAATGTCACTTGCTTGTTCAGAACTGCCGGCTAATATATAGTATAAATATATAAGGCTTTAGAAGTACAAAATGAACATCAGCATATATAAATTTCGAGATCGAGTAGCAAGTAATTCTTGAGAATCGTATACCTGACGATACATTTGATCACAAATGAAGAAGCTTTGTTTTGCATCGATTCTCTTCATTGTTCAATTTGAGTTACTGCTCAGTCTCGCTTCTGTTGCCAATGCCTTACTACCTCTCAAACCTGTCGTTGTTGGTCTGGTGAAGCCTAAAACAATATTACCAAAGACAACGACAATATTGTTGCCTCGACTGTCCACCAGTTACTACCTTAAAACATGCCCAGTTGTCGAGCAAGTCATCCAAGAAAAGATGGCTTATTGGTTTCATCGGGACAGCTCATTGGCTGCAAGCATCATTCGCTTGCACTTCCATGACTGCGCTGTTAGAGTATGGATTCAGCTTCTTTTATTAAAATAAAAAACCTTCCCATTATCTAAATCTTCAATTAGTTTTTTATTTTTTTGTTTTCTTCTTCTAATGTCAAAGGGTTGTGACGCATCAATATTGTTGAATCACAAAGGAAGTGAACGGAGAGCTTATGCTAGCAGGACATTGAGAGGCTTCCAAGTGATCGATGACGTAAAGGCAGAACTGGAGAGAAGGTGTCCACGGAAGGTTTCCTGTGCAGATATCCTCACAGCTGCTGCTAGAGATGCAACTAAACTTCTTAATGGTTCATTCTGGGAAGTTCCTTTCGGTCGTAAAGATGGAAGAATTTCCCTTTCCAAAGAAGCTGACATGGTCCCTCAGGGACGTGAAAATATCACAACTTTAATCCACTTCTTCGATTCCCTTGGTTTGAACATACTGGACTTGGTTACGCTCTCCGGTTCACATACAATTGGTAGGAGCACTTGCTATTCAATCCAACACAGACTTGTCAATTATCAAGGAACTAGGAAGCCTGACCCGACCCTTGACGCAAAATATCTGAAGAATCTCACCAAAAGCTGCAAATGGAGTTCCAACTATGTCAATCTTGACGTTACAACTCCGAAGACTTTTGACACAGAATACTACTCTAACCTCGGAAGGAAAATGGGTTTGTTATCAACCGATCAAGCATTGTCTTCGGATCCACGAACTTCACCTTTTGTTTCTGTAATGGCAACTCAGCCTGACCTTTTCTTCAACCAGTTTGCAGTGTCGATGGTCAATTTAGGGAACATTGTAGTTCCTGGTCCTCCAACTGAAACTGAAGTAAGATTGAACTGCAACTACGCCAACTAATGGTTCTGTAAATGTTGTCTATGTCCCATATGTATGCATTGTTCTTCTGTATTGAATTTTTATCGGATCGAATAAATGATGAACACTTAATTGGTTTTCATCAACGAATTGTATCCTTACGGGATAACCAATTTCTGATATGATGGCATCGCTCTATGATAACAGAATCATGGCTGATGTATGCGGCTGTATATTAACCAGGAGTCATATCAAGTATAACATATTTCATTACTATAAAAAAAAAACACCTTCAAAGTTGGTGATTACAAATTTCATTACTATAAAAAACACCTTTAGATTTGGTGATTTTCGATGTGCGTGAAGTCCGACTAGATCGGTTCTGGTTAAGTTACTGCGGCACTAGTTCGGAGTGATTTTGTAGGGAATGGCGATAGATCCGTAACCGCTCGATTCTCGTTAAAACAAAACACGTATGAGGTTTAATACGTACAAAGCACAATTGAGTGAGGCAAAAACCATGTCCTCGCAACGAACCTTTGACACCATGGGCACTTGTATCAGTGAAGGTGTGGAGGAGCAAAAAGATGACTGCTATCCAGCTCAGTCACAGCAACAACATTAATACAGGTCAATATGATCAATTAACGCATTTACAAAAGCTAGCGGAGCGGACACAATAATTCAAAATCGAATATCGATGGCAGCTTGAGACGGAAGAATCTGCTCAGACGTGTAGGCATGTCCCACCCCAACTGCTCAAAGAGTTATTCAAAACACAAGAGACTTGGGTTTTAGTTGATGATATTCAAGCACTCGACAGTTATTTATATATATATAGTTATTATCCCATAAATTCTTCAGTTACTATATAAATATTTATTATTTCAAAAAATACCGTAACTTTAATAAATTTATCAAAAATTTTATAAATCATATTCAAAATATATCACTAATTTATTGTAATAAACTTATAAAAATTAAATTTAATGTCAACATGTTAGTCTAAACTTATATATCTTATACTTCTAATTTAACGAGTTAGTGAGTGGATGAAGTTCAAATGCGCTGATCAGTGTTTCATTGAATAATAAATATTAAATACAATGTGGGCTTAACGTTAGTTTTTAATATCAGGATTTATGAGTTAAAAAATTCCATATCATAGTCATGAAAGATTGTTTCCAACTCCCTTGGGGGTGAATGGATGTTTCACCTCAAATAAGGTACTATAGGAGAAATACGAGCGATTCACCAGATGATGTGTTCCAGGGTCGGTTCTGCCATTTTTAAACAGATGATGGCTTAGCAGGAGGCTATCTACTCTTGCATTCAGCAGTGGTGGGCCGTGGTTCTAGTTGGACAAGTGGCTTGACATAAGCCTTCTTTCCCAAGTTCCTGATCTCCAACGATTAAAAACCCGACTGCCCCTCAATTCTAAAGTGGCACCCTGATTACCATTTACCAGTGGTGTTGTCCGTGAAAATGTTGTTTCCTGGACATTGGCTCCTAACGGTCTGTTCTCTACACAATCATACCATCAGCTGTTTAGATTTATCTTTTATATTTTGTTAGATTATTCCCTGCCATTGTAATTATTAGTAAACTCTCCCTGTGAGAGTTGGCAGCAAGTCAAAAGCTGTTGTAATTTTTCGATTTCATTTGTTGATAATCCATACTTTTAATTTTCAAAAGAAAAATCAGTCCAAATGAATTAAGTTAAAGGCTTCACGAATAAGGGGGTAGATCTCTTTTCAGTAAAGAAAGAGGAAAGGTAAACTTGACGTGTTTTCATTCTTAAAGTACTGTCTTCAACCAAGGGGAACCATTCCAGAATCCAGATTCCATCATCAGCGCCCAATAGTGGCCTCAAAGATGAGTTGACAAAAATGAAATATGTCTGTTTTAAAGTCATGCTGCCGACAGTCAACTCTCAGCTTGCTCCTTCTATGTTAATAAAGAAAAGGATAAACAAATATTTACTTATAGAAGCCTTCTTTTTCAATTGTTCCAATTCCCTTCTTTCAAACTGCGGAATAGAGCTGGCTTGGTTTAGAATCAGATTTTAGCTTAAATTAAAAATAATAATAATGGATGAGGAGATTTGAGACCGAAACAGCATTAAAGTTTAGACCCATCAAACCCTATTTGTTAAATAGCAAGTTGTATTAGCCGTTAGCTGATTCTATCAGCAATTTTTTGATAGTTGATTATATTAGCTAATTTGGCTATATTATCTGTTTATTAAAGATATTTAGTAAAATTAGTTATTTAGTATTAACTATTGAGGTATAAAATGACTTATAAGGACATGATTTTAAAAAAATTTATAAAGACATAAATTTTATATTTCTTAATATTTCATTGAATATTCTTATAAGATTTTATATTTAAATATTTAATTTTACAAAAATTAAGTTTATAACTTTAATAATAATAATAATAATAATAATAATAATAATAATAATAATAATAATAATAATAATAATAATAATAATCCAACGTTAAATTCTTTATTAATATGAATGATGCAGTAAGCTACATCATAATAATTATAATATGAAAGATACATAATAGTTATATACTAAAAATATTAATTTGATGTGACTCTTTATGTTCAAAAACATAATATTATGATATTTTTAAATGTAAACTACTATTATAAAATTAAATAAAGATTAAAAAGTTTAATTAACTCCTTTATTATATTCTTCTAAATTTTACTGCATAATTTTAAGATAAAAAAACTAATTTTAAAAAACACAGAGTAAAAATTGAGAGTAAAGTGAAAGATTATATTATTATCAGGCAAATAACTAACTTCAAAATCTCTATTTATAAATTTTAGTCGATAAACTAAAAAATGATCGATAAGATATTCGACAAGGGAAAACCTCTATACACAACATGTCTAAACGTCATTTTAAATATTTCAACATAAGTTTAATTTATATTAAATAATATTATCATCATTATTAGTTGTTAGTTGTTACTTTCCCGATCCCACAGGGACAGCAAAGGCAATACAAAAAGGTTGTAATCTCTTTTAGTGGGAATGTGGGATCAAATATCCATCCACACAACAAGACTTCAGACACTCTGATCTAGAAGAAGAAGAAATCAGAGATGGGAAAGAAGGCAGTCTTGATAGGAATAAACTACCCAGGTACCAAGGCAGAGCTTAAAGGTTGTGTTAACGATGTTCGCAGGATGTACAGATGTCTCGTCGATCGCTTCGGTTTCAACGAAGAAGACATCACTGTTCTCATCGACACCGACGACTCATATACCCAACCGACTGGAAAAAACATCAGAAGGGCACTGACCCAGCTGGTGGAATCGGGAGAGCCAGGCGATTTCCTCTTCGTTCACTACAGTGGACATGGCACCAGGCTTCCTGCCGAGACTGGCGAGGATGATGATACTGGTTATGATGAGTGCATTGTCCCTTGTGACATGAATCTTATTACTGGTATGTATGACATGTCTATCTTATCACCTGATGTTCATTCCTTTTTGATGACCTTGATCTCGGTGACACCACCTCGTTTCTTAATATTGCAAAAATTGTGCTCGCTGATCGGGTTATCCACTTTAATTATTGAATTAACTCTTGATTGATCTTAACCTTGATTCTCTGTTGATAATTCGGCACTACTTGTACCGGTATCCATGGATCTCAATTTTGATTTTGATAAAGACTTCCTCGGGAACAATTTTAGGGTATATTCTTGTTTGATTTCTTAGCAATGATCAGATCCCGGGAACTTGTGTATCAGATCCCGAGAAATTGTGTCAGAGTGAGAAACAATCAAATTAAAGAAATGGATATTAGCTAGTCCTGCAGGGTTAACAAAAGAGATTTCAGAAAATTTCTAATTGATAAAAATTCTTTGTTCCGCTAAGTGGTCAGTTGCTAGAATTTTCAATGCTGCCGTTCTCATAGATTATGCATGATATACCGTTGCTCAAAATTTTAAGTCTTAGAAAGCTTGTTGGAGCAGCAAGTTGGTTCATTTGCCAAATTATTTCTAGGGATATAATCCTTGGTGAAAATATTAAACCACTTAAAAAAAATGCTAATTACAATATCAGAATCAGGTGGCACATTATCAGTGATCTCTTTTCATTTTTTGTTGTTCTGCTTCAACATGTCACCAAACACTTCCTGTTTATTTGTAAGTCAACTTCACGTTAAAATAAATTATTGTTCAGTTATGTGCTATGCATTCAACAGAAGAAAATTATTAATACTTTGTTTGTTGTGCATATTTACCATTAAACATCTATCTCAAACGGTAAATAAGTGATAAAAAAGGATTATGTGACTTGGCATGCTAACTATGTATTGAGTTGGTTGTCAATAGATGATGATTTCAAGGAACTAGTGGACCGGGTTCCGGAAGGTTGTCGCTTGACCATTGTCTCTGATTCATGCCATAGTGGAGGCCTTATAGATGACGCTAAAGAGCAGATTGGCCACAGTACACAATCTCAAGAGCAGGAATCAGACTCTGGTGGCTTCAAAAGCTTCTTGCACCAGACCGTACAAGATGCATTTGAGTCTCGTGGGATTCATCTTCCTTCTGGTCTGCGTCACCATGGCGATGGTCATCGCCACAGGGAGGAGGCAGATGTTGACTACAGGGAAGTTGAAGCAGAATACGGTCAACGAGGCTACCTGAAGAGTAGATCTTTACCTCTCTCAACTCTCATAGATATACTCAAGCAAAAAACTGGTAAAGATGATATAGATGTTGGGAAGCTGAGACCAACTCTTTTTGATGTCTTCGGAGAAGATGCCAGTCCAAAAGTGAAGAAGTTCATGAAATTCATAATGAATAAGATACAACATGGTGATGGAGAAAGCGGGAGTGGTGGGTTCCTCGGTTTTGTTGGGCAATTTATCATACAAAAGCTGGAGAATGATCAGGGTTACGGACAACCTGCATTAGAGACAGAGTTGGGGAGCAAGGAAGAGGTTTATGCTGGAACTGCTAAGCGCTCGTTAACAGATAGTGGTATTCTAATCAGTGGTTGCCAGACTGACCAAACTTCCGCCGATGCCAGCCCCTCAGGAAATTCTGCTGAAGCTTATGGGGCTCTTAGCAATGCCATCCAGACTATACTTGTGGATACAGACGGTGAAATTGCAAACAGGGAGCTTGTTTTAAAGGCTAGGAAGATGCTGAAGCAGCAGGGTTTCACTCAGCAACCTGGCCTCTACTGCAGTGACAATCATACTGAAACTTCTTTTGTGTGTTGAGCTTAATGCTAGTTAGCAGTACTTGAGACATAAATCACTACCCCATTGATGTTTTTGTTGAGGTTTGTGCAAGATGTGTTTGTGTGGTTGATTGTGACTTATATTTTCTTGAAACGTAAAAGATGCATGTGTGTGATTTTCAAGTTGAAGGGGACCATGATCTCCCATGCATGATAGGGAATCTTTTCTTTCCCTTTTCTCTCACTAGATGAGGGTTGAAACGTTAGAACCTTCCGCGGCCTTAACGTCGAGATGCTCATGTTAGAGACTTATTTCAGTGGGCTATAGCAGCCCAAGCTTCCTTTACCACTTTATCAGTTACTTTTTTGTATCTTTTAATTTCTATCGGCTATTTCTAGCGGAACTTCTTATATGGGGTTTGACTCATCAAACAGCTTCTATCAATTGTTCATACATTCACTTGAGTATTATGGAATTAGATTACACCCCTTCCTGTTTCTGCATTTTAACAATTGTTCTTAATGGATTGCTTCCTTGGTCTAGACGGTGGGCGTGTAGCATTTCTTGGTTGAATTGTTTGGATGAAAGGACTACTGACTTGGGTTCGCTGGCTGGATTGGTCTTAATTGATTCTAGGGGTCTGGTTGCTCTTTTCTACTTCCTTTTCTATGGAACTTTTAATATATATAATTAATATTCCCTCAACTTATATATTATTTTTTTTCATAATGAATAAAACTATATATAAAAAAAAGTTTACATCTTTTGACTTTTTCTTCAATGCTTTTCAACCTTTTTTCTGATCATTAAGGATACAATATTGAGTTATTGGGGCAAAACACTACATATGCGATTTCTTTTAAAGTATGATTTTGCAAATTGTGTGAGACTGGCAGCTAGTCGCAGGTGCTGTTTTGATTTATACGGTCCAACAAACAAAACAAGATTGATGATGAAAATTAGCTGAGATTAGGCAGGAGTAATAAACCTGTCAAGACCTTGCCAATAAGTACATAAAGGAAGACAATCAGGTTCAGTTGGACATCGCAAACGTAAAGAATCGATTCTAGGATCTTTTAGGTACATGTAGAAATGATAATAAAGGAGACTGTCCGATACGAATTCATATAAGATTGATTAGTTTGATTTTATTTCAAAGGTCTCCTGTCCTAAAACTTAATTTGATTTCAAAGAAGTGAACCTAATTTTAAGATTCTAATCAATGTTTTAAAAGTTATATTAAAAATTAAACCAATAAAATAAAAAATTTTGATAGAAGCACAACTACGGTACTTTGTAAGAGAAGTGGCATCAAATATGAGCTAGAAATGTCATAATAGAATTTGAAAAGACAATAAGAACTAATGACATCATAACTAATCAAGTTAAGCACAATGTGTAAGAAGACCTTCATTTTTGTTTAATTAATTATTTTACGTTAGAAGCAAAACTTTCGACATCTCACTATTTATTTCTTGAACTTGTTTAAATCTTTTAAGTTAATGGGCTGTATTTTAGAAGTATTAATTTAGGCTTTAATTAGTTTAGTAAGAGACCTATATTTAAAGGCCTTTTTTATAGTTGGGGTTTATATCTTTCAAAGGGTATAAATATATCATAATAAACATTATCTAGGGTTAGATTGAATGAATAAAGAATTCTTTAAAAGAGGATTTTTTTGGTCTTTTTCTATTGTATCAAGAATATAATTCTTATCAAGATAAACACTTGTGGCAAATTTCTATTCTTGTTGTCAAATCAACCTTATTATATATATTTCCTTTCATATAATTGATTGGAGGCTCATTAAGGTAGGGGATTTCATCTTGTACCTATTCTATCCAAAGTATAGGTTTAAGAGGTTTCGAGTTCTTTAGCCTTGAAGTTTCACATCATTTGGTATCAGGGCTTAGATTGAGATAAATTCTCATTTATCTTGTATTTATTTGTTGTTATTATTTATATTTTTCATTAGAATTCGAAACCAAGGTTCATCTTGTTCTTGTGCTTTTCTAAAAAAAACAAAAAAAACAAAAAAATGAAATCAGTAGCTAGAAATGAAGAAAACAACTACTAGCGAAAAAAAGGTCAAAAAAATGAGAAAAAACAGTTGCTATTGTGAAAAGAACAAAAACCAGTTGCTAGTATAAAAAAATCAGATGCCAAAAAAAAGAAAATTTTTTTGATTAGGTCATACCTTAAATTAGGAAAATTAGTTAGAAAAGCCAAATAACTTAAATTTCATCTATGGGGTTGGTGTAACTATAGGATTTTCTTTTGATGGCTTCTTATTTTGTTTAGAGTCTTTAAATCTTTGCATCCAAGTTGACTTTTCCATTAGGGAAATTTCATTTCTATATTTATGCATTAGTTTCGTCATTTTCCTTCACTCTAAGTTTCTATATTATTTTATCTCTTACTTTTTGTTTCCATTTACACCATAATTAACAAATCAATTCTTGTTAATTTAAATTTTGTATTTTTGGGTAGCATAAATCCTTTCCTCTTATGTTCCTATTTTGCTTTCATTCATTTCGATATACTGGCTTCTAGTTTTGTGCCCATTGTCTTTCTTAAGTGTTTTCATTGCATTCCTAAATCTTAATTTACTGTTTGTAAATTACCTTGATTGAAAATTAAATTCTAAAGTGCAATTGATAACAACAAGCTTAAATAGAAAAAAGCTTGAGTGTGTAAGCTTAAAAGAGGGTAAAAGCTAATTTTAAGTGAAACACGATTGGAGTGCTATCTTCTAAGTGAAACACGTAAGAGAGTGAATAATTGAGAGGTTATCTTTTTATTGCTAACCATTTTCTTGCAGCTTTTTGTTATAAGAATGGCTAATAGGAGACGGAAAGGAAATATTACATGAGGAGGATGAAAACATGCCTGATTTAAAAGTGATGTACAAGGCATTCGTGAATGAGTTCAAAAGTTATCTACTAGGATGGATAAGATAGAAGAGAGAATTAGCGAAACCGGTAGAATCTAACACCATAGTAGATCGATTGACAGTCATAAGAACCAGGAGGAAGAATTGGAAAGAATGTATGACAAGTATAAAGATGAAGTGCAATCTATGAGGGGTAGAGGAAGGAGGGAAAAAAGAGTGGAGAGAAAAGATAGGAACATTAATGTTATTAAGATAAAAATACCGTCCTTCAAAAGTAGGAATGATACTGAAGTGTACTTAGAATGGGAAAGAAAGGTGGACATAACTTTTGGTTACCACAACTATTCTAAAGATAAGAAAGTGAGTTTGGCAACAGTGGAATTCTAAGATTATACATTAGTTTGGTGGGATGAATTGGTAAAGAATAGGAGGAAGAATAGGGAACCCTATATGCACTTAGGAAGAGATGAAAAGAGTGACAAAGAAGAGGTTTGTCCCATCTTATTACTATAGAGTTGTACCAGCAATTACATAGACTCACACAAAGACCTAAAACAGTAGAAGATTATCATAAGGAGATGGAGATACTATTAATGAAAGCTAACATAAAAGAAGAGGAAGAGGTGACAATGATTCAGTTCATGGGTGAATTGAATAGGGAAATTGCCGATGTGGTTGAGTTGTAGCATTATGTAAAGATGAAGGACTTAGCGAACATTGTCATGAAGGTAGAGAGATAACAAAAACAAAGAAGGGAAGCTAAGTCTTTCTCAAATTCTAATAGTGAATGGAATCCAATATGGATCAAAAATGAAGATAAAAGAAGGGAGAACTATTCGAATTCCAAGAAGAAAGGCAATGAATCAAACAAAGGTACAGAGAAGAGTACTTTAATTCAAAGAGGTACTACTGATCCATCTTTTAGACCTTCTAAACATATGGATATTAAGTTCTTTAAATGTCAAGGCATAGTTATTATGCATCTGATTGTTCTAACAAGAAAGCTATGTTTATTAAGGGTGATGACATTGATTCTGAGTCAAATGATGGTAATGAGTCTAATGGTAGTAATTGAGTATGCCACCTGTAGAAGATTATTCTGATGATCATGAGAATGTTAGGGATGCTGTGAAGGGTGAATCTTTAGTTACTAGACGTGCATTGAACTTGAATGTGAAGAAAAATAGCCTAGAAAAAAGGGCGAGCATATTTCACGCGAGATTCTTAGGAAGTAGCAACTCAAATATCACATACATATGATTAACCTATTAATTTTCATAAGACTATGTTAATCTATATTAATTAATTTGACATAATTTTATATTAAATATTTGAAGATGATTGTTTTTTTTTGCAAATCTAGATCATATATCATGGTGGATGTCCTGAGACCGAGCTTGTTTTATTTAAGGTATCTTAAGTTTGTGTTAACATGCAATACGAAATTATGTTTCAGCAAGTTCAGTGTTTTGGGTAGTGCGTATGGGGCTGGGCCTAATAACTATAAACATCCTCTTAAACAGTGGGGCGCTATACTTTTAGTTTTGGATCTTTTATACCCTTCTTTCCCGTGCCCTCTATTCCAACAAGATCTTATCCATTTAAATTTTCTTTCTTTGAATTATTGGATGGTTAGATGTTACTTGAGCACAGAAAAAAGGTGCAGAAGATTTGAAGCCCGTTGTCCGAGTCTCCCTGGTCGATGCTTTTTGTTGGTGAGCATCGAATTAATTCCTTTTGATTTTTATTTAGAAAAAGAATGTTCTTAGACTCGGATTCCTTACTCTCTTTTTTTTCTCCCAAGCTAATTTGTCAGAAGTGCTCTTATTTGTTTGCTTTAAGGCTAGGTAAGGAATGAGAGTATATGGCAAGTTTTGATCGCTTAGTCATCCATATCTGTTAAACAAAGCTGATGAACTTATTATAGTATGCTGAATATAAACGTAGAAAGGACTGGTTCCATCTTTATTATTATTGTAGTTATTATCAAGCCATGGGAAGCATATTTTCTGCCTTATCATATAAGACTAAGAAGAAGGAAAAGCAGCTTAACAAGGAAGCATTTTCTATCCCTAATCACAGCAACAACCATATTTATAGCAGCAGTGCTGGTGAATTTGGAAGAAGAAGAAGAAGAGAAGTTGGGTCTTTCCAATTCCATAGAGGGGCCTCATCAAGTCCAACTCCAGCACCAAAGCCGTCGTCTCGGTCGTCATCTATGGTTTTGGGTAGTAGTAGCGGTAGTGGTGTTAAAGACTCTTCTTCTTCATCATCATCAATATTCGCCACTAGAAAAGAACACAAGTATGCCTTCATCCCTGATCAATTTCATTCCCTTCGTGAGGTCAGTTTTACTGTTTATTCTGCAGTTCTAATTTTCTTTGCATACTTTTTTTGTTTGCTCGAGGAAATGATTTTAAGGTTTGTTTTCGTTAATCAAAATTCAAAATTCAAAAGGAAGATTAACTCCAATGCTCAAAAGAGAAAGGGGAATTTAAAACTAATTATGTGGCGGTTGTAAACCCAAATTAAACAGCAGGGGGCAGGGGGCTAGTGAAAAGACTGTTGACTAGTGGCCACAAGAGGTCCTCGAAACTTGATCCGTTCGAGAATTTAGTAAATACTCTCCAATTATATCCTCTCCGAAGTACGGCAATGCTCGATTTCTGTAGAAAGACTCAAAAAGCAATAAATAGTCAATAGCTTTAAGAGTTGGAATTGTTTTTGTTCTTATCCAAACGCGATTGGCTTTATTCTACTGTCATTTTAGAAATAACAAATATGCTTCTTCTAAATTATGCTTATGCTTATGCTTATGCTTTCTTTTCTTTTCATTCAAGAGAGAGAGAGAGATGCATAAAAATGAAGTGCTGTGGTGGGCCATTCCTTTTCAAAATATCTTCTAAATTCGTGGTCCGGTTTCCAATCTGATCATGCCTTCACGAGGAGTGACCAATGGCTAATTAACTTGGAATTCAACTCAATTCGATATCCACAAATCTATGTAATCAGCAATTGATGTCTTAGTGGCCTAGTAGAGAGGACTCGAGTTACAGACTATGGTTGGTTTAAAGGGATTGTTCAAGTGGCCAAGATAACTCATCTCACTTGTAAAAGTAAATAATAATTCGACACATATTGTGCCTACAAAGTGATCAAACCTTTTGCGTAATTTTGAGTGGCTGGTTTATTAGGTAATTTATTTAAAATAATTTACTAATTGTTATATTTTCGTTCTACTTGTCAAAATGTTGTGGTATGCATCAAAAATACTACTGCGTAGTCCTTACACCATAGTTTCGATTGTGTCTTCCCTTTCATTTTTCAGGTAACAGAGGCTTTAAGAGAAGCAGGTCTAGAGTCATCAAATCTCATTCTTGGAATTGATTTCACTAAAAGCAATGAGTGGACAGGTTAGTCATTATTAAAAGGTTGCTCAACCATTAGTAAGATGAAATGCATGTTTCTGCACTCCCCTGTTCTGAGCTACTTCTTCAGAGGAAGGCGTTATATAAACTAAGCCATTGTCCTAACTCTGTCATTTCATTACCCGGGTATGTTTAATATAATTCATGTCAGGCTTGATGCAATCATTTGTGATTTTGGAAGTCAATTTTGTTAATGAATGGGATCGTACATCTTGCTACGAGAAAACTGCTCTCACTGAAAATGTTTTCACCTTTGTTTCCTGTTGATATCAAAACGTGTTTCTGTTTGACCATTGTTGGAAGCTGGCTAATCTGGCAACGTTTTCTCAAGGAAAAATCTCATTCAACAATCAAAGCCTGCATGCCATTGGGAATGCAAGTAATCCATATGAGAAAGCTATCTCTGTCATCGGGAGAACCTTGTCTCCCTTTGATGATGACAACTTAATACCTTGTTTTGGATTTGGTGATGGTCAGTTTGATTCCCTTCAAGCTGAATTTGCTTGCAAATCCATTATATTTAATTTTTCTTTGCATACTTTTGGTCCTTTTCTAATTATGTCATTTCATGGATTCTTGTTCCACTATAGCCACCACTCATGACCAAGAAGTCTTCAGTTTTCACCCTGATCATTCCCCTTGCCACGGTTTTGAAGAAGTATTGACTTGCTACAGGAACATCGTTCCAAAGTTGCGACTTGCAGGTTAGCTATTTACTCTACTAAAATCGTAGTCGTCATATATAATATCAAGAAAAGTTTTTATGTATATGTTTATTTTCGTACATATAAAATAGGACCCATTTTGTTAGAAGATTCCTTCTGTTCCCCAACAAACCTACGTTTCCTTTTGTCATCATTTCTTTTCTGTTATCAAGTTTGTTATAATTTTCTGTACCTTTGCCATTTTCCAGGATCTTTTGGTGCATGCAGAACCATTTCTCTTATTTAGTCCCTCTGTTTTTATATATAATCCACCATAATTTCAGTTAACATTTGGCTTAATCAGGTCATTGTTTTCCTTTGCAACAAAAATGTTTTGCAAATGTTGATGATCTCATAAATCACATCTATATGTAATTGCCTGAAGGACCAACCTCTTATGCCCCGGTGATAGAGGCAGCAATTGACATTGTAGAGAAAAGTGGAGGCCAATATCATGTATTAGTCATTATTGCAGATGGCCAGGTTGCATCCAATTCTCTGTTTCTGTAGCTGCTCACTCTCTTTATAGGATAATAAATTTTATTTTCTTCAATTACAAAGGTCACAAGAAGTGTGAATACGAGCAACGGAGAACTAAGTCCACAGGAGGCCAAAACAATCAAGTCAATTGTCGATGCAAGGTTAAACCTTATGCATGGATGGCAACCGATTCTTTTTTTAATTCATTATTATTATTTCAGACACGTGTCCTTATCTACGGCTTAATCGGCTCTGCACGTAAGCATTATCTGACAAACTTACATATGATTCGATGAACAAATAAAAATACACGGGAAAGCCCCATTAAACGTCTATTTTTCCATGTGACCTTTTTTTGTTTAGGCGAAATAGAGTTTATTGTAATTTCATGATGTGGAGTGAGCTTACATAGAGTGCATTGCATACTTTTCTTTTTCTTTAATCCTGATGTCAGAAATGTATTTGATATTCTTCACCTGTCCTGTTTTTTACCAAGTTGCATAACAATTGTTGAGCTTTGACTTTAGTTATGCTTCGTTAAGAGATGCTCTTACGTCTAAGTCAGCATTTTGCCTAATTAAACAGTTCATATCCACTCTCCATAATTCTTGTTGGAGTTGGTGATGGGCCATGGGATGACATGAAGAGATTTGATGATAAAATCCCAGCTCGTGACTTTGACAACTTTCAGGTATTTTTAGTGCGGAACTAATTCTATTTGATGTCATCTTCATTGAGGTATGTTATCCTGAACTGACGAGTTTCCCTGTTATGCAGTTTGTTAACTTCACTGATATCATGTTAAAAAACTCGAGTCCTGAGGAAAAAGAAACTTCTTTTGCTCTTGCTGCTTTGATGGAGATTCCTTTCCAATATAAAGCGGCCCATGAATTTGGTCTTGTGGGGTACGTTTGCCAACCTTTCACTACTGTTTATTACAATATTAAGACTCCAAACGTTCTATTTATGACAGGAAAAAACATTGGAAGCTATTGAACTTAGAATTCTTATTCTTGTTTAATGGTTGATAATGTTATCAATCTAGGCACTTTTTTTTACTTCTGTATTAAGATGGACTGCAACATGGCTCAATTCGTGGACAGTCCGCTAAACCTCTGTTAGGATAAGTAAACTGAAGTTGTATTTGGTAGTAGTTAATGGTCGGCTCTTGCATCTTTAGTTTTACGATTATAAATTAGAAATGAAAGGCTTCCGTTCACGTTTCCTAATGTATTGCCTACTGACTTTTTCGTTTAATACGGTTTCTTTGGATTGATTTTTATGTGGTGGCTTATAAATTCTAATTTCACTTGAGATGTAGACGCAAAACTGGAACAGCAAAGAAAATAGTACCACGCCCTCCTCCAGTTCCTTACGCTCAACGTCAACTTCTAGATAACCCAAGCAGTCTGTCTTCAGTGATAGGAGATGAAAGAACTCAGGTTTTTTAGTATCAAATATTTCTTGCTTTCATTTCCTTGATTAATATGAATGCATATAAGCTCACACACAGAACTGCACAGCTATTTGTAAGTAGACATAAGTGATGACATTTCCTATGAGGTGATTTGCGGATAACATTATTGTTGCCTGGTTGAAATAGTTGTACAGTTCAGTCATAACCTTTGCTTGCATCTCAATGTAATAGCTCATCAATTATATGGAAGTTTTGTAACAGTCACTTGTCTAACATACAGTTTGGATACAGGCTTGCCCTATTTGCCTGACTAATGGAAAGGACTTGGCCTTTGGCTGTGGACATATGGTGTGTTTTGACCCTTGTATTATTTTTGCTTCTGCTTCTTCCCCCTTTTCCATAGAGACTCATTAATAAGATTGTTTGATCTTCAGACTTGTAGAGACTGTGGATCGCGAGTTTCTAATTGTCCCATATGCCGTCAGCGGATCACCAATCGTCTTAGGCTGTATGCTTGACATCTTCACGAGTTGTAGTTCTACCCGACCTTCCTTTAGGTGAAACTAGGCTCATTTCATGTTGGAATCATGTAACATATATGGTAGGTCCGAATGAAGGTAATGGAATGTGCTGAAAATTATTACTTTACGGATTATCCGAACGTGATTCATGTCAACAAATTGCTTGGGGTGGTAGTATGAGTTTGGAATCATTTGTGAATGAGTTGAAGTAGCCTCTGTACAAATAAGTCACGAAGTGCTTCCATTATCGTTGTATAGACCTGAAGTGTTGGTTTGCTGCAGATATAAATATTAGATAATGAATGTGGTAAGAGTAAGGATCAATATTCAAAGGAAAAGTGATAGGAAATTTATTAAAAAAACAATGGTATGAGAAGAGACAATCATCCTCGGCCTCCTATTGCCGCAAACTAAGAATCCTCAAAACATAAATTGCGTGTCCTTCTTAAAGCTACCGGTGATTATATATAAAGTCTCCTCACTACTAAATAACTATTAGCTAATTACTAAATAACTATTGACTAAGTATCCTAATTATCAATAATTATTAGCCTTTCAGATTAGCACCTCGATTATTGTGCCTGATATATATTAACATAGGCGTACTAGGATTCTTACTACCCTTGTCTATAGCAATACTTCCCCCTTTAAAACAGACCTTGCCCATAAGGTCTGAAGTAGGAAACTAACCTTATAATCAGTACAAGATAACCAAGTTGCTTGATCGGTGCTACGACCTTCCCACTGCACCAACACTTCATGACAAGGTGTCTTATTCCTCCCTAAGTGGCGAGAGTCCACAATTGCATAAGGCATGTACAAGCTGTCTTCTACAATCAAGTTAGTGAGGAGATTTGTAGAAACCACTTGTCCTTTAACTGGCTTAAGCTAGGAAACACAATCCGGGGTGCACATGGGAAGTTAGTGGTAACTCCAAGAGATATGCATCATTCCCTACTCGCTGCAAAACTCGGAAAGGACCAAAAAACGAGGCCCCAACTTGCTGTATACCCGGGAAGATAGAGACGATTGTTTTTGTGGATGGATCTTCGGCAAAACTAAATCCCCCATTTCATAAGAAAGAACCAAACGTTGCTTATTTGCTTGCTTGGTCATGGCTTATTGTGCCCTGCAAAGATTATACTTAAGTTGACGAAGAACCTCTGAATGATCCGCATGAGCATTAGCTACAGTAGCTATGCAAAACTCGCTTGGCAAATATTGAATTAACGTTGGTGGTTGGCGACCATAAACTAATTCGAATGGTGTAGATTTAGCAGCCCCATGGAAGTTTGTATTATGCTAAAATTCAGCCCATGACAACCACCGACCCCAATCTTTGGGTTGTTCTGAAGAAAAACAGCAAAGATAAGTCTCAAAACAGCGGTTTAATACCTCGATTTGGCCATCAGTTTATGGATGGAAGGTTGTGCTCATCTTAAGAACGGTTCCCATACTTCCAAATAGCTCACGCCAAAAACAACTCATGAATATAGTGTCTCGGTCATTGACTATGAAACGAGGAACATCATGTAAGCGAATCATCTCCCGAATAAATGTGTCGCCTACACTCCTTGCAGTGAATAGATGACGTAGACTAATGAAATGGGCATATTTGCTCAATCTATCCACCACTACCAATATATAGTCAATTCCCTTAGACCGAGGAAGACCAGTGATAAAGTCCATGGATAGGTCCTCCTATATTTGTTCTGGTATTGGCAAAGGCTGTAGAAGACCCGCAGGAGATAAGGTCTCATATTTGTGCCATTGACAAACCAAACAATTGGCCACATACTGCTGGATCTACTTCATCATGCCTTGCCAATAGACATTTGTGGCAATACGATGATATGTTCGATAGGCCCCTGAATGACCGCTATGTGGAGTGGTATGAAACTCATCCAATAATTTTGGGATCCAAGTTGATGAAGTCGGCAACAGAATTTTCCCATTGTAGAAGATACGCCCCTGCACAGTTTTATGCCTTGGAAAAGAAGTCAGATGACTCTCTATTCGATGACTTAATTGTTGATATGAGAAGTCGGCTGTCATCTCTTGATCCAAGAGATTCCAATCAGCCAAAATACGTAACGATAATGTCTTAAGTTCTCCTTCCTCTCCCCTCCGAGATAAGGAGTTTGCCATTTGATTTAATTGCCCAGATTTGTATTCAATCTCAAATTCATAACCCATCAACTTAGCCACCCAATTTTGTTGTGCTGGCGTGGTAATCTATTGTTGAAGCAGGTGATGCAGACTGCAATGATCAGTTCTCACAACAAATTTCCATCCTACTAGATAAGGACGCCAATGTCGAAAGGCCATGACAAGGGCCATTAATTCCCTTCATAAGTAGGCTTGGAAGTACTTCTAGAACTTAAAGTCTTACTGAAGTAAGCAATCAGTTGTTTGTCTTGCATTAAAACTACCCTAACTCCCATACTTGAAGCATCACATTCCAATATAAAAGACTTGTTGAAATCGGACATCTGTAATATGGGGGCTGTATTGACTACCTTTTGTAACTCCATGAAGGCTTGTTGACCTGTTCAATTCCAAACAAATTTAGTCGTAGCCTCCTTCTTCAAGAAGTCAGTTAAAGGCTTCGCAATTATAACATTTCCACGTATAAAGTGACAGTAGTAACTGGTCAAACCAAGAAAAGCTCATACAGCTTTAACTGACTTTGGCACATGCCACTGCATCATGCTCGAGATTTTTGAAGGATCCATAGCAACCCCAGTAGTTGAAATAATGTGGCTCAAATACTCCACCTTTGACTATCTGAAAAGACTTTTCTTTAAGTTCACCACAAATTCATGATCCTGTAGCTACTATAAAACCAATTTAAGATGTTGTAAATGGTCTTGCCAACATCTGCTATAAACCAAAATATCGTCGAAGAAAACCAATACAAAACGTCGCAACCAAGGTCGGAAAAGATCATTCATACAAGCTGGAAATGTCGTCGGGGCATTTTTCAAACCAAATGGCATAACTCGAAACTCATAATGGTTGGAGTGAATACGGAAAGCAATTTTAGGAATATCCTCTTCTTTCACATGTATTTGATGATAACTCGAATTTAAATCCACTTTGAGAAAAAAAAAACAAGCACCATTCAACTCATCCAATAACTCTTGAATTACTGTTATAGGATATTTGTCAACAATAGTCACCTTATTGAGTGCCGGATAATCAACATAGAATCGCCAACTACTGTCCTTATTTTTAACCAGTAAGATGGGACTTGAGAAAGGCCCCAAACTTGGTTGGATCAACCTGGTTGCCAGTATATTTGCAATCTATCGCTCCACTTCATCTTTTTTTAAATGGTTGTACCTATAAGGCTTGCGCTAACAGTAAAAATACATGGTTGCAAGGGTATTTGATGGTCAATATGACATTGCGGGGGTAATAATGTGAGTTCCTGGAATACTGCTTGAAACTTCTGTAATAGTTGGGCTAAATCCTTGTACTGCATAGACTGTAAACGTTCAGAAGGTCCATCTAATTTTGAAATTTTCGTTTGCCACAATAGTAATGCATAGCCTAACTCCTCAATTCGATTTAAGGCCTGGAAGGAAACAGGAGCATTCATTAATTTCGGGTCTCCTCTAACTGAAACTCCACGGCCTCCTTGCTGGAATTCCATTGTCATGCGAGACCAATTGACTTTCAGATCCCCTAATGTTTCCAACCAAGACACCCCCCAAATGATGTCAGCCCCGCCCAATGGAAAAATATAACAACCTACCACGCAGTGGACATCCCCAATGTTAATCTGAACTCCTTTACAAATGCCTTGAGTCTTAATGCGCTGGCCATTCCCAAGCCTAACTCTGACTAGTGTAGTGTCAAAAATACATAGACCCAAGCATTCAGCCACTCTTTTGGCCACAAAACATTGGCTTGCTCCGTTATCAATCATGATTATCACATCTGAATCACCAATTGTACCCCGAACTTATATAGTATGACTACAAGAGGACTTATTCATGTAAAAACAAGGTAGCTCAAGCATTATTATTTGTGGAGATTCAAGCTCTTCCAAACTCAAATTATCTTCGAGTTGGTCGCCCGTAGTCTGAACTTCAATTTCACCTAATTCTTGCTCTAAGTCGTCGGTAATAATTATCTTCCACAGAGAAGGGCTTCAGCACCGATGTGTTGGATGGTAGGGTTGCTGACATCGAAAGCATTTGGAACGGAAATTCTGAAATTCCTTCTGTGTGAAACGATGAATGTCGCGACCATTATTACCTAAATAAGCTGTTGTTTTTGACAAGATTGCCGTTGAAGATGATGATTGGTCAGGCTGTGCAGAAACAGAACTCTGTTGTAACACCCCATTATCCTAGAGTACGCACCAAGACGCCCGAAGGTCATTCCGATACATAACCTAAGATAAGGGAGCGCTACGTGCACTCACTACTGTACTCCACATGGC
>JANZXR010000002.1:19575895-19600197 GCA_027575705.1 Erythroxylum echinodendron | reverse complement strand
TTGGCTATTCATGTGCATATATGAATGCATGAATATGTCAAAACACTTTAATTAATCCTAACCTATTCCAAAATGACTGAGGGGATATTACATTTGTTGCACAGATTGGGTCTATCCCTGTCAAACCAAAGGCCCAACAGTAGATGACCTTGCTCCAGAAATCCCAGGTACAAAACCTGCCTTCATACCGAGCCCAAAAGATTCTTTTTTCCCTCCAAACCATGACATCTTCTTCCTTACCTAGAGCTTAACTTCTTGCTCCACTTCCATAGCCAAATTCTTTGTGGAATAAAGATCTGTTATTTCATGAAAACGAATTATTGCCCTTATGTCATCTTTCAAACTGTTGAGAAATTGTCCCATGAAAGTCTCCTCCGGCCAATCCCTAATGTAAGCAGATCTGGTTACAAATTCACAAATATATTCATCAACAGTTCTTGTTTGTCATACTACTGCCAAAACCTCAGGGATTTGTTACTAAAGCTCCCCCAAAATGAGCAAGCACTTCCTTACAGACATCGTTCCAGCTGGTTAAAGGATGACGAATATTCAACCAAGTCATCCAGTGAAGTGCGTGACCTTCTATGCAAACTAAGGCCAACTTGACCTTAAAGATCTTTAAGGGTGTGCTGAATTTGGAAATATTGTTATGCTCGGTGAATCTAGCTTGAAGGATCGTGGCCATTGAAATTAGGCAATTCAATCTTTTTGGCAAAAATCTGAACATCATCCAACGAAATCATGCGTGGAGCTGGTTTTGCAGAAACTCCCACATCTGATGTTAACTCTTCTGGTGAACTATTAGAGCTACTGCCCACACCGTTAACACCTGTCTTCCCTTTCATCATAGCTGTTAACATGCTCTTGAGCTTCTCCATATGCTGGCGATTTTGGGCAATTTGGAAACTAAGCTTTGCTCCAGGGATTCAAATTTCCTCTCCACCATTTCAAGACGTGACTCCATCCTAGTATTCATCATAAGATATATCGTAAATACGCTCACCGCACCAATTTGGTACAGTAAGGATCAATATTCAAAGGAAAAGTGATAGGGAATTTTATTTAAAAAAACAATGATATAGGAAGAGACAATCATTCTCGACCTCCCAAGTTATTACCGCAAACTAAGAATCCTCAAAACATAAATTGCATGTCCTCCTTAAAGCTAGCAGTGATTATGTATAAAGTCTTATAACTACCAGATAACTATTAGCTAACTACCAGATAACTATTGGCTAACTATCCTAACTACCAGATAACTATTAGCCTCTTATATTAGCAACCTGATTATTGTGCATGGTATATACTAATAGAGGCGTACTAGGACTCTTACTGCCCTTATCTGTAACAGAATGATAGGAGTATTGAGAAATTTATGGTCACTCGAAAGATCCAAATTGAGAAGTTTCAATGTGTTCGAACATTTGGAGCAAGTGAAGCCCAAATTGTGGACCGACTCAACATACACCTAATATGTCAGTCTTGAAAGTATTTGTTGATTTCTGACGCTTGTATTGCTTCAGGGGATTCCAAGTACTGGCTTCTGGCCACTGAATGTTAAAACATGAAGAACAAAGGATGAATGGGACATGATGAATTTCCAGAAACAGATAGGGAGTGATGATAAGTGTAAAATGAATACTCTGTTGTTTATTCTTTCTAAAAATTGAGTAAATAAGTTACAACAGAATTCTGTTAAAGGAAAAAACTAATTCTTTGGTTGTTACTTACAGCTCATCTAACTAACTCCTTCTTCATTTCATTTCTTCTTGGTTCCAGACGTATATTTATGTTTTCTTTCTCACGCTCCCCCTTAACATTAGCATAAATATTGACCATGGTCATCTTGACAATTAAAGATCTAAGCTGAGAGCCTTTGTTTAAATTTTGAGATTTGTTCCTTATTTGCCACAGGTTCTATTTTTACAGTTCCTTCTTCAGCCTTCTCTTTGATGAAATGACAATATATCTCAAAATGTTTCGTTCTCTCATGATGCATAGAGTTTTTACA
The DNA here is from genome assembly GCA_027575705.1 of Erythroxylum echinodendron. Classification (NCBI taxonomy): domain Eukaryota; kingdom Viridiplantae; phylum Streptophyta; class Magnoliopsida; order Malpighiales; family Erythroxylaceae; genus Erythroxylum; species Erythroxylum echinodendron. Next base: position 19,598,186 of record JANZXR010000002.1, on the reverse strand, counting down.
AATTTGAATAGCTGATTGATTATTATAATACATTACGACTATCCCTTTATACTTTAGCTTGAAATTTTCAAGTAGATTCTCAATCCAAAACACTTCATAGCATGCAAGAGACATGAGTCTATACTCAACTTCAATTGAGCTTCGAGCCACTACTGATTGTGGTTTAGCTTTCCAGCTGATCATAGCTCCTTTATACATTACACAAAAACCAAATATGGATCTTCTAGTGTTTGGACATATGCCCCAATCACTATCTGTGTAGCATTCTAGTCGTGTATTTTATTCAGTGTTTAGAATAATTTCCTATCCTAGTGTTCCTTTCTGACCACTTTCAAGGCAGCTTGCCAATGTATCTTGGCAGGATTGCTCATGAATTATGGCAAGATATAGACTGAATAATAAAGGTCAGGTCTTATAAGGGTGAGGTATATCGGAAAAGCTTTCTATAGGTAATTGGATCATCAAGAAAATCTTTTTCTATTTGTCTCAGTCCATGACTTGGTTGAATAGGTATTGGACTTGGTTTTGCACCTAACAATTTGCATTATTCCATAAGATTTAAGGTATATTTCTTTCGACACAAAACTATCTCTTTTTTTTATATTGCTATTTCAAATACAAGAAAGAACCTGGGTTGTCCAAAGTTTTTTAATTTGATCTTTGTACTCATGAAATTGAGTACTCTATTAATTCCTTCTTGTGTTTTGTACCCTATTAGAATATCATTTATATAAACTAATAATGATACCAGACCATGGGATGACACTTTAGTTAATAGGGAGAAATTTGACGTAGATTGAGAGAAACCAAACTTAAGGAGAGCTTCAGTGAATTTGAAGTTCCATTGTCCACTAAGAAAGAGCTAGCAATTTCTACATCTAATTCTTCTTTAGTGTCACTGGGAATGTTTCCTAGATTTTAGCAAAGTCACTATCTTGGTTGGTTGCAACTTCATTTCCATATGAACTAACCGCACTAACCAATGTTTTTCCCTAATGTTTTGGTTTGGTGAATTTGAAGTCAAGAGGAAACCCAATTATTGTATAACATATCTACTTTGTATGTCCTATCTTTCCATAACGATTACACATAACTTCAGTCTCTCCTTTCTTAAGTTGTTAGCCAAAAGATGCTAACGAACATGGTTCAAATAAGAGGCTGAGATGGACCTTTTGTTACCCTTCTAGATTCATCTCCAATTACCATATTATATGTTAGGTTCATCTCTCATTAACATATTATATGCTTCTTCCAAGGTAAGAAATGGTTTCATTAATATAACTTGTGAAGACTAATAAAAGTAAGTTTCATTTAATCCATTAAAAAATTTGAAGATAGCATCCTTAATCTACCGATCCTCGTAGTGTTGAAAATAATGAGGATTGTAATTTCCACATAGGCAATAAGGTTTATAGTACCGTAAGTTCTGTATAATAAGCGTCAACATATTTGTTTCCTTGATTCAACATAGATAGATCATATTTTAACTTACATATTCGATTATTATTAGATTGAACAAAATGTTTTTTTTAGTAATTCCCATATTTTTGGAGTTGAGTATATGTAGAAGATTATCAAAGCTAACGACTAACTCATAGATTTCAATAGATAAGAAATGACGAGAGTATTGCAAGGAGTCCCTGTATTGTAAAGTGGGTAGGGGGCGATTGGTACGCATGAAGAATGATAATAAGAATGAGAATGAATATAGTGAGGAATGAGAATGAATATTATCGGTATAATTATGATGGTTGGTTAAGAGGAAGGAATGATTATCATTATCATTAACAGTGGTTGGTTTGTAAAAAATATTGAGAAATATAAATTTATTATATTTTAATTAATTACATTTTAATTAATTAATTACAATATATTGATCAATTAAAATATTATAATTAATTAATTATAATGTTATAATTAATGAATGAATTATATTTTAATTAATTATATTGTAACTAATTAGTTAATTTATATTTTAATTAATTAATCAATTATATTTTAATTAATTATTTTGTAATTTTTATATTTTAATAAATTAATTAATTATAATGTAATAAATAAATAAATAAAATTATTTAATTAATTATATTTTAATTAATTAGTGTTAAAAATAGTTTTAAAAAAAGAGCCACTATTAAAGAATGAGTTTCATTCCTATACTAAATGGAGAGTATGTAGGATTTCCTAAAAGTGGGATATCAAACTATTGCCCCTATAATGATAATTAACAACCAACTACCCATTTTTCATTCCTTACCCATTAACCTCTTCCTAAACTCATCAACTAAGCACCCCTTTAGAAATGGTACCATCACTAAAATCTAAGGTTTTAAAAATCATACCGAACCAACCGGTCTAACCGGAAATAGTCTGAACTGACCAATTGTTCAGTTTGATTCTAATTAATAAACTCTGTGTATAAAAATCGGCCAATTTTTTAAAGAACCGGTCAATTTTTCAGCTACCTAAAACTTCATATTTCAGTTTCACAAATCGAACTCCCTCGTCGCCTCCACCATCTTCTCTCTTCTCAGATTTCATTGCAGCAAAATCAGCTTTCTTTCTAGCTTTCTAACCCATTTGACTTCTCAGATCTCATCACTGTGCTTGCGTATTTCAACGACTTACAGAGGTAGGCTACGGAGGACAATGACATATTGTAGGGCTTAACGTGATGAGCGTTATCAACGAGCCCACAACTGCTGCTATTGCGTATGGCTTGGATGAAAAAGCATCGAGGAAAGCAGAGTAGAATGTGCTCATCTTTGATTTAGGTGGAGGAACTTTTGAGTTCAAAGCCACAACTGGTGACATTCATCTTGGTGTTGAGGACTTCAATAACAGGCTTATGAATCATTTTGTTGCAAAGTTTAAGAGGAAGCAAAAAATTCAAGATTTGATGAACGGGTTTTGGAGTGAAATGGTGATTTAGTTGTCAAGTTTCTATAAAGTTCTAATTTGTCCTATAGATAAGGGGATAAGGATAAGGTAGTCGGTTTATGAGATTTTTCTTCATTCATACTTCTTGATTAATTAATTTTCTGTAACAGTTAGAACTCCATTTTAATATCTAATTTTGAAGTATTGAATTTGTTTATCTAAAAAAATAACACGGCTCTTTACTGGAGTAAAATTTAATAAGTGAGCACTCTGTTTTTGCTTTGTTTTTGTTGTTAGTTGTTTTTGTATATATGTATGGTCACCATTACTGCTGCTTGTTTCTGCCTTTTGATTCCTAATTATTCCACCTTTTGTGTTTACTTAATTGTTTGGTCTGTTGTGTCTATTACGTTTTGGTTTCTAAACAAAGGATGTATGTCTATATCAGATTTATGTCTGTTGCGTTTTGGTTTCTGAAAAAAAGGATATGTCTATATCAGTCATGGAATAGATCCTCTGCTTTAGCCTTTATCACTTTGTCAAAGAAAAAATCTTTATAGATCCAATTGATGAAGATCGATATGGAGAAATAAGTGGCAGTGACTGTGGTGGGTATAAATTGGCAGATGGTTGCGTCGTGAAAGCATAACCCTGGATATTCTCAACCATATACTATGTTTAGTTTACAAACTTGTTTCATGTGACAACTTGTGTCTGTATGAACGATGTCAACCTTTTCCCTGTAATAAATAAATCTGATCATTTAGACATTAAAATACTTGTTTCATATTGTATAGCAAAATTTCTGTAGATATTGAAGTATTTGTCGTGTCCATATTGTATAGTTACGGATTGTTCAACTTTTATCATACAGATTTCTCTTCTAAGGTTATATCTTTATTTGGTCATACATTGAATTTAATCAAAGATTTATGAAAAATTGACAAATGGAATGTTTGATCTGGCCATCATTAGCTATTTCTTTTATGTTTAACTAAATTTAGCCTATTCGTTGAGATAGGATGAAGTACAACCTATACTTAACGACCACAAGTACATTGTAAAAGTCTGGTATGAAAGTTCTTGTTTTGACATCTTTTTACTGATGATGGGGGTTTGCACGGTAGAGAATCGAAAACTAAAATGGAAAAAGATTCAAACTTTCGATGGTAGCCAAGATAAGCTACGGTTTGGGGTTTATTTTCTAGAAAAATGAAGTTAATTAGGCAATCTCCAACCATTCCACTAAAATTTTACACCAAATTTGGTGTAAAAGAGAATATTCCAAGAATCTTTTTATACCAAATTTGGTGTTACTCTAACCATTCTACATCAAATTATTTTCAAAGAATATACCACAATAATTTAGTTATTAACTAAATTAGTTTATATTTATACAATGATTTATTTTTATTTATCTATTTATTTATAAAAATTAAAATAAAATCATTTTTCTTAATTAATTAATATATACTTTATATTAAATTAATATTATTTAACAAATATAATTAATATTATTGCAAAAGCAAATTAATAAATATATTTTTATTGCAAATTTAACCTCTAATCCTCTGAGTTACCATATCGTTCCCACAAATGTTCAATCAGTACATTACGAAGTTCATAATGAGCTTCTTTATCTTTAATTCGCTTACGTCTAGTAAGGAATTCTTGAAATATAACCGTATCGTCTCTATTAATATTCATTTCAGGAGCTGGCGTTTCGCTTCAATCTGGTATGGCCACTTGGGTATCACGTTCGTCCTCAATAATCATATTGTGCATTATAATGCGTGCTGACATAATATCATGTAATATGGATTTGTTCCAAAAACGTGCCGGTCCCTTGATAATTGCAAATCATGACTGAAGAACTCTAAATGCACGCTCGACATCCTTTCTATACGCTTCTTGCATCTTAGCGAATACCTTCTTTTTTCGGCCTCGGGGATTATGAATGGTTTGTACTAAGGTAGACCATTTTGGATAAATACTATCAGCTAAATAATATCCAGTATTGTACACTTTTTCTTGAATAACATAATGAGCAGACGGTGCTATACCTTTGGCACGATTTGCGAACAAGTGAGATGCCTCCAACACATTAATGTTATTGTTTGACCCTGGCAAACCAAAACGTGCATGCCATATCCACAAATCATAATCAGCTATAGCTTTAAGAATAATAGTTAGGATTCCACTACATCCACTATATTGTCTTGCCCAAGCCGTTGGACAATTTTGTCATATCCAGTGCATGCAATCTAAGCTCCCTAGCATCTCTGGAAAATCACGTTCTTCATTAATTTTAAGCGATCTTGCAACATCATTAGCATCTGATGCTCTTAGATAAATCTGTCCAAAGACCTTCATAATGGCACGACAAAACTTTTTTATACTTTCAATTGCAGTTGATTCTCTAATTTTAATGTATTCAGCAGTTGAATCAGCTGATATACCATACGCCAACATTCGAAATGTTGCTGTTACTTTTTGTAAACTAGACAATCCTAGTTTATCACATCCATCTCTCCATTGCATAAAGCAGTCGTCATGACCTTTAACTATAACAGCCTGGACCACTCGTCCATAGATATTGTCTGCTTTGGACTTTGGGCTTTGGGCGGGCCAGTAAGGACACTGGGCCTCTCAGGGGGTGGATCCGAGCCTATGTGCCAGCGAGGATGTTGGGCCTCCAATGGGAGTGGAATGTAAAGATTCCCATATTAGTTGGAGAGGGGAATGAAGTACGCCTTATAAAAGGTATGGAGACCTCTCCCACTAAGACGCGTTTTCCCAATTGGGTTGGGAAGAGCAAAACTGTAAGAGTTTAGGCTGGGCCCAAAGCCCAAAGCCCACAATATCTATGGGCGGGTGGTCTAGGCTATTACAAAATGGTATCAAAGCCGGTTCCCTACCCATTGTGCTAGCTAGGCTGGGCCCTAAGGGGGTGGATAGTGTGAAATCCCACATCAGCTGGAGAAGAGAACGAAGTATGCCTTATAAGGGTATGGAAACCTCTCTCTCATAGACGTGTTCGCCCAATTGAGTTGGGAAGAGCAAAACCGTAAGGGCTTTGGGTTAGACCCAAAGCCGAAAGCGGACAATATTTATGGGCGGGTGGTCTAGGCTGGTACAAATGGTATCAAAGCTAGGACTGGAGTCAGTAGGACCAGCTGGAGAGTTGGACTCTCCCTAAAAAAGACACGTTTTCCTAACTGGGTTGGGAAGAGCAAAACCGTGAGAGTTTGGGCTAGGCCTAAAGTCCAAAGCGGACAATGTCTATGGGCGGGTGGTCTGGACTATTACAAATGGTATCAGAGCCGATTCTCGACCCGTTATGCCAGCTAGGCTGGGCCCTAAGGGGGTGGATATTGTGAAATCCCACATCGACTGGAGAGGAGAACGAAGAATGCCTTATAAGGGTATGAAAACCTCTCCTTCATATACACGTTTTCCCAACTGGGTTGAGAAGAGCAAAATCGTGAGAATTTGAGCTGGGCCTAAAGCCCAAAGCGGACAATATCTGTGGGCGGGTGATATGGGCTGTTACATCAATAGCACCAACAAGTCGTAGGAATAAATTCCGACTCATTCGAAATCGCCTGCGAAACATTGCTACATTATATCTTGGATTTTATGCAAAATAATCATCCCATAGTCTTTGATCAGTTGCAGCACAATCACAATAAATTACTCTATGACCAGAGATTGAGCCTTTGTGCTTTGGTTAGTTCACTATATTGTTCATATAGTAATCTATTGCAAGGCTGTTATTGGTGTATACAGATAGTAACGCTTTGTTTGTGCTAATATTGTAGAAGTGAGATCCAATTCATCCTCTGATAATGAGGATGATATATGAGAAGTACTAGCATTAGTACTCATGGTTGTAGACAAATATGGTGAAAGGTTCAAAGAAGAATCTGCTAGTGATTTATTCCCTTATATAGTATTTGTATCCTATCCACATAATAGTCAAGACAAGATAAGGAATCTCTGCAAAAAAATCTAAGTCTATCTCTTCCCAGTCGTTAGATTAAATTGCATTCATCTCAACTATTCATCAGTATTCGTATCCTATCCACACAATATTTAAGACAAGATAAGGAATCTCTGTAAAAAATCTAACTTTATCTCTTCCCAATTGTTGGATTAGATTGCATTCATCTCAACCGTTCATCAGTATTCGTATCCTATCCACACAATATTCAAGACAAGATAAGGAATCTCTACAAAAAATTTAAGTCTATCTTTTCCCAACCGTTGGATTAGATTGCAGTAATCTCAACCTTTCATTAGTATTCGTATCCTATCCACATAATATTCAAGACAAGATAAGGAATCTCTACAAAAAATCTAACTCTATCTCTTCCCAACCGTTGTATTAGATTGCATTCATCTCAACCGTTCATCAGTATTCGTATCCTATCCACGCAATATTCAAGACAAGATAAGGAATCTCTACAAAAAATCTAACTCTATCTCTTCCCATCCGTTGGATTAAATTGCATTCATCTCAACTATTCATCAGTATTTGTATCCTATCCACACAATATTTAAGACAAGATAAGGAATCTCTGTAAAAAATCTAACTCTATCTCTTCCCAACTGTTGGATTAGATTGCATTCATCTCAACCGTTCATCAGTATTCGTATCCTATCCACATAATATTCAAGACAAGATAAGGAATCTCTGCAAAAAATCTAAGTCTATCTCTTCCCAACTGTTGGATTATATTGCATTCATCTCAACCGTTCATTAGTATTCATATCCTATCCACACAATATTCAAGACAAGATAAGGAATCTCTACAAAAAATCTAACCCTATCTCTTCCCAACCGTTGTATTAGATTGCATTCACCTCAACCGTTCATCAGTATTCGTATCCTATCCACGCAAAATTCAAGACAAGATAAGGAATCTCTGCAAAAAATCTAACTCTATCTCTTCTCAGTCGTTGGAATAGATGGCATTATTCTTACCTGTTCATTGGTATTCTTATCTTTTCCTCAACATCTCTATAAATAGTTTATTTGTTCTACTAAACTGAAACCTTCGTTTCATATAACACTCTTTGAAGTCCTAAACTATAGCACTCTTTCAAACCAATCCAAAAAATGGCAAGCTCAAATTTTGATGTAAAGCCTTCAAATACCTCTCGAAGTGCATCATATTTAATTGAAGAAGATCGAGTCCTATGCCATGTATATCTTAATGTTTCACAAGACCCAATCATTGGTAGAGATCAATCTATGGCTCAGTTTTGGTCTCGTGTCACAACTGAGTACCATCAAATGCTGCCGAATCATATCACCACTATTCGACTTTGGAGATCTTTACAAGCTCGATGGCAAACTATAACGACAGCTATTGGAAAATTCAGAGGATGTGTTCGACAAATTGAAAATTTGAATCCAAGTGGTTCTTTTGAACAAGATATTGTAAGTGCTTTATTTATTTGTTTTTTTTCTTTGTATGTATTGAAATATGTTTAATTTATACCTTAAAATCTAACTTAAGTTACATTGTTGTCTTGTAGTTCGAGAAAGCAAAAGATTTACTCATTCAATATCCAAAATTTCAAAAAGGTTTCAAATTTGATCATGTATAGCCAATCCTAAAACATATGGAGAAATATGCCAATACTAGCAAAGAGAAAGAGTTGGATCATCGAAAACGATCTAAGTGCAATAAAATATCACCGTCTGAATCTCAAAAATTAGATAAGTCAATAGGATCATCATCATTTTGTATTGATTTAAATAATGATTTTCAAGTTGAAGATTCATTTATTGAAAGAAATGATGAAGTTGATCGTCTTATTGGGAGGAAGAAAGAAAAAATGAAAAAGGAACAAAATGAGGAAATGAAAAAACTTTTTATGTCCATGAATAAAGAAATAAAAGGAATGTTTCATGAAATTCAATCCCTTCTCGAAAAAAAATTATGAACTTCAGTTGTTACAAGCTCAAAATGAGGCAAAAAATTAGAGCTATGACAAAGACGGGAAGATAATAAAATTTTATGCAAAGATCTGGATTCCATCAAAGATCCAGTGATGCGTGAGGCTTTTAGAAATGAACAAATGAAATTTTATACAAAAAGAGCTCAAGAAGGAGAACCTCAAGGAAGAGTTGGCTCATCTAGTAGCTTCAGCCAGTATTTTGATTTTGGAGGAAATGGGAATGACCTTCCAAACTACTAATTATTTATGTTAAATTAATATTCTCAAGTGCTTTAGTTTTACTATTAATTTGATTGTTGTAATTTTAGTTTGATTGTAATCTCGAGTCTGATTGTAATTGTAATTTATCTTACTCTGGTTGTAATTTCAAATATTTTCGTTGAGTTTTAAGTTTTTAAAATCAATGTTGTGATTTAAATTTATGTAACTTTTATTTCAAATTTACTTTTTATTCTTAACATATTTTATTAATGAATTTATAACACTTATAAATAAGAATTAAAAATAAATTTAATATTATATTCAATATTAGTGTCATTTTAAATGTCTCAATGAGGTCTTTGTAATGATATATTTTATGTAAAGTAATATATATTTTAAATTTAATTACTTGGTAAATTATGTAAATAAATCAAATTGTGAGGACATAAAAGGAATATATTAAAAAGAAAATGGACAAAATTGTCTTTTTACAACTTTTGGTGTATGAATAGTAACACACTAAATTTGATGCATTACTGTCCATTACACCATTTTGGTGTTGGATTTTGGTGTCTTCCTTGGAATGATTTCATTGCACCAAAACACCAAATTTGGTGTTTTGGTGCCTTCGTTGGAGATGGCCTTAAGGAGTTGATTCAATTTATAAAGTGTAGTTTTGAAGTTTTCAATGCAGAACACATGATTGGTTTTCATTGTTACCTTCTAAAAATCTTTGAAGATTTGGACCAATTTGTGCCTTGATGTTCATATAGTCTTTTATTAAATGTTGCATTACTACATGCCTAGAAAATACTAAGTTTGAAACCCTCAGCTATAAAGAAAACCTTGCATTTTTTGACCTCCGTATTTTTTATTTCAATAAAATATTTTATTTTTACTTATTCTTATAATTTTTATCTTATTTATTACATATTGATCTTATAACGGTTTAATACGAGTTGAACTTTTAAACCTTAAATCTTTCCATTGACCGATTCGATGTTCGGTCTAGTTTTTAAAATATTGTTGAAACCACTCTTGTTCCTAATTGAAAGCATGGGAATGAATGACTTGCTCCATGTATCATAGTTAAATGTTGTGAGTTTTGGAGATGTGATTAGTGTATTATGATCATCTAATGGATGAATAAAAAACAGAAAGTTTGGATCTTCAACTAGTGATGAATTGTGACATGAAATTGTGATTTGAATGAACAACTTTTAGGGGTTGTTTGGCAAATAGCTGATAAGCTATTTTTCAGCTAATTGACCCAAATTAGAGGTTTAACTTGGTTGATAAACTATTTTTTTGTTTGGTTATTAGCTGGTCAGCCAACCCAACTAGTTGTTTTATGAAAAGCTCCAAATTGGAGCGTTTTGGTCCAAACAGCTAATTCAGCTGTTTCATAATGACAACTGTGCCCTTATCATTTCTATCATTTATGTATGATTTGATTTCTCATACACTGAACCTTATAATTTCTCCTGGATTTCGAAGATAAAATTTTTTTATTAGTCCATAACCGGACTTACTTAATATATTAAGTCAATTCATGAACTCAATTCGGTTATTTTTAGTTTTAATAACCATATGAACCGTGCATTTTTTGAAAGAACTATTCAAAGAACAAGTGATCCCCTCTCTCGTTACCAGTTGATTTTTTATAATTAGTTTTATAATTAGAATGAATTAATTAATTTTATAATTAGAATGAATTGTACGGACTCTACCTATCTAATAATCGAATATGAATGACTCGAGATTCATTCGGTTTATGGGCCATAATCATTATATAGGAGAGATGGCCGAGTGGTTCAAGGCGTAGCATTACTACTTGCAAATTTCTTTGTTGTTGGATGAGCTGTGGTTGAACTTTTATGAGACATTGTGCCTTACGTGTTATGACATGCTTATGCAATTTCTCGAGCTAGGGTTACTGAAGTAGTAAATCAAGTTGCTTGTGCACACGCGCGCGTGTTATTCTAATGTCAATACTTTGATGCTTCCAAAGGTTGAGGGGGAAATGGATAAGCTTTCGGTGGAAGATGCTGGTTTTCATCACTGTGTAAATGTTCCTGGTGGTGCACTAAAAAGCATTTCAGTTAATGATTTACCATTGCTAGAAAAGGTTTGTACTGTGATCAGAATGCTTATAACAATTTCTTTGTTGTGAGCATCATTAGGCAATTCATGTTGTGACTTGACTGATGATTTTTCTATTAGGTTTCCTTTTTGCTTTTAGTATAAGATGCTGAAGAAGTTTTTAAGCCACTATTGTCCATAAATGAGTAACACGATTTTTGTTAGTAAACATGAAGATAAGATTTAGAAGTGCAATTTTACCCAAATTGGAGTTGTTCTATGATTATATTGTTTGTTAACCTCACAAGCCAAATATAACATATGCAGAATTGAGCTCACTTAATTGCTGCTATCATTGTCCTTTAACACCAGTCTCCCTGTGAAGAATGGGCTTCACCCACAATGTTAAAGATGGGTAACGACACCTCTATTTCTTCTTTTAAAATTTCTTGTCCTGGTTACAAATCATCTGTTCCCTCAAGCCAAAAGAGTCTTTTACATTGATGTGCCGCTATCTTTACAAAATACTTTGTCCCTTCTTTCCTTCATTTCCGTTCTACTTTGCTCAAAAAATGATCAAATTCATGCAAGTCTGAGTCAATGTGCTTCTACTTTGTTCTTATGAGGATCAGATGAGCTGTACTTTGCTTAGACAAGCCGGTGAAAAGTGAAAGGGGTAACTATTGACTTAATGGCCACCACCAATCCAAGGAAGAAGCAAATCCAATTTCAGGCTCCTGTAGCTGTCAATCAGCTTAATAGAAATCTCAAGGCATTATTATCTTCTCTGGATTGACACAAGAAGCTCAGAAGCTTTAACAGTTAAGATGGCAATTCTTTGTTATTATGTTGTCATAGGCTAGGCAAGGCATAACTTTGATAACTGTACTGCAGCATACACCAACTTTTTTTTAATTTATTACAAATGAATTATGAAAGAATGAAAACAATAGAAACAATTCATTATCTGAAATTAGTTACCAATTTACTTGAAAGAATGCCGAATGAATTATCATAAGCCCATTGGAACTTGATGAAAACATAAACAAATTTATCTTTGTTTCTTTGATAAACGTAGTTGGTTTTAAAATATATATTTTAGGTAACATGAGGTGCACCCCAAGTATTGTAACGAAATAGCACAAGAGAGTTTTTAGCTTTATTATTAACTCTAGATGAAAAAACAACACAGTAATTGAACAAGCAAGCTGTAGTAACCTAACTTTAACAATTCCAAACACTCATGTTTTTAAAATGTCAGCATCTCTTTACATTAAACATGCAATTCAAAAAGGTGATTGTTTTATTCTCAGAATCATAAGGTTCGGTAATTATGTATTAAATTTTGATTATTTAATATTTAGCATTTGGGTTTTATTGATCATACGTTAAAAGTTGATTATTTAATATTTACAATTTTTTCTTTTTCTAATATTATTTAATTATTTAATAATTCTTTGGTTAAATAAAAAGATATTACAATAAAATTTTTATATAAATTTTGAATAATATTCACAAGTTAATTATATTACTCATTTTAAATTAAGAGATCAAATAATTTTAAATTATTTAATTAATCAAAATATATCGATTATAAAAAATATTTATATAATTATTTTGTTGAAATAATCTAATTGTAACCAATTATTATTATTGTTATTATATGTTTTATGTTTTTATTAAAGTTATAAACTTAATTTTTATAGAATTAAATATCCAAAATCTAAATTCTTATAAGAACATTCAATGAAATACTAAAATATATAATATTCAAACTCTTATAATTTTTTTTAAAGTCATGTCCTCATAAGTCATTTTACACATAAACAGTTAATACTAAATTACTAAATTTATCAAACATATCTAACAAACAGCTAATACAATCCGCTAGTCAAATCAACTGATAGAATCAGCTCACAGCTAACCGCTAATAGAATCAGCTAACAGTTAATACAATTAGTTGATAGCTAAACACGTCCTTCGTGTGGAATAAGCTATTCTCAAGGCCTCAAAGACAAACAAGCTCTAATATGTTAAAACTTGAAGAAAAGAGGATAAACATGAGCTGATGAATTTCCAGAAAAAGATGAGAGAGTGACTATGTGTCAAATGAATACTCTGTTGTTTATTCTTTCTGAAAATCGAGTGTATATACAGAGGTTTGTTATAAGTTACAATAGAATTCTGCTAAAGGACAAAACTAATTCTTGATTGTTATTTACAGCTCATCCAACTATCGCCTTCATTTTGTTCTTCATTTCGTTTCGTCTTGCTTGCCAACGTAAGTTTATTTTTTCTCTCTCACACTGAAAATGCCTATTCTTTGGATGAGAGCATAAATGCTGTTCTTAACGTTAATATCTTAGCGGAAGGATGAGCAGCCATATTTCAGGAAGCCATGCTCATTAGATCGATCATGGATGGGTCATTGCTTCTTTCTTTTCTTTTCTTTTTCTCCTCCTTTGTTTCTTTTTAAACATATCGAAAAGCCTTTAGGCTCCAACAAGATGGGATTGTTGGTTCTTCATGGCTTGCCATCTTAGAATGTTCGTAACGAAGAGCACGAAGAATAGCAATGCGAATACGAGGCATTTAGCTGTTGATTAGTGTCTGATTTCTTATTTTTCTTACTTTCCTGGATACAATGAACCAAGTTTCACTCATTTATGAAATTTAGTCCTCACTTTTGTAGTGATTTGAACCACTGAAATATATGGGTCATAGTTTTAGTTAATTCAGGTAAGAATAGCTTCTGAACCAAATTCATTTCAGCAAGGTTTTAGTTGTTGATTAGAGTGTACCCCTCCCTGTGAGTAGAGACTATCAATCCCCTTAATATCCTTGACAATGATCACAGAACCACCAAAAACATTTTTGTGACATTTGTGGGAACAAGATAGAAGTGGCATGAGCAACAAAAAGTAATAATTTACCCCACAATCAAGTACGAGAAGAAAATGAGTCAATTCAAAGCGGGGATGACAGCTTCTGATATGAAATGGGAATGAATAAGTTGAAAGAGAAGAAAACCCCTGCCACCAACCTACTTCTCATCATTTTCCTATCTTCTAAGAAAAAAAGAACAAATGAGTAGTTCAAAGCAAGGAATGCACACACCACATTACTTACTTCTGGTCCTTGACAGTGCCAGTATCACTCTGTTTCGGTATTGGTTGAATTCTGACGTAAGGCTTCCTGGTCAATATCTCCCCACGAAGTGCAGCTACATATCTGTCATTTGTGTCCTCCTTGCGCTTTAGCTCTCCAAGATATTCTGCTAGCCGCTCTTTATTAACTTTCCCCATCGTCTAATTAGAATTCAGCCAAACAAACTTTAAAAATATTTCTCAAAAGCAACAAAATCAAATTTAGATATAAGCATATTTAAAACTAACAGAAGGCAGAAGCAGCTTCAACAGCATAAAACTATAACTGAGCCATGATTAGAGCCTGTCAACACAAAATTGGGACCCAGAGAGAGAGAGAGTTTCAAGTGAAGGAGGAATCTATCATTCAATCATTTTGATGTAGAAGGTAACTCTTAATTTCAATTCAACCTAACACCATTAAGGGGTTGGTTTACAAGAAGAGCAACTTCAGTTTTCCATACCCCGGAGCTGCTACTAAAACAGACAACAGAGGATAACCTCATAAATAAAACTAGAACACCCCATAAAACAGCGTCTAGCATGATAAATAAAGATCATGAGTTAGATTTTGCGAAAAGGAAGATGAAAGATCAGTAGTATTATAAAGATCCAATAAACACATCCTCCGCAAGTTCACAAGGGAACTCCAAAAGGGTTGGTTATAGCAAGGGACAGTTGAAGAAGAATTTGTAAATTAAAAAGAACATAAAATCACGTGTCTACTGAAATTAAGTTGCCCGTCCTATGAAAAGGGGTTCCATTTGTAGCAGAGAAAGCAGGGATTGAACAGAACCCAAAGAAGTAAACGAAAAACAATAAATAAAAAGACAGATTATAATTTACAAGAGATTCAGGGCGGGCGGTTTGGCGGAGACGGGCCTCAAGCTCAGGGTTGCGAGAATTAATAATCTGCATAACACAATACCCAATGACGCCAGGAACCACACCGCACACGGTAGCGAAGGCGAAGAAGAAGGGCTTGGAATCTCTAGTCTTCCTCACTATCCACCTCCATGTCTCGCTCTTCTCCCACAGTATCGACATCTGCTATTCTATGTTCTCTGTTTCTCTCTATCTCACTGGAATTTGGTTTTCCACATATTAGGCTTAAGAGTAAGAATCGCAACAGTGGCCCAATCCTGGTCCAAACTGAAGTATGAGTTCTCCGCTTCTTTCTAGTTCTACAATCTTAAGCCCAACTGCCCAAGCTCTACTCATCGGATTCACATGTAGGTACAAGCAGCCGTAATAACTTGATAACTCCCTTCGCGTGATAAGTTTACATAATATAATGTATGAAGTAGTTTAAATTGTGGCAAAATCTAAGAGATTGATTTTTTTTTTATTATTATTATTTTGACTAATCTAAGAGATATGAAATAAGTTGATATTATTCATATCAACTTATTTCACCTTTCTCTCTTTTGATCTCATATTTAGCTTCAATAATTTTAAGCCTCATTACCTTAAATAAGTATCAATGTAAACCCATTAACCATTAAAGTGAATTAATTTTAAGTTTACAGGTGCCCATGGAACAACTATCTATCTATTTATCTACATATAAATATAAAGCATAATTGTCTCAACAAAATTTAGTAATTGATACATTCACATATAATTTTTTTAAAATTTTAATGAAAAGAAATAAATATAATTATTTGACAAAATTTTTATATCTTTTCAATCTTAAATTAAATAAATTTAATATCATAATTTCTACTACTTATCAATTAATTGTGCCAGATACTAAAAATTAAAAAATTAAAAAATAGGTTAAACTCTATTTATTAAATAAGAAAATGATATTTATTTTATTTTTATTTCGTGAAAATGAAAAGCTATTGGCAACTAAAAGTTGAAACCGCGTTAAGAAAATATCATATAAGTGAAATTGAGACACTTTGAAAACTAGTTTTAAATAAATTGCATAAAATTAAGAAAAAGATAATATCACCTTTCTAAATATAACTATTCTTTTTAACTTATTTTATATAATATATTTTTAGAATTTGAGATAAAGATATCATAATATCAACCTTCTAAATAACTATTATTTTAACTTATTTTATATAATACATTTTTATTTAGAATTTGGAATTTTTAAATTATGATATAGTATAATTGAAATTAAAATAATTTATAGGTAGCCTTTTTTTCAATACATAGTACTTACATCCTAATTATTTAGTCCGGATAGTTTCTTACTTAACCTAACTACGTTCTTGACATGGCTGATTTAATTTACTACTATATTTGTCTATTTCTGGTTTATGTATTGTATATTTGTATCTTTTATACTTATTTATTTATATTTTTGTATTATCATTATTTTGCATTATATGTGAGTCTATTGTATTTATTCTCTCTATCAAATAGGGGTAAGACTATGTACTATTAAATCTTTATAGACCTCGCATTTTAGCGAAACTCTTACCAGGTATTTTTGATAAATTTTATGATAAGTTGTTAGAGTGGGCGAAATTTTATGATCAGCTATGAGTGTGGGTGAATAAAGTAGCCACCACTTACATTTTGGAAACTTGTTTATATATATGTATTTATATGTGTGACTTTCATCCCTTTAACAATTATTTAAGTGCAGCAGTAGAAAAGTTATAAGGATGAATTCCAAAGTCCATGAACAAACAAAGCAACGTTTGACTCAGACAATTGCAACTGAAACTTTAATTATAACTTCAAAATCATAGAACTTCATAAGAGGAGTAATGACTAATAAGAGGTGGAGAACAACTCCATTAAAGAGAGGAGTCGTAATTAGAGAAAATACAAAAACATGAATTAGTATATCCACTTGATATTTAATAGTCATATAAAAGAAGAGGAAGCAACTCCAAATCTAAACTAAAAGAGATTAAAAGTGACAAAACCACATAAAACTAAAAAGAGAAGCCGGTGAAGAGTAAACCCACAAATACCTAAAAACACCAAAAATGACAAAATATACAAAGAAGAGCTCTGAGATGCTTTAACTTTACGACCGAAGTAACTAACTTGAGTATTCTAGTGAAATCACAGAAGAGGTTAGAAGACAACCAAAGAACTACATAGAAATGATAGAGATACCCATAAACTACTATATATTGAATTATTTTAGTTGCTTCCAAATGGTGGACAATTTTATAGGCTTTAAAATTAAATAAGGGGGCATGTGAATGTTTTTTATCAATCTTTTATATTAGAAATATTATTCATGTAAGCAATAACAATACATAAACAACTCTTTTCTTTGGCATCGTCCTATTACACTCGCAAATAATATATGGATTCATGGGTGAAAATTGTCAACTTTCAACCTTTGTAAAGAGACACGAGATAGAAAAATATAAAGCTACATGCTATATTTTGTGAGGTTTTGGGTGTTCATGGATTCCAAAGTTTGACGTGAAAAATATCAAGTTACATGTTCTATTTTTGTGAGGTTTTGGGTGTTTATGGATTCCTCTCTTTTAGAGTTAAACCACTTTTTTAGATACTTAAAATTGTCATAATAAGAGTTTTTGTTTCCTTTTTTTCCATGAACGTGGGAAAAGCCAAACTACTTGACTTACTTTCTCTACTTGATTACTATCGTATTATCTAATTTATTTATTTCCTTAGACTACATTTATTGCCTAATGGTATTTCTATTGTGAAATCCTATTTCTTCTTAACAAATGATAAAAGACGTATAAGCTTTGCATTGCTTTAGGAAATTGATAAAACCCATCGACCTAAGATGAAGAGAAGGGTTACTTGTTTTATTTAGTTATTAATTTGAACCACTGGAGTGGATAGTAGTAACTATCATTTTATCTGATATACAGATTTTTTATTTTCCTTCATTAATGGAATTTTTTTATGTAATGAATAATAGCTCTAGTTGCTCGTTATTCAAGAATTAATGTTTAGAATTTTATGAGCATTGCATATATGAGAAAGAAGAAGGACTCATGTTCAATTTATCCATTCATATAACCAAAGCCACTCTGACAACATCCATTCCATTCAAATTTTTAGAGTCTTGCTTAAGTTCCTTAGAGGTGGAGCTTAATATATGCTTACCTATATTGACAATTACTATAGGAAGGTATGGGTATACGTTTTAAAATATAAAAGTGATTTCTTTGTTACATTTAAATAAGGGAAGGCTTTAGTTGAAAATTAAATCAAAAAAAGAATTGAGTCTCAAAATTGACAATGGTTTGAAATTTTATAGAGGAGAATTTAATAAACAATGAAATTTTCAAAATATATGCAGACGTTGTATAATTGCAAAAACTCCTTAATATAATGGTTTTGATAAATGCATAAATAGAATGCTTTCGGATATAAGGAATTTCATGCTTTTGAAATCCATTTTGTCCAATGATTTTTAGTCTGAGGCATTATCCAGATCATGTTATTTGGTAAATCTTTCTCTTAACATATCTTTTGATTTTAAGACTCCTTATAAATATGATCTAATAAACTTACTAACATTATGACTTATATGTATTTGATTGTCTTACATATTTGTATATAAAACATGGTAATTTAGACCCAAAATAAAAAAGTGTTAGACTTCCCGGATATAAGCCAATTGTAAAGGGATATAGGTTACGATGTCTTAATCCAAAGTCCTAAAGAATTATAAGCTATATGAATGTTACATTTGATACAATTTATATGCTTCATTAAAGACAAAAGGAGTTTGTTTCTTCCTTTAATAGAGAATAAGAGAGTTCATCAAAGACGGTGCAGTTTCTTTAGAAAGTAAATAAAGAATTTTGTTAAAGAGAGCTCCACAAGAGATGCAAAAGTAATACATAGAAACTCATAACACTACCTTAGTAGGAGTATGTAGAACAAGGATCACCTCAATAAACATGGCACATATTATAACCAACAACGAGACTAGTTGAAAAATTACAAATAAATTGAGTTTTGGTTAAGAAAGCATCACGTAATCTCTCTAGGACTTTACTATAACATCCATTTGGATATCCAATTTGCACTCATAGTGCTAGTTAGGTTCCTCACAATAAAAACTTCTCTAATCTTTTATACGAGCCTTTAACAGTTAATCTCTAAGCTAGTTTGAGTTTCCTTAAAGATCCTTTGGTTCCTTTCGAACTAAATGGTATAATACTACTGCACCAAAATCTAGCTTGAATATGTTCAGGTTACCCATTTTAGAACAATTGAAGTTTATAACTATGAGACAATGTCTATCAATTAAGTGAAATTGTAAGTGAGATTATAAAGTGTAAGAATGAAGTTCCAAAGAATTCAGGAAAATTTGTAATTAAATAACACGTGATTCAGGTCCTTATTATAATCTTGACAAAGGACACAAGTAGGATCTAGCTAGTGAAATTTGAAACCATCCCTAGTTCCCAACTTTCCTTTAATGGAAAGTCAAAGGTTGAAAGATGTGTAAGGGATACGATTTGTATTTTGAACTAGCTTATCCTAATATACAATGTTTTATGGATCTATTGGTAAACTTTTGCAAGAGAGATTATAGCATTTCATTTACTTAATATTGAGCCACATGATAGAATCCTCTTTAGAAAAGTTTGGGGAGTATGTAGGGAGATTGGCTTTGATAATCTAAAGCCCCTTAAAGAATGTGTTGGCCATCTCCATACATTAACTTCTATAATTACTTCCACCTTAGTATTAATATGAATACTTGATTTTAGTGTGTCAATTTCCTGAAGCTTGTAAGGAGTGTCCCAATTAATGCCAATAACAAAAAAAAGATATCTTTGCCATTAACTATTTTATATTTAATGATCAAGCAAACTGAATCCCTTATCTATAAGATTTGCCTTAAAGTCCATAAAGTGTTTACCCTTGGCTTAATTGACCATATACTTTCTCTTTTCAAAAACTACATATGTACCCATTGGACTAAAAACGTTTCCTTATTTGTGCATATCTTCCATAACCACCTGATTAGAAGCACCTTGTTTAAGATTTTGATTAAATTGATCCCCAAGTCCTCAATTATTCTTTGACAAATAGGTTTATTACCATTTCACCTTAGGCACTTTAGCTTTATCCTTAAGACCAAACTATAGGAACTTCCTAAGCATTTTCTCGACGATCTTCATTATCTCCTTAGGTAATGCTATATGAGAGCTCTAATAAATATGTAAGTTATTTAGTATAGAGGCAATTAGTTTAAGTCTATCACCATATAAGAGGGTCCTATTACACTAGCTATTCAATCTCCTTTGAATATAGTTAATAAAGGGGAAATATTATAGAATGATCGCCTCTTGGTTGTTATAGGAACACTTAGATATTTAAAAGAAAGTTTTTATTTCTTGAAGTCATTATTCATGATTAATAAATCCCTAATTACATTAGAGCCTACTGTTATGCAAGAGGAGATTGCATTAGAGCCAAACATACATGACACCTTTTTTTATAGATAGAGAACCATCTATTGCCAATATGACAATTAAGCTTGCCTTTTAACCTATTTAAAAGCAAAGAATCTAGGCTTTAGTTGGATTGAGAACGGGGAAATTACAATGTCACTGTTATAGTGGATAGGTTATCCATTCAAAAAAATGTAGAGTTTTATGTTAACAAAACCTAATGAAAGTTAGTGATTATGTTTATTTGAAGGTCAAAGTTAAACTTAAATATTAATAAAATTTTAACAGCTAAAATATACCTTGTACCTATTTTGAAGGTATTTCTTGTAATGATATTGTTAAATGGTATAATAAAAAAACTATTGGTTATAGATGAGTCTTTAAAAAGAAGTTGACATTTTAAGAGTGGAAGATACAAGGTATATCCCCCCGATTAGTTGTGAAAAGATACAATAAAAAAAGAGTTAATTTTAATGCTATATTTTCTCTTATTATAAAATTCAATTTTATTTATATTTTACCTACTCTTATTTCTATGTATGCTCTTGAGTTAGAGCACATAGATGTCAAAATACTTTTCTGCATAGTTAAATTGAAATTTAGAGTTATGCACTACAACTTTCGGGTCTTGATGTTAAAGGGAAAGAAGAAAATGTCTAGTTATTAAAAAAGCCTTTGTATGATTGAAAAACTCACCTAGCTAGTAATATAAATGCTTTGACTCATTTGATAATTGGTTTTGACTACTCTTGTAGTAAGTAAGATATTTGAGTTTATTACAATAAACTTCTTGATGATTCTTTCACTTATCTACTATTATATGTTTATTAGGAAGTTATTAACTAAGAATATACCTGAAATTAATAGATTGAAATTGTTTTTGAGTTAATGAGTTTTAACTGAAAGATATATGAGTCATGAAGAAAATTCATGGTATAAAGATCCTTTAAGACAAAGAGAAATGTTGCTCAATGTCATTATATTAATAAGGTTTTAGAGAATTTTGGCATGATAAATACCTAATTTATTGGCAGTCCAATTGCAACTCATTTTGAAGTTTTCAATTACTTACTTAACACTGACAAAATTTGACATTGATAATATGTCTCATAGTTGGTAGTATTATGAATGCAACGTTATGCACACACATATATATGTCCAATCCTTGAAAGGAACAATAACAAGTTGTTAAATGGATTATAAAATACTTACAAGGTAGTAAAAATGCATGTTTGGAGTTTGAAAGGAAACATGAAGGATTGCTTGATTAGGTTGACTCAGGCTATGGAAGTGATCTTGATAGGAGGAGGTCCCTTACTAATTTTGAAAGTATGAATGTTGCATAAATTTTCAAGAACGCTATTTGGTTGAGAGACTTATTTATCGAACTTTGGGTAAAAGACAAAAACATCCCTTACAATTCAGAAAATTTTGGAAAAGCTCCCCATCATTTTAATTCTCGGAAAAAGTTCATGTAGTTTGAACTTGTCCACAAAAACTCTTGATGTTGGACCCCGAACTTTTCTTAGAAGACTAGAACTAATAAATGAGAAATGTGGAGAAGTTCATATATGTGATTTGGTGATTTTGGTAGTGAGAGACTATGAAATGGGCAGAATTAGGATGAAAGTGATG
>JANZXR010000002.1:19562811-19574542 GCA_027575705.1 Erythroxylum echinodendron | reverse complement strand
GGATTCCGTATGTTATATTAAAAAAAAAATTTATACCGACTTTTGAATGATTGAGTGCATTAGCACGCCATCCTCACAGGGCACGGGCTCGGATATCATCAAAGATGTCGGGTTCGGGTCTTGCGGGAGTGGGTTGTTACATTATCCATCTCAATCTCTCATATATTGCAAGGCATAAGTACATCATTCATAAAAAGCATCATCATTCAAATCAATAAAATAAGAGTTCAATAAGAATTTTAAAAGTAATCTCTACAAATAAATTAGCCACTCATGATGTCAATAACATCCCCAACAATCAAATAATCCATCATACAAAGAAAAAATGAAAGAAAACTAAATGAATCAAACTCTTTCTCTTCTTTCCCCAAATCTGGAAAGTCCGATGTTGGTATACTCTTTTCCCAATTATGAGTGAAAAACCTTGATTCTCTACCTCTCCTGAGAATCTAAACCTACATTTTTACTTAAGAAGGTAAGTCTCTACTGAAGGTCTCTCATTTATAGGGGTTTATAAAGTTATATAATCAAGAAAACCTAAAATAAGTGAACCCCGCATGTATCTTCAGGCTATACATCCCACGATTGTGGGAATTGGCATGAAACCCACAATCATGGGTTCTTATGTTATAATTTCTCCCCTTCTCTTCTCCTCTCTTAGTCTCTATATCAATCGCAAGGGCGGCCACCCTCCACTCTTACATCAAAATGTTCAATTCTTACCTTAAATCAACATCAAACACAAAAAAACAACAATGAAGATCAAAATAAATAAAAACATACAAAATAAATCCTAAAACATAAAAATAATAACCTATTACATAAGAAACACATGCCAAATTCTTAGGAAAACACACACTAATAAATAACTATTAGTGGGATCGACCCGTGCACTTGTAGATTATTTAGGTTAATTAATTATAATTTACACACATTGGAAAGTCACAATCATTTCCTAATTTGGTTTCTCCTAAATATATCCCCTTTGAAGAAGTTAGTGGATAGAGTTATATTAATTTTAAAGCTTCAATCTTCTTGTATTTATTAATTTTGTTAATTTCTCCTGCTCAAGTTCAAATGCACCTATAAGAAAATCTTTATTTAATTACAGTAATTTGATAAATACCGTAAATGTAGCCACTAAAATAAAAACTAAAAAAAGAAAATTTAATAAGTATAATTCTCATGCTTAATTTTAGCTATGTCCATAATCCTCAAGTAAAACTTAAAGCATTGATGAGTCTTCAGTGACCATTTAAGAATTGTTACCTTGGGGTCTTTTTACAAACCTGCATATTTAATCTTTTGATACAGTCTATTATTTGAAGCCTAATCTTCTTTCTAAACTTTCTTATGAACTTGTTAGCTTTTTTTATCAACATTAGTTCGATCGCTTCTATAGCAACAAGCAATTTCTTCTTTATTGCTTGAACTTGTAGCATCTCTTGATGAGAAAAGGAACTTCTAGTGATTGCATCTTCTTCCTCGGTCTCTTTCTCTGAGAACTCATCACATTCTATCATCAAATCTAAACTATTTCTCCTTTTTCTTCTTCTGAAAATTCCCTTAAAGTTGAATATGGATTAAAGGTGAAGCTTTCATAATTCTTTCTCTCTCTTCAACAAAGAATCTTTTTTCTTTAAACTTGTCTCCACATTTTTGTTGATCCCATCACTAATTTCTTTCTCTTGCCATTTTGTAGTTAGTGTTTCTGTGTTTTTAATAATCCTTACACACTTTGATATCCCTAATTTAAATATTTTACATCACTTGAGACACCTATATTAAATCCTTTCTCAATAAATCCATGATTATTGTTAATAACACTAGAATTTGGCTTCATTGATGATTATTTATGGATTATATATAATAATGGCTGCAGTGGTGGGGGAGATGAAGGAGGAAAACATATAAATGTTATTCTTCCCTACAAATCTTATGCATTTTTTCTTTATGCCTTTCTTAAAAAAGAAGTTACAGAAGAACGTTTTTAAGGCAAAGATAATAAAGAAGAAGTAGAAAGTTTAGGGGAGGAAGATGTAGTGCTTATGACCTAAACATTTGCATTATATAAGAAAATATATTGAGTTCAGTTTTCTTTATTGATGAAGATCGGGTATATAGTAAAGCGTTATCTGATTTTTTCATTTTCAATTTTTTAGATTTTGATCTCCATCGAATTTGAGAAACAAGAATAAGAGCTCCCTTTAATTCTTCTTTCATTACTTGAATTGCTTGTGCATCTTTTATAACTTGACATACTATATAATTATTAGGAAAAATTGTTAGCAATAATAGCATAATGTGTGGTGCGCAAAAATATAACTTTCCCTTGCTCAAATGAAAATATGAGGAGCAAATACGAAGGTATAAAATAAATCACATAAGAGAATAACTAATTTTGAACGTTGAAAACCTTCTTAATGTGAGAACTAGAACCGTAGGACTTAATCTAAAAAAAATTATACTATAAAATTAATGAGTACATTAGAATTAGTTTTCTAATAGTCTAGAAGCTCATATTAACAAAACTCATAAGCAAAAGTTGTAATCAAACAATGTACCATAATAGTTACTTCTTAGCACCTTGGCAGTTCTGCATTGTAAACTTTAATAACTTTTCCAAAAGCTCCTTTATCACACCAAAGGAGAAAATGACAGTAAGAACTCATAAAGATGAAGAGAACAACTACATCAAAAATTCAAAATGGAAGGAGATAAAGTAACCATACTAGCCACACAAGATAATTTGACAGCTACCAAAAATGATGTGAAAAGAGAAATTGAATGAACCTATACTCGCCAACCACACTAGCTTCAAGTTTAGGCCAAGTAAGAAGAATAAAATAGTCTTCAAAAACCACAAATACTATTCCACTAAGTGATAAGAGAAAAGTGATGAATATGAATGGTCACACCACTCACAGTATACCCAAAATATGGAGATTTAAAAACTTATTCTTAAATATTACACTTCTTTGAATAAAAAAAAATTCAACCCATACACCTTTTAATTATAGTAGGCTTCACTTGAGGAGAACACACAACTAACTCACTATTTAACTTAAGTGGAGGCTTTTGCCAATCTGATAATCAAATAATAAGGTAAAACTTTTCTCTCAATTGAGACTTCGTCATCATGTCTGAATTATTATCATTTTTATGCAATTTCTTAAGTTTAAGCAACTCAGAGTCAAAAACAACTTGTATTCAATGAGATTGTTACTAAACTATATTGAAATCTTAACTATTACAAAATAAAACATAATTATTTTGAGTAAAACTGAGTTCTTGAAGAAACTTCTTGATATAAAATATCTTTTTACAAGTTTAGGTTGCAATAATAAATTTAGCCTTAGTAGTGGACAATGTAACACTGGTATTCTTCATCGAGCGTATACGAATTAATACCTTATTTCTACCTTTAATTAGTTAACAACTTTGTATAGGGTGAAATAAGAGTCAATCCCATAAGGAGAGTGTTGTTTATTAAAATTTCATTCCAAATGTAAATGAATGTTTTTACTAATAAAGATTATTAATAAGTATATGAAATTATAAACAAACTAAAATTCGTTTAGAAAAATTCAGCCCACAAAATAAGGTGAAAATACCTATAATTTGATGTCTACATCAGCTCAAATTCTTGTACAACTTGTACCCACATTATTTACCACATTTCAAACATTTAAATTAGAAAATTATGATTTTGAAACCTAATAAATCAGACCTGGAATTTGCACACTAAAACATTATATAAGTCAGTAGTCTCACTTTATTAAACTTCAAAGATTGTATTATACTTAAATCCATTTGATTACCCAAAACTTGATCTACTATTTATCATGTCTTTGGCACATAAACAAGCTAAAATCAGGTTGGAACATTAGAAAATAAGAACTAAATGAACAACTCAAAAATAGGATGCAAATAATGCAAATTTATCTTCTTTAAATGCTTACGAGTGTTCCTTTTAGATTCAATTTAATCCCATCATCTTTCACTTGAATTTCTAGGCCTACTAGATTGAAAATTATGTTAAAATCATGATGAAAAGACAAGAAGATAAATTTGCAGTCAATTTATAGAATAAAGAGTAAGTGATAGCAGTCAATTTACATTCAAATATATCAAGATGTCTCTTAATTATATAAAAACATGGATTATGAATAAATTGACTCAAACACTTCACAAATACTAAAATACCTTGGAACATTATTTTTAACTTGAAAATATTGGTCTCAAATCATCCAAAACTAAGATGATAATATGAAATTCTAAAACTTTGAAGCAATTTAAACTTGAAGAACTTAATACAAGGAGAGTAAGACTGAGAGAGACTTAGTCTATTGATAGCATGGATTCACTAGATTGATGACCATTTTTACCTAATGACTCAAACTATGAAATCCACCTCTAACGGTCTTAAGCCAGTTCAATTTCAATGGTTATGTAGCTCTATTGAGAGAGACTCAGTCTATTGATAGCATGGATTCACTAGATTGTTGACCACTTTGACCTAATGGCTTAAACTGTGAAATCCACCTCCAATGGTCTTAAGCCAGTTCAATTTCAATGGTTATGTAGCTCTTACACCACCTGAACACCTCTTTATACTAGCCTTCTTCACCAATAGCTCTCAAGTTTTATGAGATTTTTATGACTCTCAATTGACGTGAGATGCTCAATCCATTTTCTACGTGGCTTTCTTCCCCTTTAATAACTGAACAAAATAATTTTTAGGTTGATTTCTTCATTAAGGGGCTAGATATCTTCACCATATAATTCTGGCTAAAAGGATTGCAAGATAGTCTTTGAATATGGCTCAATTTCCTTCTCTTCTTTGCCATATTGTGTATTAACTGATTTGGAATTGATTTGGTATTATTTTTTAAAGACTTTTATCCTTTTGTGAGATGAAATTGTCAAGAATTTGAGGCTAGGGATGGAGATTCCAATTTGATTGTCTTGCTTTTGGCTTTACATTTTCCTCCTTTGCTTTGTCGTTTGCTAATGGTGTTTAGCTTCTGTTGGTGTTGCATTTTTAGGTTGTTTGGTGGCATGATATCTCTACTAGTGGCATTTTTATTGGACTTGGAGTGCTGCATTTTGGCCTTGCATTTTCATTTTTCTTTTGATTTAGACTATCGCATTATGTCTCGATTGCTAATGGTGTTTTGGTGTTTGGAGTGTTATTGTCGCTTTGGTTCTCCCAGCTACTGTGCGTTTTGACTATCCCAGCTATTGCTTTGTTCTTTTAGTGCTATGTTATGCTGTTGTTTGTCGTGACTCCCTACATTCATCAGCCCATGAATCCTACAATAAAAAGCAGTTCAACTTAGGACTTTTTATAGTAAAATTTAGAATAAATAATTTTAAGTCTTAATTAATAAAATATGAATAATCATGCCCAAATGTGTAATAAAAATAACTACATGAACTAAGTTTATGAGGATAAAAGATGTAATATTTTGCACTTATCAAACAAAGTTTTATAACCTAAATTTCTAAATCACAAGTTCCCATGCAAAGGTAATTAAATAGTATGAAGTCAAATTTGTGGAAAGAAATATGTGGAGGTAGATAAAACATTAATGAGTTATTATATGAACATTGGGAAAGATATAAATGATTGTGTGGTAGTTACCCCAATCATTAGATTAGTGACCGATTATTAATACAACATTTTTATGAAGGATTTTTACCACTTAATACGAGCATGATAGACGTAGCTAATGGAAAGGAATTAGTAGATAAAACTCTTGCATAAGCTAGACTATTAATCTCTAACATGGCTGGAAATTCACAATAATTTGGAACTAAAAATGACATTAATCACGTTAGGAGAGTTAATGAAATATATATGCATGCTATTTAGGATCAACTAAAGGAAAATTCTCAATAAGTAGCTCATTTGACTACTTTAGTGTCGAGACTTATAGTTGGTAGTATTACCCAGACTTGAGCTTGTGGATCACTAACTTTACTTACACTATTGCTGTAAGTTCTTATTTGCGGGTTCAAGATGTGAATGTTGTGGGTAGTTATCCTAGACAAACACAGAGGAAATATGACCCTTTTTTAAATGCATATAATGAGGGTTGCAAAGATCATCTGAACTTTAAATATAGACCTAGGATAAACCCACCTACTTTTGTTAGTAACTGAAACAATCCAAGGTCTTCTTTTATACCTAACCACCTCAAAACCAAGCCACTGATCAATCATTGGAAGATATAGCAAAACAATTAGCTAACAAAATTAGGTAAGTACACACTTACGGGGTAGAATATCAAAAGAAGACAAATGCACATTTACAATACTTAGAGACCCAAATAGGAAAATTTTGCGCTAGTTTAAGTAATGTAGAAACCCAATTATATAAGAAATTTCTTGCTCAAACCATCACAAGTAGTAAAGAAAATGATAGTGTAATATTGCTTAGTATTGGAAAAGAATTGAGAGAATCTAAAGAAAGAAAAAGAAAAAGTTGTGAAGTAGACAAAGAGTTAGAAGTTACACCTAATTCTAAAAAGGAAACTAAGAAAGAAGAAAATAAAGGGAAATCAAAAGTAGATACCACCAACCAATTATCAATTGAAAGTTTAAAAGTGTCATCATTTTCCTTATAAACTAGTGAAATTAAGAAAATAGGTAACTGATCAAGAAATTCTTAAAACCTTAAGGAAAGTTGAAGTTAATATTCCCCTTTTAGAAGCAATCAAACAAGTTCCATAGTATGCAAGTTCTTGAAAGACTTATGCAGTAATAAGAGGTGTTTCAAGGAAAATGGAAAGGTAAGTATGGAAGAGAATATGTTAGTCATAATTCAAAATAAAATTCCCTGGTATGTTCACTATCTCTTATAAAGAGGAGATATTAGTTTTGAAAGGTGTATGTTATATTTAAGGGCCTTTAAAACTATTATGCTTAAATATATTTATAAGTCTCTTAAGTTAGGTGCTATAAAAAAGACAAGGCTACTAATTCAACTAGCTGATAGGTCAAATTTATATCTTAATGGTATACTTGAAGATGTTTTAGTGCAGTTTATAAGTTAGGTTTTTTAGTTGATTTTTATGTGCTATATATAGGAGAAAATTTTTCATCCATCAAAAGAAGTACCGCTACTGTTAGGAATACCCTTTCTTAAAATAGTAAGATCAAAGATAGATTTCCATAAAGATGACCTTACAATGGCATTCGACAAAGATGTTATTAGGTTTGACATTTTTATGCTATATGTTACCTTGATAACAACAATTATTTATGCTTTGTTGACACTACAGATATTATTAATGAGATTTTATAGATGTTATTTACGTCTAACATAAGCCCAGGTGATGACGTAGAACAATTAAAGGGAATTACGAGCATTGAGGAAGCAATATGGACAGATAACTCCTCACAGAAGGATCAATTAGTACTTTTTAATCATCTACCTCTTACTACTTCTAATTTAGTACCATTTATTGTTTAACCAAAGGATTAGAGTTAAAACTCTTCACATAAATCTCAAGTATGTCTTTTAGGTGAGAATGATACTTTGCTTGTCATAATCTCAATTGCTTTAACTTTGTCTCACAAAGGGAAACTTTTATAAGTATTAGAAGACTATAAGGATGCCATAAGATGGACCATAGCTGATATAAAAGGGATTAACCCAAATTTATGTATGCATAGGATCCTTTTAGAAGAAAATACTAAACCAATCAGAGAATCCCAACGTAGGTTGAACCCTCCATGCTAAAAATAGTAAAGAAGGAAATATAAAAGTGTTTAAATACATATATATGATACCTTATTTCAAATTCTA
Organism: Erythroxylum echinodendron; assembly: GCA_027575705.1. NCBI lineage: Eukaryota > Viridiplantae > Streptophyta > Magnoliopsida > Malpighiales > Erythroxylaceae > Erythroxylum > Erythroxylum echinodendron. The sequence goes on along the minus strand of JANZXR010000002.1, from coordinate 19,566,726 downwards.
AATAGGTAATCTCCATACAAGTAGTACCAAGAAAATAGGCATAACTGTAGTAGAAAATAGTCAGGTTGAATTTCTTCCTGCTAGGATATCAAATGGGTGGAAAGTGTGTATTGATTACCAAAAACTCAACCAAATAATTAGAAAAGATCATTACCTCTACCATTTATTAATCAAATGTTGGAAAAAACTAGCGAAATAATCTTACTTTATCTGTTTAGTTGGGTACTTAAGGTATACATAGGTTGATATATCATTTCAGATCAAGATAAAACCACATTTACATGCCCTTTTGGTACATTTTCATTTAGGAGAATGCCATTTGACTTTATAATGCTCTAGATACTTTTCAAAGCTGTATAATAATCATTTTTATAATTTATTTGAGCATAAAATGGAATTTTTTATGGATGAATTTATTGTGTTTGGTGATTCTTTTGATTTATGTCTCCTTAACCTATCTATTGTTTTGCAAAGATGTATTGATTCTAATCTTGTTTTCAATTATGAAAAGTGTAATTTTATGGTAGAAACAAAGTGTGGTATTAGGGCATGTAGTACGTTCAAAGGTTCAGAAGTTGACAAGGAAAAGATAGAGACCATAAGTTCTCTTCCATATCCTATGTTTAGAGGGAAGTTAAATCATTTTTAGGCCATACTAGTTTTTATCATCATTTTATCAAAAACTTTTTAAAAATTGCATCTTCTTTATATGCATTACTAGCTAAAGACTCTTCTTTTTTGTTTGGTCATACTTGTAAAAATGCTTTCAATGAATTGAAAGAAAGGTTGAAAAGTGGTCCTATAATTCGCTCACCTGTTTGGAATTTAACATTTGAAATAATGAATGATACAAGTGATAAGGTAGTTAGAGTAGTATTAGGTCAAAGAAAAGATAAAGAGCCTTATGTAATATATGTATTTAAACCTTTGGATCATGCTTAATGTAATTACAATACAATGGAAAAAGAAATGTTTGGTAATATATCTACATTAGAAAAAGTCCATTCATACTTATTAGGAACCAAAGTAATTATTTTCTCAAATCATGTTGCACTTAAATATCTCTTTAAAAAGAAAGAATCAATGCCTAGGTTACTATAATGGATGATCTTATTATAAGAATTTAATTTAGAAATTAGAGAAAAAAAAGATGCAAAGAATCCAATAACATATCACCTTAGTAAAATAATACCTAAAGAGGATTAGCCTATGGTTTCAGAATTCTTTCTAGATGAGCAACTTTACTTTTTAATTAAAGGTGATTCACTTTAGTATGTAGATATATACAATTATTTAGTTACTAGGTCATTTTTGAATTATTTAACAAAAGCCAAAAGGATAAAATAGAGGTTGAATCCTAATACTATTATTGGGATGATCCTTATATATAAAAAGCATGTACTGATTAAAATTTTCACAAATGTTCTAGAAATAAAACACAAGCTTATTTTTACCTTTTTTTATTCTTTAGAGGGAGCTGGTCATTTTGGGATAAAAAGGGCAGGCCAAAAGGTACCAGAGAGTGGAGTCTATTGTCCCACCATACATAAAGATACATATTAATTTTGCAGGTCATGTGAGAAATGTCAGAAGACAGGGAACTTATCCAAGAAACAAGAGATGCCTAAACACAATAACATGGTTTTTAAAATTTTTTATGTGTGGAGAATTGTGATAGGTGTAGATTTCATTGTATTATTGTAGGAAGTTTAGTGTATTTAGTGGTTAATTTGATTGTTTAGTCTGTATTTAGGATAAGAATTGTTTTAGTTCATAAATATTTATGTTTTAAGTGTTTTTTTGGATGAGAACATGTATTTGAGCTTTAATTATATATATATAAGGTGTCGTGATGAGTTTGTTACTACTTTAGGGCATTTGGAGGAGAATCAGAGAAGACCTGGCAATAACCCAGGGCCATAGAAGCTCGAGCACAGGGCCACGATCATGACAAAGAACTAAACAAGTTGGCCGCGATCAAGCCACCAAGGGCCACAATCATAGCCTATACGTAGACAGACATGAGGTTGCTTCTATATTCAAGTTTTTTAGGGACATTTCAGACATTTTGAACCCCAAAAAGCTACAAGGGTTACTTTAATTGGAAAAGACTATAAAAGTATTATGATGTAACATTAGAATGGGGCATTTACAATCAGCCTCCATTTGGTAAACCCTAAAAAGTGAGAGAAAGAAGAAGAGGAAGAAGAAGTGAATCCCGATGCTGCTGCTCCCTAGATCAATTTGTATCCCGATGTCACTACCTTCCCAATTTGTTGAACTTGAGTTCCATTTTCTCTTCATTTCCTTTTTCATTTAAATGTATAAAGTTGAGATGAATTGTATGGAAATGGATTTTGGGTTGTTGATAATGTTTTAAACTCTCCTTCAGGATTTTACTTTGAGTTAATGTTGATTTAGTTATTTTTATGTTTATTGGTTTGGGTATTGTTATTGATTAATGCATTTGCATGTTTCAGTAACAAACTGAGAGGATGAGCTAAATAAAAATGATTAGATTGAATTAATAAGAGTTAGGCGATCTATTTACCACTTAATCAATCTAGTCAGTAATTTCATGGAGAAGGATCCCATGTAAGACCCAATTGTTTATTAGAGAGCTTTATAACTAATTAGAATTATGGGTAATTTATGAATTAAGAGATTGCAAGTTTCATAATTTGATTAGGGTTTACAATTTAGGGTTTAATGGTTATAACTCGAGAGAGAGTAATCAACCCTACGATCATCTAGAACTGACATCCCATAAACACATAAATGGCAATATTAACATTAATGATAAGTAAAAGGCTTGTTTGGTAAACAGCTAATAAGCTATTTTTTAGTTGATTGACCTAAATCAGCTGGTTGACTTTATGAAAAAGCCATTAAACTTGTTTGGTTATGAGCTAGTTGTTTTGGTTGATTCAACCCAACCAGTTGATTTTTTAGATGCTCCTCCATAAGAGTGTTTAGGGTAATCAACTAATAGGTTTCTATTTTAATGTCATATTTTCCCTCATTTACTCTTTACTCTTGACCGCTTCTTTCTCGTTTTCTCTAGAATCCTCTTCCTTTCCTTAGCTCTTTCTTTGCATCTCACATATCTCTCGACTCTCAAATCTCTACCAGATCACCATCACTGGTTTACTAATGTGTTTACAGATCGGTGCAGCTTGCATGAGAATCAGAATGGTGCTTGTAATGGAGTTCATAAGAAACTGGATCCTCAGAAGATAAGTAATCAACAAGTTAAACATTAGATCTTAGAGGACATCCCTAGAGAGTCGGATCTTAGATGACAGATTATACTCTTTTGTTTCTCTTTTCTTGCTTTCATTTTCCCTTGTATTTTACACCTTTCTGTCTTTTCGTTCATATGTACATCACTCTTTTCTGGTGTTTTAAAATTTTTAAAAATCTTTGTTTAGTTTGTTTTGTAGCTTCTTCCAAGGGATTATTCATTCAGGTGTGATTTTTACAAACCCTGTAACATCCCGTTTCCATACATTTATACGAACCACGGAAATTGGTACACGGGAGATCAATCGGAGAAATTAGGAAAACACATCTCATGCTCATGCATTGTATAATATACATATACATGTGAACAGTAATTTTTGCACATGAAAAATATCTGTACATACATTCATGACATTTTCCCGGTATAGTTGTGAATAAATTTAAATTTTGAAAAATAGGCTTTGTGTGTGTAAAAATTGTGTTGGAGAGGGTCATTTTCTGATTTTTAGAGAATTTTAGAAATTTTTCGGGAATTTTTCGGAGTCACTTCCGGACCAGAAAAACTGTCAAGTGACAGAATAAGGGTTTACCGGTTGAGGAAATGACTGTCCAATGGCACTGGAAACTTAGACACATGAAATTAAGAATTTTTGAATTGAGCCATTGGAATTT
>JANZXR010000002.1:19549186-19562711 GCA_027575705.1 Erythroxylum echinodendron | reverse complement strand
ATTGAAGAGATGTGGATACTTCTCCTTCATGGCTTCTAAGGGCTCCCATGTAGCTTCTTCCACTAAATGGTTCCTCCGTAACACTTTCACCAATTGAACAGTCATGTTTCTAAGGACTTTCTCCTTGTTATCCAAAATCTTCACTGAAATTTCTTCATAACTGAGATCTTCTCTCAATTCAATCTCATTGGTCTGAATGATATGAGATAGATCTAACTTATATCTCCTTAACATAGAGACATGAAAGTCATCATGAATCTGACACAATTTTGGAGGCAATGCTAACCTGTAGGCTAATGGTCCAATCCTCTCCAGAATTTTATAAGGACCTACATATCTTAGACTTAGCTTGCCTTTCCTGCCAAATCTTTTGTGGACATTAATATCAAATAAATGAGTAGTGGTCGGTGAGGATTTATTTTTATCAGGACACCGTATAACCTTCAAGACGTTGTCTTTTCTATTAGAAAACATTGGGTACCTAAAGCAATTACAGTACACTCCTAATTAGGGTATGCCAAAAATCAACTTTCAACTTCTATAAAAAGAAATGAGAGAGAGAAACATAAAATTACATATTTTATTTTGTGAATTATTAAATTTAAAATTTAAATCACTTTTTTTTAACATGTTGTGTAATATATCAACATTCACCTTATGTGACTTTTCAAAAAAAAAGCATTCACCTTCTGTGGATGTAAGCAAAATTAATCACATAAAATTTGTATATTTTATTTTGTTACTTTATTAATTTAGCATGAAATGTAAATTCATTCAACTTCTGGGTTTTATGTGTGACAGTATTTGGAATAATTGATCTTTAAGTTAAAAGAGAGTGAAGATAATATAATACTTATTATTCTCATTTAAATGTAAAGTTGTTTTTTTTCTTCTTCTTTGTTTTCAATCCTCTAACTTAATATTTCAGCTTTTCTTCAAACTCATCATAACCTTGTTCGTATTAGGTTATTTGAACCCTCAACAAAATGGACTTTTGTCTTTTGCCGTCAAATCTTATTTTCCTTATTTTGAATTTTTGGCATATGTGCTACGGAAGATTTTTGGATAAGTAACTCTTAAATTTCTTACACTTTCATAACTCTTCCTTACGATGCCCTTCTTTCATGGAGGAAACTCGTTCAATAAATAACTTCCACAATTGATACAGTGCTGCTGTACATCTCTTTTCTTTCAATATATGCTTTGGCATATGACAAATGCCCTATTTTTCTTTTCTTTATAACTTTGTTTTGAGGCATGATGTGCTTGTCGTGATGCCGACCACCCCGACTAATTTTTAAATATAATAAATGATAACTTCTTCTTTTTTTCAGTTAACATTTTATAATTTTTAACTTTGTTAAACCTTCTCTCCTATTTTTCTAATAAATAAACTCACGTATTATTATAGTAATAATATATAAGGGTCAGATAATACATATATCACCAAATGATTTTAAGTTCTAATGATCTTAGAGAAACATAATCATATTAACTTAAGATGTTTGACTATTTTGGTATAACAATTGTTGGAAGAAATTGTTATGTTCAAATGTTATCGATTATATATGTTAGGATATGAGCTGTAATAGCTATTAAGTCAAGGCAGTCTTAGTTTTGGCTTAGATTAGATATTAGGTTTTTTATAATTAATTTCTAATTTAATATTGTTCATCATCATCATCATCATCAATATTCACTTGAAATCTAACTAAGGAGTGGAATCTGAGGAAGTCTGATAGTACGTAACTTTACCTTTATTTAGTAAAAAGGTTATTTCTGATAGATCTTCCAATTTAATATTGTTCAGTGCGTATATATGTACTATGTACTGTATAAAGATAAATAGAAAAATGTTATACTTTCCTTCTGATTACATGATATCGTAGCCTGTTACGATGCTCTTTATTTGTGGCTGCTCTCATTTGTGGCCATCTATCCCTAGTTGTTCCTTTATCTGATTCCGCCATATGTTCTTTAATTTGCTCTCCTTTCCTCTGCAATTGGCTTCCAATTGGTTTTAAACTCAAACTTTACCAAATTAGACAACTTTTGTTTAAGACAAGCGACTTATTTGTTATGTTATGAATACTATACCGATATCGATACTTGATTTAGTTCTAATATATTATTTACGATTATCGATCAATACTAGGTATCATTTCTGGTAAATTTTTAAATTTATAAAATAGTCCTTGATTTTTTTAAAACTAGAAAATAGTCCTTCAATATATTGTATTGTATACTTTAAAAGTTTACATCAACCGTATTTCCAAAGATCATAATAATAGAAATTTAAAATAATAGTAATTTCATTATTTTTATTAACATTATTTTTCACATATTTCATATATAAATAATATAATTAAAAAAATCATTTATGTCGAACTATCATGATTCTTTATATGTGACGTGTCAATACTTTCCTATCTAAGATGTCATCAAATCATCATCATCATCATTCAAATTTATTGCATCAAATGACATGTTAATACTTTCCCATTAAGATTATCTTCCAAATCACTCTTATATATCAAAGCCAATTCCTTAAAAGTGAACGATATTTATCAATATAAATTGGATCTAGTGAACTACTTGTTCTATTAAGAGTCCTAGCAAACAATGAAATTAAATTATTAAAAAGTTATAAGAAATTATATCTAACTTCATAATGGTCATAACATACCTTTCTCAAAGCATTAAGTTGTATTGAACAAGACCAAGTCATTTAATCTTTTATACTCCAATCTATTTCTTTTCTTGGAATAGATGAATTTAAGTGTGCTTCAATTTTCTTTCATACCTTTTTGCATTCACACATTGATTTAGAATTTAAATTGCAAACCTTTACAATTCTGGAAGATCATTTTTAAATTCATCCCATCAAGAAACTGTGAATAGTAAGACAACAAAGGTAGGGTTATAAACAAAATATGATTAATTTTTAACAAATAACAAAATGAAAAAAACATATACCTAGATTAAGTTTGTCTCTTTGACGAGTAACAATTGGCATCACAAAATCACTAGAAGCTTTTTATAAATCTCCATTTGTGAACTTAGGAAATTTTTTATTAAGTTTGTCTCTTTGACAAGTAACAATTGGCATCACAAAATTACTAGAAGCTTTTTATAAATCTCCATTTGTGAACTTAGGAAATTTTGTATCTACTGCATACCACCCGTAGACATGTGGACAAATTGAAATATCAAACAAGGAGATTAAAACTATTTCAGAGAAGCCAAACAAAAAGGATTGGACGTAAAACTAGATGATGCTCTATAGGCTTACAGAACTTCTTTAAAAACTCCAGTAGATACGCCCTCTATAGATTAATTTATGGTAAAGCTTGTCACTTACCTGTAGAAACATAAATCATATTGGGTCGTGAAATAATACAATTTAGATTATGAAAAAGTAGGAAAAGAAAGGAAATTATAGTTGTAAGAACTTGAGGAACTTAGGTTAGAGGCATTTGATAATGCTAGGATCTATAAAAAGAATAGAACTTTACAAGATATGAAGTTAGCCAGGAAATCATTTACTATTGGACAAAAAGTTCTTTTATTCAGTTCTAAGCTAAAGTTGTTCCTTGTTAAACTTTAATCTAGATGGTTAGGTCCCTTTGTTGTTACTAACGTCTTTTAGCATGGTGTAGCGGAAATTAAAAACCTACAAACTGACAAAATTTTTAAGGTGAATAGACATAGGCTGAAGTTGTTTTATGATCATGCTGAAGTAATGATTTTCGAAGAAATTTAGCTAGAGGAACCTTAATAGTGGAGACGGGCATCAAGCCAACGACATGAACCAAAGGTGCTACTTGGGAGGCAACCTAAGACAACAAAAATCAATTTTGAATGTCTTTCTCTTTAGCTCATTTTTTTATATAGCTATTTATTTTCCAAAAAAGTAATCAAATCAAAATATTTTTGATATTTTATCTATTTTTGGTTTAGATATTTCTTTTTCTGAATTTAATTGTTTCATTAAGGACAGTGTAAAGTTTAAGTGGGGGTGACAATATAAAGACATAACTAGAATGTTTTGTGCGTTTTATGTATTAAAATTGAAAATTGAAAAATAGGGTGAAAATATTGTATAAGAAATTGGATTGCTTGCTTAGGCTAGTTGTTTTTTTACAATATTTTGTTTTATATGCACGCATTTAGTTTTTATTACCACAATATCCTCTAAAAGAATTAATCAAATTAATAAAAAAAGGAACAACAAATTTTAACATTATGGTAGAAGGATTAGCAAGTTGCATAGGTTGTTTTCTTTAACATGATGAGTTTTAAAACTATTTTGTTTAATTTTAGGTGCACAATCAAGAGAATTAACCCCCATTTGATAAATTTAGTTTACAAGCGATTGGAAGTCTTATTCTAATTCTATAAACGTGGCCTTAAGGTTAAACTTTTGATTAACTTAACAATGTCACTATCCTTATTGATTTTCATTTAGTTTTGATTACTAGGGAAATACATGACTTGACTTTGAAAATTTTAATTTCCCATAAAATATTATTGTTAATAATCAAATGCCCCTTTGAGACCAAAAAATGGTTATTAAGGAAACACTTAAACATAAGAGATCAAGTAGTCCTTTGAGATCATAAGTAAGGTGAGAAGATGAACTAGATTGTTTTGTGCATTTTTTGTATCAAAATTGAAATTTTAAAATAGGGTGAAAATATTGTATAGGAAATTGGATTGCTTTCTTAAGCTAGTGATTTTTGACAATATTTTGTTTTATATGCTTGCATTTAATTTTTTATTACCACAATAACCTTTAAAAGAATTAATCAACTTAATAAAAAAAGGAACCATAAATTTTAACATTATGGTTGAAGGATTAGCAAGTTGCATAGGTTATTTTTCTTTATCATAATAAGTTTTAAAACTCTTTTGTTTAATTTTAGGTTCATAATTAAGAGAATTAACCCCCATTTGATAAATTTAGTTTATAAGCAATTGGAAGTCTTATTCTAATTCTACACACATGGCCTTAAGGTCAAACTTTTGATCAACTTTACAATGTCCAGTATCCTTAGTGATTTTCATTTACTTTTGATTCCTAGAGAAATACTTGACTTGACCTTGAAATTTTAATTTCCTATGAAATATTATTTTTAATAATCAAATGCCCCTTTGAGACCAAAAAATGATTACTGGAGAAACGCTTAAAGATAAGAGGTTAAGTTCTCCTTTGACATCATAAGTAAGGTGAGAAGATGAACCAGATTGTTTTGTGCGAAATTGAAAAATAGGGTGAAAATATTGTATAAGAAATTGGATTGCTTGCTTAGGGAATTTATTTTTGACAACATTTTGTTTTACATGCACACATTTAGTTTTCATTACCACAATAACCTCTAAAAGAATTAATTAACTTAATAAAAAAAGGAACAACAAATTTTAACATCATGGTTGAAGGATTAGCAAGTTGTATAGGTTATTTTCTTTAACATAATGAGTTTTAAAACTCTTTTGTTTAATTTTAGGTTCACAATTAAAAGAACTAAACCCCATTTGATAAATTTAGTTTATAAGCGATTGGAAGTCTTATTCTAATTCTACACACGTGGCCTTAAGGTTAGACTTTTGATCAACTTAACAATGCCCAGTAGCCTTAGTGGTTTCCATTTACTTTTGATTACTAGAGAAATACTTGACTTGACCTTGAAAACTTAATTTCCTATGAAATGTTATTGTTAATAATCAAGTGCCCCTTTGAGACCAAAAAATGTTACAGGGGAACACTTAAAGACAAGAGACCAAGTACTCCTTTGAGATCATAAGTAAGGTGAGAAGATGAACCAATAATAAAGGGTAATGGGCCTATTGAGTTAGGTGCTGGCTTTTTTATTAAAAAGATGTTAATTCAAGTCAAACCAAGATGCTTTGTATTTAGAATAATATACCAACATTGTTTATAGACTAACTTTGTTAAGATGAGGAGTGAATGTTTCTAAAGTTTGAGGTTAAAGTTGAAATTTTGAAGATGTTTTAAAAGATTTTATGTTGATGATTAAACTAATTACGAATATGCTAAGGCATTATGATTGTCATAAATAAATTTTTTGATTTATTGTTTAGTTTTTCTTAATCTAATTTTTTCTATGTGAGGTATGCTGGTAAAATAGATTCATATTTTGCGTTATAATGTTGTTTTGATCGAGGACAACTAAAAGTTAAGTTTGGGGGAATTTGATGAGTATAAATTATAGCATATTTTACACCCCTATTTTATATTATTTACATAGCACATATGGGTTAAATTATTAGATTTTCTTATTAATTATTCAAGTGATTTAATTTTATATTTTATTTCTAAATATATATAATTTGTATTAAATATTTTCTTATAGGTTTGATGGACTTATAATAAAGAAACAACTCCAAAACAACCCAAAACTAGCCCATTTCACCAGCAGGAATAAGCTATATAAAATGAAGAAATAGTAGCAAAATGCAACAGCTAGAGGAAAAGAAAAAAAACACAATATAGCAAGCAATCCAGTTTCCAAAATGTAGCAGAAATAACATAAAAATAATCTCAACACAATATGAAAAGACCCAATAAGACAACACAGTAGCGAAAGATAGTCCAGAATGCATCAAAAGGAACAAAACGCCAAACGCGAATTAATAAAAACTCGACAATATCTGCATCGAATCTCTTTAAAATGGAAGAGATAAGAGGGAAATGAGGGAGATTTTAGGAACATGTGGCAGTTGGGATGTTTTTCATGAGCCTATAAAAAAGTAGCAACTTAGGAGGAGAAATCAGTAAGCGTTTTATGCAAAGGTTAGATTTCAAAGAGAATTTTCATTTGTCAAAGGTGATTAAAGCAAGGAGCTAACATGAGGAGGTGTGGGAGTGTTCGAAAAGCCATAAACTACTAAGATTGGGATGGTTTGTGACTGGTGGAAGAATTCCATGCCTTTAAGGCTGATCTAAGGTTTGTGAAGGCTGAAAAGAATTGAATGAATTTTCTAAAACGTCTCCACTCTTCATTTATGATTTCCTATGCTAATGTTAATTTTAATTGTTAAATTTAGTTTAGAGATGCACTTTGAATATTTGGATTGTTAATTTTATGAATTAATTGACTTGTTACCAAGTTAGTTTAATACTTATACAATGTATGAATTCTTTGATTTCTGATTCATGTTCTTTACATGATTGGAAACGTCCTCGATTATGTGAGTATGATACTTAAGTCATTAATTCATAACGCATTGTATGAGTTGGAATTTATTTGTTCTTTGAATAAATGATCAATGGTTTGATGTGTCTTTTAGTTCGTAATGTGCTTTGAGTTAGGATTAAGCTGGTTCGATTCTAGAAATTGAAGGGAGACAAGTAAGAACTAGCTGGCTAGTTTTCTACACTTAATATGTTAAATAACTTGGATGATCCAAGTACATCAAATTGCATAGCTAAACTAAAATTAAAACACTATTTGCCCACTTGTACATATTATATTAAGTTAGAATAAATTAAGAAGTTGTTTATTTATTTTGATTACATTCAATTCAAAATTCGTAGACCTTTTTTTTTATATATACGTGCATTTATTTTAGATTAATTTATAGGTTTTGAACTTGTTGCAAATTGCTTGCCTTGATGTTTAAAATGGACCAAAATAATTGATTCACAACAAAATGAAGAATTTAGATGAAGAATGATGGCTTTCTAAATGTTGTCCAAGTTACGAAGACTATTCCAGATTTTTTTTAAGATGTGTTCTAAGTTTAGGAAAGGAAATGAAATTTTTAAATACATACTTCTTATTTTACCTATGATTTGAATTTTCCTATAAATTACTTATGTTGTAAACTATCTAACCAAATTGGATTGAGTTTGAAAGTAATTTAGAAGCTGTAATTATTTTAGTTTTCATGTTTTTCTTTATTCTAAGTCTTAAGATTATGTACATGACATAATGAAATTTGCTAGCAATTAAATTAATAATTTAAGTGTTTATTAAATTAGACCATAAATTTTTTATGTTAAAGTAAGGAAAATTCATATTTCATACTTTATGATTAATGTTGACTATTTTGAGTTCTACGTTGATTTTTATTAAGTTATAAAATAATTTATCAGCTTTTTGAATACTGGTTATATATTTTTTAAAATGTGTCATACATTAATTTTGTTAAGTTTTGATGTTGTATCATACTAATGTGATTAAAGAGGACATGACATGAGCATTGATGATGTTTATAATTTGTTATGGAATTCCTTTCGTATGAGAATTATTTTGATGTAATTGTTTCTTTTTTAAAAAAAATAGATTGATTCCTTTGAACATTTTTAATTAAAATTATTATAATAAATAAACTAAATTAGTAAATCAAATTTCTTCATAGAATAGACCTTTATTTGCCATATACTAATTTGTTTAATAAATTAAAAGTAAAATAATCAATGATTTAATTTGTATATACCTAATGACAAGTATCAACAATATGAGGTTTTATAGGACAAACTTAATGTTAATACAATCGACATTCAAATGCATACAACCATGGTTAAAGGGACTGTCCAAAATTTTGATATAGTAATGCACCAGTAAATTAACAAACAACTAATTTTCAACAATTGAAGCAACCCTATCCTCGAAGGCAGTTGAAAAAGCCTTAAACATTTAATTCAGGTATGTCTTTTGAAGATATTATTAAAACATTAGATACTAATGCTATTAAATTCAAAATTTGGAAAAATAAGATGGGTCAGCTAGCCATTGTGGTCAATCATTTGGAGTTTTAAGGTTTGAATAAATTACTAACACAAATAGTAGTAAATCCTATGGAGAGTTCCAATGCTATTACCTTTCGAACTGAAAAGAAAGTGGAGTAGCTCGTGAAAGGCCCACCCTCATCAAACTCATATAAGGAGGACAATGACAGAAGAAAGTGTGCCGACGCTTAAGGGTGAGTCACTTGCTTCTCATTTAGTTATTATTCCTCGTTTTCTAGAATTATAAAGAGATGTTGATTTATATGAGACATGCTATAAATGGGAGGTAAATATTTCCCTTTTCAATGCAATTAAATAAGTTCCTAAAGATGTTAAATTCTTGAAGGAACAATATACGGTTAAAAGAAAATAAAAACCGAAAGGGATCAAACAAGTAAGAATGGGAAGAAATGTGTCTACTGTATTCAAAATGCCCTCCCCTAAAAACGTGTAAGGATCTAGGAATGTTTTCCATACCTTGCACTATTAGTCGTTCTAAGGTAGAAAAGGTCATACTAGATTTAAGGGTATCGATTAATGTCATACATTATTCATTTATTCATCATTTAGTTTATGACCATTACAAAAGATGGGTTAGTTATTCAGGTAGCGGATAAGTCCAATGCATATCCCAAGGGGTTGGTAGAGGATGTTCTTATCCATATTAATGACAAATTAATTTTCCCCCTTACTTTTATGTTTTGGATATCAAAAAATGATGACTAAACATCACCAATTTTATTAGGAAGACCATTTTTAGAAATATCCAAAACAAAAATTGTTGTTCATAATGGTATTTTGACCACAAAATTTGTAAGCATATTTAATATATATGAGAATTTGAGCTTTAAAGGATATAAACATCTTATGTCTATCCATATTCCATTGATTTGTGATTCTATATCATTTGGATACCTCTAGAAATTGCATTGAATGGAATTAAATTGTTAAGATTACATAAGATGTTGAATATGATAAAGGCTTCCTTATTTTATTCATTTAACTTAAATTTTCACTTGCTCAATTTTTCCTAGTTTAGACCATTTGAGTCATTTTTAAAATCCCTTTCTTTGATTTTTAAACTCACATCATAAACCTAACCTATAATATATCATATTACCCAACTACATATTTTAATAAGGTATTCTAAATCTACTTTGGGGAATTAGAGTGACCTTGCTTTAAGTTGTGTCTTTTAAGCTACTCATTTTTTATTTAGTTTAACTTTCATCATAGCTACCATTTTCACATTGATGATTTATTTTTTCTTTTAAAGAAAAGAGAGAATAATTACAACCATAGTATATTTACATAAGTAGTTGAGTACTTGATTATGATTATATTCTTTTCTTAGCCCTTATATTTTATTTGAATCCTTATTAAATATGTGTCATTTTAGCCTAAAATTCTTCCATTATAATCCTTAACCCAAGCCTCATTACAACTAATTAATAGAAGTCCCTTGGATTTATGCCTTCATGTGTTCATAGTGAGAGATATTTGGTGTATGTGCAAATTTATAGTAGCATGTTCCTTGTAAAAAGAGTTTGAGATTAAACACTTGTATGAAAGAGTAAACACTATAAGGCAATTCACAAGGCTTAGAGCATGCCTTTAATTGATATTTTCTTTAGTTGTCACTGCTTTTATTTTCTAGTGAAAATCAACTTTGATGTATGTTGATGCTGAACTCTTTTTCAGTTTAAGTCTTAATAAGTGTACATGGTTTTATCTTACGAGAAGTGGTTAAGTAGAAACTATTAGGCTATCTTGTTTTGCTAGTTTTTTATTTTTCATGATTTAACCCTAATTTTTAGCATTTAAATCCTCCATAATTTTATCTTAATGTGTTGAAACACAGTATTTTTTATTTACTTCATAGGAAAGGGGTTGGATATGCTATTTGATTGGAAAAAGGAGTGACCCTTAATTTGCATTCAAAAATTCTAAGTAAAGAAGCAATATTAACACAAATTAAGTGAGAATCAAGAAGATTTGTGCTAAAAAATATTGTCATTGATAGATTCGGACATAGGCACATTCAATGGATATTGCAACTTTCAGACTTCTAATCTATAAGAAGAAAAGTATGGTACAAATTGCTTGAATCTAATCTTGGCAAATCTAGTGGAAATAAGTGCCGTTATGATTTATGAAATCTAAGGAATCATGACAAAAAGATCTCGATATAGGCTTAAAATGGCTATAAATAAAGTCAAAGTGGAGAAGCAAATCATCTAAGTTTTTCTAGATGCGCTTTCTCATCTTTTCACAAAGTTTTCTTTTCCTCTCCTCAGTGTACGTTAAAATAGATTTTCTACATTAGAAGTTAGTCATAGCTATAGCTATTATTAGCGAATTTTCTTTATTTTTAGTTGAAGGAAACAGAAACCTTTTGAGGCTTTGAAGATTGGGAAGTTATTGGGCATTAATGCAAAGTTTTTTCATTCATTCATATATTAGATTGTTTTTCCATGCTTTGTTTTACGATTATCTTTTGCTGATTTCTAATGTGTGCGATTAGTTTATTGATTAAAATGATTATTTTTTAAATTAAAATTTGAATGCAAATGGTTGAATTCTTTTAATAATTTTTAGCAATTAGAAGCTTTAATTCATTGCGTTAGAAATTATTACTCTTACAAAAATATTGAGCTAGATTAAATGCAACTGTAAATATTGTATCGTCTTACGTAGATGGTCTTTCATTTCTTAAAGGTATTGTTTAATTAAATTTTGAATTATATCTGAGGTTGTTAAATAATTTTGAATTAAGCATTTTTTATTAGCTAATCCTAAGGAAAGATAAATATTTAATATCACATCAAATATATGATTGATGAAAAAATTATTTTATATCAATAAGCAATCGTAGTTCTACAGGTAGAAACAACTGTAAACTAAGGTTCGCCTTATTGATAACTCATATTCTGTTATTTAAATAATTCAATTTATTTTTATCACAAAATTCATATTATTACAACCACTATTTTATTAAATATTTTCTTTTTTAATGATTGATGAACCAGAATATCCCGCAGGATCGATTCTTATTTTCTTATATTATATTTGTTTTATAGCTAGAATTTAAGATATAATTTAAGTTGTATATGGCAGCTCCATCATCTACTCCCCTATAATCGACTTCATTGTGTATATATATCTCAATTATGTCAATAGGAAATGTTCCATCTTCAAATCTTGGTTACAATAACGTGGTCAAGCACAGGGGTGCTAAAGTAACCTTAAATTTAATACGGTTGGGGTCAAGAACAGGGCAGACAAAAGATGAGGGCATTATGTTGCTCCAATAGGGAAAAAGGTAATCCATTGGGGAAACTAAAATAACTCACTCTACACATAAATTTGCATGCCTGAGGCCTCACTACCACCCTTTTATATTAACAGAACACTGATCAATAAGAGTATGAATTGCATAGTGCATTCAAAGCCACGACCCCCATATGAAAGCTATATCTCCCTCATTTATATAGATGAAAGTAAAGAAAGCATCTGAACATATGTTCTTTTGCTTGCGCAACTAATACATATAGTGGCTAGGCAGAATTTTGGGAATCTTTTGTTTCTTTATTTATTGTACTTTTTTAATTTGGCCCATCTACAATCGCGCTCTAGATCCAACATCTTAGTTATAGTTCATGCATATGATCTTATGATTTAATTATTCAAACTTTTCTTATTTTAATATCTTATTTATTTATCAATATAGGACAGTAATGAACATTACTTGTTTAAAAATTAATAAAACATAACTAGAATTAAACATGTTACTTAATATTTCTCGCAGCTTTTTAATGTTTAATAATATTAAGAGCTAACGTTTCCATTTCCGCATTTCCCCTGACCTACAACCTTTATATATTTCCCTAAGAACCGTGTGAATGGTTGCATGGCTTAACCTCTCCTTCCTTCTTTATCTATACGGATCCAATAAGCATAAAGTAATTAAGTATATCAAAGGAACATAAATCCATGTGGATAGGTAGCTGGAAACTAACTTATATCTTTACATGAGAATCTTTATGTGGGTGCTACTTCGAGTTAGAACCTGATCGAATCTAGTTTTTTACTTTATCTTTTCTTTCTGGAGCTAGCGCCTGCAATTTGTGAATGACCTAGCTAACTGGTGGAAAAGAAAGGGCTATTGGAATCTCTTTGTTCCATGGATAAATCACATACAAGATTAACGACATTGCATCGTTAAAGCTAGCTATATACGAATATATTGGTCTGTCAAACTACAGCTGAGTGACCAAATATTGTGAAGGGCGGCTAGGAAAGATAGATAGTAAAAGGATCTTTCGGCAAAAGACTCTTATTGCAAACTCCATATCATGCATCTCTTTCTTTTTCTATCCGACTCTCAAGTAATTAGGTTATTACCACAACTGCTCAATTAATCTCGTATGTTTGTGTCGTAAAATTAGTAAGCAAAAGGATTGACTAGAGAACGTAGACACACTCATTCCATATATAGCATGTCTACGTTACTTAATGTTACAATCAAGTGATAACGGAAGCCACTGGGACAGAACCTGCTGTCAGTAAATTTTTGGAGAGAGAGTGAGAGACCAGTCAAAGATTTAGGGTTGGTAATCATTAAAGCTGATAGCGTGTCTTTGCTCACATCAAAATGATATTTTAAGAAAAGGATTTAAAGAAACAGAAACCAAACAGTAAAGGAAAAGTAAGTTTGGAAAACAAAAGAGAAAAGCAAAAGCAAACAGAATGTGACGACGTGCCAGGTAG
>JANZXR010000002.1:19529016-19549086 GCA_027575705.1 Erythroxylum echinodendron | reverse complement strand
AAGGATTGACTAGAGAACGTAGACACACTCATTCCATATATAGCATGTCTACGTTACTTAATGTTACAATCAAGTGACAACGGAAGCCACTGGGACAGAACCTGCTGTCAGTAAATTTTGGGAGAGAGAGAGTGACAGACCAGTCAAAGATTTAGGGTTTGTAATCATTAAAGCTGATAGCGTGTCCTTGCTCATATCAAAATGATATTTTAAGGAAAGGAATTAAAGAAACAGAAACCGAACAGTAAAGGAAAAGTAAGTTTGGAAAACAAAAGAGAAAAGCAAAAGCAAACAGAATGTGACGACGTGCCAGGTAGATTTGTTTGTTCATCTAATGATGGGACCTATGTATTTTTCTCAAATTGTTGAATGATAAAAGCATTCTTTCTCTCCCTTTCTCTCTTGGAAAAGAGAAGACCCAAGAAGAAGAATGATCTCTACGATCATATGGACCCCCATCATCAGTTCTCGTTTCATGCTTTACGTGTCAAATTCCAGTCATGTATATTAAAGCATTTATAACTATAACCTGTTATGTCCTGCTTCAACTAAAAGATAATACTCGGGTTTCATGAGCACACAAATTTGGACCAACTAAAGCACATTTCCTCAAAATTATAAAAGTACGCGGTCATGATGTCCTCCTAAAAGACGCTTTGGTCACTAATTAAGCAAGTATAAATTCCAACAGTGATCATATGTGAATTTATTTATGATAAATGTAAAAATAAGTTACTTTCTTTTTTGTAAATCTCTTGCCATACAATTATCAGTCATATGAACGGAAGGATTCATTACCATATATTAATACCATACTCTTCTGGTGACCATATATATACTTTCCATTGTTCAGGAAAAACTTAATATGTGCGCCAAAAGCGATCAACCATATAGCCATCCAGTTAAACACCTCCCATTTTGATCGCCACTTTACAAGTAGCGGTACTGTTGTTACAACAAACAAACTTACGATAAATTAGTAACTAAATAATATATGTCTATAGACAAAATTGATGAACAGAATAAATTTCGATAATGAAATGGATAAGCCAACGCCACCGTTCTCGTAAAGTAATGCATTCACCAATCTTAATTAGTTTACTAAAAATATGGATCCAAAATCTACTTATGTATGCTATACATAGGCGAGGGTTTGTCTTCATTCTGTTCATATCATAACTAAGATATAATAATTAGACCCTTTTCTTACGTTCTTGATTGCCTTTCACGTGTTCTTTCTCAACTACATTCACAAATCATAGTCTCTTCATCTAACAAGTACATGCATCGCTGACATCAAATCAAGATTAGGTTAACGTTTAGCGAATGCTCTTCCACAGTTTCTGAAAACAAAATTTCCACATTTAGACGTGAAGTAAATTTTTTATCATATTAAAAAAATAACTTTTTTTAATTTTATCTTAAAATTAACAGTGTCTTAAAACTTATAATTAGATCATAATTAACCTAACTAAAAAGATCAGATAGATTTGCGAGGAGAATAAAACTCTATTCACAAAATTTGAACCCAAAACCTTAAGGAAAAACAAATTTCTGACCATGGCCGTTGGTTGAACTAGGCTAACTTTGGTGAACCATTGTTATCTAGTAACTGAGTCTTGTTAACTGTGATCCAGTTAAGTCATGATGCAGGCTGACTCATGAAATGCCAAATTCTATAGGATGCTTGTAAATTAATTAAATTTATATTAGAAAATAAGACTCATGGATGTGAAGTTGGTGTGGTTTTCATGAATCCTCCTATACTGCTTCCGAGCTTAATTTTCATTTCACTCGTGAATCCCAAGAAAACACGAACCTGTCCTCACAGAATTCATTAACCAATTTTCGCTTAAATAACATCGTAAACAAAACCACAGGATTCTATCCATATAACCAAGCTTCCTTCCTCTGAGCCTGGAGATTTAAAAGCGAGAATAGGTAGTACTTATTAGGTCAGAAAACTTATTACGAAGTACTTCACCATTGAAGACGTACACACCATGTAATTAACAATAGGTGATACCTGGGTAAAAACGTGGCATATAGAAATCAGTTATGAGTTGGTTGTAACTGGTAATCATGATGCTTATGTGCCAATAATTAATGACATTCTACCACAAAAGAAAGTAGTCGTTAGTAGCACATGATCTTCGATCCATTTAATAGATAGTTAATTCATGGACAGTTTCTGTATGCACTTTAATCTATGCACTTTAATCTATGTACTACAAGGACGATATGCTTTACCTACCGACTCAATGTTGATAAATGCCAAGAGCGCAAGGTTGGAATTATTGAATACAACAATACTCGCATCATGTTACACCAATTGTATGCATCGATTGCTAAGTCTATATTAATATACAAGTGATTAAAATAATGGGGTATAGGCCTAGAATTGCGTGTTGTAGGGTATGGGCGGTTTGTGGACTCCACGCAGCCTTTTGAGAGGGACTCTAATTTTTGTTAGTTTGTGGGCAGACAAAAGCAGGGAAGCTTCTTATCTCCTATGTTGGTTTTCATACAAAACCTTACACATAGAATCTGAAAAAGCCAATCAAAGCCAATTCTATTTTATTTACATTCCAGTTATCAAACTTACCCCTCTTTTTACTCATCATTATTATTATTTTTTATTACTCTACTCTCTTTTATTGTATTCTTATTTCTAAAGAAGTATACAATTTAGCTATATTATAATAACTAGTGTATACAAATCCTATACTAACAAAAGGATAAATCAAACAAAAATGTGGAGAGAACGACAGGGGCTAATGGCAAAATTGTAGAATTTAAGAGTTCGAAGGGCTAATCTTAAGATCTCTGTCATGCAACAGTGGCCTATATAGTTCAATGTCGTACAAGCTTGTCCACCAACATCTTCTGTTCCTATCTACTTCCAGATTTGTCCGACCTATACTTTTGTGCTTTCTCCGTCTCTCTCTATTTCTGTTCATCAATCATTACAGCATCGTTTAGCAATCAAGTGTTTGAATCAATGGCCCCAATGAGTCTCCCTCCAGGATTTAGATTTCATCCAACAGACGAGGAGCTTGTTGCATATTATCTTGATCGAAAGATCAATGGCCGCACAATTGAGCTTGAGATCATCCCAGAGGTTGATCTCTACAAATGCGAGCCATGGGATTTACCTGGTAAGTACCTATACTCCCCTAGAGGTAATTAAATTAACTTGAGATTATCATTTGTTTTTAAAATAACAACTGAAGTTGATGGTGATGGCGATGAACAGATAAATCATTTCTACCAGGAAAAGACATGGAGTGGTACTTCTACAGTCCAAGGGATAAGAAATATCCAAACGGTTCAAGAACAAACAGGGCAACAAGAGCTGGATATTGGAAGGCCACTGGGAAAGATAGAGCAGTTCATTCCCATAAACTCCAAGTTGGTATGAAGAAGACTTTAGTTTACTACCGAGGTAGGGCTCCTCATGGCATCAGAACCAACTGGGTTATGCATGAGTATCGTTTGGTCGATTCTTTCTCTACCGCCACCGCTGCTGCAGCTACTTTAAAGGTAAGTACAATTGACTGATCACATAGTTACTCTTTTAACTATCTTGTAATTAATTACATAATCAACAATTTGCGTAAGTACTTTTGGAATATTTCATATGCACACTCATTTCTCTTAACTAGATTTATTCGAGTGACTTTCAGTTGTCAAGGTTAACTAAAGCAAATTATATCATAATGAAGTAAGGTAGACAAAATAAAACGTAAATGCATATGCAGAAGGGTTATATACAGTCACCAAAAGATATAGGTTGATGCAAGCAACATTGGTTACAGATCTCTTTAGGGTTTACCTGAATTAATTCCTTTAATCAAGGATAAGGACGAATAGTCATTTGTGTCATAAAGATAGCAGATATTAATTAATAAGAAGTATGGAAATGAGAAAACCCTTGAATCACTGTTGAGGTGCGAAGGTGGACATCGAAATGAATTAATAAACGGAGTTAAAGTTCTTCATATCAAATCAACACATCCTTAGCAATACTTGGCCTTAAGAAAGATTCGTGAGACATAAAAAATTGAAAAGGAACCATGATTATGATTATGATCATTATCACGATCCGATCAGTTGTTGCCTGTCTCTTTATGTTGATTGGATGCAGCATGTAAATATCATTCTAAAGAGCAGCTACATAGATGTCCGTCAGACAATGATTATAATGTTTTTCTTATGACCCTTATCATTTGCGGATCTTCCTTTTTACGACAATGCTCTTTTTCTTTACTAAAGAACAGCTTATTATCAACTTGATGACGATGAAAGAGTCTTTATTTTTCACAGGACTTTAATTGTACTTGCCATGTTTTCCTCACCACTCTAATCATTTGTATATGAAACATATCTATCTCTTCTTCTTTTTTCTTTTTTTCTGGCGCAAGATCATATCCATCTTTGTGTTCTGTTTCTGCTTCTTTTCCTAGTTTCCTCTTTCCGATCTAGCTTTTCTCGTACATCTTTTATATTTCTTAATATCTTTTTATTTCTTTTGTTCTTTTTTCCCCAAAAAAAGAAAAGAAAAGAAGATACAATAATCTTGGCGATAGATTTCACACTATAGGATTGCATGATGCAGGACTCCTACGCCTTGTGCCGAGTTTTCAAAAAAACAGTACAACTTCTGAAAACAAACAATAAAGAAGAGAAAAATGAAGAGGAGGAGCCCACAATGTGTTTTTCTTCGGAAGAACAATTTTTAGGGGAAGAAACAAGCAATGGACGAACAGTTTATGATTGTTCTAAAGGAAGAGATTCTAACGATGAAGTTGGAGGTAATGATGATTATTATCATAACAATAATAATGACAACAGTAACAAAATGATGTGTGAATATACATCATCCTCTGATGTCACTCATCAAGCAGTTGACGAAAGTGGGTTTAGTTATGCATTTGCCTCCGCCTCCGATGAAGCAAACAGTACTTCACCTAACGTCTATTCCATGGCTGTTGACCACTTCTCACAGAATCTACTTCACCAGGTAATTTTCCTCCCCCAACATCATCTTGAATATTGGTGTTGCTTTCTCATAAAAACTCTCCAAATTAATGCTAATATGACCTAATCAATTCATTTTTCAAGCGCTGTTCTACATTAATCACTAGTATATTATTTTGTAATGACTTGAACAGAGATTAAATGCCCATACCACATAAGATGAACAACATGTGACATAATGTATTCACTCTAAGATATAATTATATTTCTGAAATTAATCATTCTTTTGTTGTTCAAAGCTTGATCATCTCCGCTACATAACTAACTACAGCATTGCAGATTTTGTATTGCTATAGAAATAACGGTTCCATAAGTTCAGTATCCTCCCGGTGTCTATTTATCTATTCATGGCTTAGTTCACAGAAGGAATGCAAATTTAATAGAAAGCCCGTTGGAGCAAAATTAGGTTGGCAATGGTCCACAGTAGAAGTCCCTTTTAAGCTCTCCTTTAATCTTAATTTAAAGTAAAGAATCAAAAGTTGGAAACCATGAACAACTCTCCATCGATCTTTTCCCAAAGTTTCAATTTCTTCTAAAAAAGTGTTCTCTATCTATCTGTCTTAAGACTAGACTGACTCGAGTTGGGTTTCTTTTTCACCGTTTTCTATGACTTCTTTTGACTGACTTAGTAACCATCATTTCATTTCAAAGTTCCAACATCTTTCTTCCTGATTTTCCTCACTTCCTTTATTCCATAAATATATATCAACAAAATTAAAATGTCAAATGTTTTCAAGAAACATGGCTCTCCCAATATATGCATGTATTTATATTTAATGTAATTATAATGATGGTTTTTGATGGTTACGGGTGTGATGCAGGACATGGAGATGTCAATTCTAAGCTATTCATCATCATCATCGAACATGCAATTGGAATATCAAGTTCCCTATCCACCATTAGAGTTGGAAGACTTCCCACAGATAAATATAAAGCCATCAGCAGCAAAACCTCATGGCATCTCCATGGATTGCATAAACGGAACCTTGGAAGAGATTTTCTCGTTGTGTTCCTCTGATCATCCGGACAATAACAACTACTCTAACAATAATACTGAAACACTCGCACATACTCTAACACATTAATTAAGAGCCGGTTGCTCCCTTTTTTTTTGTTGTCTTTGTTAAATAATATTTTATTGTTTGATCACTTGGAATTGATAATTCGTAGTGGAGGGGATAGGATATTTTGTTCCGTCCTTCCTAAGGAAACTTGATTTTTTTTCAGTTGGGTGGTTTATAGTTAATCCCATATGGAGTGGGCTGCCATACAATATGATGGTCAAGGGTACACCATTTCTTTCTCATTCTTAGTCTATTTCATTAATTTGTTTCATTTTCCTTTTCTTCTACACTGTAACACTAATTATGGCAAATAATATGTCAACCTCATTGAATTTCTAAGTCTATTCTATTGGCGTATCAGACTTCAATGTTAGAAGATTTTTATCCAAATCATTTATAATTATCTAACACGCATCAATTTCTTTTCTTCTAGCTATTTCACTTTTGAAAGCTTTGTTATATATTGTTAAACATCTTTCAAAATTATAGTGTCAATAGTTTTAATTAAGCTTCTTTCTCATTGTAAAATCTATCTAAAACTACTACTTATATATTTTTTTATAGAAACGCATTGATATATTTCCAAACCCAATTTGTCCTTTAAAAAATTAAAAATCGTGAACTTTCCCCTCTTTCACTTCTAAGAGCTAGACCTAATAAGAATAGAATAGAAAATGAAGTGAGAATCAAATAGCAAAGTCGGTTCTATGCATATGAAAGATAATTTGAGCATAATTTGAAGTGTTCCTTTTTGAGTGAATTGTGATATGCAATTCCATTAACTCTGAAAATTTAGTTAAATTTTACACAAGTAATCTTAAAATGAATCGAAGTTTCTCAACTAAATATTAATTTTTAATTTCAACTTAAAAATACATTAAAATTATTTTCAATTGATCTTACTTCATTATAAATGATGTAGTTTATCTTTTCATGGCAAAATTAATTTGGATTGGCCACTGGAAAAGAAAAACGTATTATCTTAGTCATATTGTTTGTAACTTAAACTTTTCATGTTGGTGTCAATGTTTTAAATTGAGGATTTAAAGCCTTGTCCCTTGTTTCCATTCTGTCATGGCCAAAACATTCTGCAGTAGAGTCATGTTGCGATGAAGATTGACAGAACATAAAGACGTAAGAGGTTCTCGTATGATGGTGTTTGTTGCTAGCCTTTAGCCTTTGCTTAGTTTTTCTTTTCCTTTTTTATGGATAATAATATCATAAAGCTTACGAAAAAGATGATGATTCTTATTTGTTCTTTTAAGGATATTTTATTTAATTTTTGTTAAATTACTAAACATTTCTCATTATTGACAAAAATATTTACCTTTTGTGTTAAGCTTTTTAATAAGGTTTGTCAGGCATGTCTAACGTGGTATCAGAGCCAGTTTGTTAGAAAGGCCTAACTTACCCCTAAAAGCTAGCTCAAGAGAGGAGGTTCGCACACTATTATAAATTGCTGAAAGCTCTTATAGTTGTCCGATGTGGGATCCTGACACACCCCCTCAGTCCAGAGCAGGACTGGACATCTGATAGACATATTGGGCAAAGGACATAATCATGCATCGCCCTAAATTATCGAGACAAACTGGCTCTGATACCATGTTAGAAAGGCCTAACTCACCCAACAATTTATAATAGTGTGCAAACCTCCTCTTTTGAGCTAGCTTTTGAGGGTGAGTTAGGTCTTTCTAACATGGTATCAGAGCTAGTTTGTCTCAATAGTTTGTGGCAGTGCCCGGTTATGTCCCTTTGTCCAATATATCCATCAGATGTCCAGTCCTGATTTGGACTGAGGAGTGTGTATCAGGAATCCCACATCGGACAACTATAAGAGCATTCAACAATTTATAATAGTGTGTAAATCTCCTCTCTTGAGCTAACTTTTGGGGTTGAGTTAGGCCTTTCTAACACGGTTAAATCTGAAAAGAGAGGTTAAAAAGAAATTAAAAAATCATTTTAATTATTCAAAATTTAATTAGTTTAATTTACTTTATAAATCTATAGTAATATATAGTGGCTTAAAATAATTATATCAGGGAAGTAAATTTTATTAAAAATTTCAAAATTTAACAAAATTCTTATGTTTTTATTTTACTAAACATGCTTTATAATTAACCAAAACGATATCCTTTTGGATGTGTTTGCTAAAGTGAGGCTGAGGAACTCAATCTTGTCATGTTCTTTTGCTGTTTTAACAGCTAAAGGTGGCTCAATATCTGGCGTTTGAGCTTTGGCTGTTCACCAGAAAAAAAATTCTGAGGGAGTCATTTCTGTTTTCTAATCTACAGCAACAAGCAAGAGACAATTGGTTCGTCGTTAGCTTTGAGGTTTGATTTCGTTAAACTAGTTGAGGTATTGGTTATATGTTTGTAATATGTTGTATCCTTACTAATAAATGTAAATAACGGACGTGGCCCATTTGCAAGATAACAACAGGAGAAGGAAATATGTATGGCATTGGTGCCCATGTTCATTGTCAAATTTTTGCTGATGTGCTTCATGCAAACTTGATAATGATCTTGTTTTTAACAATTATGTTGTTCCGGAGGGGGGAGACTCGGGGACAAAGAGGGACAGGGTTGAGAATCAGAGATGACAAGACCAATAATTATGATTAGAAGGTTGGTTTGTTCAACTATGTATGTTAAATAACTCAACATGACTGGATTTGGTAGGATTTTTTATTATGGCTGGAATATGAACGAGATTAATTCTGTTTCTCTTTGTGACTTGCATCAAATGTCTCATTATGAATTTTGTAGGATATGGAGGCTACCGTTCTGAGTGGTAGATGTGAAATGATAGCCATCAGTTGTGAAAAAAGCTTAAAACAACTCTTTTTTACTTGGAAATCTGGTTCCATTGATTTCTTGAAGCTTTGATGCATTTTACAGATCAATCCTCGAACTCATCAGCAAAAGATATGTGATTTTGGGAGTGCAAAGATGCTGTGGTTACTTCCTTTTTACTTCAAAAAGTGTTAATGTTTTGCCTACATAAAGAGAAACTAATTTATGTTTATTTATCTATTTTAGGTGCCAGGAGAACCCTACATTTCTTATATATTTTCATGATATTATAGGGCACCTGAACTTATAATTGGGGCTACAGAATATAATACAGCCATTGATATGGGGTCTGCTGGTTGAATCCAACACGAGAAGAGATCAAATGCATGAATCCAAACTACAAACGAATAATTACGATGCATAGTTGTAAGAAATAATTAGTGTCACATAGGTAGACGTCTTAGTTACAATGTAATTTTTTATAATCTTAACATTTATAATTTGTAAAATGGTCCCTGTATTTATTATTTTGCCTATAAGAATTGTTGAGGTTGTAATTAAAATCTTGTATACGAAGAATATTCTTTTTGTTGGTATAATTTAATAATATTTTACTTTTTATATGCAATGCTTCAAATTATTAATTATTTTGTATAATATTTTTTAGTAATAAATTAACAAAAAATCTAAATATTATATACAATAATGTGGATTAAAAATGTCACAAATAATTATAATTAATATGGTATAATATTTCGTTAAAATGTATATTAAAATTTTGACTACATTCTACAAAATATAGCTAAAAATGTTTGGCTACATTTTTAAAAACATAGGTAACAATTTTTTACTATATTTTCATAAACGTAGCTAAAAACCTTTGGCTACGTACTTGGAAATGTAGCTAAAAATATTTAGCTACGTTTTTGGAAATATAGCTAAAAAATTTTAGCTATGAAAACTAAGCATAGCCAAAAGATACTAGCGACAATTTCTCAAACTTCATTAATAGTTTTTTTCTATGAAAATAAAGCTAGGAAATAATTATTAGTTATGATTAGCAAAAAACGTCGCCTATAGTTTTTTACTATGAAAATTTGGTGATGTACTTGACGACAAATATAAATCATCACTAATGCCTATAAAGGACTAATCCATTATTTCTTTCATCGCCTCAAACATACCAATATTAGCACTAATAGTACGTAAATGTAACTCGTTGGTCAAACAGGTATTCAGAGCTCCTAAAGCTCCTTATAAGGCTTGTTAACTCGAAATTAGACTTGATTAAGTGCTTTTTGTTGTTCAAAATAAATTGTTTCATTTATCATGGGCAAGGACACTATTGCTGACATAATAACCTTTATATGAAATACTGACATGGATAAAAAAGGAACTGTTCGAATAGCATCTACTAACATCAACAAAAAGCTTATCAAAATACTTTTACGAGAAGGTTTTATTGAAAATGTAAGAAAACATCGGGAAGGCAACAAAAATTTTGTGGAGTTAACCTTACAACATAGAAAGAATAGAGGAGGAACATATATAATTAATCTAAATTTAAAATGGATCAGTTGACCTAGTGTGAATGCATGGCATTCTACAGCTTATCTTTACCTTGGATAGTACATAAGTATTTGATTGTGAACCAATATTAGGTTATTTCTATAGAGGAATAAAAAAATTATAGAAATCGAACAATTATATAATATGTACCTTATATAACATGTTGGAATTATTTAGCTATAAATGTTTACAAAAGCAAAATAATAACCAGCCTAGAATACTTGAGAAATATTCAAGTACTAAAAAGATCCAGTTATATTAGAGTAATTATGTTGGAGTCAAGTTGTATAGCTTCTCATTTGTTATGACTTGGCCTTTTTTAGTAGATATTGGCAAAGACCTTGCTTCTATAATTTCATAAAAAGAGAGTTAATATTTCATTTGTTCGGAATTGCCACCATTATGAGAATGATATATAATGATTTTCTTATCAAAGGAATAACTACTTGTTTATCTCATGGTCAGATAGATAAATGTTTAGATTTCTACGATTATTTTAAATATTTGTTGTTGAATATAAAAAATTATTACACAAAATCTTATTTTTAAAAAAAAGAGTTGAAGGAGTAGGTATTATTGGTGTGGAGGAAGCAATAAATATGGGTTATCTTTACTAATTCTATAAGCTTCTATAGGATAGTGAGATATTTGTAAAGTTGATCATTGTGTTACGAAGAATTTTATTAGGAAAATCCAATAGCAAAAAGAAGGCAATTCATTAGCTCATTATCTAGTCCAAATTGATGAAATGACAGAGTCAACTAAAATTATTCAAGAAGTTGTGAAAAGAATTTGGGGTTAAGCCTATGGAAATTTAGAAAATGGACATTTTATATGAGAAAAGGATAGAGAGTGTCATGATTTTAAATATTGATTCATTAGCAAAAAACTTTTGCCTATTTTTGAATTACCAAAACAAGAACTTCATATGATGGTTGAAGCCCCAAAAAAGGAGTTGGTAGTTTTTTTTTTTTGATAAGGCAATTTAATGATGGAAAATCAGTCTTTTAGGTTCTATCAATTTGAAATTGGATAATATTATGACAACACTAGGTATCATAGATATTATTACAAGAAAAGTTGATCGTTGAAATGATATTTAATACAACAAAAGCAATTAATATAAAAAAAGGTACAGGGTATGAATTCTTTTTCCAAAATGGAATTCTTAAATTCAAATAAGATGTATGGAACTCCAGAGATGTTTGTACATATTTTTACTCTTATAGTGGGAGTTATGATAGGTATATTAGTAATTATGTGGACAGAAGGAGAAATATTTACAAGGATACAACAATATATTAGATCAAAATATGTCGATCTTTTGGGGGTTGTAAAGCTTTAGCGATAACAAAAACAACAAAAACACCCAACGAGATTCCCACTTAAATGTAAGATTTGGGAAGGTCCAATAGTATACAACTTTACGCTTATGTGATAGAGAGGTTATTTCCAAAGAGTCTTTAAGCTTTAGCAAATGAAAGAAATTTAATTTTCAAAGACGTTTTCCATCTAAAGGTGGCAACCATTCTTTCAGTATCAAGCTGTTTATAGTAGCCATATCAACTCTATTAAACTATTTAGTAATTCCTTTTAGCTATTGCATAATTTTAGTTGATCTAAATATTCATTTTTTATAATTTCAAGCTATTAAACTTCTTATGTTAGGATATGGATCAAGTAATAAATATTCATTTGTAGGTATTCTATGAGTTGTTGCTTAATCTATTAGTTATGAAAGACCCTTATTTCTCTATATATTATCCTTAGCTTTATTTATGATTCATTAAACATAAGTTTTACCTATTTTCACTTATAATGATGAAATAAAATAAGTCAAAATGAGTTGAATAGGATATCTTCTTTTTTATTTGCCTTTTAGGTTGATGAATTTAATTAGATGATAATTAAATGAAAAAAGTTTCAAAATGTGCATTAAAAAAATGGAGACTCATTTCTTGTGTATAAGAGTAATTAAAATAGATAAAAACATAAGAAAACTGGATAGGGTGCACCAAGATTCGTTAATTAATCATCCTAACTTAAAGTGGGTTCAAAAAGTAAGTCTCGTAGTTTTATTGAGTTTTTACTATCACTTATTTATATGAATTACTCTAAGGTTACCAAATGATTGAGAAAGAATAGAATGAGTGGATGAATAGGAAGACTAAGATGTGTAACATATTAATAATATAGTTTCTTTAATTTCCTCAAAAAGTTTTTAAATATTGGATTTTAATATATAAATATTAAATTTTAATTAGAAAATATAAAGAAATTTAATTTTCTTTTAAATTCAAAGTTTTAATTATGAAAAGAATATAAATTGGGATAAAAAGTTAGTGGAAACAATTAGGGGCAGTATTGCTCCATTTTTAATCTAAAGTATACTGACAACCAATGATTAAAGAAATAACTATCATGAATGAAATAACCCTTTCTCTTTATTTTTTATACATTCGCTTTGTCTTTTTTGTCTTATTTTTTATTTCTAATATTCATATTTATAGGGACCGAATTTGTATCAGATTTCATAAACTAGGGCAAGGGAATGCCTTTTTTTTTTCTCATAATTAAAAACTACAAGATGAAGTATGAATTGGTATTTCATTTTACTGAGGAGTTTAGGTTATTAAAGAAAATAAAAATGGTAATTCTTAAAGGATAAGTTCAATTTAGAAGTACTTTTTCTATAATGTTAATATTATAACAAACATAATCTATTAGTTGAATTTGGAGATAATCGATGAATTTTGATCCTATATATGACACAAAAATACCAAGATAAAAAAAATACACTATAGCCTTTAGATATTTTATAACCTTCGAGGAGCCTTAGGAGCTAGTGAAAATGTCATATTTAGTTCTATAATAGCAATGTGAGCAGTGATGTTACTATTGACTAAGATTATACAATAATTCAAGTACATTTGATATAGTTAAGGAACAATTAAAATATAGTTTTTAGGGGTGATATTTATGGGATCAATTTGTAGGATTCATTATTTTTTAATTTCTTTTCTAATAAGATGTGAGATATTACCTTTTGGTTTAAAAAAAGCAAAAGAAGAATTGGCAGCAAGTTATTAAACTGAATATTAAGGTGTCAAATTTTGTTTTATTTTATATTGTTTCTTATTTAAATTTGCTAGTTTCTTCATTATTTATAACAATTGTTTACATGGCAATTGAAATATCTTTGTTATGTACATTGAGCTTTTTGAAATAAATAAAGGAAAAATAAATGTCATTTTTTAAATAACAATCGATATTTTTGTTACATTGATTAAAACCTTTTTACTCTTATTAATTCCTATCACAACAAGATGGATTTTACCTAGACTACAAATGAACCAACTATTAAATCTGGGATGATAATTTCTTTTTCCTATTTCTCCCAATAATTTATTATTAAAAACCTCTTATGAACTCTTCTTATTAAATAAGGTACTAGTATATATATATATTCATGGCTTATATCAACCAAGAGAAAGAACCAAATATAAAAATTTTATAACTATTTACGATATGTTCCCTATGTTAATTGGTCTCATGAAGTATGGTCAACAAACTATAAAAGTTGTAAGGTACAAAGTTTCAAGATCACCTAATCCTATGCAAATTATTAACCCCTAATGATTCAATATCCTTATGAAAAATTTATTACATCAAAGTATTTCCGTAATTAAATATATTGCTTATTAGAAATTAGAAATCGATATTTGATGGGAAGAGTTGCTTAATTACAATATTGATTTTGGAATCTATATATTTTGTAAAAATTGTGTTAAGTATTGTTTAAAAAAATATTTATCAATAGTAAAGAATATGAACTTTCTACTTATGTTCATCATAAATTAAATTATAATCAAATTGCTTTAGGTCATTTACCAATGTCAATAATTGACAATTATACGATTTGAACAATTTGGAATTCACTCAAAAAAATAAGTAAACATGCTTTGATTCAAATTGGAATAAAGATTAATTTCCAATTACTAAAATTAGGTTCAATTTAGATGTAAAGAGACAAAAATGGAATGAGTTGTTTTTTCTTTATTTTGCCCATTCAGCACACTAGAAAAACACAAACTGTGTTCGATTGAAGAGAATCGCATCCCACCTAATTTTCCTAATTTAGAATTTAAATGTATTAGTATATCTATAATTTCATTCATAATTGTTCTAGATTAAACTTTTTAATGTAGACGTCTCCTTTTCCAAAAATGAATGAAATTAGCCTAATATTTTTAATAAATTAAGTGCAATTCAATTATGAATATAATATAACTAAGCTTTTCTTGGTTAGATCAATAAAGTTATGAAAACATATTTCAATTTTTTATTTCTTACTTTATACATAGTGGATTTGCCAAGACCAATACATGATTATCCTTTAATCTTTTTGAGAGTTAGTCTAATATTAGGGGGCTTAGGAGTAATATTATTTATTAACTTTATTTATTATGCTTTTTTATTGGCATTGACTTTTGTTTTATATTCTTATTTTTATATTTTATCAAACTGTCATTTTATAAGTGTTGCATAGCTCCTTATTTATGTGGGAGCTATAAATGTTTTAATTATATTCATTGTAATGTTTATAAATGATTTAAAATATTACAAAGATTTCAATCTTTTAATTGTTGCAAATGGAGTTACTTCTTTAGTTTATACATTTATTTTTTATCTAGTTACTAGTATTCTAGATACGCTTGGGTACAACATTATTTAAACTGTAAAAGCAAACCAGATTTTATAACAAGAATTGATACGTAATTTTTAACAAATTGAAATTCATTAACCAACAAAATTTTTTCTTCTATATGAGTTTATTTTAATAATTCTTTTAGTTTCTTTGATAATTACAATTGCAATGGTTCATCAATAATAAATCTTTGGAATTGTCAATCTTAATTTAAATTAAACTTAGTTCTATTTTATCACATCCATTTTATTTTAAATTGATTTAAAGATTACTCATATATAAGTTCTTTCATTTGATTTATTTTCAATATATTTCTTTAATTTGTTTTTATGACATTCTAGTTCCGGTCTACCCATTTTATGGATGTTTAATTAAATTTTTTATTAAAATAAAAATCACAATTAATAAGGATTTGATTGATCATGCTCTAACATGTCCTTTTTTTAGTGCCTATTTATTTTCTCAGGTATCTATAGATTAATCGCGAGTCAAAATATGGTTGGAGCCCTTATATGTTTTGAACTTATATTGAATGCAGTTAATATTAATTAGTGACATTGTCTAACTTTTTAATAATCGTCCATTAAAAAGAAATATTTTCTCAAATTTTGTTATAACTATCATAGCTACGAGAGTAGCTATTAGGTTGACTATTGTTTTTCTAATTTATTATAACAGAAAATCAATTCGTATTAATCAATTTAATTTTTTGAATAAGTAGTATTAATGATATAAAATAAAATATCCTTATTTACCAATTTATCATTTGAATGTATGAATATGATAATAAGGTATACGATAATGTGAAAGTTGTTTTCTCTTGCTTTTCTATAAGCAAATGTCATGTGAAAGTTGTTCTCTCTTAATCTTCCAGAGCAATTAGAATTTGGAGATAACCTGAAAGTCCGTCTAAGAAGCAGTAGTACATATGTCCTGCCAAACGTTCCACCATTTGATATATGAAGGGTAAAGGGAAGTGATCTTTTCTAGTTGCATTATTCAACTTTCTATAATCGATGCATATTCTCCATCCAGTGACAATTCTTATAGGGTTCAACTCATTCTTGTCATTGGGAACAACTTTCATTCCTCCTTTCTTTTGTATGACTTGCACAGGACTCACCCAAGGGCTATTAGAAATGGGGTAAATTACTCTAGCATGTAGGAGTTTTAATTACCTCTGCCTTATCTACATCCTTCACGTTTAAATTCAACTTTATGTGAGGTTGTAACCTCGGTTTGATTTCCTCCTACATTAAAATTTTGTGTGTAAAAGGCAAGATTGATTCCTCTAATATTTGAGATCTTCTATGCAATTGCCTTTTTATGCTTCCTTAACACATTCAATAGCTTTTCCTTCTGCTCCACTTCTAGAGTTGCTATGACAATCACTGGTAGTTTGAATTTTTCTCAAGAAATGCATGTTCCAAATGATCAAGAAGTGTTTTCAACTCTAATTCTGGAGGTTCTTCAATGGAGGGTTTTAATCTTGCCTCCGTACTCCTATTTATCTCTTCCACTTTCTTCAATCTTATGAAGTGCTCCTTATCTTCATATTCCTCCACATCTTAAATCTCATAAACATCTTGCTTATCATTAGATATAATTTTTCTACATAATTTTTGGAGTTATAGAATCATCGACATCTATAAAATAGCAAGATTCATCCCTTTCAAAAGCACGTCTCATTGCCTCAGGAATTCTGAAAGTTATCTCTTCTTCTCCTATCTTAAGAACTCATTTACCATCACTAACATTTATGATGGCTTTAGTTGTAGCTAGGAATGGATGTCCTGAGATTAAAGGTACTTCCACATCTTCATCTATATCAAGAATGAAAAATCAACTGGGAAGATGTATCTATCAACCTTAACTAATACATCCTCAGTAATCCCCTTAGGATATTTAACAAATCAATCAACTAATTGAATGCTCATTCTATTAGGTTTAGATTCTCCTATTCCTAGATTTTTGAACAACTTATACAACATCAAAGTTATGCTAGCCCCTAAATAGGCTAAAGCTTTCTCTACTGACAGATCATCAATAATACAAGGGATAGTAAAACTCCCTGAATCTTTGAGCTTCACTAGTAACTTGTTTCATAAGATCATTAAGCATTCCTTATTTAACTGCACTATGCCTAGTTCCTCTAACTTCTTCTTGCTCGATAACAAATCTTTTAGAAATTTCGCATAAGTAGGCATTTATGCTAGAGCTTTGACAAGAGGTATATTAATGTGAAGCTGTTTGAAGAATGTGAGGAACTTTCTAAATTACTTATTCATCTGGTCCTTCTTTAGCCTTATTGGATATGGTTAGGTAGGTTGAAATGCCTTTACTTTAGAAGGAATTTCATTATCTTTAGTCTTTTCTTGACTCTCCCCTTGATCCTCCTCCTCATTATGCAGTCTAGTATCTATTTGTAGCTCTTTTATGCTTCTCAGTGTTACAACCCTCATACGCTTATTAGAGGTTGGTTCTGCATGATTAAGGATATTCTTATTTTGCCTTTCTGCTATTATTGTTATCAATTGGTCAAATTGCACCTCTAGGTTATGTATAGATGTCTGGTGTCTCTGGCATCTCTTTTAAGTCTTGGATAAATCCTAGTATTATCTCATCCATATTCGAGGTCTTTAGTTGTGATGTCTGTGCCTGAAATCCTAATTATTCTTTTTTTGTCCTTGATTCCCTCATGAAAAGTTGGGGTGGTTCCTCCATCCCATATTACACATATTACTATAGGGATTATTTCGGGTTCTTGAAGTGTTACCCAAGTAATCCACATGTTTGGTTAAATTAGATTGATAATGTTATTCTGGATTATCTAAACTACATGACTCACACTACATCACTCTTCATTATGGAGCTATAGTAATGTTATCTATCTTCTTACTTAGGGCTTCCACATGACTTACCAGTCTTGTTATTGCGTTTACTTCATAAACTCCATATGGCCTACTAGTGTTGCGAGCTCTAGCTGAGCACGATTGATAGTTTTTTATGGCTATATTCATGATCAATTTTTAAGCAGTTTTAGGTGTCTTGTTATTAAGTGTTCCCCCAGTTGCTGCATTAATAGTCTGTCTAATTTTTTGGACTTATTCCATTGTAGAATGTTTGGATTTGCATCTATAAAGGTAATCCATGATGCAGACATCATTGAAGCATCTCCTTAAACCTCTCCCAAGTGTCAAATAATGATTCCCCTTCAGTTTGGGAGTGAGAAGAGATGTTATTCCTCAACTTTGCAGTCTTTGTAGGAGGAAAATACTAAAATAAAAAAATTTTTGTCACTTGATCCCAGGTGGTTAGTGACGAATGTGGCATAAGATTAAGCCACTTCTTTGCTTTTCCTCTCAAAGAGAAAGGAAATAGACGCAATTTGATGGCATCATCGTTAGAGATATGCACGTTAGGATCTTCATCTCAAAGTCCATTAAGCTAAACTGACTATTGCACGATCTAAATGATACTCGGTTTAATCTTGAAATTGTTTTCTTGTACAGTTGGTCTCATAATATTGGATTTCGTGCCATTTAAGTCTGGCCTAACATAATCGAACATCGTCCGTGGTTGGTCTGCCATGTTGCACGTTCCCTCAATATCTGCGTGACTTTCCAAGTCCTCAATATGACAATCTAACTCAAACTCCTTAAGGTTTGTTCTTCAATGATTCCTATGCACAATTCTTTCTATGTCATAATCTATATCAAGTAAGTTCTCAATGTTACTTTGGGTCATAAACTGAACTAGAGTCTAAATATAAAACTAGAAAAACACCTTAACTAACAAAAAAATCAAATAACTTAAATAAAAACAAATAAAATAAAGCAATTAAATAAACAAAATCACGTAAAGTAAAACAAACAAGTAAACAAAACAAACAAATAAAAGTAATGACTAGATTAATAAAACTAAAGTGTTCCTAATATTACCATCCCTGGTAACAGTCAAAAACTTGATTGACCTAAAGCATAATAGTCAATATTAATTAATCATAAGTGTACGAATAGTTATAGCTAGTATCGATAAGTACTGGTTGATCCCATGAAGATGGTAAATACTAGTAATTACTGTTGTTTTATTATCTAGCCTGTGAATTGATTGTCATTTAATTAAAAAACTAAAATTTAACAATTAAAATAAACAAGCAGTACAAATCAAAGCAAATGATTGATGACACTTAATTAATTACCAATATCAGATGATTAGTACCTAGGCTTTGAATCCTCCTAAACACTTAACTAATTAATTATTTGTCATGCAATTATGTTATTGATTAATTGAGGTGTGGAGATTCCTAAGGTATGTTAGAAGCTAATTTTAAGTCTACCAAAAACTAATCCTAAGGTCTCTAACTGAATTACTTAAGTTAAAACTTATAGGATTGCCTTACCGTGTTATGAATCCCTATTATGTTTGACCCTAATCTATAAAATATATGTTATCCTATCTCTATGATTGCAATTAACTCTTTCCAATCATCACAAATCTATTTAAACCTAATATGTCTCAATCATTAAGTATGAAATCAGATTAATAGACAGTAATTAGAACAGATAATCGAATGTTAATAATCAACAAATGCAATTGCATTCACAAATTATTCAAATCATTGTTCGAAATCAACTAAGGTTCATCTGACCTAGATAATAACAAAAAATTTAGTTATACATTAGCAAGCACAAAATCACATCCTTATATATAGAAAACAAAATAGAAAATATAAAAATCATAATCTTAAATCTCCCTGTATGTTCTCTATCATGTATTCTGACAATATAGATGTCCAATCTTGCATACTAATGAATCTCTCACTACAAGAAAATAGTGAATTACAGACGGAATTTACCGACGGAAAAAACCAATAAACCGTCGGTAAACACAATTA
>JANZXR010000002.1:19517874-19528916 GCA_027575705.1 Erythroxylum echinodendron | reverse complement strand
CGCCACCCTCGCGGGGCACGGATTCGGATATCACTATCGATATCGGGTTCGGGTCCAGCGGGAGTGGGGTGTTACATCGGAGGTGCATGATTGTAATCTTCGTTGACATTATAGGAGGCATAATGGAGGTGTTCATGGATGACTTTTCAGTCTTTGGAGATTCCTTTGATTAATGTCTAACTAATATGGATATAGTTCTTCAAAGATGTGAAGAATCACACTTAGTGCTAAATTGGGAGAAATGTCACTTTATGGTGCAAGAAGGGATCGTTCTTAGACATAAGATCTCATATCAAGGATTCGAAGTTGACAAAGCAAAAACAGTGGTAATAGAAAAACTTCCACCCCCAAGTAATGTCAAAAGGGTGTGAAGATTTCAAGGTCATGTAGGATTCTACCGACAATTTATCAAGGACCTTTACAAATTGCATGACCTTTGACCAACCTCTTAGTTAAGGATGTGCCCTTTGTGTTTGATGATAAGTGTATGTTTACATTTAACACTTTAAAAGGCATTAATATCAGCACCAATTTTATCACTACCAGACTAGACACTTCTGTTCGAAGTTATGCGCGATGTAAGTGACCAGGCCATAGGTTATGTATTGGGCCAAAGGAAAGATAAAAAATTGCATGCAATCTACTATGTTAGTCAAACTTTTACAGGACCCTCCTAACTGAACTACACCACTATAGAAAAGGAATTACTCGAAGTGATGTACGTGTGTGATAAGTTTCGACAGTACCTTTTGGGTTTAAAGGTAACTATGCTCACTGACCACACAACACTAAAATCCTTTAACTAAGGCTCATTATATGGGTGTTACTTTTGCAAGAATATGATTTAAAGGCGAGAGATAAAAAGGGAGTAGAAAATGTGGTTGCAGACGACTCATCTAGACTTAAGGGAGGGGAATGCAAGCCAAGTAAGGACCTTAACGAAAATTTCCCCGATGAAACTTTGATGCTACTCGAGAGTCTAACTACACTATGGTTTGCAGATATCGCTAATTATATTACCGGTGGTAAACTCCCATCAAATCTCTCGTACCAATAAAGGAAGAAATTTTTACATGACTGCAATCGATACATATGGGATGAGCTAACCTTATATAGAGTCTACGCAGATGGATTAATGCAACGTTGTGTTCTAGACGAGGAAATGTTAGACATACTTAAACAATTTCATGAAGGGAAATATGCTGGGCATTATGGGGCCAACAAAATGACAGCTTAGATACTAAAGAGTGGATTTTACTGGTCACAGTTGTTTAAGGACGTACATACCTACGTGGCACATTGCTATCGATGTTAGAGGATAGGTAACATTTTTAAGAGGGATGAAATGCCTTTATCCAACATTCAAGAGGTAGAGGTCTTCGATGTCTGGGGTATTGATTTTATGGTCCATTCCCATCATCAATGGGGAACATGTACATTCTGGTGGGAGTTGATTATATTTCTCGTTGGGCTGAAGCGATAGCATCTCCAACCAATGATAGAAAGGTAGTGCAAAAGTTCATTAAATGGCTAAGTAACCAGTTTGGAGTGCCACGTATAATAATAAGTGATGGAGGCAAACATTTTTGGAACAGATCTTTTGATGCTCTCCTAAAAAGATACAGAGTGCACCATCTAGTTGCTACACCTTACCATTCGCAGATTAATGGCCAAGTGGAAGTTGTTAAACGAGAGCTAAAATGAATTCTAAAAAAGGCAGTGAACAATACTCGAAGATATTAGGCAGCTAAGTTAGATGATGCTTTATGGGCCTATAGGGCAACATTTAAAACACCCATTGGAACAACTCCTTACAAACTCGTGTACGGGAAAGCTTGTCATTTACTAGTCAAATTATAACATAGAGCATACTGGGAGATTAAAGCATTAAATTTCGACTGAAAGCAGGCCAGTGAAAAGAGACTTCTACAACTAGACGAGCTTAAAGAATTTCATTTTAATACTTATGAGAACGCAAAACTTTACAAGAAAAAGGTTAAGAAATGGCACGATACTCATCTCAAGAAAAAGTAATTCAAAGTAAGAGACACTGTTCTACTATATAATTCTTGGTTGAGGCTATTTTCAGGAAAGTTGAGGTCTAAATGGAGTGGACCATTTACGGTCATTCAAGTTTTTGATCATGGAGCTCTCAAATTGGAAAATGCTAATAAGGGATACTTCTAAGGCCAATGGGCATCAGTGCAAGCTGTATCTTGGAGGACCAATTCCTAACGATAAGGAAGTGATTTCCTAGTCTCCAAATAATTGAAAATGCCTTCCTGGACGAAAGGTCAAGCTAAGGACCATAAACCAGCAAATTTAGATTTTGTTTGAAAAAGTTAGGGATAGTTAGATTTAGTTTCAATAAAACGTGAGCGAGGCGTATGAACTCTCACCTCCGACACCATCACCACCACGATCTCCTTAGGATTTCTGTTTAACCCAAATTTTCTTTCCCAAATTAGCCTTCAGTTCTATTTTGTTTTTATGTTTATGTTTATTTTGATTTTAATTTTTATTGCTAATTTTATCTGTTCTTTGTTACTTTAATTTTTGTCTTTACCCTTCATTTATGTGTTTGTGTGTGCTTCCTTCTCACATTGTGTGTTTTGCTTTTGAATGTGATTTTGCATATTGTATGATAGTTATTCGCTTACATTGTGTGAAGTGTGTGAATGTGTCAATTGCTTAGATTGAGTGAAATTCATTTAATTTTGAACATAGTCTATTAGGTTGTGAATAATCATTAGCCTGCAAAATTAGTGAATTAAGGGGCCTTTGGATAAAAATACAGCCTAATTAACCCTTAGTGTAAATTTAGCGCCCTCTAGATTGTCATATTCATTCATAATTTGAGGTCTTTTAACTTAAGTAGCTTAACTAGTGTTTTTCATGAAAACGAATAGCTAAAAGCAATAAGGTAGGAAATAAAAAAAGTTTTGTTTAATAAATCACTATTCTACTGACCTTCGGGTTATGAATAGAGCTAGTAGCCAGTTGAAAACGTGATAATAGCTACATAACTGGATTGACACGCATCATAAATATGTTCCTTCACATAAAAAGACTATAATGACGTTTCAACCAAGCTGTTTAATAAAATGACTCAGTTGAGTACTCTGATCGACATTCATCACAAATGTTTTCCTTCGAGTAAAAGACTAAGTTTGGGTTTAAAATAAATATTAAAAAAGGTATCTTAAATAAAAACCTACCGAACTTGTGATAAGCTTG
The DNA here is from genome assembly GCA_027575705.1 of Erythroxylum echinodendron. NCBI lineage: Eukaryota > Viridiplantae > Streptophyta > Magnoliopsida > Malpighiales > Erythroxylaceae > Erythroxylum > Erythroxylum echinodendron. The sequence continues at coordinate 19,525,679 of JANZXR010000002.1, read as the reverse complement.
ATTTTTCATGAACATATACTTAGGAACAGTTACAGAGTCTGATGGACAGAAAATTTATTAATGTGTATGTACAATTGAAAAGGGTAAATAAGTTAACACCTAGGTCTCAATTAAGTTGTATATTTAGTTCAAAGTCTCTAGACGCATCTTTTGCATGTTAATGATTTATCATAATTGAATGATTGTGCCCTAGATTAAATTTATTTCGTGAAGTTAAAGCCATTGCCTCATTATTGCATTGGGTGTTTTGTGATTGTTGTGTGTTGTTGTTTTGTTTGCTTAATGACAAGCAAACGTTTAAGTGTGGGGAATAATTGTCAATTACATGATGTTTTAGGGCTTAAGTTGTTATATATTTAGTATGAATTTGAGTGTTGTGCGTGCATTTAGGGTTTAATTATGTTAGTTTGTGTGTTTTGGCATTTTTATGGGTTAGATTAAGTCTTTGAGCTTAATTGTTATATTTTTGAGGTACCATGATGTGTTTGTTAGTGTTGCAGGGTAAACAGTGAAGAACGGAGATAATTCGAAGAGTTTTGGGCCAAAGACATAGTCCACGATCGTGGCACAGCCAGCTATGATCGTGATAGAGAAGGACGAGCCAGTAGTAGCTAGGCCATGATCATGCACATGGGGGATGATCATGACAGAAAGCCTCAAAGTAAAAGGTTAAGGCACTAGCCACGATTGTGGCAGGCAAGGCCATTTTTATGGCCTACATCAGGCTGATGCGAAAACTCAAGTTTCACATGATTTTTTGGACTATTTCGACCCCGAATTAATCCTGGGACTTCTACAGAATAAATAGAACATGATGTGACAAAAGCAACAGTTTTGGGAGAGCCTAGAGATTCGTGCAAAATAGCTTTGATTCAGCCAATTTCGAGTTGAGGAAGGAGACAAAGGAAGAGAGACACGAAGATGAGCTAGACTTGACGTACTTCCCAGAATAGGTAGTTTCTTGTTGTCACAACCCCGACTCCATTGTCGACGTATTTTCCATTTATTATTTATGTATAGGATTGAAATAGGTGTTAAGAATCGTTTGTGTTGAATGTTGAGTTTGTGTTTATACTCACTTTTGGATATTGATTTTTGAGATTAATAAAAATCAGTTGATTGTGTTTTTATTGATTTAATTCTGATTTCAATTCTATTCTTAATAATTCAACAAAAAACTGAGAGGGTGAGCCAACTAAAAGTAATTGATTTAGGCTAAAGAGAATTAGGTGAATTGATAGGTTAAGAATTAAATCAAATCGGTAAAATCGTGTAACGAGAGATCGAGCATAGGTTCCCAGTAGGTTAGTAGACAACTTAGAACTAATTTAGGTTTTGGGACAATTGCGAATCGAGAGATAACAATTCTATAATTTAAATTAGGGATCATTAATTAAGGTTAAGAATTATAACTCAAGAGAGAGTAATTCACTCTAGGATCGTCTAAATCCATTAAGTCAGTGGTTGCATAATTGGTTAGGTTTCCATTAATTTTGAATCAAAATCCTCTTTGTCTCACTTGGTGATTTCTAGGTTAATTTCAGATTGGGTTATGTGATTGCTATTTTGTTTACACTTTGGCACTTTAATTTCTCATAATTGATTGTTATTGATTTAATTTCTACATTAGTTATTTGTTTAGAATTATTGTAGTTTAGGACGATTTTAGATTTTAGGACTAGATTAGGCTTCCTCATGGGATCGACACCTTAGGTACTACGCGAATAAACCGTGTGCTTATAGAATTTACCAAGGTTATAAGTAAGAAAACTTAGCGCATATAACCTTGTAAATAATAGGCTGAATTATGACCCAAACAATGTGACTAGTTTAACAAGCGCTAGACATAATTCTACTACACAATAATCACTTATCATGTTCAATCAATTCTATACAAGATAACAACAAAATAGCACCAAAGCATCATCCTAACAACCATTTCACATCCAAATGAATCTTTTTACATTTTCAAATATACACAAATATAGAAATTAACTAAGTGGAGTCCTAAACCTCAAAATTGACAAAAGTAGGCCTTCTTTTGTCTTTCCTTCCCTCCCTCTTTGACTTTGCTTGACTCACCAACTAGAAACACCAAAAATATACATCTCAATCCCATTTCCAACATTATTATTTCATTTCTTCATAAGCAATGTAAGAAGAGATAAAGGTGAAGAGAAAAATCCCTAACTTTGACCTTAATTTTCACCTAAAATTGGCTTGATTTTTTACATGAAAAATGATGGGATGAAGAAAATGAAATGGAGGGAGAAAAAGATGAACTTAGAAGCCCCAAAATATTGTGCATCTTTCCTCTCCATATGCCCATTCCAGAACTTTCAAGACTCATACATATGCTTAATTCCTATTGGGCACACATGCTTTATTATTATTAGTCACACATACCTTTATCCAATTGGTCCATGCTTTAACTTTAGAAAAATTATATATTGATCCTTCTTCTTTCTTTACCTACCATATTGACCTACAATCTGATCAATTAATTTCATTCCCTTATGTGCTAATTTTTTAATGGAATAAATTTCATTTAATTTGGTTAATTATTTCAGGAGTTATACTTAAAACACTACAGGATGTTTGAAAACAGAGACAACAGCCATAATGCAACTTCAAGCCATAATTTAAAAATCTTAAAGGTACAACAAAATTTCGGTTCTTTCATGAATTTTTTAGATCTATGTCTCTAGTTTAATCTCCAATTATATGTATTCAATTTGGAAGCCTATACATCAAGATATGGCCAAATTACAGAAGTATGTTCATGCCAAAATGAACAAATTACCTCTTTACTTAGGTCTTTTACATTAAATACCATTATGTCTCTTATTATACTTAAGATGCACTTAATTCATTTATTATATTAACTTCTTAATATACCATAGACATGTTATAATACTTCTAAGGTATATATTGGGACCTTAAGACGTTACTTCAAGCTCTCAACCCCCTAAGGAAACTACAAGTTAGACCCGCTTGTCCACTGTTGGGGCGGGACCCAGTGCACCTCCACCTGTCTATGATATCACGCGATTTAATTCTAAAGCAACCTCTATTTATCATGACTAGCATCCCACTCACACTGTTATTGTGGAGAGGGGTATTTCTCTGTTTCCACCGTTCGATGCATAGATTCGTATATGAGGCTAGGAACTGTTATGTGACCTTCGAGGTGAGGTCATCTTTCCTTTAGTGCGGGAATTTTATGCGAACTTCAAACAGACACTGCCAGGGAAGCGAGTCTTTGTGAGGGGGTGGTTGGTCAACGTCTCTGCCCAATGATATATTTACACCATCATATCGCATTACTTCGGCTGTTGATTCGTACACTAGATTTACTCAGACTTTCCTTGGACGACATTACTTCGAGGGGTTGCACAGCCCACAACAGAGTGGATCATAAAAGGCGGTCGGGAATTTGGTTTTATAGAATCTGAGATGGGATTGGTCGCGAAGATTTGGTTTCGCTTCATCTGCGCCACTCTTATGCCTGCAAAGCATGTTACTGAGGTGACCGCAGATCGAGCAAGCCTATTGTATGCCATTTTGCATAGAATAGAGATTGGCCTGGGGTTACTGATAGAACGCCAGCTACGTCACAACATCACTGACCTGAAGGTGAAGGGGGTGGTATTTTCCATATTTGATCCACCGACTCTGCCTGAAGGCAACAGTCGTAACTGACCCAGGGGAGCAGAGGCTCCCTATTCTGCCATCGTGGGACGCCCAAAATATCAGGAGCTTTAGTTCTTACGTTCGAGATGGCCTGGCTGATCCACGGCCTACTCCCCAGCTGTGACCATGGTGCGCTCCACCACCAGCTCGTACCAGACGGACAGCTCCAAACGATATCCAGCAATTGCACGACGACAATTGGCAATTACGAGACAACAGTTGATAGATGCTCTTCGGAGTATGCATGATGGTCTTGGCAGCTTTTCTTGTCCGAGTTCGAATGCTCAGGTCTTACCTTCTCTACCGCCTTGTCTGGTAGACCTGTCTTCTCCACCACGTGCTGCTACACCCGCTACCACTTATAAGGATGCCACTAATGCATCCCTCGATGCTTAGTTCAGGAGTTTCTTTTCCTTTTACTTATTTTCTAAGCATTAAGGACAATGCTAATTTCTCGTTTTGGGGGTATTTTGGATTGTCCAGAATGTGCTTAGCTGTGCTTTATTGCAGCCTAATTTTGCTGCCAAATGATTAATATGCTTATGTCTTAGGAATGTGTTAGTGTTTATATTGTTTTGTGGTGTACTGTGTTAATTTAATGTTTGAATTGTTATGCTGGTTGTTAAGGAATTTGTCAGTAGTCAATGATGAAAGTTGTTAACTTGCTTTTTGATGCATTGATGATGAAGATGTGTAATTGCATAAGTTTGTATCATCCTTGAAGTGAAGCTAGTTAGAATGGGTCTAGTTTTGAGCACAAAGTCACTTGTGTTTGGCTGTTTTAGAGAAATAGTCACTAAAAGTTAATCTTTTGGCTACGATTTTAAAAATCGTCACTAACACTACAATAAAGAAGACAATTGGCTACGTTTTTAAAATCGTCGCTAAAAGTAAGCTTACTAACTTTTAGCTACATTTTTTTTGGCGACGATTTGAAAATCATTACTAAAAGTTAGCTTCTAGCGACGATTCATAGTTTACCTTTTGACAATGATTTAATGATTCGTGGCTAAAGGAATATCTTTTGCAACGGTTTGAAGTTTTTTTCCACAAACATGGAAGATTTGGTGACGATTTGAGGATTTCGTCACCAAATGTTGAACATTTGGCAACAATTCGCATAATCTTTGCTAAATCTTCCACATTTGGTGACAAAATCTGAAATTGTCTCCAAATATTTGAACTTTTTAAAAATTAATTGAAAAAGCGCGACGTACGTTTCGTTTTAAAAGAAAACTCCATCTTCATTCTTTTTCTTCTATTGCCATCTTCCCATGCGTTTTGCGTTCTCTATTTGTGCCCCCTATCGTCATTGTCTTCTTCCATCGCTTGCCGTCTTTGTCGTTGTCAGTTGAGGTATATATTCCATCCATTACACTCTAGTTTTTCTTCTAATGGTGATGTTGTATTTGGGTGTTATTTTCTGTTGGGTTTTGTATTTAATTCGGGTGTGTTGTGTTTTTCTCGATGGTGAATGTGTGTTATCATAATAATGAAGATGGTGAGACGGGTAGTGCGTACATAATGGGTTGATTGAAGCTAAATATGGATTTGGAAGGTTGTTTGAGTACTGCCTATTAAGAGTTCGATGAAAGTTCTGTTAGAGATTATTTTTGTGTTGTGATTTCTAATTTATGCATTTGCTATTAGTTAACCTACATTATTATTTAATTCATTGCCTCTTGAGGATTACAAGAATGGATTGTTGGCTTTAGGAGGAGATGGTCGTTATTTCAATTAAAAGGAGGCACAAGCCATTTTTTAGTCGCTAAATCAGCCTAGATTGTTAAATTTATATTATCATGCTTATGCTTGGTTATTAGGGTTTACTTGCCTCTCATAAAATTTTTTTGGGTTAAAATTATAGGCTATTATTAAAATTGTTGCTAGAAACGGTGTTGGCAAAATTCTCGTTGGCAAGTAAGTATTGCTATAACTTTCTGAAGGCTGCTTGAGTACACTTTATATTAAACGTTCGATGAAATTATGTTAGAAATGATTTTTGTGTTATGGATGCACTTAATGCATATATATTACAACAATCATTTTTTGTTTTCCTCTTAGGTAGGATTGTTGAGTGCTTACATGATAAAGAAGTTGTACTTTGGAAGGTATTTAATGGTTTTCAATGAATAATTTGCTGGATTACTTTCTTATTCCATCACCCTCCTTTTTTCTTTCTTAATTGAAAACAAACTAGCTTAATTATGCATAATTTCAAGTACTCTATCGATCTTGAAATAGTTTTCATGATTCTTATGGCTAATCTTTCGTATATGATGACTGACGTATAAAGTTGCTCTCATCGACGTGGACAAACCTACAGTCATTTTGGTCACGTATTTTTTTTGTAATCCCAACATTTATAATTTGTAAAATGGTCTTTGTATTTATTATTTTGTCTATAACAATTGTTAAAGTTGTAATTAAAATCTTGTACACCAAGAACATTTTTTTGTTGCTATAATTTAATGATATATTATTTTTTATATACAATGCTTCAAATTATTAATTAATGTTGTATTATATTTTTATATAATAATTTAACAAAAAATATAAATATTATATAAAATAATATGGATTAAAAATGGAATAAATAATTATAGTTAATATAGTATAACATTTTGTTAAAATATATGCTAAAATTTTGACTACATTTTACAAAACGTAGCTAAAAATCTTTTGCTATGCTTTTGGAAGCGTAACTAAAACTAATTAGCTACAGTTTTGGAAATGTAATACAAAATTTTTCGTTACGAAAACTAAACGTAGCGAAAATGTATTGGCGACGATTGCCTAAAATGTCACTAATAGTTTTTAGCTACGAAAATAAAGCGTAGGTAAAAACTATTAGTGACGATTAGTGAAAAACATCGCTTATAGTTTTTAGACACGGGAATTTAGCGACATTTTTTGTGACGAATATAAATCATCGCTAATGGTAATTAGCGACGATTTTGGAACTTTTAGTGACGAATTTTTTCATAGCCAAATGTCATTTTTGTTGTAGTGCCTATTTGATTACTATTTAAAGCAAAATATAGAGTTATGTCTTACTTGGGAGATGATTTAGGCCATCTTTGATCCATTTGGGCATTTCAAACCAACCCATATTGTACATGTAAACCCCTAGTCACCCATTTTATGTCGTTATTAATACCCTTTCTATTTTTTAGCCAGTTTCATAAGCCTAGCTTATTTTTATTTTATTTATCTTTTTCCCTTAAGCACTCATTTTGAATTGATCTATAGGCTACTATTGTGCTGAAGTTAATTTTGGGGGAGAGAAGGTTAAAGTAGACATGGTTTATTGGTTTGATAGGAGAGTTGCACATTATAGTTCTAATATTTTGACATCTCTAGCTGAACCAAGAATGATGGAATTGGTTAATGTGCTACTAGTTCATTTAACTGTTTCTTGCATAAAAGACTGGGATGGAGTGCCATAAAAAAGCTGAAAAAATAAAAACAAAAAAAGAAGAAGAGAAAATGGGCAGTTCATCAAGAATATCAACTCTATGTGTTTAATAGTTGAATAATTAGCAATGTTTTGGAATGGGTAATGTATAATTTGGATTATTAAGTGGGTGGAGGTTGGTGAATTGATTTGTATTAATGCTTATGTTTCTAGATGATTTAGATAATCAGGGAGTAAGTGAAGGATCGCATACACAGCGGAAAAACAAAAAATTTGCAATCCTAAATTCATGTATTGATCTATTGGGTTGAATAATCACACTCATAATCAAAACAGGCAGAATAAATACCTAGAAAGTGATGATTACTTGATACAGAACTTTGAAAACACAAAGCCTCTATGTACTCTACACCGAGAAATATATCCCGCTTTCTACGCTTGATATGGCTATGGATAAATTTGAAGAAACTTTCATTAAATATATATTTTCTCTTGTCTTTGGTTTATTTCTCCACGCACAAAAACGAAAGTCTTACTTTCTCTTCACTGTATTTCACGTATTAAACAACCAGAGTACATCTCTCTCTACGTAAGTCTATCTTTTTCATTTAATGCACAACACTTACAACGTTTCATAATTGTGAAAACCTAAACCACCTCTTAAAACAACGCTAATAAACCACCTCTTAAAACA
>JANZXR010000002.1:19472881-19513098 GCA_027575705.1 Erythroxylum echinodendron | reverse complement strand
AACATTTTATCTTTAGTATTGCGTTATTACTCTAAGTAAAAATGTATAGTGGTGAAATATAATCATTTCCTTCTCAAGATCTTTTACTTTTTCTCATAATGTTGGAATTATAATTAATTCATATTTATCTGATTCTAGTCGTGTAGGAAGAAAGAAGCAATTGTGTCCAATTATATATTTTATTTTGTATATGTCCAAAAGCTTTGTTTTTATTACTAGGAGCTTCGGGTATAGCTTTATATGATTCTAATGAAGCAATATTCCATTTTAAAATATCATCCAATCAATTATGCCATATAAATTTGGAAATATTATTGTATATTAGATTTCTCATTGCTTTTGTTATCAAATCAATGATATGCCTTTATATAAATGGTTGTCAAATACCCATGGGGAACGACTTTATAGTACTTGTATGCTTATAGCTAGAGTCTTATTAAAAATGGGTGTGAATGGATTGATTCAAATCAATATGAAATTCCTCACTATGATATTTTTCATATGAATGAACCAAACACATTGAAATTGATTACCAATTTCTACACCATCATTTTACTCAAAGTCAACCAAATAGTTGATATATTTTCCAAAACACATCTTTCATCTCGTTTTAAGGATGTACTTGACAAATTCAAGCTAACATCTAGTATCCCATCTTGACTTTGAGGTGATATTAAGATTTAGAATAAATGAGGAGCTAAGATTGATATTAGTTAAATTCCCAACATGATATTTTTGTAAATCCTATTTGTTTAAATTAACTTTAGTTAAAATATATCTTATATATATATATGTATGTATGTATGAGTATATCATGTATAGTTAATTTTTCTATAAATAAATTACATACTGTATGATGAAAATAAATTGCATAAACATTTTATCTTTAGTATTGCGTTATTACTCTAAGTAAAAATGTATAGTGGTGAAGTATAATTATTTCCTTCTCAAGATCTTTTACTTTTTCTCATAATGTTGGAATTATAATTAATTCATATTTATCTGATTCTAGTCATGTAGGAAGAAAGAAGCAATTGTGTTCAATTATAGATTTTATTTTGTATATTTCCAAAAACTTTGTTTTTATTACTGGGAGCTTTGGGTATAGCTTTATATGGTTCTAATGAAGCAATATTCCATTTAGAAATATCATCCAATCAATTATGCCATAAAAATTTGGAAATATTATTGTATATTAGATTTCTTATTGCTTTCATTATCAAATCAATGATATGCCTTTATATAAATGGTTGTCAAATACCCATGGGGAATGACTTTATAGTACTTGTATGCTTATAGCTAGAGTCTTATTAAAAATGGGTGTGAATGGATTTATTCAAATCAATATGAAATTATTGATGCTACATCAGGATTACTTTGGTTGCGATGGTTATTAACTGATATGAGTACCACACATTCTTCTGCCACTATGCTTCATTATGATAATATAAGTTTTATACAAATTTGTCATGATGCTAGTTTTCATGAGTGAACCAAATAAATTGAAATTGATTACCGTTTTATATGCCATTATGTTATTCATATTAGATAAAATCCTAGCCAGATATTCTTGTATATCCTATTTGTTTAACTTAAGGTTAGTTAAAATCCTATCTTATATATGTATATGTATATGTATATGTATATGTATATGTATATGTATATGTATATGTATATGTATATGTATATGTATATGTATAGTTAATTTTTCTATAAATAAATTGCAGACTATATGAGGAAAATAAATTAAATAAACATTTTATCTTTATTATCTCTTATTAGCAATGTGTAATGGTGAAGTAGAATTATTTTCTTCTCAAGATCTTTTACTTTTTCTCATCATGGTGGAATTATATTTAATTCACGTTTATCTACTTGTAGTCGTGTAGGAGGAAAGAAGCAGTTGTATTCAACAATAGAGTTTATTTTATATATTTCCAGAAGCACTGTTTTATTACTAGGAGCTTTAGGTATGACTTTGTATGGTTTTAATGAACCTTTACTCCATTTTGAAATATTAGCTAATCAATTATGTTATTTTCTCTTTAGTTAATAATAGTAGGAGCAATGAAAATAATCTATGTAACTTTAACATTCCCTGGGCAACACAATTTCAAAAAAGAAAGAAGGTTACTCTTCTATCTCTCATATAGGTTTTATAATTATAGGAATTTGTTTTATAAGTTATATGGGATTTAATGGAGCCATTATACAAATAATATCATATGGATTTATTGAAACTACATTGTTTTTCTTAGCAAGAACAAGTTTTCATAGAATATGTCTTGCTTATCTTTATAAAATGGGTGGAATGGCTACCCTAATGCTAAAAATATTCTTGATGTTTAGTATATCATCATTAACCTTCCTTGTATTGTTAGGCATGGGTGATTCTTTTTCTAAATTGATAGTATTTTTACAAAAATTATTGACAAAAAATTTCTGTTAATACTAAAAATACTAATTACTTTGTAATTGAAGTTTGAATGATATTAAATCCAATTTATTCCTTATTTATGTTATGTTAGATGTTTTATAGATACAAGCTGTTTAATGTATATAATTCTTATTGTTTTCATTCAGGACTTTGGGAGTTATTTATTTCTATTGTTATCCTTCTTCTTATGATAGAGATAGGTATTTATCTAGATTTCATGCTATCATTATCTATTGACACAGTCGAAGCTATTCTATATATGTAATTTTTTTAATTTTATAGGTAATTATAAAATTAAAAATTAAAAAAGAATCCCATATTTTAAAATTGTAAATTGTTTTACAAATAAAACTTTTTTCTTTTGTTTTCAAATTTAAGCTAAAAATGAATTGAAACAAGGCATGTTTGGCATTTGGGATAGCTTTTTGAATCAAGTAATATTATGATTCAAAAGGTTCTTAATGTTTTGCCAAAAGTTTGTTATATATGTCAAATGCCATAGCTTGACATATATGTATGTGTGTGTGTATGGACAGTATTATCCTTCTATTTGTTAAACTTTTTCTTCAATTCAATTAGATGTCAATATAAATGAAACATAAGTATATAAGCTTATTCCTAAAAAATTAACTTTAGAATACCATATCTAGATCATAAAAAAATCGATAAGGGCAATAATTGCATAATTGATATTGTTCTATTATTTATTTATTTTTGTTTGAGTATGAAACTAAATCACAACTCTGATCTAAATAATATATGCTTAAGTTTCTTTTAATTGCTAATTCCAGTATGATCCCTACACTTCACTAGCCTAGATTATTCCTAAAAGAATGCTTATAGTTGAAAAGATAAACCTTATACTAAGAATATGATAATTTCACTAGTCTAATTATTAAATGAATTGAAACCTATAATAATTCTTGGAAAAAAATAAATATTGCTTAAAACATTGCTTCATTCCATCATGTATTGGACAACATTAAAGGAAAATTAATCATTTAATAAATTATTTCATTTATTACTCTTTGAAATGTAATTACTAGAAGTGCCATTGATAATAATGACCTACATAAAAGAGAGATATAACCTAATATCACCACACTTATATGTATTATTAACCATTAGGATTAAAGAGCATGTACTATTATTTTTTTATTGATGTTTATTAGTCAAAAGACTTAAAGTCCTAAATCGTTAGGATTAAGAACATGTGTATTATTTGGTCAGTGCTTCAGGGTATGTTCGGTAATCGATGAGATTTTGGCTAGTGGGGTTTAAATCATCTGAAGATAGATAATGCAATAATAGTAAATTGGTGTTTAAAGGTCTAAAAAAGGGTCAAAAAATTTAAACAATAAAAAAGATAAGAATTATGTAAAAAATAAGTTAGCCAAAAGAAAGTTTACAACATAAAGGTTGAACAGAAGAAAACAAAAAAATTAGTGGTGCTCTAACACCAAGTTATCTTAAATAAAACAAAGAGAATTTTAAGAGGATATTACATTTTTTATTGTGTTTCTTATACAAAAGAAGAGAATTCTTTATATAGGATATAATGGAATAATATATAAAGAAAGAGAATATTACAATGTAATTATAAGAATAATTTAAGCCTAATTATAGGAATCATAGAGTCAAATATAATCTATATATATGTTAACAGATTCTAATCCATAAATTTTGTTTTTTCCACATGACTTCGGTTTGAAATACACAAAGCAATAGGCATGGCAATATCTAGGAAGTATGTTTTTTACTTTTGATGTAGTTAGTTTTTTAAAGGAGAAAACAATGTATTAGCTAAATATATAAAATATGTTTCTATGTCATGGTTTGAGACACTGCTTTAGTTACATGTCAAATTTATTTTGACCAATGATTTATACATAATATTTATTGGGTATGATTAGAAAACATACATTTATTTAATAAATGCATGATGATTATTATAGGCTAATTGCCTAACTAGAATAAGTATTAACCTTTTAATAATGACTCTGTGATCTCCTAGTCACAGAAAGGATTTGTACTTACTAGTTTAAACGTAAGAGACTGGAAAAGCCTTTCCCTTCTTTTCTATATATAGTGGTAAATGATGTCGATATCCCTTGTAAAAATGGAATATTAAGGCACTCTATATCACCATCAACTTAAAACTATTGAACATTGATTATGTGCCAGATTCATATGGGTTACTGAGGAGTAAGCAATGATCTTCTTAAGGTCGATCTGTCGGCAGTACAGGAAGTATATATTATAGCAATTGCACCTAGAGTATGAATGAAAGGAGTGGAAGAAAGTGTGGCTTCGGGAAGTATAGATATTAGAAATCTTAAAAAGTCATACATTCCCAATTTTAAAGGAATTCCTACCAAGATGACAGATCCTACTATAGTATGGAAATCTAATCACTAGAAAAGTAAGTTAAAAAATTTAATCATGTTTCTTATTGTCATGTGTATACAAAATATATGCTTTAGTTGAGTGGGCTTTTCTTGTTGATAGCTTTTATTTAGATGATGGTCTAACAAAAAGGTGAATCATGCTATGAAATTTAATCTTGTTTCTTTCTTTTATAAGCCAAAAATGCTTATTGAACCTCAATGTTTACATTAGAATACAATTTCAATTCTAGAGTTTCAAAACGTTCAATTTAAACCCTAATTATTTTAAAATGTTCATAACAAACACTAAGTGGTCAAAAAATTTGACGATGCTAAACATCCATTAGTTAAATATCATGTCAATGTTGATGTGATATTATTTACTAATTTTTAATCATGAAATAAATTAGGGCCCACTTTTTAAAATTAAAAAATTTACATGAATTTATATTAATTCCAAGTATCTAATTAATACATTATGATTTATTGTTTAGTATTTATTCGTAATTAGATTGATTAACATGTCTTAACTTTTTTAATTAAGAATTAAGGATTTATCCTAATTCCTAATTAAAAACTATTCTTGTAATTGTCAAAATCCCTAATTGAAAAATGCTATAACTCTACTCATTTGCCACGCAACCAATATTCCTGTTTCAGTCTACAAATCCTTCACATATCTAAGAATTTACAAAAGAGTTAAGAAATATATTCCTCTTTATAGTTTGGGTATAGAAAGTTATTAAGAGTATATATAACATCCTTCTTACAACTCATTGTTTTAAGATGCGAATTTTGAGTAATTAAGCCATAGAAAAAGCATGCAAAATTCTACCTAAGAGGACATGGTCTATTAAGGAAATGGTAATTTCTTTCTTCTCTTCCACTCTAAAATATTCTTCCTTATTAAAAGTTTAACATATATACCAAACTATAACTTCAATTGAGGATATATGGAAGTGATTTTGTTCTTCCATTCTTGTTATATGAAGGCATTATGAGAAGGTGAGTTAATAAATTAAGAAATTAATGTATATGAGAAGGTGAATGAGAAGCCAGTTCTAATGAGACTTAGAACAATGTTATCTGAGGAGTGAAGCAACTTTAACAACTAAAGGGTTTAGTCAGACGTTAGAGATGCGGTGGAGAGAGAGGAAGACCTATTAATCATTTTCATTAAGGATAAATACTATATAATAAATGACGATGTACTAATTAGGAATTTTAATAAGTTAATTAACCTAATTAGGGCTTAGTATAAATTAATGTAAAAAGATTTTTTTAATTACAAAAAGTCGACCCCATCATATTTTATATAATGGACTTTATTACAATATGTGATTGTAAGACCTACTTTCTAATTAATAAATAATAAATAATGTCACATCAATTTTGATGTGACATTTAACTAACGAATGTTTAATCTCGTTAAACTCGCATCAATTTTGATGTGACATTTAACTAATGAATGTTTAATCTCGTTAAATTTTTGTCCACTTAGGGGGTATTTTGAACATTTTTGAAAAGGAAAAAAAACCTAAATTGGTCCTCCAACTTAGGTGTAAGTTACACAAAAGTCTTGCAACTTTTTTTATTATAGTAACCTTAAACTTTCCAAAACTTTCTCTTTTAACCCTCACTTCACCGTTAGATTAACTTTATGTCAACAGGCTCGGCCTGTATGGAAATGTGTCAAGTTATCGTAACCTGTTAATATGTATTTACACTGTTATCTTACAATTATAACTAATTTCTTCAAATAAGGGAGTGCCTAAATGCAATGTACCAAAGACTTTTGTAAAAGTGGCCTCCTAATTGAAGATAGAAACTGGCACTAAATGATTGCATTTGTAAGACTTTCTAAAGATAGAAATTGATACCAAAAGCTTGCACTTTGTAAGAAGAATTTTGTCCCTTACGCATGGACTCATCAGTTTGGTAGTAACAAAAAGGGCAAAAATGACATATAGTCAAAGAGAAGATTAAAACTGAGGGTAAACGAAGAGATTGACCTTACAGGATTAGGAGGGATATCATCATGATAGAGGAGTAAAGAGGAGATTCTTATTAGCATGGTGTGGCTAATTGGTCCAGAATGAGGAAAATTAGTAATTTCCTATTTTTTAGGGTTTTAACTTTTGTTTAAATTGGGGATTTCAATTTTTATGGAATTCACTATATTAAATTTATGGTTTAATGCATAAATTGGTATTCACGAACACGTTGGTGACTGAGTAGTCGATGAAGACAAGATATTCGCGATAGAGGAGTAGGAGGAGGACCTTCATGATAATAGCCATAAATTGGTCCACAATGAGGTAAATTAGTGATTTTCCTAATTTCTAGGGTTACATTTACTACATAAATTGCATTTTTAGGCATTTTAAAAATATAATTATACCCTATATTGTCACAAGAACCAGATAGTCCAAATCTCTATTACTACTGTAATATGTACACACCACCCCTAAGTCTTTGGCTATATGTCTTGTCATTAAAAATAAAAAGTGAATGCTAAGATTTATTTTCAATAATATGTTAATCAAACTAACTAGAAGAAGAACTTGCCTTAAAGATTGACATGATTTAAAGCCCTTCATTTAGTTTTTAATGATATGAAATAAGTTTAATTTTAAAATTCTTGCGATTTATTAAACGAATTGTCAATTGTTTGTTTATACTTGATAAATGATTTTCTGAAACTAAAAGAAAAAAATTAAGTAAAATATTAGATCTACAAAACTAACTAAAACAATAATGGGTACTTTGAACTACATCAAGTGTTTTCTGAAGATTTTTTTGAAGAATAGCATTTTGAAAGTTATTGGGTGCTTCAAAATAGATGACTTTCTAACAAAAATGTATTAGGAAATTTAGTCTTTTACTTAATGGAAAAGAAAGTTGAGAAGTCATTAATCTCCACAATATGATGACATTTGGCTCTTGATGCAATGAAGTCTATTAAAACATTGAGAAATTGAAACCACAAATCCCTTCCATTAACGTTTCATGTGCAAAATAAGATAAGTTTTATATATTAAATAAACAAAAACTAAGTCCCCAATTATTCAGTCATTAAGCTTTGCCATTTGTATCTATTTGCTATATAATGGTGACCACATTGAGTCACAAGATTGGCATATATAATATAAAAGAAATAATTGATCTATAATCTGCAGTTATTACTACTTTTCCATTAATAAACTTGGTATACAATAGTAAGGAGGCAATCTCCAAGAAGTAGGATAAGTAAATTTTGTTCTTATAACCAGTAGATTCTGAAAATTTATATTTTTCTAAGATTTAAGTATATGTGTGTATAAATAATTAATTAATTAATCATTTACAAGTTAAGATAAAATTTCAATAGGGAGAATTACAATTTTTACTTTCCTTTTACATTTACAAGGTTTCTTATTTCACTTTTTTGTAAATAAAAACTTAAATAGTTTTGATTTTGATTTTGATTTTTTATTTATAGCTTTATAAGTTACTCATTCTCATTTCAATAGGGAGGAGAATCTCCTTAGCATGGTATGGCTAATTGGTCCACAGTGAGATAAATTAGTGATTTTCCTAATTTTTAGGGTTTTAACTTTTACTTAAATTGGGGATTTCAGTTTGTATACAATCCACGACTATATTATTGATGATTTAATGCATAAATAGGTGTTCATGAAGAGATTGGCGAATAAGGAGTGGAGGAAGATAAGATCTTCGTGATTGAGGAGTTAGAGGAAGACCTTAATGACAATAGCCATAAATTGGTACAGAATGAGATAAGTTAGTGATTTTCCTGATATCTAGAGTTACACTTCTAAAAGTTTTTCTTATTAATTTGGGAATTACTACATAATTGGAGTTGAATAACTCATTTAATTCTTATTTTATTAAGATACACAATCCTATTTAAAAAGTAATTATGTTTCAATATAGGGAGAAATTGATAAACATAATTCATTTCAATACATTGGTGATAGTAAATTATTAGTTGAAGGTGGTGACCTGGACAAATTATGATGGTTTAGGATCATGGGGACTACTAAGCATAATTGTTATGATTGATTGGATAAAGTGTATTATTGGCAGCCAAATAAACATAAAGAAGGTGGGTTGATTAAGACTGTAGATGATTTAAAAACAAGTGATTTGGTTTATATTATTAAAAACCATGAAAGAGTAGAGGTTTATTTTGATGGTGAGTATAATGAAGAGAAATCATTAAAAAAAGATAATGTGGGTGATGGTGATGGTGATGATAACATAGTTTTAAAAATGCTGAAGAAGAAGATAATCAATATATGGAGGATAAACTGCTTATGTTAGGAGTAAGTAACATAGATGATAAAGCAAATATTGAAGAAAAATTGTATTATTAAATGACAATGATGATAGTGGTGTGTTTATTAAAGATGTGTTGGTTCGCATAAAGTTTTGAATAGTGTGTATGTTTCACATGAAGTTTTGAATAATGTGTATGATGGTGAGGCTGATGTTTTGATTTTAGATTATAAATTTGAAAATCCTGTCCATGATGATGTTTCTATTTAGCATGATGATGTTAATATTGTGCACGATGGTGTGAATAATGAGCATAATGTGTGTAATGAAGACGATGTACCTAATGCATTTGTTGATGATGTCACTGATGCTTCCGCTACTGATAATGTGCCTAGTTCTATTGTTGTTGATAATGTGCCTAATGCTTCTACTAATGATAATGTGCCTAATGAGGATGTGCATAATGCTTCTATTGAAAATGACAATAGTAATAGGATTTAGTTACTAATTTGAAATGTGAATATGAAAGAGATGATGATGAGCTCCAAGTTGTCATATCAAAATATAAAGAGAGGAAGTCTAGGAAAAGAAATAAAGAGGTTGTGTATAGTGATATTGAAGAAAATTAAAGTGAAAAGGGGTATAAAGATGACTAGGAGGATTCTATGTCTTAAAAGCAAGTATATTAAAGGTGATGACTTAGGTTAATATTATAAAGTCCAAATAAAGATGTTGACATTACATGGAGAATAGGTGAATGTAAACACCTATATTATGATCCAACATCTAATATTCATGCTTATGATATAAGTTTAAAGTTTAAAGATGCAAAATAATTCAAGGATGTCATGATTAAATACCTATGACAGAGAGTTTAGGTTTGAAATACTTTAAAAGATGAGAAGTATCGAGTAAAAGTGATATATAGATCACAGTGCCCTTGATTACTTTTTGCAAGTTTGACGAGAAATGAAAATGGTTTAATATGAACCTAAGCATAATTGTACTAAAAAAAATCAATAAGCTCATCATATCAAAATGGATTACAAGCCATTACGAGGACGAGATTGAGTTATAACCAAATATTAGGGTTATTTAGTTAAAAGCTTTATTGAGGAAGGAATTAAAAGTGGATGAGGTGTATGTAAGTTTTAACACTTGTAAGAGAGCAAAAGCAAGTGTCATCAAAATGATGTATGGGTATTATGTGGAGGAATTTTTTAAACTCTTAGGGTATGGAGAAAAGTTTAAGATAAAGAACCCATGTATGATATGGGCAATCAGAACAAGCACTAATGATGAAGGAAAAGGATCTTTGTAAGGTGTTATGTTGGTTTGGCCTGTAAAGGGGTTAAATTAAAGATTGTAGATGAATAGTAGCACTAGATGGATGTTTCTTAAAAGTTAATATGTAAATGACTGTTGTTGGCTACTGTTGGAAGAGATGGAAATACTCAAATGTTTCCTATCACATGGGATATGGTTGATGTTTAGTATATCGAAACATGAAAATGGTTTCTAAATCTTCTTATCTTAGATTTACAACTTATAGATGGGAATGGCTTTGCATTCATATATGATATGCAAAAGGTATGTCCATATTGAATTAAATATATATGTTTATATGTATGCACTTAATAAAAACTTTTATTTTTATTTGTTTATAATATTGTTCAAGGTCTTTTACATGTAATGAAAATAGTTTTGCCATAATAGAGATGGAATGGAGATGATATAAAGTCTTAGCTTGAAGGATAGCTAAGGCAACATTTATTCCTGATTTTAATGATCAGTTGTAAGTGATAAATGATTTGTTACTAGGTTTCATTGAAGCTTTATTAGACTATCCTATGGAGATTTAATGTAAGGCATATTTCAATGTTAATTGTAAGCATGATTATGTGGATAATAACATGAGTGAGACCTTCAACGGTTGGATCTTGGAGGCTAAGGTGAAGCTTATAGTTAACATTTTAGAGCCTATCAGGAAAATGGTGATGATATAGTAAAAGGAATTTTAAGGAGAAGTGTGATAAAAACATGTCACCATAAGCTCAGGCCATGTTAGAGGAGAATAAGAAAGAGATCTTTAGTTGCTTTGTTGATTAAATGGATATGATGGATATAAAGTTGAGTATGGAATAGACAGGTTTTGTGTGAGAATCATTAGTTATACTTGTACTTTTAGATATTGGGATTTAATAGGGATTCCATGTCTTCTTGCTATTGTTGCCATTTTTTATAACTACCTAAATGTCGATGACTACTACATTGACAAATAGTAAACGTACTTGTAAGCATACAATTACTCCACCGAGCCACTTAATGAACAAAGATTTTGACCCCTATGTGAAGTTATTAAATTACTTACAATTAGGAGAATGTTTGGTTAGCCTAAAGAAAAGGAAGAAAGAGAAATTTGAGTAACCTAAAAAAGGAAAAGCGACTAGACAAGGAAGCAGAATGACTTACACCAAATACGGACAACAAGAATATAACCAAAGATCATGCAAAAGTCCAATATATATAAGAAATTTTTCGTTAAATATGCAACTTATTAACCATTTTGTTAACAACCAATCAATGTTTAAAAAAAGAAATATAAGTATCAGGATCATCTAGTACCAATGTAAGGAGAAAATAAGGAATTCAATATACAAGTTCATCGCATAAAACATCAACAAATGTTACATATGCTGAACAGATGATAGTAAGATCAAGAAAGAATACGATTGGAGGAAAAGGAAAAGTAGAGTGCGAGGTAGAGGTTGAGCTAAGACCAGGGGTACGAGCAAAGGGAGAAGGAAGAATGGATATGGAGTCACATCAATGAGTCAACTGGTTCAATTGAGTACCATATAAGTTAACTGAAATTTGGAATATGTTAATAGTCATATTTAAAATTTTATTTCAAATAACCATTTTCGTTTTTGTGTTTAAACAACATAGAGGTAATGGTCAGATCATGGGGGGAGATAGCTCATAGAGGTAATCGTCACATCATGAGGCGAGGCAGCTCATAAAATCCATTGTTGCATATTCTAATACCTAAACTGAAGTTGAGTTTTAGTTAAGAGGACGATAATGGAATGGTGGGAATAGAATCACTTCATCTTCATTATGTAACGAGAGGGACGCAAAGAGAAGAAGGCTTAGAGATCTAACTTGATTCTTAAACTTGTAGTGAATTATTCTTTTTGAATTTTTTTGTGAACTTGTTCCATTTGACACCTATTTAGAAATTTAATTTTTAATAACTTGAAACTACTTCAAATTTGAAGTTGGAAATTGAATTTATGAAATTGTTTGTTATTGGGATATGATGGAAGTTGGTGAAATGGAAGTTAGTTAAATGACTATTGGAGTTGTTATGGTACTTATACCATCTATAAGTTGGTTAAGTTTTGAATTTTCCATTTTGGAGTTATTATAGATATCATGTTCATTTGATTTACCAATTATTAAATACAAACAATTGAATACAAGATAAACTACAAATAACATTATAAAGCTAATGATGTAATTTTCCTTATAAGTATAATATATTCTTATTCCAACAAGGTAGTCCTCACAAATTACTATGGCATAACATCAAATTTATGAAGTTTATATTCTTCAGCTTTTCAATAATTATAGTTATAAAAATAGCTACAAATACTAGAATACATACTCTATAATTATACATCACCTTCTGCAATCTTCTTGTTTCAGATATTGTATATCTCAGTGCCACTTTCACTTCTGTCAATTCACCTTGTAGCTCATGCACATACCATCTTTTAACTTCTTATTCTCAACCTTCAACCTTTTATTCTCAAGCCTCAATTTATTTATAATGCATCTCCCCTTTTCACCAGAACCTTCATCCGCCCTTAAAAAAAATTATACCCCATTTCCTATCGTAACGTTGCAACAAATATTATTAATTACCAAAACCATTTATCTTACTAAATACCAATACATTGATTATTAATACGGAAAATACCTCATAATTAGGGCATCCATAAAATCTTCTTCCAAGATTGTTATTGGTCCAAGAAGTAACCAAATGACTTCGACTTCTACATCGACAAAAAACCTCCTCAGCGTATTGCTTTTCACTATAATCCCTTACAGTTGAGTTTGAAGATTCACCATCCATTACAGTTGACAAAATCCTATACAAATTAAACATGAAAACAAGGGCAAAGACATTAAAACCCAATATAACTTAATGTAACAAACATACTAACATGAAATTAGTGTACTAAATGTGTACTAATAGTCTATAACCTGAATGAGATTTACTTCTATAAGTTTAAAATAAATTGAAGTATAATACAAATTTGTGTTATAACATATAAACACAAAATAAATTGAACTATTGCACAAAAAACCTATCAAAATAAATTAGTCCTCCATAATTTACACATCATAATATATCTTAATATAATCTGCAGAGTACATAATTTGAACTCTTGTCATTTGCATAATCTACATATCCTAATATATGTTAGTGTCCATGATTGTAGTGTACGAGTCTTAAACAAGTTGGCGTTTAATCAAACATGCAGTCAAAGTGTAACCTCTTATGAAAAAGAACAAATTTAATGTCATAATATAGAACATGAGTTATTATAGATAAAGAGCAAGATGAATCTGCCTTGTGGATAAAGAACAACATCAACCAAGTAATGGTGAGTTGGCGTTAGCAGTGAAAAGGGCTGAATTAGCAGGAAATAGTGGATGTGCCCAAACGAAGAAACAAAAGCTGAATGAACCTAAAAGAAGCAATAAAACCCATACTGCTCTTACATTGTAGGAGATATAGGTACCTTAATCAAATCAAGATGCTGGAGATGAATGCTAGAGAGAAATGAAAGCTTGATATTTATTGGAGAGATTTATAGATACATGGGTGTTGGAGATTGATGGAGAAAAATGTTGATAAGTTTTGGAGAAGTAGTATTTTACTTAAAGGAATGTTGAGTTATTAACATACTGTTCTTTTTTGGTAGCTTACCCTTCTTTTTTATACATTATAACAAAACCAACACTACTAAGACAGAGCCTGTTATACAAACTAAATCTTTTGGTGAAGCTGAGGTTAGAAGAGAAAGTTTTGGAAAGTTTAATGTTACTTTGACCAAAAAAAGGTTGCAGAACTTTTATGCATCTCGTACTAAAGTTGGAGGACCAATTTGAAGTTTTTCCTTTTAAAAACATTAAGATTTAAATTGAACGCTTCAAAATATTAAGGTTGAAGTTATATTTTGATATAAACGTTGAGGTTTAAAATTTACTTTTAGTCTTCTTTCATGTAAATGCATTTTGAATTTTCTATGAGATTTTGGTTCTAAAAGCTTTAGTAAACTATTTTTAAAGTGGGAATATACTTAAAAACTTTTTGCACTTATCCTATTGTAATATTTTTTTCTCTAAAATTTTGATTTATATTTTTTGAATATAAAGATTATTTTATAGAAAATTAATAGCTTGGAATTAGTATTGTAACACTAGTTGAACTTTTAATCGATTCTTTAGAACACTGCAGCACTTGATAAAGATAAAAAATGGATTTGTCGAATGCGACGTACTTGGTGGTTGTGATTTTTGTCTTCTGAAGTTGTCCAACTTACCATCGTTTAGGAGAAACTAAATCTGGAGTTTTGAGAGAGGTGGATAAGATGAAGAATGGAAATATAAGTTTGGCTGATGTGGTTATGTCTTACAATTGTTTGCATTTTCGTTGTTACTTGCTATTGAAGTTGTTGAACTTGGAGTTTTGCATGACGAGCATACTTTTGCGAACGGCACTAAAATCTAGAGCTAGTTGTCGACAATAGGAGGAAAGACTAGAACCAGTACAAAATGTACTACAGATCAGCCCATTGAAACAGGATAGAGTTGTTACTTCCGAAGTTAAAAGCAAAGTACGACTGGGGATTAGGACATCTTCGGGTGAAAATTCTGAGGAGAATTTGGATTGGATTGGATTGGATTGGATTGCTGAAGGATTCATCCCCGACAGCTATGCAATATAGTCAAAGAAGCCACGGATATCCATTATTTTTCAGTTCAAAATCAAAGACATCAGATTACAACTTACGCTGTAATTTTGTATACAAGGTAGCTCGCTGTCTCAAACCTGAAATACACATCCAGCCAGGATACAGTTAACATGCCTTTTGATCGAAGAAGTCTGTAGATTTCTGACTCTCTATATGCGTATAATATTTGTTTCCCACAGTGTCATGAAATTGAAGTGGGCGTCGTTATGCGAAAGATTTAGATTTTCCAGTCAGAGAGTAGGCACTATGCATCCTTCAATAACTTCGATAAACCTAAACCTAATCTACTACATCCACATTTTTTGGAAGAATACTGAATGGCATCCTAAGTAAAACATAATCCAATATTCACGTCCGTATCGTTTGCTTGCTCCAACACATAAATGATATATCCGAATTGTCTAAAACTTCAAGTTCCAAATTTAGCCGTATAGATAGAGTCGAGTTAGAGTATTCCCATCATTTTAAAGCCAAATGAACAGCTAAGTATGTATATATCTCACTCTTTGTCCTCCAACCATGTAAAAAAGCACTCTTAAATAATGATTAAAATTTCAGTCTAATCACAGTGTACAACTGGACTTAATTTGTATGATAATATAATGGTTCATTTGTGAGTGATTAGACTTAATTTGTATGATAATATAATGGTTCATGTTCATTTGTTAAATCTTAGGTAATGGAGAGGAAGAGAGACAAGACAGGACGTGATCTAAGTTAACGATAACTAATCTAATGGGCTTGTGGACAATGCAAAATCTTATAATATAGCGGTAGAAAACAGGCTGGCCGATGATAGACAGGTACCCTCCCTATGACCGAGTATCTGTCACGCATACGTGGAAATTTTGTTTTCATTCGAAAATATATATTAAAATTTTAAGTTTCTAATTTTCAAATTTAAATTCACAACTTATAAATTATATTACTATACATGAAATAATATTCATAGTCTATAAAAATTAAAATAAAATTTACAATTTTTATAAAATCTAAATTTATAACAACATTTAATTAAACTAAATTTATCATGGGATAATAATTATATTTTAAGGTAATTATGTAAGTATTTGGTCGAATTGATTTGCTTTTAAACTTAAATTCATTTAAAGCCAATGCATGATTATATTTAAAACATCAAAAAGAATAAATTAATTGTGGTTTTTATTTAAATAAATTATTTTAGAATAGTCTAGGAACGGAAAAACGTTTTGTTTATGGAGGAATAAAATCTTATTTCCTTTGTTAGTTTAAAAAGAAAAAGAACCCTAAAAAATATCAACTAGGAAAATCGAAGAATATTATATAAGTAGGAAAAGAAAAAGAGAAATGGAGGGAGACGTCAAGTCTTCATATCATATCCTCCCGCCGCCGCCCCTTGCACAAAATTGAAATAACATAGTTGTTGTGGCTGTTCTCCTACTGTATTTTGTTTTTGCTATCATTTCGATTCCCGTAGGAACTGAAGGTTGGGGTGGTGGGGTTGTGAGAACTTTGTGAAGACCGTCAATAGACACAAGGTGGTTTCTAATTATCTTTTGCCAACTTTACTCACAGTATTCATAATATCTCTTCTCCTCATCTTTTCTTTTGTTTTTTGTTGTCATCTACTTAATTACCATGTATATATAAGTATCTCTATGTGTTCCTCCTCCTTCATTCCTACCGTCAGACTCTTTTCCTTCATATTTAGGTACAGATAAGCAGTCCACTATTGTTGTTATTAGCATTGCTTGCCTGTTTATTGTAAGTTTCCCTCTTTTTAGGTGACTTTTATTAATGTCTAAATCGATGTCAGAGCAATTTAGTAATCCAACTATCAATTACTCATATGTTATGTTTTTGTTTTTGTTGAACGTCAGTGTCAGCAGCAGGATCAAGTTAAAAACAGTTTTTTTTATTGGGTTTTGGAAATACACAATGAAGTACGTATTGGTGACTGGAGGAGTGGTCAGTGGACTTGGGAAGGGTGTTACAGCCAGCAGCATCGGAGTTCTTCTTAAAGCTTGCGGTCTTCGTGTTACTTCTATCAAAATTGGTATATAACACCATTCTTAGCTTTATCTTACTGCTGTTTACTGTGTTTTCCTTTTATATGTTAGCTTACCATTGTTAATTGTGTGTTGTTTTAAGCAATGGACATTTCTAATTCTCTACCAACTTTCTCATTTCGTTTTTTTTTTGGCTTCATTATGTGGTTAATTATTAGGTTTCTTAATTTTATAGGAAAATTTGAGAGCTTTCTTTCATTTTCAGTACATAAGATTCTTTTGAAGCATACCATCGAAGTTTCTGTGCCTTTATTTTTTATCCTAGGTCTCTTTTCATCATTTTGTATAAAGTCAATCGCATATACCTGTTGAACTAGAGCTTTCTGCGTCTGCAAGAACTATTATGTAAAAAGAAGATGAAATCTCGTGTTGAAAGTGATTTTAGTAATTTGAATAGGAAAAAAAAAATCATCTTTTCCTTTTTAAAATTTTGGTGTTCTTATTCCTAAACTATCAATAAATTATTGTAGTATTCCTTTCGGGTTAAGAGGAAAACAGGAAAAAAATAATGTGACGGATAGGAAATAAGTTGCAATAATTTGTTTCTCCACGTTTTCTAAATCCAAGACTTTGTTTTCTCTACTTTAAGTTTTTATGCAAATAAGTTTGAAAAAAATGAAAAGTGTAGGTACGCAACAGAAACCTCTTCACAACTTAATTCTGTGCTTTACCTTTTTGGGATCCCATTCACTGTTAGGATGGCAATCACATCATTATGTTTACTTAAAATAATTCCTAACGATTGAGTTTTTATCATCACCATCATTTCTCTTACGATGTCAACCTTTTGTCTTATCCCTGACTTTGAAATATTTGCAGACCCCTATCTAAACACTGACGCAGGAACTATGTCTCCTTTTGAGCATGGAGAGGTTTTTGTCTTAGATGACGGTGGTGAGGTAAATTTAAAACCAAATAAATTATGCTGACGATACTCCTTTAATGTACTTTACAAACTCAACGTTGAGATTTTTTGGTGACTAAAAGGTGGATTTGGACCTTGGCAATTATGAACGATTCCTAGATATCAAATTAACTCGTGACAACAATATTACAACGGGAAAGATATACCAGGTCATTAGCAGACTGTTACTAGAAGCCTACTGCATCATCATACTTTCTTCTTTCTTTCTTTCTTTCTTTCTTTCTTTCTTTTTGATTTTTTGTCTTCATCTGACAGTCTGTTATTGATAAAGAAAGAAGAGGAGACTATCTTGGAAAGACTGTTCAGGTTTGTTTCTTATTAGTCTTCCTTGTTTTGAGCATTTCTTGATATATTATATGATTAAGGTATTGTGCTGTTACTGCTGTTATTCCAGGTGGTGCCACACATAACAGATGCTATACAAGAGTGGATTGAACGAGTAGCATTTATTCCAGTTGATGGGGTGGAAGGTTCACCTGATGTTTGTGTCATCGAATTGGGTGGAACTATCGGTACTTCACTGGTTTCTATTTTGTGCATGACCAGATAACATCTTTACCTTTCTGCATATAACTCAATTCATTTCATGCAGGTGATATTGAATCTATGTGGTTTGTTGAGGCACTTGGCCAATTTTCTTATCGCGTAGGTAATTTGATAAGCTCCGTCATCTGATTGAAGAGTTAAATTGAATCAGTTTCTTTTTGAGAAGAGCATTGATAGTGATATTCTGATATTGGGCTGCTACTTTTCTAGGTCCTGGCAATTTCTGCTTAATCCATGTCAGCCTTGTTCCTGTGCTCAATGTTGTTGGTGAACAGGTATAGCTTGAACTTTAGATCTATTTGGATGGCATTGATTACAGATTTTAATTCCTTACTGAGATGTTGACTGCAGTATACATTTCCAGATCATTTTGACTTGTGTACTTTATAACACACTGGTTTTGTTCTTTCTTTGATTGTTAAAAAAGAAAACAAAACCTACCCAGCACAGTGTGCGAGGGCTTAGAGGACTTGGGCTGACACCAAATATTCTAGCTTGTCGTAGTGCAAAGGTTTTTTCTCTTTCTCTTTGCACTTAAGATTCCTATATTGCTTACCCTGGTTATTATTTCTTATGTTTCTAAAATTCTTGACAGGCACTTGATGACAATGTTAAAGAAAAAATTTCACAATTTTGCCATGTGCCGGTACTAGAAATTGAATGCCATTGTTTTTTGTTCATCCTTATTATGCAATCGTACTGGTTTTTCTATATTTGACTTTTATGCAGGCTGAAAACATTGTCACTCTTTATGATGTTCCAAACATCTGGCATGTTCCTTTACTATTGAGAGTAAGTTGGTTTTAATGCTTTTAAACGGGTGTTTCAACTAGTCATTGAACATGAGCTTGAAATCTTTCTTTTATTCTCTTTTTGATTTTTCCATTTTAAATGATTAGGATCAGAAAGCACATGAAGCGATCTTGAAGGAGCTAAACCTTTTGGGGTTTGTTACATAAATTCATTCCTTGTTCTTATTATGATTTGCTCTGCTCTAGTTTGCCTTGTCATCCTATCTGATAATGGTCTCCTTAACATTGTTTGCTTGTTTCCTTTTACTAATGCATGACTACAATTTGCAGTGTTGCCAGGCAACCTGATTTACTGGAGTGGACAGGAAGGACAAAACTTTGTGACAT
This sequence comes from Erythroxylum echinodendron, assembly GCA_027575705.1. Lineage (NCBI taxonomy): Eukaryota > Viridiplantae > Streptophyta > Magnoliopsida > Malpighiales > Erythroxylaceae > Erythroxylum > Erythroxylum echinodendron. The sequence continues at coordinate 19,493,282 of JANZXR010000002.1, read as the reverse complement.
CCTGCATGATCCTGTAAGGCATAAACATCTCAAGGGTAATCTGAAACTTGTTTATTGTCCATAAGTAGTCATACCCATAATCATCAATTGCAGGTTAGAATTGCCATGGTTGGAAAATACACTGGCCTTTCAGATTCTTACCTGTCTGTTCTGAAGGTAATGATTTCAGATATGTATCATGCTTATCTTAGTCTTCTTTTTTTCTTCTCAATTCTTTTCAAAAGCTGCTTTTCTGATTTCATCCTAACAATTGCAGGCATCTCCATAAGATTATTTTTTTATCTGTTGAGTTTTTGTGACATGTTTTGGAGGATAAAATGATGGCAGTTCTACCAGATGGATTTTTATTGGTGTCTTCTTCTCCTGTCTTTGTTTTTTTAATCGAAGTTTAGCCATCAGATATATTGTTGAGAATGGTCATAATAATGAAACCAAGATCTACATTTTTTTTTTTCAAATTACAAAGTTTTTGATTCTTACCTGCTTCAATTGCTATTTGCTGCGGTAGGTTTATAATTCTGTACATTTTAATGCCAGTTACTTTGACGTAAGGTGTTAGGGAGGGAATTTTAAGATATTGCCGGGGTGGTGACAGACTATAGAATGTCAAATATGTCTTCTTTTGTATACACTGCTAGTTGCGGTAGTGGCTATATCGTTAATCACTTGCACTTGTCTAGTTATGTGTTCAATGTAGCATAAGAAAGTAGAAAGTAATTTCATTCTTTGTAAGAAAAGAAAAAGAAATAAAAAGGATTTTCAACTAGAGTAAGTTTAGTGGAATTTGTCCCTTTACGTCTTGTGTATAGACTGGAATGCAAAAACTTGAAAGATTGATTGTAACTTCCGTAAGACTTCAAATAGTAAAGCTTAGATGCACTTAAGTAATGTCAGCCAAGAAAAGATTTGAACTTATTCTAATTCATACATCTAATCACAGTAGCCATACTATGCAAGTTATTCTGTTTCCATTGCTTTCTGTAGGAATTAGGATTTTTAATTTGATTTGATGTTATCTATTTGATTATGCGCTTTGCTTTTGGATTCTGATCTAAGAAGCATAGAAATGGACACGGACACGGACACGGACACGGGGACACACCAACTACTAAAATTTGGTGGACACAGACACAGATATATATATATATATATTAAGAAAAAAATTCAAAATTCATAATATAATATATATTGATTGATGTGTTTCAAGACTTCCAACATCTTGATAGTTCATACATATTTGGTACTTTATAAGCCCCTCTCTAAAAACAGGGAGCATATATTCCATGGAGCATATATTCTATTAAGTCATGTCCGAGCGGTCTCCAGACGTGTTCGAGCCGTGTCAGAGCTGGAAAAAATTATTTTTTAATTCCGACACGTACAGACGCGTGTTGGGCACGTGTCCACCGCGTGTCAGTGGGTGTCCGACACACGGACACGGCTCCATTTTACCGTGTCTGTGCTACATAGATTCTGATATATTGCAACACGTAGACAATATCAGATTCTGAAGCGATGAGTCCTTTTGTGACAGGCTCTTTTGCATGCTTCTGTTTCTTGCCGGCGTAAGCTTATCATAGAATGGGTTCCAGCTGGTGATCTAGAAGATGTTACTGCCATCGAGGTCAGTGAGAAAGAAAGGAAGAAAGAGTAAAGAACTCTTTCTACTAGTTTATAGCCATTACCAATATTATATTTTAACTAGTATTTACTCTTATCAGGCACCTGATTCCTATAAAGCTGCTTGGGATCTCCTGAAAGTTAGTTCCATGACATCCCTCATGTGGAGCATTTCTACCTTCGTTTTGGCCAATATTCTGCGGCTGCTTTCCCACTGATCCACATTTTTTGTGTTTAAATTACTTTTGTTTACAGGGAGCTGATGGTATTCTGGTTCCAGGGGGTTTTGGGGATAGAGGGGTGCAAGGAAAAATTCTTGCTGCAAAGTATGCTCGGGAGAAGAAAGTTCCCTTTCTGGGCATTTGTCTAGGAATGCAAATTGCTGTCATTGAATTTGCACGATCGGTTCTTGGCATGCAAGATGCAAATAGCACAGAGTTTGATGTTGATACTTTAAATCCCTGTGTAATATTCATGCCAGAGGTATATTTGTTTAACTGAGTGTTGACCATGTTTGTATTGGATTGACTTATATGAAATTTCCGTTATAGCTTTTTTATTCAAATCTTTTCTCTATAGGGTTCTAAAACTCACATGGGAGGCACTATGCGTCTAGGATCAAGGAGGACATTTTTCAAAGTTCTTGATTGTAAATCTGCAAAATTGTAAGACTGAGGACATTTTTCAAAGTTCTTGGCTGTAAATATGCAAAATTGTAAGACTTGCAGCATGTGTCTCCAGTAATTTGTTATCTGTATATGGTTCATTATTGTGGAATCTTTCTGACTTCATAATCATGTCATCATGTGGAATACATCGATAAAATATCATTTTAAGAGATGTAAAGGTCAAGCAATTTGCTGTCTTGTTAACATTTTGCTGTGTGGAATCATGACTAGGTATGGCAACGCTAAGTTTGTTGATGAGCGTCACAGACACAGATATGAGGTAATTTCTGTCCATAATCTCTACTGGAGAATGAACGCGGTGGATTTTGGTCTTATATTTCATGATCTGTAGGTGAACCCCGAAATGATGGCCCAATTTGAAAGTGCCGGCCTTGCATTTGTTGGTAGAGATGAAACTGACCGACGTATGGAAGTGAGTATGACTTGGATTGATGGATGTAACAAATGTAAGAATCTCCATTTCATTGTCTTGGGTGGTTAAAGACATTGTATTGCTTGTTTTGCGTCCAGATTGTTGAATTGCATGGCCATCCATACTTCGTTGGTGTTCAATTTCATCCAGAGTTTAAATCTAGGCCGGGAAAACCCTCTCCTCTTTTCTTAGGTAATGCCAATTACTTTCGATGAAGTTTATTGTAACTATGGGCTTGATTAGCACTCTGGCTATAGTGCCTGTAAACTGGTTATTGATCTCATGTCGGACTACTTGTGAACAAGTTAATGTGGGAGGATTTTCTATGGGAATTTAATTACAAAAAGTATTCTATCTGTATCTCTTCAATCCACCATTTTTGTTAATACTTTTCTGGATGGAGCAGGACCATTACACCTCATTGTTGTTAACTTGTCTGAGCTTTCTGAGAATAGTTTGTTCTGATTTAGGCCAAGCATGATCTTGTGATTGTTATGGTCACTTGGGCATATCATAACTTCATATTTCCTTTGGCATTTGAACAGGACTTATAGCAGCGGCATGTGGGCAACTGGATGCAGTGCTGCAGAATAATGGGTCTGGGATCAAGATTTTGCCAAATGGAATGGGTAATGGAAAATCAACTTTTAAAGGTTACCAGAATGGCAACACATTTAAGCCTTCCAATGGGTCCTTGCATTTTAACGGTCTTTATAGCAACGGCAATGGTAATGAGAATGGCAATGGCGTGCATCTTTAAAGATTTCGGTGGTGTTTCTTGTTGCAACAAATTTTGAAGGTCCTTTAGGTTGTTTTGTCTATAGAGTCTTTGAGTATGGATAGGTATCTTAGCTCCCAAAGGACCCTTTTATAGAACATGGTGGATCCAAAATGCACAGCCTGTGTTGTTTTCCAGTTTATGAATTGACCACGGGGTTCAAGGTGAAGCATCACATTCTTGTTCGTTGATTTCATATCCATGGCGTTTTGGCTGTCTTAAGAAGAACTAGGATCCCTAACATCCATATGATTCTCGTTGCATTTCAGAAATCTCATTATATGCAGCTTGTGGAGATTTTTGCATCCCATTTTCTAAACGTAGGTTCGAGGAAGGCAAATAAAAAAGGGCTTTTTCTGACATACTGGATCGCAATTAGGATCTCACTTTCAGACGGACTTTTAGTTGGTTCAAGAGATATGTACGTATTTCAACTTTGATCAAAAGATCAACGTGTTATCTTACTTATCAGTTCATTACTACTTTGAGAAAGGATACTGATTCTTCAATGTTTTTTCTTTGTTTAATTCATGAAATATGTGTGACGCCATATATTCTGGGAAAGTATATGTAATATTGGTTTAATAATTTTAGGACCAAGTATTTCACTTGTAAGGCAAACTGATTTTTTATTTGAGAATATATAATTAAACCATCCAAGTGTTTTAATATGCAGCTTTATTTTAGGGGAACACATGAATTTTGCATTCTTTTGCCTGAAGAGTATCAATTATACCCTTAAAACGTTTATTGTCCATTTATGTGAAAACTCAGGTCAAGGGGTCGTATGATGACCTTTATGTTTCATATGGGATTGCTTACGCATTTGTGTTTGTTGATAATTGATTTGATGGAGTTTGCTGTATTCCAGGACATTCGGTTTTACTTAGAGAAGTGACATTATGAAAAATTTTCATAGGTTGACCAGACCTAAGATGCAAAAAGTTCTCCATTTGATGTTTTAGAAATTGCAAGAGACACGGATCCATTTCATGTCGCTTGCTTCATTTTAGTTGGTTGGAGCTACGAATACTTCACAATACAATAAATGTTTCATCTTTATTTCTTGGTCTAATTAGGTAAATGAGTTGTGAAATGTTGAGTTATAAGCAGGTTCTTTTCTGAAATGTACCAAAACAATATTACGTATTTTATATGTTTACGATTAGAACGAATATAATGATGTTAGTAGCGTTACTAAGGTGGCAATAGAAGAAAAAGTCAAGTAACTTGGCTGATATTGAGCTATGTGCTCTTATTTAGTAGCATTCCTAAGGTGGCAATAGAAGAAAGAGTCAAATAACTTGGCTGATATTGAGCTAAGTACTTTTATTATTAAATAGAGTAATAAAACTAAATAGAGAGGAATCTGAAAAGACCTTAAGGTCTATGTAAAACTTCAAAGCAAAAATGTCAAAATTTGATTTGTAGGCAGGGAAAAAGAAAAGATGGCTTATCAATAAGCAATGGCAAATTTTAAAGAAAAAGAGAAAAAAGAAAATTAAAAACACTAGCAACTGGCAAGGTGATCGCCATGAACAAGAAGTAACTGGCGAGGTGAGTGAAACATGAGCACATGACAATGTGAACAACGAGTGAGAGAGGCGAGGGGGACTGGCCAACTTGGTGAGAGGATTAGTGAGGAATTATGGAGGTGGAGTGACATTATATAATAATTTTAATTAATCTACAATAACTCACCTTCCTAGAAAGTATCTTTCCTCTTCTAGTTGAAAATTTGAGAGGCTCTGAGTAGTTTTTGATTAACTTTCTGACCATGGAAACACCCAAAGGGAGTCCCTCCCCCTTAAAGGTATTGCAAAACCATTTTTCCACTTTTCAAGAATCTTTTGATGAAAATATTGTCAAGGATCAAACTAAGAAGAATGCTAGAAATTTGAATGACATTGGGAAATCTTAGAGTAATGTCATCTCGTCTAAAACTCCCTTAGCAAAGCTTAAATATTTTTCTTTTGTCCTGATAGATGGTATAGTCTCCCCTCCCCTCAAGCTTCTTCAAGAATAAGCAAAACTATGAAAATATGCCTTAGTTGGCTTTTTTCTAAATGATAGACCATCTTTTCCCTTTATGCAAATGTGGGCTCAAAGTAGATGGAGAAACAAGGGTTTAGATAGAATTCTTCTTATTGAGGAAGATACCTTTCTATTCAAGTTTACGAATGATGAAAGCATGCGTAAGATTTTGAAAATGGCACTTTGGTGTGTGGGTGGACAACCCATGTTTATTTAGAGATGAGTGTCAAGTCCAGCTTTTGACAAAAACAACATTGAATCCATTCCATTATGGATCAACTTTCACAACATTCCTCTGGAGTATTGATCGATGAATAAATTAAGTTTCTTAGCAAGTGCAGTGAGAAAACATGTGGCTTTTGATTCAGCAACTGCTAAGCTTGAAAAGATGTATTATGCTCGGATATGTGTGGAAATAAATCCTAAGAAGGCCCTTCTTAAAGTTTTGCGTATGATGAAACTTAGTCTTGCTAATGAGCTTGTAAATGCTGAGATTCAGCTCTCATACAATTGTAAACCTCTTTTGGGTAAGCAAGCTTGGAAACCAACTGGGAGACTTTCCATAAGAGGAGATCACAGTGAGTTAATGGGATTAGAGGAAGATCTAGCTAATCCTATTCTAGAACCTAACCCCACTAGCACTTCTCCTGATATACATAATACTTCTTTAGTTGAAAGGGGTTAGCTTGATAATTTAAATACTGTTACAGCTAGAGATTAGGGAAAACCTAGTGCTCAACTTATAGAACAAGTGAAAGCAAATACAGATCCTCTAGAGAGTGACCAAGAAGATGAGGCTTCTCATTAGGGGAGCATTGATGAAATGCAAGCACTAAATGAAAATTTTATCCCCTCTCCTAGCATAAAATCAGGGAGAAAAGGAGAAAACCCAAAGAGAATTGGTAAAGTTACTCACATATTTAGATTATTTTTTAGAATATTAAGGGTGTGAATGTGCCTCATAAAAGGTAGGCTACTACGGATATTACTTTGGAAAAGTAACCCATCTTCTTAGGAATGCTATAAACCATAATTAAGGAATTCAAGCTTTAGATTTCAATGAGTTTTTTTGGGGAAAAGCTAGGAATATGACTCTAACCATATTCAACGCTTTAATGGAAGGATACTATATGCTTTAAAAAACGAGAGAGTTTAGGGGTCTATGCAGATTTTTACTGATCAATGTGTTCATCTCTTATTCAGGCTTGATGATTTTGATCTAGTATTTGAGGTGACCATCATCTATGCTTCTAACTTCGAGTCCCAAAGGTCTAAGTTATGGAATGATCTATACAGTATCAATAGTATGATGGTGAATCCTTAGATTATTGTTAGGGACTTTAATTGTGTTTTGTCTCCATCTGAAGCTCAAGATGACAAAATTAACCTTTCCAAATTGGGCAGTAGGCTGGAAAGGGTAATATCAAAGATTGATGCCATTGGTTTGAGATATTCAGGCAATATATTCTCCTGAAGTAATAAGCAGAAAGGTGATGCACTAATCAGGAAAAAGCTTGATAGGGTCATATCCAATCAATTATGGTTGAGGCCCTTTCTAAATTTTGATATACTATTCAAATCACCATTATTCTTAGATCACTCCTCCATGGAGATCATAGATATCTTCACTGAAAGGAAAACAAGTGAGCCTTTTATATTTTTGAAGTTCCTGTCCAGCAAGGATGGTTTCATTATTGAATTGGTTAGTGAAGCATGATTCGGTGATGTCTATGGTTATAAATCTCATCAGTTCATGAGGAAGGTTCATGCTTTAAAATCAAAACTTAAGATGTTTATAAACATAGGAGCTCTTCCAATATAAAGGGGTTTACTAAAGGCTTAGGAGGATCTAAGGGAAGTTTAGCGGACTTCCTAACTAGCACCTCATAACCCAAATTTGCAGTATGAAGAAAATAGGAAATTGTAGGAGTATATCAAGGCTCTTGAATATCATAACTCAAAGTTGATGCAAAAGGCAAGAAACTTGTGGTTAAAGGAGGGTGATTCTAACTCAAAGTTCTGTCATAACTCCATCTTAGCTAGGAGAAACTATAATAAAATTATGAGTTTGCTTGATTGTAATGACCAATCGGTTACTAATTTTTCTTTGAATCAAATGATGGTTACCGAATTTTATATAGATCTACTAGCTTCAAATAGGCCTGGAAAGACTTACCTGTATGATTTGTTTGATGTCAATCGGTCACCTCTTGCACTAATATGGAATCGTTGTATTTTCCTGCTACAGTTAGGAGATCAAGGATATTCTTTTCTCTTTAAATTCGAGGAAAGCACCTAGTCATGATGGATACAATGCCTTTTTTTCAGTACATATGGAACATAATTGGAATTTTTCTTGTTGCAGTGATGCAAGAATTCCTACATTTAGGTAGGATGTTGAGAGAGAAGAATACCACATACATTTACTTTATTCCCAAAGTTCTATAAGTTGTCTTCCCAAATAACTTCAGACTTGTGTCTTGTTACAACATAGTTTATAAGGTGCTAGCGAAATTGCTGACAAACAGACATATAGTTCCTCTTATCTCTGTGATTCATCAATCTCAAGGTGCTTTCATTCATGGTAAACCAATTTTTGATAATATCCTACTAGTTGAGGAGCTAATAAAGCATTGCAACTCCAACAAATCAATCAAAGGTTGTGCTACAAAAATAGATTTCTCTAAGGCCTTTGACAATACCAATTAGAGTTTTTATCTCTACCAGTCTGGAATGATTTGGTCTTCTTTTTAGATTACGGAGTGCATCATAAAACTTCTTATCATGTGTCTTTTAAATGGATCTCCCATCAAGCTCTTTAAAGGCTTTAATAGGATAAGATAGCGTGATCCTCAATTACCATATTTGTTTACAATCTATATGAAAATTTTAAAAAAAATTATCAAATATAAAACTTTGGAAAATTTAGAATTCTCCTATCATCATAAATTTTAGGTATTGTAACTCACTCATTTTAGCTTTGCTGATGATTTAATGATTAAATATTGTAGATTAAAAGTTAATATCAATCTTGTTTAAATCCCTCACGAAGTTTTACAGAATCTCTGGTTTGAAAGTTAACTTCCTAAAAAGTAAGATGTAATTTTCTTGGAATGTCACTAATACTAATAATCTGCATGAGATATTTAGCTTGAATATCTAAAATCTTCCCTTCAAATATTTGAGGTTACCTCTATCCTTTGAGAAGTTAAAGTGCTATGATTGCTTAATGTTATTGGAAAGATATAAAAGTAAGATTAATACTTATCAAAACGTATTTCTTTCTTAAATAGGGAGAGTTCAATTAATTATTTCAGTTCTAAACAACCTAAACTATCATTAAAGCTCACGCCTGATTCTTCCAAAGAAAATCATTAAAGATATTGAAAGATGCATGAAGAATTTCCTCCATTATGGAAAAGCAGAAGATTCCAAAGGGAATAAGGTGAAATGGGACTATCTTTGATGGAGAAAGCAAGAAAAAGGCCTGGGACTGGTTTCTTTTCAGCTAATCCAAACCAAGATAATTTCCAAAAGAATTTGGAGGGTTATAAATGATAGAGAAGCTTTATAGAGCAAATGGATAAATGTCTACTACTTGAGCAATTCCAATTTTTGGCAATTGGAACAGAAGATGGAACATTCTTAGACGTTTATCAACATTTTAAATATAGATACAATATGTAACACATTACTTGAAACTGCTAATCACATGTTCTTCAAATATAGGTTTTCTTCTACAATATAGGCAAGGATGCAGTATAAAATGAATTTGGTTTGATCTGAAGATGACTGGGGATATATTTTGGTTTGGGCTGAAAATCTCTATAAAAGGATTGGAGAAGATAGGAAATGGATGAGTCTAATGGTAACTTATTCTGTCTATTCGATTTGGTTTGAAAGAAACCAAGAATCTTGAGGGACGTTCACAAAAAAAAATATGTTGTTGCAAATATGACTTTTTGTTGGGTTAAATACATTTTGATAACCAATCAACTTACTGATAGTCTAAGTTCTTTTATGAAGCATAATTGGGATATGGAGTACCTAAGCCTTGTCTGTTCTCGATTAATTCTAGCTTTACTATGAAGACTGGTTTCCTAACTTGATAGTTTCATAAATTTGTTCCTATATTCTTATAATTGCCATGATTGCTAGAGATATTTATTTATTTATCTTTTAAAAAAATAAATGGAAAGGGAAAAAGAAAAAAATCAGTATCCCCGAAATGAGTGTGAAGGAATAATTAAAAGAAATTAAATTTCGTCAATTCATATTCAACTAAAGTTGGTTTCTCTATAGGATGATATAATCTCTTCAGTGAAATTCTAGTCCATCCAACTCGTAATAAATTTGGTTGAAAACAATCTATTCTTAATAAGAATTATTCATATACTTTAAATAAGAAAAAATGCTAGTTACAGAGATTAAGGGATGAGTAAGTTATGTTTAAGGTGAGTTAACTCGTGAACCAATCTTATACTTTAGCTTTGGTTTTATATTTTCCCTAAGTGAGAAGATTATATCTAATCATCTACTTCAACTAAGCCGTTTAGTCCAGTAAGAGTATTATGTTTGTTTCTTAAAACTTTCAAAATTTGGCACAAATTATACGTTTAAGTATTGAGATATTTACTCGAAGAATATCAAATTTATCCTTTCTTCTCTTTACAAAAAATGTTAATTGATAAAAGTATACTAAATGTGTCATAGATTAATATAAGTAAAATACTATGATTCAATTGATTGAAAATATATACTTTCATAATTTCACAATAAATGAAACACATGGCCTATATCCCCAAAATTTTGTTTGTGCAAATATCTGCACAATATTGAATTTACTGTAAAAATATAATTTAATGCTTATCTTGAAGATCACATCCTATATGCTCTTTAAATTGTAATATAGTGAATGCATACAAATTTTTCTTATAAAGAAGATTTTCTTAGATATAGAATGTTTTATTATATTGACATCACTATATTTGATGAAATTTGTGCTATAGTATTTTTAAAATGTGTATTCTTTATAATATAATTGTTTATTTATTATTCTGACATGATAAATCATATTAATAGGAAATATGAGAGTACTTAATAGTAAACTAAACAAAGGATGATAACATGATTTTGAATTTTAAAGGCATTAACAATTAAGTAGGATTCGTCGTGTTGTTCTGATCAATTTTTGTTTCTCTATCAGGTTTTTCTGAAACTAGGCTTCCATTCACGATGCACTGTAACTGGGGAAGAGGTTGTATGTATGCTCCACGACATGACATGATATGAAATATTTGAGGAATGGAAACATGCAGATAGCAAAATGAACAATGCCTGAAATTAATGTTATCCTTAGAGCCAAGGTAGAGAAAACTTCTGAATTGGAGTACCCGCACCAAGAATTTGTGATGATGGTTGGCCTCTCCCTTGAGAGAGATGGTCGATACTTTGATGAGATGCAAGAAGCTTGTCCAGAAACGACCAATCACCGGTAAATCTTTCTGGTTGCTGCGCCGGAGCACAACTATTAGACGATGAAGATGTCAGCCTCAATAAATTCTGCGAGCACCCAATCATATCCATGGTGTTCAAAGAGACGGGTGATATGAAGGAAAGACCACCCGCCGCTGATTCAGGACTAAATAACTGCGGTAGATGCATGGAACCATCAAAAGAACAGTCATAAGGTGCTTGCATATGGTTTTTCTTTGTCTCCTGTACTGCAACAGAAGAAGTAGCTCCATCCTTCATGTGAATAATGTAATCTTCTTCTTCGGTGCCTTCATGAGGTATATAACTTCTAGCTTGATTCTTCTTCTTGAAAACCCTGCAAACAACCCACCCATCTTCCTGCTAAATAGCCATAGAATTGTTAATTAGTATCAGCTACTTTATGAGAAAAAGAGGACACGCATCGTGAGTTGTATATCTTGCTACCTGAATCTCGGAATTGTCGTCATCTAGGCGGTACTCGTGCATGATCCAGTCAGTCTTTTGTCCATGAGGAGCACGTCCAGTGTAGAAAACTAGGGTTTTCCTCATGCCAATCCGTTTGGCGTTGCTTAGGTAGATGGCTTTGTCTCTTCCTGTTGCTTTCCAAAAGCCAGCAGTTGTTGCACGATTTGTTCTTGTTCCCGTAGGATATTTCTTGTCTTTGTGACTGAAGAAGTACCACTCGTTTTGAGGGCCTGACCCGATTCTGCATTTTTCTGAATTCCCACGATGTTTATATTAGAAATTAGTTCGTGATCATCAACCAAGAACGATACATTTAACATATAATTGAAACATTGTATATAATCCACATGACCACCAAATTGATAATCTGAAATTGATCTTTACTTATTAATGGGACGAGATATGTATAAATAGGTAGAGAAAAGAAGAGCGGGGAAACATTGATCAAAACCTTTGAGGTCCCATGGCTCAAGTTTATTGAGATCCACCTCCCTGATAACGTCGAGCTCAATTGCTTCGTAAGAGACTTTCTTCCTCAAGTAATAGTACAGGAGTTCCTCGTCTGTTGGATGGAACCTGAAACCTGGTGGAACTGATAGCTGACCGTTTCCAGCCATCACGGATCTCTTGTTCTGAATCTGCCTGTTGACCTGGTGGAGGTACACTATAGATCAGAACGACGAATGGAAGTAACGTGCACAAAAAGTAGCCAACCCGTTTCTATAGTGAATCAGTGATCATCATCATTTAAGACCCGATACTTAAATTTTAAACATGTGATTCACAATGTTTTGCAGGAACCTTAAATCTAGGTGAAGAATTTTAGTTTCTAACCCGCTAAGAATATACAGGTTTATGTGTCTGCAAAATACAGTCCATACACAAGAGTTCTTGCATAGAACCTTAACCTACATACGTTTAACCTCACCCTGATATTTATTTCGTAGTAAGCTTGAGACCTACTGTATATCAATAAAGCTGCCAGCAAGGTATGCAAGATTTTGTGGTGTTATCTCAATTTTCAGTAGGAGTTGAATCTCAGTTTCTGTTAAAAAGAACGCTTCTTTCTTTTATCTTGTTACATGCATGTTGTGATCATATCTGATATATCGTAGATTAAATACCTTGAAATGGAAGTTGAAAGCAGATAACTGATGTCAAATTAAAGCCAAAACTTCTCGTATAATCAAGTCTGTCTTATACTAACAATCAATCATATAATCTTGACGGAAAATAATGCTTTCCAACAAAACGAAGGAAAAGGGTTATAAAATGGGAAGATGAAGGAAGTAACAAACCTTTTCTTCTTTTGCAGAGAGCTGGGAAGTGATCCTTGTTAGCTGCTTCGAGGTACGTACGTAGTGGGATGGGTTTTAATTATTAAGAGACTCTTTCTGGAGTAAGGGACTGAGCGATGTGGATCAGCGAAAACTGCACAAAGTTTAAAGATGACAGAAGGCCGAGGATAGGAACAGAAATAAAGGAAAATATCGCAATTAAATAATAACAATAATAAAGAAAGAGGGAGGTGATTTTTATACATGCATAGCGTAGAGACTAATTGCATGAAACTGGTAGTGAAGAAGGGTATGTGGGAAATAATGTCCGTTGAATGGGAGACCTTGGTCCTAAATATCGCCTCACTAGAATGAAGAAAATCTGCTTAACTGTCAATTACTCATGTAACAACAACATACACTTGCAAATAAATATATATTTGTCTTTTTCTTCTTCTTCTCCCTTTCATCCGCTTTTTCAACAATTTTACACACATTTTGGCTATGCTCTAGACTCAGACCGTCCAACTCTGAAATTATATTATTTCTGTCATTCTTTTGTTCTGCATTTTTATTCCCCTCCTTTTGTTTTTATCTTTTAATTAATTTAGCACAATGTAATGCAATTATAGGTTCATTGCGATCCATCAAAAGTAATTATTTTAGTACCAAAACACTATTATCTTGATGAATTACACGCCAACATCTACCAGCATCTTTTATTCTCTGATTCAGAATGACCAAACGAGTGAGTCAAACCCACACTTTACGAGACCTTGGTGATAGACAGCTTATGCCTATCTGCTCAACTAAACCAAACCTCCTTGACATTTTTGGTTGTGAAAAGACTCAATAATTGTTGCACAACTACTCTATATGTTGAATTAATGCTAAATGCTATTGCCACTTGGTTTATCAAATTATGGGGAATCCGTAAGTAATCCCATTGTTAAATATTTATTAGTATCACAGCTTTCACATGCATTAACCGTGCATCTAATTCCATCGAGAAAGGAGAAGAAAACGTAATTACATGATGTAATTCCATCACAAAGGACGATGACTAATACCAATGAAATTCGTTTCCTCAATTAGTCAGTTGATCGCATGAGATTCAGTGCAAGTGTGCATAATAGACCAAAGAACGACCCAAAGGGTATATTTCTTTTTCTTTTATACATAAAAATAGGACCCTCTTAGGGCGAAGATGATTCGAATACTTAGTCATTTTTAATTCAGGTTTGAACCTCCAACCTCAATCTTTTAGAGTGGGAGGGAATTACCACCAAGTTTCTATTAGACATTACCACTTGACAATTTTCATTGCCATTATCAAATAATCAGTGTCAAACCAAGAGATAAACCTCGATAGGGTGCTTTATCACCCAAACTTTCTTCTATTGTATATTTGCTTCTAAACAATGTATCATTAGTTAGCTTGTTCTTTTTAAATTTTCCCTTTAACTAATTTAGGGTTTCAGATTGTTTGAATGAATGAGTAGACGTACGAAAGAATTTAAAGGAATATAATTTTCTTCTCCCTTTTTTTGTGAATTTTGAACTCACAAGTCCCCGATTAAATAGTCAACTCACTCAAAAATTAGGCCTTTCCTCTGAAAACAACCAGGAAAACAAAGTGCACGTACAGCTATCTCATATATTATTATAATGGATATGAAAAGGCTAAGAAACTGTGAATTTGGGCTGTTTGGAGGGTATAGACGTACATGCACTCTGTGAGAAAAACAAAGAGCAGAAAGTGTGTAGCATCTTCACGTGCTGATCCAACACATATTACGCCATTCAAGGTCTCGGTTGGATTGATTTGGATATAATAAGAACAGCCAAACCAATACATGCACAACTCGGGATTGGTTTTTGCATTTCCCTTTCTCGAAGGGATTCTCACGCAACCTTAATCTCTGTACATTTGGTGTAATCAGTCTATATATCACCAATTGTACGCAGTAGTAGCTGTGATTCCTGGTCAAACACGGTGAAGCAACATCAAAATTATGGCACGCTGTATATATAAGAAAAATGGTTCCCATAACATGCATGCATTTATTTTTACATAACGTAAGAACTAGCTGGAGTGCCGTCGCCTTTACGAACGCTATAAAGCATGCATGTGCCCTTCTGGTGTGTAGCTTAGTTAGGAAGGAAAATTAAGTTTGGATAGTCCCACGAAGAAGCAAATAATAGCTAAAATGACAAAAGTAAGTACTGTAAAACAGCGTTACATCCTGAAAATAAAAACCCCAAAACGCGAATTCCTTTTGAATGAATTAAACCTGAAATTTCATAGTCCATCAACTATACGCCAAATTGACACTTAAGTTCATATTTGTTGCAGGTTATCACGTCTCACATGCTGCATTTCGATCTTTGCTTCTTCTTTACTCTTAGTCTTCTTCGACCTTTGATAATAAATAAAACCAAATACATGAAAAGAAAAATAATTAAACAACGAGGACAAGAGAAATAAATAATCTAAGATATGGACTGTATCTTATCTTGAAGAATCCTGAATATTTTTAAAAATAAGATAGAGCGTCTCTAGCATATTAATCTAGCACACAAAGAGAAGTGAAGAGAACGGAGAAAGGAGAAAAATAAAATTTTAAATTAACTAACCCCTCTGAAAAAGCAACATCAACCGTGACAGGTATGTGTTTATGTACAATTGAACCACAAGTGGGTCATAGGAATATGTGAATAACCGATTCTGGAGAAACAGATTACATAGTATGTGTTCCTTTTTTCCTTTTCAACCATACTAAATCAATGAAGAATATGTTTGTGAATATGCCAAATGGCACCAAAGCATCACTGACTCATATTAGTACTCATATTTGATCAATGCGTACCATCTTTTTCCTTTAATCTTATTTCCGCAAGTAAATTAACAACTATACTTCCTTTTGTTCCTCAGTCAATCACAATACTGCTCGATACAGGATCTGAAATGTTGAAGGATGATTGGCTTGGGTGAGAAAGTTCAACGGCTTTACCACTTGATGATACCTGTAGGGAAACATGAAAAAAAACGTCTGTTATATCTTCTGTTGGCTCTGAATCATATTCCTTACTTGTGATTCCACATACTTGTTCGTCTTTAATTAGTCTTAAATAGTGTTACTGCAAACAATTTATGGCATTAAAGACTAAATCATTTGTTAATGTCAAGGTTACAATTGATGAAGGCTGTAGACAGTTTTATTACTGTTAACAAAGGTATGGTTTGTGCAATTTGCTACTTTCCTAAGCAGAAAAGAATGCCTTTTGGAACAAGTACTAGCTATTCTAACATTTGCTTCGGGATGGTACACATAGATATCTGGGACATTATGGAAGCTGCTACTTATGCTGATGAGAAGTATTTATTGAACTTGGTAGACGATTATAACAGAGGGACTTGAATTTATTTGATGAAAAGCAATGAGAAATTTAGTGCACTATTGATCATTTTTATATAGAAAACTTTCTATACTGTAAGCATATGGATTATAAATTGTAGTACAAAAGGTATTGTAGTACAAAAGGTATTATTTAACATCCTAATAATCTAAATTAACATACAAGATAATGAAATATACGAAATGAAAAGAAAGAAGAACAAGTTGTGTCTTGGTCTAAAAATCTGCAAATTCTAGAGTTTCTCTTAATGTCTCCTATTTGATCTTCTTTGAATCTTATAGTTGCACCATTTTGTGGGAATTTTTTCTTATCCTTAAATACTTCTTGAGGCTTCTAGGATCTTTTTAGAGTTTCTTAACCTAATTTGGTTCCAATAATAACCCTGAAACGTTAATAATACAAAACTTTCGCAAGCTAGAAAAGCTGAAATTTGCTCTCTATCATGCCCCCACGATTGTGATCTGCTTCTATGCTTCTATGCTTCAAATTCTTCCTCTTTTCTTCAGTTTTCTTATTTCCATTCACTCACAAACACATCAACCACCCCTTTAAATACAAAATTAAGATCAAATTCATGTTCTAAACCAATCAAACAATTAAAATACATAAAACAACTATCAATAACACATTTCTAAGCCCTAAACACATGATTATCATTTAAGAGAAAACTTAAAAGTACACTTAAATACCTAGAAAAAAAACTATAATCTACACCTATCATGCACCAGTTTTACAAGTTTGTAGTAACATAGTTTCATACCTTAGTTAAGTGTATCAGGAAAGATCAAGGACAAAAGTTCAAAATGAATAAATGAGAATTATCCATCAAACTCCTCAGCAAAATAATGTAGTAGAAAGGAAGCATCAACATATGCTAAATGCAAGTTGGGTTTCAAAGATTCAAGCATAGTTGCCAATCATTCCTGTGGCAGTTGTTTATGTAGATGAGTTGATAAATGTTGCCACGATATCAGTATTCAATGATTCAAATAGTACTTGCATGAAAAGTTTTATAGTAAAGATGGTAAAAAGTGTAAATTTGATTTTAACATTCTTATTAAAGTAAAAGTGATTATTGAAGATATTTGTTTTGTCTCTTAACATTTATGTCAAAATTTTTATTAGACCATAGTATTTGAAAACATATAAAATTATACTAATATTTAAAAAATGTTTAAAATAACCCTCCAATTGACATAATTGTCAAGGTTGCATTAATTATAAACTATGCTAGCATGGTATTCTTTTTAAATTTAAAAGAGGCATGGTATTCTTTTTAAATTTAAAAGATCTGTGTGCTACGTCAACAATTAGTGTAGACTCAAAAAAATAAACTTCTTAACGTCCCCAATTTTAAGGGACCATCTCAAGCTAAAGAACTTTTAAATACTTTCGAACTACCTTAAGCTCGAGATAGAAATTAACCTCTAATCATGCGAGATTTATCTTTGGCATCTTCTCCTTTGTTAATCGTGAAATGTTCTCCTTTATTGATGCCAGAGAGCCCTAATTGTCTACTACAATTTTGTTTGGCTTGATTTCTTTATAGCATGGAGAGAACATCATGTTCTCTTATGTTTCTGTTGTCTATCTTTATAACATGAACACAACATCATGGTAGGTCCCTACTATTGTCTCTAATTTTGTTAAATTAAGCATAAGTGTGATCTTTACATATGTTTCTGCATCATGTTTGAACAATATCTAGTCTCAAGCACTAAATTACGTGGTCCTTCACAAATTTGTACTACTAAAAACAATTGTTGGTCTACCTGATCTTAATAAAGCTTCTTTTAGATTGTGGCTTACTATAGCTATAACTCCTTTAAAAAATATAAATATTATCAAATAAATCTTGACTTGCATAAATAGAAACATCTCATTACTATCGTGTTAAAAAAGTTAACACATGTACAAACATGCATCTAGAGGCTTAGTCATTTTTACCTGATGTCTGTCCTCAAGAAAAGTAGGAAAACCTAATTTTAGATGACATCAAAACCAAAAATTAATCCTAAAATGCTCACTTACGTCTTAAAAAATACATTTGTTTATTTGAGTCAAACTTTTCTAAACAAGTAGGTTGCATGTGTTTATTCAACCTGAGATGGAAATACTTTCTAATCTATGAGTTCAAATTCAAGGATATAAAGATAGATACTAATTTACAAACTAATAACTAGAATACAAAATCCACAATTCTTACTATTTAGTAAGCACAAGTAAGCTATAATTATATACATGTTAATGTTAAATTATGGCAGTCATAATCATGTGTCATGGATCTATGAGAATATTTGTTAGGTTAAAAAAAACAATTTCTTTAGTTTGCAATCTACATCAGTCAGATAATATTCTTCAAAAAATGACTCTGTGCTCTTCAATAATGTAGATAAAATTGGAAAGAATTCCTATAATTGACGTTATAAAATTTCAATGACATTATAATTGACATTATAAAATGAGATTTCTTTTATCAGTTGTGATAAGTACAATTTTTGCTCATTGTCGTAGTCTACAAGTTACATGTATAAGGAATTATATTATATTTAATATTTTCTAATGACTGTAAACATGTTTACAATGGCTTAATATAAAAAATAAGGTTAGTTTATAGTAGGAATTTCACATCAGAGCGTGAGTTGAAATATGTGGATGGGGATACAAGTATCTTTGCAAATGTTTACTTTAATCATATTAACTATAGGCAAGCATATGAGATAAGAATGGATTTAGGGTAGATAAGAAAGGATTTAGGATGCCTTCAAATTAACAAGGCTTATTACAAGGTACCATGTTTCAAATTCATCGAGTCATTGAGACTTATTAAAACAAACGAAAGTTGTATTAGGCTTACAAATTTTACGAAAATTCACGAATTGGTTGATATGTGTGTAACTTATAAGTTAAATACACCCAATCCCTGCACTTGACATATACCTATAACTAGAGGAGAGGAGCTCAGTGGGGAGGACGAGGAGAGTGGCGATGAAGAAGAAAGCAATGGTATTAGGGTGGATTATGTCACTGAAGATCTAAAAGTAAAATTGATGAACAAATTAGTGACTAGGATGATGAATAGGTTAGTGATGTGAGAGTTGATTTTCAATTAAGAATTTTGGATAATTATCAATCAATTGAAAGTAATTCAACATACTATAGTAATTTTATTAAAAGTGATGAATATCCAAGTGAAAAGGACCCATGTGAAGTATTTCAAATACCAAGTACAAGTATTAGGCATAATCCAACTAGTTAGACACCATATAGTAGAGATTGGGAATGGAGTTTGATAATCCAAAAAAAAATTGAATTGCTATTGTAGATTATGTAGTACAAATAAAATAAAATATTAGGTTAAAAAATTGAAAGCAATAAGATTTGGAAATAATGATGGATGCTTATAGGAGTTATATATTTGATATGAGAAGAACAAAAGTATTTCAAAGTGAAGATATAAAAACTTTATTATAGTTGGTTTCAAAACTAACAAATCAAAATTGGTTATTATTAAGTTTCTGATGAGAAATTTTATGGATAAAATTCTCAATAATCCTAGTACTTTTACAACAAAATAGTTAAAGAATATATGAAGAAATTGAACATATTTATCTTATGAGACATTTTAAAGATAAAATTCTCGATAAATAATCGAAATAGCTTGGCGTAAGTTTGTGTCAAAGTGAATACTTTTTGGAAGTTATTGGAGACAACTGGTCTATTGGATTGTAAGACGAAGGCTTCATATATGTGCACTTCTGCGAAGCTTTCTAAGAATAATAATGGAGATATTTGACAAACAGATTATCAGCTGTTTTTTAATTTATTGACTAAAAGTTAACTTTTTGATTATCTTAAAAAGTTGTTGATGTGCTTGGTGAATGACTTATTAGTTAACTTATTTAACCTTAATAAGTTGATTTCTAAAAGCTTCATAAGAGGAGCTTTTGGAGTTATCTGTTTGCCTAATGACAATATTATCCTTCACTTTACTCTCTATTCTTGCTCTGTGTGCTTTCAAAGTTAGTTTTTTTATCGTATAATTATGTCGTGAAATTTGGAAGAATAATAAAGGGGTTAATTAAACCTTTTAATCTTTATTTAATTTTATAATATTATTTTACATTTAAAACTATCATAATATTAAGTTTTTGAACATAAAGAGTCACATCAAATTAATATTTTTAGTATATAACTACTATATATCGTA
>JANZXR010000002.1:19438682-19452779 GCA_027575705.1 Erythroxylum echinodendron | reverse complement strand
CAAGGAGGATATAAGAATATAAGTATCCTCTGTGATGACGTCACAACACAGAGGCAAGGAGGATTTAAGAGTATAAGCATTGTCTGTGACGAATCAGAACACAAAGGAAAGAATGGATGAAGAGTATGAAGGATGAGTAGAGAAAAATATAGACGATAGAGTATAGAGGAAAGAATCGTCTATATTAATGTACACAGACGAATGGACTGTGTTATTGATAGCACTATCGTCTATGTTACTGTACATAAACGAAGTAAAATAGAGAGGACACGTATCGTCTGTGTTACTGTACACAGACGCATTGAAATAAAGAGGACATGTATCGTCTGTATTATTGTACACAGACGAATTGAAATAAAGAGGATACGTATCATCTGTGTTACTGTACACAGAGGAATTAAAATAAGGAGGACACGTATCATCTGTGTTACTATACACAGATGAAGTAAAACAAGAGGATACGTATCGTCTGTGTTACTGTACACAGACAAAGTAAAACATAGAGGACTCGCATCCTCTGTGTCACTGTTTATAGACCTCAGACGATAGATTCTCAGTCAATTGAGGGTCAACCCAGAAGATAAAAGTCAACCACAGAGGATAGAACACAGAGTATAGAATACAGATGATAGATTAAGGACTAAGAATTATTAGGAGTTAAGAAGTACTGGGGTGAAGTGTATCTTCTGTGTTACTGTTCACCCGCACCTTCTGTCCCAAGGTTGAACTCTCAGGAGATAGAATCGACCTTCGAGGTCTTCATGGAAGTTAAGAAGCTTGAAAATATCTTTCCAACCGTATAAAGGATACCCCAAATTGATTCCCCTAGAGAAAGATATGACGCCCGAAAGATATCATCTGTGTTTCCCAGACTTCGTCTGTGATACTATTCACACTATTGTCTGGGTTTCACTTATATCTTCTGTCTCATGGTTGACCTCTCAGAAGATAGAGTTGATCTTAGGGTCTTCAGGGGGTTGTAGACCTTGGAATTGTCTTTCAAACTATATGGAGAATACCCCAAACCGATTACGCTAGAGAAAGTTATGAAGATTGTAAGATATCGTCTGTGTTAGGGTTCACAGACTATCGTCTGTGTTACTGTTCACAGACTTCGAAATAGATAAAGATGAGACGATAGAAATAAGACGATAGAAATCAGACGAAGGGAAGCCAAAAATGAGACACAAGCAATGAGACTAATAAAAGGGGAGTTTTAAGAGGATAACTCGAAAGTGATCAAGGTGTTATCTCTGGAAGATAATTTACGTAGTAAGACTTTCTGTATGTATGAAAGTAACAAGTGTGGTATTAGAGGAAATATGAATAATCTGGTAAGTCTGAGTTAGGCTCCGCAAGTGGGTTCTGACAAATTTAAATACACATTCCCTATTTGTTATTTATCGCTAAACATCTTCACGTGTTCGGTGCTTTTCCTTTATTAGTCCCAAGTCTACAGTGATGAGAAAATTTTATTATCTTGCTCAGCTATGAGGGAGACCCCTGAAGGGGTTCCTAAATCCTGCCAAATGCATCCATAACTTACCACCTTGTTTTACAAATTTTATGACAAAGGGCTTAGCCAAAATCTTAGCATTTAGTAAGATTAAAATTATGTTTTTCATTCAACCATTAAACAACCATTGAACAATGTCCATGATTTATACATTTTGTCTTCTTTCCATTTAAATAACTTATATAGTATATACATACTATTTTCCTTACATTGAACCATTGAACTATGTACAACATACATGTTGCCATTGAACAACAATTAAGCCATTTATATAGCAACTACAAGTTACCAATTAATAACCATTGAACAACATACTTAAGGTATGGATATATATGTTGTTTTTCTCTCTATATACCATGTTGTTTTTCTCTTCATTTAACCATACAATCAGCTCAACATTTACACGATTAGCAAGGGAATTCATGTAACCAACTTAAGCATTCTCGTGACTAGCTAAAGAGGAAAGACAAAAGTGGTTTAACATACGTCAAATCAGGTGGTAGTGTGCTATACATTTTTTTTCTAAACATAGCTAGCATTGATGACGATTTTATCCACATTTTCTAGCTTAATCATCATGCTGAATTTATTTCCTAAAGGTAATAACTTGGAAGATATATGTGTGAAGGGAGCAGTTGCAATTATTCATCATCAATTCTGGTCCAAAAGAGGGCTAAAACTTTGGTGGAATGAAGGTGGAGCAACTCCTCCATCATCTTTGTTCATGTTACACATTGAAGAGGGTTGTCCAACACGATAAAAACTTAATTTTCAACAGTTGTCCGTCATGTTAACTCTCACCCATTATATTAACTCTCAACATCTTTGTTTAATTAAGCCATTAAATTCTTGTATCATCCACAACAATTCTTGCCTCCTATATATAACAAATTGTTTTCATTTTTGTCTCACCAAGATGACACATGTCCATACCATATATTGGCCTCGCTTGTAACGAATTTTATGTCCCTCACATCTACTCCTTCATAAATGTGACAACATAAGGTTTTCTACATTCTTGTTCCAAAATAATGAGAACTTCTTCATGTACATGACAGCTGCCACTTAAGGCTCATTCACATGTACATTTATTCTTTCTTGTCCAAAATAATTAAATGGTTTAAGAAAAATCTGACCAATTTCGGTAGAAATTTCATGTCCAATTAATAACATGTTACACCTAAACATATCAACATATACGTTGGATTGATTTACTTTAAGTATCCATAATTATGACTGATTCTCTCACGCTTGGTTTACTTGGTTTATGTCAATATGTCCTTATGTTTCAGCCAAAAAGTGCTTCAAATTTACTCCACAATAATTTAAAACAAGATCAATCTTGATCTGTCGTAAATCCATCCGTTCGAATTTATTTTTGTTCCATTTCTATACCAGTCAACTCTAATATTTTTTGAGTATCATTTGACTTTAATACTTGTCATTCAAGGTTGGGTTCCTAATTAACCTTTTAGAAAAATAAAATTTACATTCTCCCGAAAACATCATTCATACAAAATGAAATTTTATAGACATGTGAAAAGAAAAGTTTGAGGTTTTACACTTGACTCCTCCATTAATGTTCTTATTTAATGGATAACACACAACTCTATGAGTTTCATAATGAAATATTGTAGGAGAATGTTATTAGACACACTGAACCTGATACTCAAACAGTAGTATAGGTTAGTCTAGTAATTAATCTTAAGTCTAGCTCACTCCTTTATTCTTTAGCTTGCCGTAGGAGGTAGATTATCCATTAAGGATTCACTCAAATTCAATGTAACTAACATAAATTATAAGCTATACACTGACAACAGGAACATGTTAATAACCTGTACTTTAGATGTAACTTTTCCTCCTAGTTATGGAATAAGTTCTTAACTTACCTTGGAATTTTCTGAAAGATTGGCCAAAAATAATTTAGTGAGCCTTATCTCAAAATGAAAGCAAAAGGGAACAAAAAATGTTTAAGATATACTTTGGAGCTTTAATTTACTATATCTAGAATGAAAGGAATAATATGTTATATGGTGCAGCTACTACAAAAATTGATGTTGCTTATTAGAGGATCATAATACATATAAAAGTGGTTGCTTTATTTAGGAAATTACAAGAAGCATCAACAGTGAAATGAAGAACAGGTGGTGCCTTTAACCCTTACAAGTCTCTTTCACTTATTTAATGCTTATGGTATATTCTTATATATTGGTGCTTATGCATAGGTACTTTTGGGTATTGTTTGGGAGTTTGTACAAATATTTATTCTTTAATGCAACTTACTTATCTTACAAAAAAAAGTTTATAAATGATTCATATAATCTAAATAAAGTTTTTTATATATACAAAAACCTCAGTATGTAATGTCGAGTCTTCCTTGCTGCAATTTTTAGAGTTATAGCTGGAATTGTCATATTTCCTACATTTCAGCACTTATCTTTTCTAAGAGAATTTGTTTAGATTTTTCAATATCTTAGTCTCATTTGATCACCTCTTTTTTGTAATAATGGGTCTACCTAGCATAACCTTTTTAGGTAAAGGATGTATCACCTTTACATCAATTAAAGGATAAAAAATTTTACCCTAATAGGCTGTAAAATATGGTTATAAAAACTTAAGACCTAACCATTCTTATAAAATAAGTCTAAAAATTTCTTAACCATTTATTTTGAATGAAGAATTGTACTAATGGTATGTTTTCAAAGGCATCCATATAGGTTTCATACCTGATAACTATAGGTTTGTTATCTACCAATCTCATAGTATGTTTGTCATCACCCTTTAAAACTTCATAAGTACCATCTCTATTTCAGACTATTATTTATTATGTTGCATCTTTTTTTTAATCCTTTTCCAAAATTTTCACTATATTTAATATAATATATTACTTTCATCCGTCTACTAAATATCTCTTATGTATATGTCTCTTCATCAGCATGATTTTAATTATTTCAAATATGCTAATTATTGGCCTATCTCTAACTGAAAAGATCTACGTGTTGATAGTTTCACTCATGTTGTTATTAATTACAAAATATTTGGATTCAGAGGATCGGTAGCATCTTAACCATCTCTCCTGAGGATATTCAAGCAAGGTTAAAGTACATTCGGGCTTTATTTTATCAAGTCTCTTTAGTTACCTATTGAAATCTTCTACATAGTTAGACCAAGCATAATTCCAAAACTATTTTCTATGTTCCTTTCCCTTATAGTTCACATGCTAGTTGTGAGATATATATTTGTATAAAAGCATTATTTAATCTTTAATAATATAATTAAATCAATTATGACTATGTAAAGATGAAGATACCTTCTATTTATCATATATGACTGAAGCCATTTTACCACCATCCAATTCCAAATTATATGCTATTAGATTCATGAACCAAATCCATAAATTAATATTATTTATCTTTATAATAGCCTAAGATAATGGATACACTCCTTTGTCACTATTCCTATCTATCACACTTAATAATTGGCCTTAGAAATCTGTATTAAAAAAGCAATCATCTATCATAAAAATAGGTCTTAATTGCCTCCATCCTTTTTGCATGGCATCATAACAAATAAATAACCTTTGGAACTATAACAAAAGATAATGAATTATGAATATGATGTATAATAAAAAATAATGAAGTATTAATAGTAAGGATAAAAAAAATATAATGAAGTATGAATAAGATGTATAATAAAAACATAATGAAGTGTAAATAAGAAGTATGAAATTTTCAATTATCATTATTTGTAACAAGTGTCTTGATTTGTTAATAATTATAACTCCACTTTTGATATAGGAATATTTAACTTTAACTCATGTACATATCCTATAGCTTGGCATATTCATTAATAATATCTGTTGCACATTTTTTCTCAATCTTCTATTTTCTCTTCTATATATGCTTGAGTTAGCAAAAATGTTGAGTTTCTCTCTACACCCTTCAATAAAAATGTTTGGTTAACATACTAAGGTTATCAAGAATTCTATCCCTAAAATGTCTTAATAAGAACTTGGTATAAACTAATTTTGGTTTATAAATTTATACTTTGAAAATTCTTTTGATCTTGTCAAATCCAACATATAACTCCCAAAGGCATATATTAATACACCAACCTCTGATCCTATTACTCTCACTCTTTTTTAACCTTAAATTATATCTTGTTTACATTGCATAATTAACCATAACATTTTTAAATTCTTTTACAACTCCAAACTCCATAATCAATCTCCACTATTATGCCACACATGCGAAATTATGCCTAATACTTGAACTTGTTCTATGTAAAGCTTGACTTGGCTCCTCCCTACTAGGATATTCATCACTAGTAATCAAACTATCAAAGTCAGTTGAATCAATTTCAAATGCTTGATGGTCATATAGAATATCTGCATATAAATCATATTATACATATTCAACATATTCATCTACATGTTCCCCCATATGTTCATCAACATGTTCACCATGTTCATCCATATGTTTATTGTCATGTTCATTATTATTTTCATTAGCATCTTCATCACGTTCATCATCATCATAGGCACCAACATGTTCCTCTCTACTAGTTATAGGTAACATGTTAGAAGTGGGGAAAGGTTTGTTTAAATTATGGGTAACATACAAATCAACACTTCCATGAATTTTCATAAGGTTTACTAACCAAATATATCTTTGATTTAATTCAATAACTCTCATTAAAACCATATACCTTATAATATGCCTTATTAACTTGATGGTACCCTAAATCCTTCCCCAGCTCACGTATTTGCCTACAACTAATATAATCAAGTCAAAAATTTTAAATATAGCAATATTCCATGAACAAATTTAAATTCAAGTTCTAAAATGAACCTCTCACCATAAAAGACCTCTATATTGAGCCATTAGAACATATGCAGTAGCCATTAGAGAACACTAACAGTAGTGTGTCATTAAAAGCCTAATAGAAACATATAGTGCAATATTTAATGGTGATAGTTATAGTTTTTGATGCCAATAAATTGAGAAATAAAAATACTTGCTACCATAATTTCTACTTTATAGTTGATTTGAGTTATAAAAAGTTTACCAATTAAAATTGCCTTCACCATAAGGTATCCTTTTAATAACAATGTCATTCCTTTTGTCTTTTGGGAATGGTTATTTTTACACTTTGTTATGATAGGTTTCTTTTGTATTTCATGACACTAATTATCTTGGCTTATTTTTTCAAATTTTATAAATTACTTCTCTTCCTTCTAGTTAATGACATGGTTAAATGAACATAGTTGATTCTTCATATCTTATTGAATGTTGGCATCCTGGGTTAAAGTAATTTCTTATAATATAAAAAATTTTGATGCACAAACCCCTAATACCTAACTTAACAACATTAGTCCTAATTTCATTAATCTTTTGTAGCATTTTAATGTTATCAGCTTCTAACCCTTAATCGTCTTCTCTTTTATTATTTCTTCTCATTTAAATAAAATTTTAAGGGTAAGCCTTGGAGCAACTAGTAAAGTTGCTCCTTTGTGACCATAAGGTCACAGGTTGTAAAAATACAAAATAAAAGTTGCGTACATTATGACCCTCCTAAAATTCCCATAAAGCAGGGAGCTTTGTGCACTGGGTATGTGGACTTTGAATTTTATTTAAATAAAATTTTGCTATAAGGCCTAGTGGCTTGTGTTTTATTATTTTACCGTAAGAGCATAGTGTAACTGCAACAGGCACAGGTGAGTATGGGTCAATCCCATGAGAATTATCAGTTAACTGCCCACTACCCACTAACTTAGTAACAAGCTAGATCAACCATTATAGATGAATAAATAAAGAAAATAAAATAATTAACAAATATAAACACTAAGCTATCCAATGATCAAGATATATTAACTAATGAATTAAACAGATTTAAATTACATTTCCCTAAGACTTTACTATATTCAATTTCACCTTTGAATTAATGAATTATTCTAGTTCTCGAGCTAGTAGGAGTTTCTAACTTAGATTATGTTCCTTTCTGAGATATACAACCCTATTCAAAGGTTAATCAACTAAAATTTCTTTCGAGTTTAGAAAACTTAAGAATACTTTAATTTGTTCTACGAACCCTCTTGATAGGTTTTACCCTCACTTTCTCTCAAATAGCTTACACATAACTCTCATTGTTCACATTGTGATCTAAACATAAATTTCATCTCTCATATGTATAACATATATCAAATAATTAATCTTTCATTTTTGCTCCTTTGATTTAATCAATAGAACAATATGAATAAATCACATGAAAAATATAATTTCATTAAGTCAATGAATCAAAGTATATCATATCCTAAGTTCCTCTTACCTAAATCTATATCTTTGTTAGTTCATAATATATCACACAAAGAATATCAACACAAAAATAATAAAGAAAACAATAATAAGAGGTAATGTTCCTTAGTCTTAAAACCTCCAAAGAATTGTTGAAATCATCCTCTATGTTTAAAGAATGATAAAATCTTAGACCAAGACTAATGTAAAATAGCTTTAAAGTGACTTTAAATTATTTATTGGCCAAAAGAACTTCTCTTATTTTCCTCTGTCTTTCATTAAAATCCAAAGCCCTAATTTTTAATGAGCTACATGGTCCCGAACACGAGTCTACGTAACTAGTCGGGTCCTCTATAAATTTTTCTAAAAATAATAATGCCAACATGAATTCCTACGTATGAATGTTTAAGGTGCCGTATTCTTCTTGCAAAAGGCAACACAAGACAGGTATGGCATGCTGGAGAAACAAAAGTAACCACATCTTAACACAACCCTTAACGCGGGTTAGTGTTCTGTATTACTTCTCCAAATCTTCTAAATTTACTCCAAATCAACCTAAATCTTCCCTAATTTTGCTTATTTTCCTTTTATAAGTAGAAATAAATTTGGAATAACAAAACTTGTTAAATCAAGTATCAGGTCCTTTATAATCAATTGAAAATACAATAAATATACTATGAAAATAGTGGTAAAAATAATGTACATGGAGCCTACATCAACTTGAAATGAAAGGAAGGCGGCAGTGCAAAAAGCAACTTAAAAGAATTGTAAGTGATAAAAAAGATAATAGTACCGAAGAAGAGTTTAAATCCCATTCAAGCCATAAATTAGTTATATGTGGACTCATCCTGGGTGATGCGTATGATGTTGAATGTGTAATATGGATTTCCTTTTTTAATATAAGGATACTCCATGCTTTTGGTTCAAAGCTGGCCAAGAAGCGACGTCTTTTGTATTCTTCTAATGTCCTAACATCTCTCAATATTTCACTCTTTTTTATACAATGTATGTCCTTTTATAAAATTTTGATAAATACGGACGAGCGATAGTCTCCCATGTGCAACAGGAACCACAAGTGAGGTAGACCAAAAAAAACAGAGAGCAAGGAGGTAGAGATAAAATAGAAACATACATAACAATTAGACAAAAACAAATACAGATGCAAAATATTGCAAAACCAAACAATGTGAAATAAGTACTGCTAATTATCATAAAAAAAAAAGGCAGAGTTGAGCTGTGTAGAGATCAACAGTGAAGATGGTAGCTAACAAAGGTGAAGAGGGAGAACATGAACATTAGGGGTTTTATTAAGAATATTGGAAATTTTAGGGTTAGAGATAAGTAAAATTAAGGTTTGTTAATTGCGAGTTAATTGAATTATTTTATTAAAATTAGTAAACTAGTTTAATCAATTATTTAATTTTGGATATTAAAATATAAAATGACAGAAAGTTGTTGGAATTATATTTGTATTATATTTTTAATGTTTATGTAACAATAAGATTTAATTTGAATATTGTAAAACATTAAAATTCAACTTATTATCAATATCAACATTAGAGTTTTTTTTTTTTGCCAAAAAAACAATAAAAGAAGTAAGGGGGAAATTGGCAAAATGCATAAAAATGGTATACAAGTACAAGAATGATGAGAACTGACACGTTATTCAAGCACTTGCTAGGTCTGAGATAGGGTCAGCCTTCGCGTTGGCATCCTGATTTCTGAATCGTGTGATTGAGCTAAATTTTAACTTTTAGCAGCACGCAACGGCTCCATTACAGGGTTCTCAGACTAGGCATTTTGCTAAGGGTTTACCAGATTAATTGGTTCAAGTGTTTAAAGTTTAAACGGATTGAGAAGGCATGGGCTTGGTGTTGAACGAAGACGGAAAAAACAAAAATATAGAAACAAAAAAGAAATGGAAAAAGGACAACCTATTTGACCGTTGGGACCAACATGTGTGCCTCAGCTATCTCTGACTCTTGTCTCTTTCTTTGTTTTTTTTTGCCCTTTCTCAACATAGGAAGGCCCCCCACATTGCCTCTCGTACCCACCAATTAAAACAGTAGCAGGCTGCCCACCTACATATAATGACGAATATATACAAATTGTGCTTTTATTATAAGTTTTTTCCTCATAGATTTATGCATTTCTTGTACCATTGATAAATCATAAATGGGTTTAGTATTATGCGTATCCATTCCATAACAAAAACGAAATTGGGTAACGGCCAAATCCCACATCAACAACCACAATAGCCAAGTGCCCTTGTTATTGCACTCCAAAAACCAAGGCTCCCCTCATCCAACATTTGCTCGCAGTAACTTCCCAAAAAAAATATAAAAGAGTTCACTTGCACTAATGCATCTGTAAATATTTATTCTACGAACAAAAAAAATCAAAGATGATCTAGTACGCCTTGCTTTTCCTTCTTCTTTGTGTTCGTGCATGCAGATCATATCTTCACCGTCCATCTTCTGATCATCTTTCCACGTGATTCGCGGAAACCTTCCTGCTGTTTCTCTTTTTTCTCCCTCTATTTGTTTTTATTTTCTCCCACTTCTTTTCTTCGCTCTTTACTTTGTTTGCTCCATCTCTCCCTCCCTCCCTCTCTCACTCTCTCTCTCTTCATTTGAGTATCTACTGGGATTCTTTGAAGAGGATGTTCAGTGAGGTTGAATATATGGCTGTGTTTATATTTGTGCTTTTAGCAGTTTCTGCTGTTGTAGCTGATGAAGGTGAGGTTTTTATACCAGCTCTGCTTTCTCACTTTACGAAATCTTTATGTTCTCACATTCCTGTTTACATCTCATTACTTAATATAGCTCTCTTTTCTTTTCCATGGTCAAACATTTGGTTTCTCATGCAGTTTCTTTTACAAACATGGATACTCCAAATCTTTGTGTTTTCTTAAAATCTTTGCTTATGGAAAATTCCCAGAGCAACTGAAAAAGGAAAAAGAAGTGATATTCTCGGTGTGGGGTTGAGTAGGTTGGGTATTAAATTAGAGATATAAGGAATGACAGTGGAGAGGTTGAAGGTTTTAAATAGTCATCAATACATACAACATTCTTATTAATTAACGATTTTTGGGGTATCGGTTCCAAATAAAGAACTTAAGTGGCAGGGAAGAGCTTTCATATTCTTATTACATCATTCTTAATTATTGGCGTTCTGTTCTGTTCCTGTGGTAGCCAGCTGGTACCTAGATTTTACTGTTAAAAGTACTAGATTTGCCCTCCACTTTGTACATTATTACCTGCTGCCCTTCTCTCTCTCCCCCTCTATTTACGTGTATATGACTACTTTCTTCTTGTTACATTGTATTCATTCAAGAAAAAATAAAAATTACCTGGTATAACAGGCACCCGCATTCTATCATATTTACTCGTCCCGTCTTCCAATGGCGCTTGCATGTAGTAACCTATTTGCTTTTGTTAATCCAGAAATGGTCAAATATTTAGAGAATTTAGGAACTTTTTCTAGGATTTGGAGACGTGCATTGGAGGCCGAGGTACCACGATTTTTGTTATGTACCTTCTCCCAATGAATTATTAATTATTTATCTATTTATAGTTTTCTTCTTTTTTCGTTTCTGTCTCATTCAGGTTTGCATACACATTATAGTGCACTTGCTGTTTTTCAAGCCATCCTCAGTCCAAAATGCTGAATAGGCCTAGCTTTTGCTTGGTTACTACTTTCCTACGGTTATAGTCTATCAAATTACACTAGTTCCAATCCGGACTTATCACGCTTATTCTTCTGCCACTAATTTTTTGCAGTTCCGCTGATAAAGGGTTACCCTTTCAAGCTATAATTTGGTTGCTTAAAGTCTATAAAAGCATCGAGTTATTTGAGACTTATAATACATAGATCCCCAGAACAAGCCTTTTCTAAGTACATCAGAAATAAGTTTGAAAATGAACAGCAGATTGGTCTTGTACTTTTTAAGTATTGCCGTCTGAAACGCTTAGCTAATTTAGTCATTTGCATGAAATGTAAATACGAAACCATGCTCTTATTTTGATATTGCTCATAATTACGATTACCTTGTGATTGTATTCTTACCTTTTTCCCTAATATCCTGCTCCATAACATGGAAATGCTTGTGAAAATGTAGTCCTGAAATCTTGCATATTCTTTCTGGCAGAACCATTCATTGGTGTTAACGTAGGAACACAACTCTCCGATATGCCACACCCAACTCAAGTGGTAGCCCTCCTCAAAGCACAGCAAATCAGACATATCCGGTTATATGATGCTGACCGGGGCATGCTAGTGGCACTTGCAAATACGGGAATCCAGGTTATGGTTTCTGTTCCTAATGAGCAGCTCCTGGGAATTGGTCAGTCAAATTCAACTGCAGCCAATTGGGTCTCCCACAATGTTGTAGCTCATTATCCAGCAACCAACATCACAGCCATCTCTGTAGGTTCTGAGGTTCTCACAACCCTTCCAAATGCAGCTCCTGTCCTTGTTAATGCCCTCAAGTTCATTCACTCGGCCCTTGTGGCGTCCAACCTTGATCGCCAAATCAAAGTTTCAACTCCACTTTCTACTTCAATCATACTAGATTCCTTCCCACCTTCTCAAGCTTTCTTCAACCGCTCCTGGAACCCTGTTTTGGTTCCCATGCTTAACTTCCTGCAGTCCACAGGTTCATATCTTATGCTCAATGTTTACCCATACTATGACTACATGCAATCAAATGGTGTCATCCCATTGGATTATGCACTTCTCAAACCCCTTCCTCCAAACAAAGAGGCTGTTGATGCTAATACACTAGTCCACTATTCCAATGTTTTCGATGCCATGGTTGATGCAGCTTACTTCGCCATGGCTTTCCTCAATTTCACGAACATTCCTGTCATAGTGACGGAATCTGGCTGGCCATCGAAAGGTGATCCGAAAGAGCCTGATGCAACTCTGGACAATGCCAATACTTACAACAGTAATTTGATTAGGCATGTGCAGAACAAAACCGGAACTCCCAAGCACCCAGGAATTACCGTTAGTACCTACATTTATGAACTCTATAATGAGGACATGAAACCTGGGCCAGTATCAGAGAAGAATTGGGGATTGTTTAACGCAAATGGGGAACCCGTGTACATATTGCACCTAACTGGATCGGGCTTGGTATTAGCAAATGATACTACAAACCAAACTTACTGTGCAGCAAAGGAGGGTGCTGATCCAAAGATGCTACAAGCTGCTTTGGATTGGGCATGTGGTCCTGGGAAGGTTGATTGTTCAGCTTTGGTGCAGGGAGAGCCATGCTATGAACCAGACAATGTCATTGCTCATGCGACCTACGCTTTTGACACCTACTATCATCAGATGGGTAAAGCCAGTGGAACATGCGACTTCAATGGGGTGGCTACCGTCACCACCACAAATCCAAGTAACACCAGATCCTTTTTGCTGCTCCGTAACCAGATTTCTAGGTGATTATGTAATTAGTCTAAAGCCAATTTGTTTGAAATGTTACAGGTCATGGTTCATGTATATTTCCAGGAAGGTAAATCTTTCTGTCTTGTAGGAACGAGCATCTCAACTGTTAAGAAGCGTAGATATAGATTATATTGATTGCTCTAACAAACACATGGTTGATCTTTTAATGATGCATGCATGCAGTGTTGGCAAGTTGAATGGTACCCTGGTGAATATTACAGCCCCATCTATGAATTCAACAAGTTCAGGTGCTGTTTCCCGGAGATATTTTGGCAGTGCTTTGGTGACCCTTGTAATGCTTCTCAGAGTACTAATATTGTGGTAGATTGATTTGATGACCTAAAATTTTGAGATAGAAGTATTCTCTTGTCTTGTACAAAAGAACCAGTTACTACTGGGATTGTGGTCGGGGATGGATCAGGTCAGCTGAATGAATTGGGTGGTGTTCTTTTCAATCAAGTTTATTTCTCATCCTAAAACTTTAATTTTTGTAAGCCCAATACCACTCCTCAAACGTTAAGTAAGCCTATATCTGCTTAAATTTGCCCGTCAAAAAGAAAGATCTATTCCTAATAAAAAAATAAGAAAATTTAAGTTTTGTGTTGATTACCGTACCGTACAGGCCGGTCCCGGCCGAAAAATGGTACGGGAAATTAAGCATCAGTACTAGCCGAAAATACCGGTCGGTACCGGCGTTTTTCGTTAAGTACCGGACGGTACCTAACATACCGGTTAATTTCGGCAAATTCGAACTGTTGAGGGACCAATTTGAAATTTCTAAAATTTAAACCTAATACTACCCCTCCCCCCCCCCTCGACCCAGCATCTGCCTCT
>JANZXR010000002.1:19414083-19425854 GCA_027575705.1 Erythroxylum echinodendron | reverse complement strand
GTTTTAGTGATTTTAAATGTTTATGTAACTAATTATGAATGTTAGTGAATATGTTAATTTGATTTGCTTTATGAACTTGGAATATTTGATGAACATTATGATTTTTTTTTGTATTAAATGTATATGTAACAAGCAATTATAACTTCTTTTAAACATTTTTATTATACCACATAAAAAGATAAAAGTATGAATAAATGAGCAAATAATTTCACTTAGCCTACGTCAACTAAGTAAAAAGTTGAAGTTAAATAGTGGTGCTAGTAGTCATTTGAAATAGTAACCTAGTTAAATAACAGGAGTATTCATGATAAGGGGTTCACTCTCGTATAAAACAATTAAGTGACTTTTCAAATAAGCTCCTAATGCTTTCATTTTGTTTGATTTTATATCTTATTAATAAAGGTTTGGATATGTTTCAAAGTTGAAGAAATTTTCTTTTGTATTTTCATTTTGTACATGAAGTTGAATTTTATAATTCAGGTTAAAGTTTAAACAATCATGAAGTAAATTGCATTAACTTATGAATTGACATGAGTAGTAGTTACTTAGAATTTTAATAACCCTTATAATTGGATGAGCAATAGAGACTCTTAATTGGTGTGTTTAATTCATTTTAAATGTTTTAGAATTGATTATTATTTAAAGTGAAATGAAGGAATTGGTTTGCTTGACGATAAGAAAATGCTCAAATGTAAGGGAGTTTGATGTATGCTAAACATACATTACTTTTAACATGATTTTCATAACACATTGCTTATATTTTGGATAATTCTAGAGGATTTAATATTCAAAATGAGATATATTTTATTTATGGTCTTATTTCTTCCTCTTCATGGAAAAAGGAGCAAATTTGAAGAAGAATTAGATTAATTTGGATCAAGTTTGAAAAAAGTGAAGAAGGACCATAGAACACGACACCTACATGCCACCATGTTAGGGCCATATCCTAAGGTGGTAGCTTCTATTTCTCCTTTACCACCCTACACACCATTGTGTTCTACCCTTGATTAAATAAGAGACTCCATATCTACCCCATGTTAGTCTTATATGTTAGTGGTACTATTTTCCTAAAAAGGTTATAGAATTTGGTAACAATAACATAATTGGTACACAATCCTATGTTAGGGCTATATTACTTATTAATAAATTAAGGTTTTGATTTTTTTTAAAGCAATCAAGTGGGAGATAAAGAGCTTAAGGGATACAATATAGTTAGAAAGCACAATATAGGCAATTAGAAAATTTTTTAACATCAACTATTGATTAAGTAGAAATTAACTTAAAAGAAGGACAAGAATTTAATAAGATTCATGATTCGATATTTGTGATAATAATTTCTTGTTATTGTTATCTTTTCTTCATATTCTTATTTCTTATTTAATTATAAACTAATTGGCATATAGATTTAGGTAGGATAGACCATAGAATATGTTATATTGTATTGATGGATCTTCTGATTTAATAAGTTTTTAGTTTTCTTGATATTTATCCATGTTCTTATAATTTATTGAATTGAAGGAACAAAAATGAAAGATTCAATTTTTTAATTCATGCCTTTATATTTAAGAGATGAAATGTATGGTTAGATTTCAATATGGATAAAGAGAGTTAAGTATGATTTATTTGAGAGAGAACCATAAGATCTTCCTAAGTTTGGGTAAAACCCATCATGAGAATTTACAGAATGAATAAATGTATTCTTAAATTGTTTTGATTAGAAAGAGAATTAAATTGATTCAATCTAAAGATAAGAGTCATATTTCTTGAGATAAAATCAAATTATAAGTTAGGAACTCTTACTAATCCAGGAAAATATAATTGCTTATTAAATCAAGGTAAAGTCAAACATAGCGAAGTTTAGAAAAAATATTACCTAAATCTAATTATTGTTCTATTTCAGAATTTAAATTTATTATTTATTTTCTTCTTTAATCAATTATAACCATTATTTTATCTAATTAAGTTTGTAAATAGTTAGTAATCATTTGATAACCCTCATGAGATTAACTCATGTTTTCCAATGCTGCAGTTATATTGTGTGTTTATAGTAAAAACACACATCATTCGTATAACAATATGTGTCCTTTACATTGTTTACTCATAAAAAGTAATAAGAACATGTGAGACTAAATAGGAGTGTAAACAACTATGCATAACAAAACTTTAAAAAGAAACAATTTTCTATACAGAAGTGTGCCAATTTGTGTCCTTTATATTGTTTTTCTTTAAGATTTATATCAAGAACACAATTTACAACATAAGTGTGTAGTGAATAATGTTGAAAAAAATCCTTTAATGGACACAGATTGACACATAATTGTATACCCATCCTTGTACTTCATATTATCCCTTAAAAATTTTAAATAATAACATGATTGACCACATGATTATATAGTTAATCGTGTTAAACAAAACCTTTTATAGATAAGATTTGGTGCACAAGTGTGTACCAACCTATGTCCTTCATATTAAAGCTTTGTGTTATTTTAATTTGATAATAGAAAACCCACTTTTTACAACTGTTAGTCTTGTGATCCATGGAAATTATTTGACATAAATATGGTATAAAATGTAAGCAAACATGTTATAGTTTATATTAATTTATGATATTTTTAATACTTAGTCATTTTATTCTCATCTTAAAATGTAGGTATTTTTTGTCTGTACTAAATGAAGATATTTTCTTAACATAAGAGTGGTAATGTAAAAACATAGAAATGGTATAATTTGTATTAAGATAGTTATAGTTTTAACTAAGAGATTATACTTCCATTCTTTATTAACTCTATTACTTATTTTAAATGCACCATAGTAACTTCTGTACATAATGGTAGTATCAGATGTACTAAGCTATGGTATATTTGGTATTGAGGCATATTATCCATTCCACTCACTCATAATATTCCCTTGAAAATGTGTAGAAATTACTTATCTATACTGAATGATGATAATTTTTAGTTCATATGCGTGACATTAGATAAATATATTACTAGTATGGTTCATTTGTATTAGGTTAAGGTATGGTTTGTACTTGAATTTGGTATTCACATTTTTTGCTGAATTTGTTACTATTTTTAAATACATCATAATAATCTTCGCATATAGGAATGGTATTAAATGTACTAACTTATGGTGTGGTTTTTATTCAGGCATGTATTCTTTCTGCTTACAATATGATATGCAAATTAAAGTTAGCAAATTATTATTATGTAAGGAGGCAACTCGTGGTGTTTTTCTACCCTATCTTTGAACAAATGTCTTTACATAATGGATGGTGTTGTTTTTATACACTAACTTGGTATTGAATATATGGACTTTTGGTATTGGCTTCATTATGGCATGGTATTCTTGGTATTTAATCTTGGATTCCTATATTAAAGTTAAGGTGTTACTTATTTGTAATAATTGAATGTATAAAGGTTTTACGCAATATTCTTTATGCTGAGTGACAGTATTTTCATATTAAAGTGAAGGTATGACTGATCTATTAAGGGTAGTGGTATATTTTTTTTACATTGGTGTTGTATTGGATGTATGAAGTCCAGGTATATTTAGTATTGTTGCTTATCTATAATAAGTGCTAGTATTTTTTTATACATAAGATTGATATTAAATGTATGAAGGTTATGCATGATATTCTTTGTATTAAGTGATGCTATTCGTATATTTTACTAAAGGTGCGACTTATCTATTATAAATGACAATTTTTTTGTACAGAAGCATGATATTGGATGTATGGAATCCTAGCACAATTTTTATTAAGATGTAGTATTCTTTGTATTAAGTGATAATATTCTCATATTAAAATGAAGATGTGACTTAATTATTACAGTTGGTGGTATTTTGTATATATAGGCATGACATTAGATGTATGAAATCATGATAATTTTTTGTACTCAGTAATGATATTCTCATATTAAATTGAATGTGCAACTTATATGTCATAAGTGGTGAGATTTTTTGTACATAGGCATGATTTTA
Organism: Erythroxylum echinodendron; assembly: GCA_027575705.1. Classification (NCBI taxonomy): domain Eukaryota; kingdom Viridiplantae; phylum Streptophyta; class Magnoliopsida; order Malpighiales; family Erythroxylaceae; genus Erythroxylum; species Erythroxylum echinodendron. Next base: position 19,421,873 of record JANZXR010000002.1, on the reverse strand, counting down.
GATGTATAGAGTCTCGATATAGTTTATATTAAGGTATGATATTCTTAGTATTCTATAATAGATTATCTTATTAAAGTGAAAGTATTACTAATTTGTTAGTAATGGGATTTTTTAAAATACGAGTAGTATTGAATGTATGAAGGTTATGTATGGTATTCTTTATACTAAGTGATGATATTCACACATTTAATTGAATGTGTGATTTATTTGTTATAAGTGGTGATTTTTTTATACAGAGTTGCAATATTGAATATATAGTATCGTGGTACAGTTTACATTGAGACATGACATTCTTTATGCTCAATGATGATATTCTTATATTAAGCAAAAGTGTGACTTATCTATTATATGTAGTGACATGTTCTATACATAGTCATAATATTGTTATCATAGGGTGGCAGTATGATTTTTAACATATTTGATGAATTTTTTTATCTGCATTGTATTTACAGCTTCTAAATGAAGCTTTTTAGGGCGTATAGGCTTAGTTATCAAAGACCTAGTTCTTAAACCCTATTTTGAAGTTAAAAGTAATGTAAGTCAGTTGCTTCTTCTGGGATGTCCCTCATTGTCAACTTAAACATGTAACATCCTATCAAAAATAATGGTGGCTTTGTTTAAGCTAGAGAAAAAAATAGAACAGATAGATAAGAAGAAATAAACCAAAAAAACATAATAGATCTCACTAGAAAAACATTATTGTCATTTTGAAAAAAAATTGTTGCAATTAATAAAAACAAAAAATTCATACTTCTTTTACATTTTTGTGGTTTTTTACAATTTGAAAAAAAGAAATAATAAGGGTATTAATAAGTATGTTTTTATAACGTCTACTTTCGTTTTGAAAATCTCAATAAGAGATTAAAAAACAAATAAAAAATTATGAAAAGAGCAATTTTTGAAAGAAGGTTGATTAATGTTACTAAAGCTACTAATTTGTTTTTTATAAATAAAAATAACTTATTTAGCTTTGATAATATATTTTAAAACTACATATAATCACTATCAACGAAATGTATATGAGGTGTTTGACAAATAGCTAATAAGTTATTTTTTTAATTTATTGATTAAAAGTTAATTTTTTAACCTTCTTATAAAGTTATTAATATGTTTAATGAATGATTTATTAATTCATTTATTTAATTTTAATAAAATAATTTTTTAAAATTCCATAATAGAAACTTTTTCTTATACCCTAAAATATATAGGATTTGTACGGTAAAGTTTTTATTATCCTTATAAACTTAAATAAAATATTCCAATAGAAGTAGGCTTGTGTCTGCTGCTAGGCAATGGAACGCGGGAGAACAGGGGGTCTGCCGTCTGCTTCCAATTTGGACAAGAAAGTTGATTTGGATTTGACTCCTAATTAATTCGGACGACAACAACTAGCAGTGGACCCTTGTCGGGTCCCATCCCAAGTGGGCGAGAATAAATGACACGTTATTCCTCAGGCACGTTTCCACTTCCTTCTTCAGTGCACCTTCTCGCTCTTTACATGTATGCAAATGCATAAACAATTATGGTAATAGAAAATGCTACAAGATTCAACAATGTTCTCTCTTTAATGACACCAGCTCACCTACCACGTCCATGTGAACCCTCTTACTCTTCAAATCACCTCCCTCTAGAATCTTTTCTCCGCCAACGCTTTCCTTCCGAGATCATATCCCTGTCTCTCGTATTCGTGCGTGTTCCTCAAGCCCCCACTTTAATTCCCACGTTAATGGCTTCCTCTGTTATCTTCTAACAACGCTCCAAACGCAAGTCAACTCCTGAGTCTCTATCTTCCCTCCACCAATACCAAGAATATAGAAGCGAGACAGAAGATGTCGTTTTCCTGCGGTCTAGAATGCGTCTTTGTGTTGGGTTGCACTCGCTGGGCATGGAAGCGCTGTACTTATATAGGTAACGACGACAGTGCTTCTTGGCCTTTAGCAACCCCCGAGGAATTCGATCCTGTTCCTCGCATGTGTCGCCTCATCCTCGCTGTTTACGAAACTGATCTCCACAACCCGCAATTCCCTCCCCAAGGTGGCTACCGTCTCGATCCCGACTGCGTCGTCAAGCGCGTCACCTACGAGCAGACGCTCGGACAAGCCCCTCCTTACCTCATCTACCTGGACCACCACCACAAAGAGATTGTCCTGGCAATCAGAGGACTCAACTTGGCAAAGGAAAGTGATTATAAGTTGCTTTTAGACAACAGAATTGGGATGCAGATGTTTGATGGAGGGTATGTGCATCATGGGTTGCTCAAGTCTGCTACTTGGTTGCTGAGTCAAGAGGGAGAGACATTGAGGAGGCTGTGGGAGGAGACTGGTAAAGAGTATAAGATGGTTTTTGCGGGGCACTCACTGGGGTCAGGTGTGGCCTCTTTGATGGCTGTGATTGTTGTGAATCATAGAGATAAATTGGGTGGAATTCCTAGGGATAAAGTTAGGTGTTATGCTGTGGCTCCAGCTAGGTGTATGTCACTTAACTTGGCTGTTAAGTATGCGGATGTCATTAATTCCATTGTTTTGCAGGTCAAGATTTTTAATCTACTTTCCTTTTTAATTTTCTTTATGGGTTTGTCCTATATTTCTTTAGATCTTGAATCGTTGAACTACTAAAGTTAATGACGCTCGGTTCTCTGTTTAAGATAGAGCTTGTTCTGGTACTCTTTTTGTTTGAGTTTTGGATTTATTACAGTACTAAGATCATGGAGCGCTTGACGCTAACAGTATTAAAAGTGACGGTGGAATGTATAGACTAGTTTTCGGACTGACATTTGATTACGTTGATGCTATTTGCATTCATTTTGGAAATATTTGGTTTTACTTCAAATTCTACCAGAACTGGACATGACTTTTTGGTGTTGGACAATCTCAGAACTTAGGTTTTTATTTGTCACCTAGACAAGACCATGGTCCAAAATGAGCAAATTTAAGGGTTGAATCCACGGGAACAAGGAAATGATGTTTGTTTGTTAATTGCTGCGTAATCTTGCATTCTGAATAGATATTATACAACTGTCAGAGAAAATGAAGGAAGGAAAAAGAAATGTAAAATGAAGACATTTGAAGTTTTGATTTTGCGACGTTTATATGTCAGCGCTTCATCATATAACATCATAGTTTCTTTTTTATTCTTTCGTTGGAGAATAGGAAGTGGGTGGAAGAAAACTTTGATGTCAACTTATTACAACATGCTGCTACCATGAATTTCCTTGTATGGATGTTTTCTGTGTTAGATGCAACTCAGAATCTAAGACAAGTGATTTTATTTTCGGATCACAGATCAGGGTCATTTGCTTGGGTTTAAGTCACTTTTAGCACTCAAAGCACTTTGTTAACGGGACTTTACTTTTCTTACTCAGGATGATTTCTTGCCAAGGACAGCAACTCCATTGGAGGATATTTTCAAATCGATTTTCTGGTCAGTATTCTTCTCTCAATGACATCATAAACCACAGCTCTGTCTTTCCATTATAACTATATTTTCCATTGTAAACTTAGTAGAGTGAATTACTACCATTATCTCTTAAACCAGGCATTGGTGCTTTGGACAGCTTACCCTGCTTGTTATTTCTGGTTTGCTTGAGGGATACCTTTATACCTGAAGGAAGAAAGCTTAGAGATCCTAGAAGACTTTACGCTCCCGGGAGAATGTATCATGTTGTGGAGAGAAAGTTTTGCAGGTAACTTTATTTTTCATACATTGACCTTGTTGGTTTGAGGTTTTGTGCGATGCCAATATTTCTTGTTTGCTAAACAGGCATTGATAATTTGGATATCAATCAAACACACTTTCTTAAACATTGATCAGTCTTACATTTTGCTTTAAAATCTTCTTTGTTCATTTGTTAACCAACCAATCAACAACTTTTGACACCCCCATTAATTCTCCTGTGAAGATATACAACTAATCCATTATAAGGTTCCTGTCATAAGCTTCTAATTCTTTGTCAGTAACTTTCAAAAGGGTTGGCAATGAGAAAGGCAATATATACCTAGTTGCCATCAAGTCAGGAGTCCTGTGCAACTAGAAAAGTTTGTCTTAACCAGTTATACTTTGGAATATTGTCCAACTTTCATGGGGAGAGATTAATATAGTAAGTCTTTGATGTAGCTTATTTATGTAAGAGGATATGTCTTGGCTAGATCCAGTGCTGTTGATATATAATTGATAAAGATTTTCATAATCTGCTGAATACATCAAACTTGGTCCTCTACTGGAACATGCTATTGGTCTAAAACAGATAATGCAAGACACTGATAAATGTAATGAATTCTTTCCTTATATATATATATATTTTTATGTGTGCGGTGACGAAAAGAAAGGAAATTGAGTTGCTTGTCCATACCAGGCTGTGGAAGGGATAGGATACACTATTCTTTCATGACATTTCTTTAACATGGTTATGTCCTTTTGGGAAGAGTAAAAAGAAAATTGTACTGATACTTTTCTAGATAACCCAGGCACCCAGGCATCCAGCGTCTTTAGATGACAATTGTTTACCATTGATTTAAAAAGTTGCCCAAGTTCGAGTTCTAGATGATGTTATATCGTCTTTTCCCTACATTGACTTAAATCATAACCAATTTGCAGAGGCATAGCCATGGGACGATTTGTTTTGAGAGTAGTAACTTGACTACAGTGAGTTGGTGTGAAGGCGGTCCATATAAATTGATAGCATCTTGACCTTGTGATGCATTTCTTATTCTTGTTGTGACAGATGTGGAAGGTATCCTCCAGAGGTGAGAACTGCCATACCTGTCGATGGAAGGTTTGAACACATCGTCTTATCATGTAATGCAACCTCAGATCATGGAATAATTTGGATAGAAAGAGAAGCAGAGAAGGCTGTGCATGTCAGTCTTTTTCCCTTTGAAAATTATATATATATACATATATACCCTCCGACTATGTTTCACATATAAGTTTTCCTCAGAGGATGAAGGAAAGAGCATCTGAAGCCATGACAACTGCTCCCAAATTACAGACCATTCAGAGGTTGGAGACGCTTGAAAAAGAACACAAAGATGCGTTGGAAAGAGCTGTGAGTTTGAATGTGCCCCATGCTGTTGCAGACCCGGTGGAAAGCAAGGAAACTGAACCTTCCCAGGATGTGGATGAGGGCTCAAGAACAGCTTTGAAGAATACAAACTGGGATGAAGTGGTAAAGAAGCTTTTCAAGAAGAACGAATCCGGAGAACTCGTGGTTAACAAAGAGGCAACACGATTAACTTAAGTTTCCACATAGTTATAGTTCTTTCTTTGTTTTGTTACGTGTAAAATCTTTGGTACGGTTCCTTTACTTTTGTAATTTGATGTAATGGGAAACTGTGTGTATTCTTCAATTCTCTTTTAAAATAGTTTATTTTAGCAAACTAAATTTGTTAATGCTAGAGCCATTATTCTTCCACATCTAAATCACCTTTTCTTTTATCTTGGATTGAGTTTGTTCTTTCTTTTGTTGTTTTTATCATATATAATCGATCATGGAGTTAAGTCAGCAACATTTCCTTTACTTGTTAAGTTTTTCTTTAAATAATTATTTCCTAAATTTTACTCAAAATAAAATTAAACGCTCTAAATTATTTATCTTCTGTCACTAAGTAATTAAATCTTAAGATTGCTTTGATTAAAGTAATTATTGAATTGATAAAAAGTATGAAAAGGGTATATGTGGTTAACTTAAGCTCTATTTGGTTGAGGAGTTGAGGATGGAATGGAATGGAACGTAATATGTTTCTATCGTTTGAAAGGAACTTTTATAATAGAATGGAATAGAATAAGATAGAAGTAGAGGGTTTCATTTTACATTCCATTCCATCCTAAACAATGAAAATAAAAAACTTCCGATTTGGAAGGTTTAGAATGGAATGTAAACTAATAAATACAAATTACCTAATATACCCTCAATAATTTTTCGTAATACCATTTGTGATCAAGTCATAATATTATATTAAATAGAATTAATATATTAGATAAAATCGAATAATATTTAACATAATAAATTTTATTAAATAATTAATAATATTATTTTTATATTATTAATAATAAATTGTATATAATTAATAATAAAATAAAATTTTAATTAATGAAAATAAAAATATATAAAAAATTATTCTTAATTGTTTATATCTATTTTTATATAAATAAAAATAAAAATAAATAATCACATAGAATAAAATAAAATAAAATATATTAAATAATTAATAATAATATTTTTATATAAGTAATAATAAATTTTAAATAATTAATAATAAAATAAAAAATAAAAAAATTTATTAATGAAAAATAGAAAATATATTTTAAAATTATTCTTTAATTGTTTGTATTTATTTCTATATAAATGAAAATATAAATAAATTATTTTATATATAAATCACATAGAATAGAATAGAATAAAATAAAATATATTGAATAATTAATAATAATATTTTATATAATTAATAATAAATTTTAATAAAATTTTTATTAATGAAAATAGAAAATATATAAACAATTATTCTTTAGTTATTTGTATATATTTCTATATAAATGAAAATATAAATAAATTATTTTTATATATAAATCACATAGAGTAGAATAAAATAAAATAAAATTTATTAAATAATTATTAATAATATTTTTATATAATTAATAATAAATTTTAATAAAATTTTTATTAATGAAAATAGAAAATATATAAATAATTATTCTTTAATTATTTGTATATATTTCTATATAAATAAAAATATAATAAATTATTTTTAAATATAAATCACATAGAATAGAATAAAATAAATTTTAATATAATATAATAAAATTTATTGAATAAGTAATAATAATATTTTTATATAATTAATAATAAATTGTATATAATTAATAATAAAATAATAAATCTCTTGCAATAATCATTTTATATAAGGGTATAATAGTCATTTATTATACATTCTATTCCATTTCATTCCTCTTCCAAACAACATTTCACTACATTACATTATGAATCCTTCCATCCCTCCCAAACAACGTTTTACAGTATTAGACTCCATTCTATTATAAACCGTTCAATTCCGTTCCGTTACATTCTATTCAATTCTATTAATTAACATCCAACCAATTAGGCCCTTAGTATTTGTAGTTAATTGGGATTATTGTGAGATTACCAATATTAAGAACTTTATAAAATCTTAGATGTTTGGTAGAAATTGATTTAATTACATCAAATAGGCCAATGAAGCTTTTTTCTTCTTGCAACCGAGTTACCTGAAACAATCTTTGGTTTCTTTTAGATTAACAACATGCCCTGTGCAATATATTGCTGCTAGATCTTTTAATTATATTTAAAAGGTCTATGGCATTCATAAATCCACATAATGAAACAATTTCTTCAAAATTTAGAAAATGTTAGTAAAACAATTTCCTCTGGTTGACAGTAGGAAGTCAAACAACGTATATTTTGGGGTGGAAATAAGTGGTCAAATTCTACTTGCAACAAATTAGCTTTACCCACACTTTGTAATCCAGAAAAAAAGTCCCCAAGAATATCTTTTATTTGCTCTTCAACACATTTTGATTGAGATAATGGGATTTCATCAACACTCAACTATTTTGATGTACGCCCCCTCACTAATATGACTAGCAGTCTGTTTGGTTCAAGGAATGGAATAGATAGGGAATACAATAGTTATTCTTAAGAATAGAAAAGATGAGGAATAGAACAGAATGAGTATTACTTTATTTGGTTTAGGGAATAGAATAGAGAAAGAATTTCTATTCCAATGTTTGGTTTGAAAATATAAACTTGGAATAAGAAA
>JANZXR010000002.1:19367331-19413983 GCA_027575705.1 Erythroxylum echinodendron | reverse complement strand
AATAAAATTTTAATTAATGAAAATAAAAATATATAAAAAATTATTCTTTAATTGTTTATATCTATTTCTAAATAAACAAAAATAAAAATAAAATATTTTTAAATACAAATCACATAGAATAGAATAAAATAAAATATATTAAATAATTAATAATAATATTTTTATATAATTAATAATGAATTGTAAATAATTAATAATAAAATAAAAAATCAATAAAATTTTTATTAATGAAAAATATAAAGTATATTTAAAATTTTATTCTTTAATTATTGGTATATATTTCTATATAAATAAAAATATAAATAAATTATTTTTAAATATAAATCATATAGAGTAAAATAAATTTTAATATAATATAATAAAATTTATTAAATAATTAATAATAATAATTTTATATAATAAAATAATAAATTATATATAATTAATAATAAAATAATAAATTTCCTGCAACAATCATTTTAATATAAGAAATATAATGGTCATTTATTATACATTCCATTCCATCCATCTTTCAAACAATATTTTATAACATTATATTATAAATCTTTTTATTCTTTTTAAACAATATTTTATGGTACTATATTCTATTTTATTATAAACCGTTTCATTCTATTTTATTACATTTTATTCTACTCTATTAATTAACATAAAACCAAACTGGTTAGATTGGGCCGGTGGGTTTAATTAGTTCAAGTTCAACAGTGTCTCCGAAAGCAGTACCACATAGGCTATCCTTTCCTGTCGTAGTTGAAAATTTTCAAGGCAAATTCATTTTCTGTTCAATTCAGTTGAGCTCCATGGAAAAGCTAAATATGGCAATTGTGTCATCGTCGTCGTCTTCAAGATTGGTGGTTATGGGAAATCCTACTTCTCTTCAAAACCCCACTCATACTCCTCTTTCCTTCTCCACAACCCTTCCTTTCCTCCGCCTCCGTCCGACGCCTCTCGCTTTCCGATTTCCCGTCTCCCCAAAATACCCCCGCTACGGTAACTTCTTTCTTTCTCTTTCTTTTTATGCTTCTATTCCTGTTTCTATTACTTCTTATCGCTTTCTTGTTTATCGTTTTATCTTCTTCTTCTTTGGTGGTTATAGTGATTGCAAAATTAGGTGCTCATCGTTTGGCCAGTGTATCTTCTTCTAGTGGCAAGCAGACGTCTTCAGTTGGAGTGAATCCATTGCCAATGCCACCCCCATCCTCACCTTCAAATATGTAACCTTCTTTTTCGCTCTTATTGTTTCTATTTCACTACAATTCCTTCTTTTGCGAGGTTGATGGAGTAGCCTAGTGCTTGGCACCCCCTTCTTCAAGTCCTCACGTGTGTGGTTCTTTTGAGTTGTAGGAGAAGTTGGTAGTTTATGAAAAAAAAAAAGGAAAAAAAAAACATGCTGTATATGTGCGTAGTAAATTTAGTTTTTTTTTTTTTTTCAAATGTTTTCTTGTTTGTTTTCTCATTTGACTAATTATTTTTCTCTGTTTGTAGTGGATCGCCTTTATTCTGGATAGGTGTAGGTGTAGGGCTGTCAGCTCTTTTTTCATGGGTGAGAATAATAACCACTTGCTTGTTCTTAGACACTTCTCGGGCATATATCCAATTTTTGCTCTCATCATTTTATTTCAATCTTTGTTTAACCCGACTAATCACATTGCAGGTGGCTACGAACTTAAAGGTGAGTCCTGAGTTTTAGCTCTGTGAAAGGTACAAGTACTTGCTTGTTCTGTTTAGTCTCTTGGCATATCATTAAGGAAGTTACGATGATATAGATTGTGGAGTGTATCGAAATACATTAAAATTTATTGCAAGCATCGTGAAAGAGTTCCCTTGGTGTTATAGTATCGTTATTAGACCTTCAAAATATGACAGTAATTTGGCAATTACTGATGGAATTTTGCCTTCTAGAACAAGAACCTGTTGCCTTAATAATCATATACATTGTCAGATTTAGTTAATTATTGTCAAATTTAGCTGTCATGTTAGACCTGAGTAATCTAGATTATATTGTCGGATACATCAGAGCTTAACCTGCTCGATTTTTTCTGTACGTCATTTAGTTGTCTGGAAAAGATTTTGATTGAACTAATATCTCCGTATCGACCAATGTTGGGAAGAAAATCAATATTTAAGGATGTCGAAGAATTAAATGGGTAGGATAGACTTATATACCTGTAACCTGACTTTTTGAAGTATGATCCCAAACATGGCAAAGCTGTCAGTTGTTTTAACAAAAAAAGTTTATGGGAGCTAAGCCTTACTGGAAGATCTATAGATTTAGTTATATAAATTGAAGTCCAGGTAATGGTTGAAAATTTTGTGAAATTCTTGATTACTTAATTTTCCTTAAAAATTTTAGGGAACAAAAATATCTGGGTGAAGTTCAGTGATTAAGTACCATTTCAACCCAAGTTCGAATATGTCTATGCTAGTCAATTGCCCTTGACTTACAGGTAGATTGCCTTAAAAGGAAGGGTCTTATCAACTTCCATGACTTTGCAGGAAAAAAGAAAGTACAGGATTTCTGGCTGGTGACTAGGAAAGGAATGCAGTTGGAAAGTTGCTGCATTTAGGAAAGATTATTGGTGCTTTGGGAACATTTACATTGTTGCATTGACCTTGAACATGCAAGCCATCTTGAGCATATTTTGCAGCATCTTTTGTTAGATTTGAATTTTTGGAATGTGTTTCATGTTAGGAAATTGGAAGATCATTTAGCTTCTCGAAAAGTGCTCTTTTTTTTTTCAGAAGCCCAGCATCTCCAATAAATCAATATCTTCTTAATTCTTTCTGTTCTCAAGGTTCTAGCATTTTTGCCTTTGGCCCTCTATTTGCATAGCCAAAAAGGACTGAATTGGGTTGTTAATGTAAATATTACATTCACTCTGAGGACTTATTTAATTTTTCTCATTTGAATACTGGGATTATTTTGGCCGGTTTCATTTTGTGATATGATTAATCAAAGCCCGCTAAACTTTCATGTGACATTGTTCTGAGCTTATACAGTTCACTCTATTTAAGGAGAGATCTTTAAAATCAACTCTAGCTAGTAAGGTGCTTAACCTTATTCGTTAATTTATGGAAATATTGATAAGTTTTTGGCCGTCTTTACCTTTGTCTTACTTTGTTTGCACTTCATCTAGTTATCTTGCCTTATTAGATATGTGATGTTTAAAATTGGTGTTTGTCTGTTATATTTCACATGATTTCACTGATGTGTTAATAATGTAGATGCATAATTTTCATTCAATTTTATGATAATTCTTTCTGAGGATGAACCTTTGTTGATCTACTTTTCATATTTACCTTCAGCAAAGTGGCTCTATCTTGTAGGAGTTTAACTTTCGACTTACCTGTATGTTCTTAACCATTTCTCCAGAACTATGCCATGCAACAAGCTTTCAAAACTATGATGAACCAAATGAATACACAAAATAACCAGTATAAAAATTCTGGCTTCTCTCCGGGATCGCCCTTTCCTTTTCCGACACCATCAGCACCTGGGTTTTCTAGCAAACCTTCAGATCCGACACCAACAACATCCTCATCTTCATTTGTCACATCTTCAACAGCAGAGCCTGTTACCTCACCTTCCCCAGCTGCTTCTCAACCTGCAGTGACTGTAGATGTTTCTGCTACAAATGTAGAATCAAGACCAGTAACTGATGTGAACAATGAAAAAGAGATAAAAGAGGAACCCAAGAAATATGGTAAGAAATGACGTCTTCTAACCATTTCCATTTTTACAAGGTTCTGCTTCCAGCCATTTTAGATTCATGATTTTCCTCCCTTGGTTATATTTACCATGTGGATATGCAAAAATTGCAAGTCCAAGTGCAAATCTTTGAATTTTGTATGTTTTGAGAATGATGAATTTTTGTGCTCTTTTCTCTTTGTGATATATTTTTTTTTTTGCAAACTAGTCTCAAGCAATGAACAATCAAACTCTTCAGTTTGCTTTCTAGCCTGTTGCACATTCACTTGACACGAAGTAATGTGGAAGTCCTGAAGGGTTTGTTTGGTTCTTTTGAATATCAATCAAAGACTCGAAATTAACGTCTACATACTCTTCACATTGTCAAGGCAACACTGTGGTGAACCTGGTCGTCCTTGGCTACGTTATTTACAGTCATTACTTTTGAACTTCCAATGCTAATTGCATAATGTCCTCCAACCTCAAGCAACTTGACTGGTAGCTTCAACTTGAAATCTAACCATGGGGTCTAATGTTTGCCTAAAACTACTTCCCCATATAAACTTGGTCGGCTCATTCAGCCACTTAGATGGCTCAGACTACTGATGCTACACAGGAAGATAAATATACATGTCTGATGGATGATATTTAGCATCTATTTGGATGATGTAGCTTTTCATCTTCATACCTTCCATCTTGTTCTTGGTCCAGTTTGAATATTATTCAGAATTTTCATGTTACCCATGAATGTTTTTCAATTTCATATAAGAGATCAGTTCTAATTAACCGTAGTTAGTTCCCCAATTCAGATCGCTGAGATCATCTTCATGCATGTTAGGTAAGCCATTTTGATATTAGGCATGGGTCAGAGATTTTATTGGCGATCTTACCAGGTGTGAGGTTGCTCTCTGATACCTATAAGGAACTCATCTGATGCTCGAAGAAGTAGCTGAGCTACAATCATGCCATAGGGTTCTATTATTAGAATGCATTTTTCTTTGTAGGTGAACTATTCTTGACTATAAAGTATGGAGTGGCTTTTTTGGTTTAATAACATTTTTCTGGTTCAATATGAGCCTTTATTTATTTGTTGGGAATCCGTTTTCCATCCCTCCAAGTACCATGGTTATGGTTGCATATTTTGGTAATTCACATTATTATTTTTCTTTAGTTCTGCTTTGCATGCTATTACCTCAATGATGAATGTTTTAGCAAATTTCTGTACTTGGTTGATTGGGACCTAGCCGATAGGTGTTTGCTTTTGTAAGTTTTCTGAATATTTCAGATGTGAAATTCCTGATGAAACTTGCACTTGCAGCTTTTGTAGATGTTGCTCCTGAAGAAACCTTACTAAAGAGTCCTTTTGAGAGAGTTGAAGATACCGCTCAGACAAGCTCATCCAACGGTTCTCAGTTTGCTGGTGAAGTAAGTCCCTAATATTGAGTTTTAGATCATGACATCCTTTGGCTCTTGGTATCTAATTTTATCCTTGAATTAAGGCATCTCAAAATGGAGCAGCGTCTAAGCAGGGTCCAGCCACTTTTCCCGGTTCTCAATCTACTGGTAAGAAATAAAGTCAATAGCAGATTCTAATTGGCTTCTCATGTTTTATGCTCCTTGGACATTTGGGCTAGTATGTTATCATGTTTTTTGTATCCAAGTCTAGAGCTTTCAACATCTGTGCCTTAGTGATATGTGATATCTATATATGGTCTGGTGCTCTGCTCCTCCATTTTGTACACGGTGAGAGAAGTAGATTGCTATGTAGAAGGGGCTAGATGCAGTTTGGTAAATGACAAGCATGATGGAAATAGGCAGGGAGAATTGTGCAAGACTTCATGTAAGGCCTACATCTAGGGACACAAAGATGACAAGGGTGCTTGGGAATGTATAATCTATTAACTTAGTCCATCTCTTTGTAATACCAAAAGGCACCTCAAGGGAAGAGGATTGCCCAAATCTTGTTAGGCTTGTTATGCTCTTATTTCTGGCTGATGCGGGATTTCTAAGCATGCTTAATGATTTCATAATAGAATAACAGCTATTATTTTTATAATGTATTATCTCTATTCATATCTCTCCTAGTCATCGAAGAATTCCATGTGGATAGTGCGGACCCTCCCTAAGAAAATTCCTTCCTTATCATCCCAATAATTTAGGTTTTGAGGTTGATTAATCTGCCCTTTCTTATTCCTCTTGTAAACCTTAGATTGATTCCACCAACTATCTTCTTAAACAAATTGTAGATGACATCATTTAGCTTATTAAACAAAATCCTAGATGGGGTGTATAATTGGTGAAACTTACAGAAAACAGGCTTTATTAATTGATTGAAGGTGGTTACATAGTAGTCAATAGTCTCGAAAGCAATCTTGGCTTCTGGCTGAAAGAAACACCAGTGATTTGTTTTCTTTAATTTCTTTATGTTTAATCACTTCATCCATTGGTCAAAATGGTGCTGTTTTGTGCATACATAAATGTCAGCATCTGATGCACCCAATTCCAAGGCTCAAACTCTATCTAAAACTTAACTTTTTTCATTGGTTGAATATCAAAAAACAAATTAGCTAAAGAATTAAGAACAATTTATTCAAGTAGCTCCCTTCTAATTTTATAACCTTTAATCTACCAAAAAGCCTTTTTATTGTCAGCCCTAAGTAACGTCTATAACTGCAGTGATTCTGCACCTGTTATATCTTTTGTTCTTCCCACACCGAAGTAACAAAGATCCATATGGAAGCGTCTGAATGTCATAACACTAGCTCCCACTAAATAAAACCTCATTGAGTTCTTTATTTATAAGCATGTACCAGTTTAGTGTCAAAAAGTCATTCAAATATCTTAAGTTTTGGCACTAAGGAGGGCAGATATATTCTTGGTCATAGCGTCTGTTATACTAGTTGAAAAAAGTTAACCCAAAAGTTTTAAGATATTTTTGAGGCTTGAAAATGGTCCTAATATTTTGTAACATATTTTACATGGTATACAGCTTGCAATGTCTTCTGTACAATGAGATAAGAATGGAAGAGCTTTTGTTTGCATGTTGTTTTGCCTTTACACAGCTCTGTTCTGGAATAATAGCCGTTTCTTAGTATTTGAGCCATTAAGCACACAAAAAATGCTCTTTATAAAAGCATGAAGCAGTGCTCTTAGGGTGTACTTTGCAAGTTCAAGAAGAAATGATTTCGGAGTACACTATTACTGTGCTCTCTGGGTTTTTGATGAAATCCATTTTCACGAAGATGAAAACTCCTGATACTCTAGGTCATCTTTCCTTCCCTTCTTTCATAGGATTATCTGCTTACTATTGGCACTAAGACTGAAAAGTTTCTGATTTGGTGCTTATTTAGATCTGCTTGTGTCTGATTATTGTGTTTTAAAAGGAAAAGTTACAATTATGCTAGAACTTAGTCCCACAAGAGACAGAAGATCTTTTTGAAGACTCCTACTAATTTTCAAGGCAGAGAACAAAGTTATGCGTACGAAACTTGTGAAAAGGAATGGCTGGCTCCAGCCATCAGCTGTGATTTGAAGACGTGTAGAGTGGCTTGAGCTTTTGAGTCCTCTTCCCTAGCTGTCCTTGCCTGCAAAAACAGTAAATATATAACTAAAAGAATAAAGACAAAAATAATCTGTAAATTATTTAAGAACATATTCACTATTCAGTTAAAGATTTTTTATTTTATTCTCTTTCATTTATCTGTGGGTGCAATTATGCACTGG
This sequence comes from Erythroxylum echinodendron, assembly GCA_027575705.1. Taxonomy (NCBI): domain Eukaryota; kingdom Viridiplantae; phylum Streptophyta; class Magnoliopsida; order Malpighiales; family Erythroxylaceae; genus Erythroxylum; species Erythroxylum echinodendron. The sequence continues at coordinate 19,406,575 of JANZXR010000002.1, read as the reverse complement.
ATTGTTTCATGTGCATTTAGGTTTGATTAGTCTCTTTCTCTTACATGGTTAACAGCAAATATAGATTCATCTCCTTTTTGCATTTGTTTGAAGCTTGTTTTGGTCTTGTTCCTTTTAACTCTACTTATATTAGTATATTACCCTTGATTGAATCATTTGGTTTTAGTTAAGAATTTAGTGGTTTCAAAAGAATTTGAATGAAATAGTAACTTATGATCTGGAAAGCAGGCCCAGTGTTATCAGTGGAAGCTTTGGAGACAATGTTGGAAGATCCAACCGTGCAGAAGATTGTTTATCCGTATAACCCTTCTTTTATCCAAAACTTTATTTCTTTTTACTTGAGTTTGTTAGTGTTTTACTACTGTTGTGTCCTCTTAAATGCTTCTAGGTTTCTAATGAATATCCATGATATATCTTTTTCTTTGTTCAACTCCCTTTTTCCTTCTCCCTTGAGTTTGTTACTATCTTCCTACTGTTGTATTCTCCTACTCCCAGTTATATAATGAATCTTATTGTTATTATACTGCCTTCACCTTTTCCATAACATATTAACATAGCCTTTGGGGTGGTAATGCAAGATTGCACCAGATAACCGGATAGCTTTTTCCATGCCTTTTGTTAAAATATTTTGGTTTTCTGTTTTGAGTTATCACTGGTATAAAACCCTATATCCCTGCAGGTACTTACCAGAGGAGATGAGGAATCCTACAACCTTCAAATGTAAGTATCCTTGTCTTCTGCTAGTATACTTGATGTTTGAATCTGTGGTTGGCTGTATTGTATTGGGACGATCTCTCTATCTCTCTCTCTGACACACACACACACACACACACACACAGGCTGTAGCCTGTGTTTCTCGAGGAAAATGTGGAGCTTATTGATTTGTCTACTGGATCATGTTTGAATTTTGTCAAAAATGATTAAGTTTTTGCTTCTGATGCATATTAATTAGGGATGCTGCAAAATCCACAATACCGACAACAACTTGAAGATATGCTGTAAGTTCTTGTTCCTTCCTTTTGATATTTGTGTTGTGTGATTATGGTTGATGCTTGGTATTTTGATATTTATGGGTTTCAGAGATTTTCTTTTGCTAGAACTTTTTCTTCATGTTTTTACTCTATGCAAGCATTTTAAATTCCTTGGGAATCTCTGGTGATGACATTTGATAATGAGTTATTGTCACAACCTAAGTCTACTTGCAACGCCAACCATTTAATCAACTGAAAGTTAAACCTTTGTGTTTGCATGGCATTAGTAGCTTATCTGAAAAGCTTGAGGAAACATTTTATACGATCTCTAGCAACAGGGATCTTGTGCAGGAATGTAATCTTTCTCAATTTGATATCAAACATATGCATCATGTGTCATCAGAGGATATCATAATTGTAAAGTAAAATTTGAAAATCTTTCTGGTTGAATAGCATTCAGAGCTCATTTTAGAAACTTGCAACATTTCATGTGACTTCCAGAGACAGGTAGCTCATATTTAATTTGGCCAGTAAGATCTTTCTCAATATGATGTCGACTGTAAGATCTTGGTTTGGCATCTCCTTGAGCACTGGAATCCTACTATGGAACTAGTCCATCATACTGTGACGTCAAATTAGGGAGGACTTTATCTGCTGCCTCTGCTTTACCTTAGAGTTTGTAGGCTTTATTAATATGCCACCAACCAAGAAGGATTGTCTGTTCAATTGTGCGGTTATGATCTTAGGTGTATCCAGGTTAATTTAATTCAAATGACTCCCGAGTAGTCTATTATTTCTGCACCAGCATTATTCATCTTTAACAACTTTGTGCTATCAAGAATGTTGTTGGTGAATTCTGTGGAAGGCAGCTGATCATAGGGTTCTATGTTGTTCGATATTCCAATTTTATTATAGCCTAGCAATGTTCGTCATGAAAATATGATTGTTGGAAAACAATTATGGACCTATAATAAGTAGGTGATGCAAAAAGATAAAAAAAATTGGATGAACATGTATTTGATTTCACCCAGAGAAACTTTACGTTTATCATTTGGCTTGAGAAGTTTATGTGTTGTGATCACCAGTCTTCATATATTGTGGGATATGGGAACTTTTGAATGCCTGCGCATATCCAGCCAACATGACTCTTGGCTCCATGACCATCAGTTAACATACTTTACACTTCATGAGGAATTTTGTATGGGTTATCTACGTATGTCTGATATTAACTTTTCCAAGTGAGTTGGGTGCTTCAGATGACTCTTGTCATCAGCAGAGACTAGGACATTAGTTAATGTTAATTGTAAGTTCCTTATTGTACTTGTTTGTTTCCGAAATAATCTGAAGGGAAGCAGTGAATGGGACAAGCAAATGTGTCTATTTCCTTATTGTACTTGTTTGTTTCTGAATTAATCTGAAGGGAAGCAGTGAATGGGACAAGCAAATGTGTGTATCTTTTAACATTAAATGTGATTTTGAGTTCATTAACTGATGATAGTTGCTGTATTTTCTTTTTGAAGGTCTGGGCTATGGTCGTGGTACAATTTTGTCTGTCATTAGTTATTGGTAGATCTGAATTCTTTCTGTGCGGCTTTGTTTATTTCAGAAATAATATGAAGGGAAGCGGTGAGTGGGACAACCGCATGATGGAGTCGTTGAAAAATTTTGACCTTAATAGTCCTGAGGTCAAGCAGCAATTTGGTTAGTTTCATGCTGATGCACGGCCTTTGTTTCTTGATGTATTAATAACAGCTGCTACATTGTGGTTGAACTTAATGATCGAATGCTGGGATTTTGTATGAAGAATATGAAGGAATCAGATATACTCTTAACAGAAACATAATATGTCATACTTCCATATATTGTTTTCATATGTTTGGTTTAAAGCTTATAAATTGATAATTGTTAGTGTGTGATTGGATAATCGTTTGAAGCTAATATATTTTCTTAACATTGACAATTTGCCTATGTATTTGAGTTTTGCAGACCAAATTGGGCTCACACCTGAAGAAGTGATAAAAAAAATCATGGCCAATCCTGATGTTGCCATGGCTTTTCAAAATCCAAGGGTTCAACAAGCAATCATGGATGTATGTCCCAGCCAAATTAGTCTTGTATCTTAAATGCGTGTTTAGAGATTAATTCTCAATTATTTTATTTGTGATGCAGTGTTCACAGAACCCATTGAGTATAGCCAAATACCAGAATGACAAGGAGGTATGACCAAACTTTCTTGGATTGGAACATTCTCTATAACAAATTTCTCTCTTAGCTCCTTGGAAGAGAGTGTTTTTAATTTGGAACATCTTAAGGAGCCATCGTTTTGATGGCCATGGTTATCATGGTCAATAGTTTTGATGATAACAAAACATTAATGATAACTGGAGCAAAAGAAGAACTGTCTGTTCAATTGTGCAGCTAAAATAATGGTCATGCAGTTGGGTCTTTTAATTTTACCTGGATCAATAGTTCCCGTATCAAAGCTGCTTGTATCAACTAACTTTTCGGGAGTTTCTTCAGAAACAAATGATTATGGGGAAGACTGAAAGTCTGAAAAGGAAAATAGTTAATACCTGATAGTTTTGGTTGAGTTTTCTTTGTACTTGCATTCGTTGATTGCCTGTTTGTAATTTTGAAATTAGATTCTCAGTGTGATTTCCCACTAAATCAGTGTGGAGCTTATGTTGATGCAAGTACAAGTAACATAACAAAACTTCCACAAGAGTCGTTGACAATGTATTTGAGTATTAACCATTTCAGGTTATGGATGTTTTCAACAAAATATCGGAACTCTTCCCTGGAGCGGGTGGCTCACCCTGATCTTTTGTCTTGCAAGCACAATTGTGATCTCCTAAAACTAAAGTCCAAGGTTAGTTATCTGATGGGAACAGTTGCCCAAATATGGCTCTGAAGTTTCCAAGTTGCCATGTCATTCATAGAAGTGTCGAAGTTTTTGCAACCTGTGAATTTTTAATCATTCGATCATAGCTTGGTTGTAGATTTGGAGAGGTTTTTGGTAATTCATGTAAAATAACTGATCTGTCAGTTAGTGTTTAGCTTATGTTTTAAGATGAATTATGAGGTTGAAAATCCCCAACTTTGAATCTTTTTTATCTATACCCCTAAATTTTAATTTTTATTATTAGAATTTTTTGAAGTTCAATTATTTAAAAATAGTTGTTCATCATCCAAATAAAAGTGATTTTAATTTTGTAATCGATCATACTACATTAGCAAGCTATTTCCAAACGTAAATGGTTAAATAACAGGAATAATTAATGAAATTCACATTATATAGTTTTCCAGTTTAGGTGTGACAAACTGAAAAAGGAGATGCAAGTCCCGTTATGTGTTAAATGACCGCAAGAAATAAATACTGTCGTGTCGGTATGAAAATTAGTTGGACTTTTATCTCTAGTATGACCAAGACGTTTTTGGGTGAATGTTATTGTAAAATTTCTATTTGATGATCAAGTTTAAACATTTTTAATAAGTAATTTGACAAACTTAATTTCACATTAAAATATGTTTTCAGTTTTTGATATTCTATAAGATTAATGTAAAAGGAACAAGAATCACATTTTATTACGATCCAATATTTTAATTTTTTTTTAAAAAAGAAAACATTTAAGTGGTAAAGATTGAACAGTAGATAAACTCTCCCATCTTCAACTCTTTCTTTTAAGCTTTAAATATCTACTAAATAAAGAAAAAGGGTTCTGTCCTTAAAACGTAGTATTAAATCAACAAAAGGTGTCCAAAGTTTCAGTCAATAGTTATTAAGCCGTCAAATATTTTCCTAGTTTGACTCTCGCGCGCTCTCTCATCTTGCTCTGTTTCACGCTCACGCCACTCTTCTCTGTTTCGCTTAATATTTTGAACGGAAACACCTGAAAGCAGTTAGCGAGAAATCAAGCTCTTGGCTATATTATTGAACTTTTTATTTGTGGGTACTGCTTGTCAACCCTTCATTTTCTGATTCTCTTTCTACAATAACAGTTATCTCTGCCTTCTGCAAATCGTACTAGCCTATGATACATGTTCACGTTTCATTACGACTCTTCAAGTTTTGATTTCTTGTGGTGAAACACATTCCCGCTGGATATCTTCTATTTGCGCATTCGCTGTTGTGTGTGTGTGTGTTTTTTTTTTGGTTATTTATGGGTCTGTACGTACCTTCTGTGTTGGGCTTGTGAAGTTAGGTTTTTCTTTGGTTTTTCGGTTTTTTTCTCCGTTAATTTGTTTTTCTCTCGTTATTTCTGATTTCCCTAAGTCGAATTGGATAATGTTCTTTCTAATTCAGAAATCTAGTTATTAGTTTTTTATATTCTTCTTTATACTCCTTTGCTTTCAGTTTCATCTGCATACAAGGGAATAATTTGGATGGTCAATTTTGTAATGGGCATCATGTAGCCAAATATCCCAGGGGAAATTTATTTGGGGAACTCCTTTGAAGTAGAATTCAGGTAAAGAAGAAATGGATGACACAGATTGGGAAGATGGCTATTCGCCTGTACCAGATTCCGCAAATAATCATCCAGGTGACACCATCAGGAAGATAACTCTTGAATTTAATGAGCCGACTGATTCCACCAAACGCAAGCCTATTCGTCGTGCTAGTGCTGAGGAAAAGGTGGGTTCTACTTTATTAGCATTGTACGTAATGTTGTACTCGTAATATTTTTCACCATGCATGAAATTCGTATTTCTTTTCTCGGACAGGAGGTGGCAGAGCTTGTCCATAAGGTCCACTTACTTTGTCTACTTGCAAGGGGAAGAATAATTGACAGTGCTTGTGATGATCCTCTTATTCAGGTTCGTTTCATCTCATGCATCTAGTCACTCTGTTACTCTAGCCATTTATGTGACCTATTTTTGCCTAAGTACTGCTTAAAGGGAAACGTTGAGGTTTTCTTCTCTCTCCCACTGTCTCTGTCACGCATATAACACGTAGAGAAACAGCATTCAATTTTTTCTCTGTTTGATCCCTTTTTCCCTCTCTGTTTCTTTGCATGGAAACATTTTCTCGATTCAGAAAATTTCTAATTGTTGTGTCAGGCATCTTTGCTTTCTCTTGTACCAGCACACTTGTTGAAAATATCAGAACTCTCAAAGCTTACTGCTAATTCCCTATCTCATCTTGTCAGTTGGGTATGGTACTTTCTTTTACTTGAAGAACTTGACTTTTTTCTGTCTCACAAAATATCAATGGTCAGTTTTTGTAACATGTCTATGTTAAACCTGCAGTTTCACAATAACTTTCATGTCAGAGGTGTGGCGAATGAAAGTAGATCATTTAAATCTGCTTTGGCCTATGCCCTTGAAAATCGTGAAGGAACTCCAGAGGAGGTATACTCTTGTTCTCTTATTAATTACACTAGTTTTAAGATCATGCTGTGTGTACTCTCTTCTATTTATTTTAATTGAATCTGAGCTTTTGTTTTAATTTATTAATTGAGCATTTCCTGTCCCCAAGCTGAGCTGCATATCTTTTTCTTCATATGTTTATCTTTGGGAACACATCCATAATCAGAGAGTCTACATTCACATGCTGGTATGCTTTTTCCCCTTTCACAGATCTCAGCCTTGTCAGTAGCACTATTCAGAGCTTTGAAACTTACAACAAGGTATTTCGCAGACAAAGTTGAGGAATTATACATAATACGTGACTATTGTTTCTTCTTCCAAAATACTAGTTGAAGTTTTCATTTTATTGGTTCTGTCCTTAGGAAAAGTTTCCTGACTTTTTCTTGTGGATTTTGAAGGGATTGTATTTCTTCAATCATTGCACCTTTTTCTTTAAAATGTCAAAAAATTTCTTATATAAATTCCAGATACTCAAACAAAATGTTGCATAACTCTTCCTAGAAACATTGGTGTGGAAAACAAAATTGCTTGCTTGACATTTGACATCCTAGTTAGAAAGTTCTCGTGTATTTATGTAGAATGACTTGTACAAATAAGACAAACAATTCTACTCTGAGTTCAGTTCCATGTTTGCATATTGAGACATAGATAGCTGCTTATTTAAGTATTTAATTGAGCCTTTGTAAGAGTTTTTACCTTTAATCAAAAGAATATAAAGTTACAGGACATTTTTAGCTAATAATTTCATTTTCAGTATCACTGGCTTTCCTTAGAAGCTGTTATCAATTTTAAATTAGACATTAATTTTAAAACTAGCATGTTGAAGAATTCAAAAAGAATTATGTGATAACTTCATTATTTATATTCAGACTATATGGACTCCAAGCATATCTTGATTAGCAACTTAACATGGCCACTACTTGAAATGCTTAAACCTTTTTATTGAATGACATAGAGGTGCTCATATAATAAAATTTCAGATTTAGAGAAGTTCTTGCAAAGAAGGTGCAGAACACTTATGCTTATGTATTTCAGTTTGAATAAAGGAAGTCCTTTATAGATCTTTAAGTATAGGTAAGCCTTAGAAATGAATTTCTAGCTTCTTGCTGTTACCCACGAATTTTCTGACTTAACTCCATACTTACTTTTGTACTCACAGTATGTATGCATTTTTGGCATTATTAGACTTGACTCTTATGCAGAGTTCCCTGATATTTATAAATATTTTCATGATTCAAGTATGGGGTATATTTTGGTTTATTTCCTCTTTTCACTTTTCTTATGTTATGTTTGTATTTAGTTGTTGGAAAAACTCTAATGATATTATTTTTTTAATATGTTACCTCCAAAGTGATGCTCATGGCTTTTTAATTTCATGTTTATGATAACATTAGTTCCCTGTGTGCAGTATGTTACTGTATTTCTATGTAGTAAAGGCATGTTTTTTTTTCCAGATATGTGTCCATTTTGGATGTTGTCTCTTTGAAGCCTGATGCCGATAATTGTGAATCCTCAAGTCAAGGCGGAAGCCGAGTTTGCAGGAGCTTATTCAATACTACTACAGTTATGGTAGATAGAGCTAAAGAAAATTCTGAATCACCTGTTAAATCATTGTCAGGCAATGAGGAAAATATTGCCCATGAACATTCTTTGAAGATCTCAAGAAGCAGAAGTGAAGTCAGAAACTCAAAAAACAAGAAATCTCCATCACATGATTCTTATCTTAATGGGCACGTGGAAGATCAGACCGTATACTCATCAACATGTGATACACAGGTTATTATTCCTGAAGTTATTGAGAAATCACAGGGTATAAAGAGAAAAGGTGATGAAGAGTTTGAGACGCAGTTGCAAATGGCTCTCTCTGCAACAGCAGCTGCAATTACTCAAAATGGCAAGGGGTTGAATGTAGATAACTCAAAAGCTAGCTCTTCAAGTGTCTCTTCTCCAATCAAAAGGGTAAGAAGAAATGCAAGTGAGGACTCTTCCTACCAGGGAATCTCAACTGCGGTTGGGTCAAGGAAGATAGGTTCTCCCCTGTATTGGGCAGAAGTCTATTGCAGTGGAGAAAACTTGGACGGAAAGTGGGTACATGTAGATGCTGTAAATGATATTATAGATGGAGAGCAGAAGGTAGAAGCTGCAGCTGATGCTTGCAGAACATCTTTGAGATATGTAGTTGGTTTTGCTGGACATGGAGCTAAAGATGTGACCCGCAGGTATTTTACTTTTTGATTTGGAATGTTTTGTTCATTCAAATATTTGTGGTTTTTATGAATAATGACATGTTCACTTAGGCTTGCACAAAAAAGATAATGTTCTTAACATCTTTTTGAGCCCGTCCATCCCTTCAATTTCTACTGACCTAAAGTTCTAGCATAGTTCCTTATGATTTGGACAGGTAATAATATCTTGTTTTGCTTTAAATGCAATACTTTTCTCAGAACTTTCTTGTATTAGTTGATTTCTTGTCACAGATGTTTATGGTTAGGAGACCATTGGAATAGTTTGAAGACATATTGGCTACTCCAGAGTAAGACAGATATGATTGTAATGCAGGTACTGTATGAAGTGGTACAAGATATCACAAAAACGAATTGACTCAGATTGGTGGGCTAGAGTATTGGCACCACTGAGGGTGTTGGAATCTGGAGCAACTGGAGGTAAGATTGATTTGGGAAGCTTTTTGTTAATTACAAATTGCAAAGGTGTGAAAGCATCACTAGCGTTTTCGTTTCCCAATTTGGTGTTATCTTCCTGACCATGTGAACGTACCAGCAAAGTCAGTATCCATTGAAAGGCCTGAAGAATCTGAAATGACAATTGATGCAGGATCTTCTACCACCCTTTCTTTTGTTGGCACAAGGAGTTCTCTTGAGGATATGGAGTTGGAAACAAGAGCATTAACTGAGCCACTACCCACTAATCAGCAGGTATGGTGGTTGATTTGTTCTGTCATCATGATTGGAGAAGTTCAAATTTGATGTTTCTTTTGCAGGCCTATAGAAATCACCCATTATACACAATCGAAAAATGGCTTACAAAGTGTCAGATACTGCATCCCAAAGGTCCCATTCTGGGTTTTTGTTCTGGTAATCCAGTTTATCCCCGCGCATGCTTGCAATCACTGAAAACGAGGGAAAGATGGATGCGTGAAGGGCTGCAGGTTAAAGCCAATGAGTTTCCAGCCAAGGTATGATGCATTGACATGATGCTCACTCTAATTCTGATATTTTACTTGGAACTGGACATAATGCTGAAATAAATATCATGTACGTTGAAGGTGTTGAAGGAATCTCGAAAACTTAAGAAAGCACAACCTTCAGAAGATGATGATTCTGGACAGGCTGGTTCTAAGGGAATGGTTGAACTTTATGGCAAGTGGCAACTGGAACCCTTGGAACTGCCCCATGCTGTAAATGGAATTGTGCCGAAGGTGAAACTTTTATTATACGTACTCCGTCCCTAAAATTTAATTTTCCATAAGTGAAATAAAAGTATATGCAATTGGAAAGTTTACCGGTAATGATTGTAAGTATTTATGAAGAAGCATGAGCTTCATGCGTCAATTTCTGATTATCTGTGTGTTTATCAACGAGTGTTTTTCCTACTTCTGGTGAAGTGACTTAAAATTAGCTTAAATATGTGGTTTAAACAGTTGGGTAATTCTGCTCTGCCATGATCTGTTCCCAACTCAAATAACCTCAACTACACCAGATTTTAGTCTATTCAATACTCAGTTATATCTTTGCACACAAGACGAAATTGTTTGTGGACCATTCAGCAACATAATTGACCAATTGATTTCAGGTTCAGACCATGGATTTCAACTGATATAAACAGTTTATAGATGGTCTTTTTTTAATGGTAAAAGGCAGTTACTATTCTCTGAATATTTTCTTCTGGTTCTGTTCAATGTGGCTTGTTGGTACACTATAATATTATAACAGCTTGAAAGTGCACTGTAGTTGCTTTACATAATAAAATTTAACGGACACAATACTGCTGCTCCCCCAAAATCTATATTTTTAACGATTGGCATTCTGAATTCAATTTCAGAATGAGCGTGGACAAGTTGATGTTTGGTCTGAGAAGTGCCTGCCACCAGGGACTGTGCACTTGAGATTGCCAAGGGTTTTTAATGTTGCCAAAAGGCTGGAGATTGATTATGCACCTGCCATGGTTGGCTTTGAATTCAGAAGTGGTCGTTCCATTCCTGTCTTTGATGGTATAGTAATCTGTACCGAGTTTAAAGATGCAATATTAGAGGTACTGTATTGCTTCTTTTAGACAATTTGGTTTTTTAAGCCCTAATGCATGCATGTCATGCTCCCTTGGAGCATCCTTTCCTTTTGGAGCTATCTCTCATGTTACGGATTAATGATACCATTGCCATACCAACAAAAGCAACTAGTGGGAAATAGAAGAAGAAGACCAAATAAGGAAGAGTCAGCAAAAGAGAGAAGATTGAGGGGATATTTGGTTGTTATAGATTAGTGATTATGTTTCTCTTACACTGGCAGTCGGCTTATATAGCCATTAATTTGGTTACTTAAGTAAAAGCAAAAAGGTAAAACTAATGGCAGTAAATATAGAGGTTATGACATCTATACCCTTTAGTTGTTGGAAAATACAACACCGTTTGCTTAAGTAAAACCTAAGAGCAATAATCTTCACCATCTTCTTTCTCTTTATATGTAACAATACCATCTGCCTTTAAGGAACCTTGTCCACAAGTTTCAGGCCCAGGAAGCGCTTTTGTAGGCTGAACAAAATTTCCCAAGTGGTTTGTGTTGACCTGACCATTTCACCAGCACTTGAGTAGCCGGGTTTATGATGCCTCTTGAGCATTTTTCTTTCCAAAATGGCCACAGTTCTTTCCTCTGCTCTAAGCTCTAGTGGGAGTATACGAGAGAACCTGCTAGAGAATGACAAGTTTCTCTTTAGCTGAGACACATGAAAGACGTTGTGTATGAGTGCTTGAGGGGGAAATTCAAGCTTGTAGACAGTTGGTCTGTCTTTGTCTATTATTTCAAAAGGTCCATAGAATCTAGGAGCTAGCTTCTGATTAGACCTCTTAGCTACAATCCTAACGATATGGTTGAAGTATAACAAACACTAACTTCCTAATGTGAAATTCTCTATCAACCCTATTCTTGTTTGCCTGTCATAGCATCCTCTTTTGTGCTATTTGTAAATGAAATTCTATCACTTGGTAGCTTCTCGATCTTGCAAGATATCATCAACTACCAGTAACTTAGAATCTTTAGCAAAATAGGGAACATGGATTGGTAGGGGGCAACTACAGGACTTCGAATGGTGAGGGATGAATGGTGGGTGGTATAGTACCACCATTTAGCTAAGGTTAACCATTGAAACCACCTACTTGGGAAGTCTATTCTCATGCACGAAGAATAATGAATAAGGAAGGATCAGCAAAAGAGAGAGAGAAGACGGGGGGAATATTTGGTTGTTATAGATTAATGATTATGTTTCCCTTACACCAGCAGTCAGCTTATATAGCCGTTAATTTGGTTACATAGGTAAAAGCAAAAAAGGTAAAACTAATGGCCGAGACTACAGAGGTTGTGACATCTGTCGTCCTTGGTTGTTGGAAAATACAACATCGTTTACTCGAGTAAAACTTAAGCTATCACCTTTGCCCTCTTTTTTTTCATCTGTAACACATTGTAATCCTCATCTACTTTTGTGCATCTTATTACTATTGCTATATTTATTTAGATACCATGAAGTAAAATTATGAGAGGAGTAATGGTGTTGGGATTTGTTCTTCTGTACATCTGGGTGAATATCTTCTTAATACCTAGAGATGACATTCTAGTATCTTATTCTTCTTTCTGTCAACATTATTTGGGCACGCTCGCTAAAGGAATGTTCTCTGCTTCCTAGAGTACAAATATTTGTCCAAGTATTCCTTGCTAACCGTATGTGTGAAAATGTTTCCTGGAAGACAAAGTTCTCCTGTTACAATCAAACTAACTCCAACTTGCCAATATTTCAATTTATGTCTTGACAAGTTGAAATATTTTTCTATTTTTCCAAATCTGATTTAAACAAATCGTAGTAAATTCAGCTAACAATAATAACTTATTTGCGTATGTAAACTGATTTTCTGCTTTTACTCATTGAGCAATGAATTGGGAAATAAATATGAAACTTTAGTTTCTTGACAGTAAAGGCACAATTGTTTTTGTGATGTTGGAATTAGTACTTGTTCTACAGGCATACGCTGAAGAAGAGCAGCTCAGAGAGGCCGAAGAGAAGAAACGAAATGAAACACAAGCTCTTGCTAGGTGGTACCAACTTCTTTCATCAATTATCACGAGGCAAAGGTTGAAGAACTCTTATGGGACCAGTTTGCCATCCGAGTTAACCGGCAGCAGAAGTGCCGAGGGAAATGTGTTTAATGGCAATCATGATAATATGCCACTCCTAGGTAGTAAAGAGGCATGTATTCACGATTCTAAATCTTATGCTCCATTCGTCACACAAGCTGAAGAGCACGAGCATGTATTTTTGGTAGAGGATCAAAGTTTTGACGCGGAAAGCTCAACTAGGATTAAGCGATGCCCTTGTGGATTTTCAGTCCAAGTGGAAGAATTGTAGCATACACTGTGGATCATTTTGTGATTATAAGACGCGTTGCAGAAACTGATTTTATGTCTATCTAAAGATTATGTTAATAGAGCTTTTTACTTTTGGAGGCTCTCCTAAATGTTCCCATTTTTCCTCCGCAACTTAAGAGAGTAGTTATGTCATTAGTGAGTTCTGAAGTACATGTTTTCAGTTTCCTCCCTTATGTTTATTTGTCCGTGTAAGAATATTCAATAATTATGTGATCATCTTAAAGGATATCAACAAGATTGTTCTCAGAACCATTGACACAAGAACCACAAAAACAGTTATAGAGACAAATGGACAACTGGGGTTTTCTTGATTTCGAAAGTCCTCGTAGAACCTGGTTGTAGGATTGACATTATTTGATGGGATGACAACAACCTTGGTATTGAATTAATTGCGGTTGGCTTGGTCCTGAGAGGGGTGATGCAATTCTCACTTCAATTTCAATTGGATATGAATCAATTTTGGTTTTAGGAGGCTGAATCAACTCAGCCTGAATTTGACATTTTGAATTTAGAACTTGTAAAAAAGTTATAAATTAAAAAAAATTCAAATGTTATAATTCTTTTGGTTTGTAAACATACAATGTTTTAAATATTTAAAAATTTTATATCAAATATAAAGTTTTTTATTTGGTAAGAACTCACTCAACTATAACATCTCCTCTTATATCAATCTATTTTTCTTAAAATGGATTAAAGTGAATCAAGTCAGGTTGAATATAACTCAATCAAGAACTATTATTAGAAAAAAAATAATCAAATTCTTAAAACTCTACTTGAAGTATTACAAATCATTACGGAAGTATTTTCAATAACATTAAAAATTGCTTGAGTATATAGAGTAGAATTTAATAAGACTAGCAATTTATCACGTAGAATCATTTTCTATCGTCACTTAGAATTATTTTCTATCGTCACTCTTAATTTAAAATATTAAATATAATAGCATTAGTTTACAATAACAAAAAGTACAAAAATCTATAAAGTACATAAAACTATTTGTGGAATGTGCAAACTTTTTTCATTATTTGAACTAAATCCACGTAATATTAATAAAATGAATTGAGAAATCTAATTTGTTTTAAATAAATTGATTATTTAGTTGAATAATCAAGATACAAAATAGTAATTCAATTAGTATTAATTTTAAAACGAGTTGTGTAAGTGTAGTATAAATAAATAAAACTCAAAGACAAAGAGAATTGTAGTAAAAAAGTCATCATCTCAACAAAATTTAAAGGAAATAATTTAAAACACAATTAATAAAAATTCTAAAGAAATCTTATATCACAATTACAACAAACAAGAACAAAATTAAAATAATTCAAAACAAACTTAGTTGTTAAATAATAAATTGCAATCATATGGAGTAGACATAGCAAGCATGATATAATTAAGTTGAGGTTATTTTATTTAAATGTCAATTTTGTATTTGTAAATAATTTCTTTAAGAATATATATATATATATAAGAGTAAGAGATTTATAAATTGGTAAAACTTTTATATAGCCTTAAGCAAGTTAAAAATATTTGATATGATAGAACAAACGAGTATTAAACTTAATAATACTAAATTAAAAGTGAGTATAAGGTGAAATGTTTACCTAAATTCTTTACGAAAGAGAATCTTCTTTCCCTTCTCTCTGTCTCAACTATCTAAATCTCTTTATTTTTATTTTCCTTTTTCTAACTTCTTAACTAAATTGATAGTGAACTTTCTTTATAAAAAGGTGCTCAATAATTATCCCCCTCCTTACCTCAAATCTAGACAAACCTTCCTTCTCTTTTACATCAACTCACCCTATTTAAACCAAATCATGTGCCAATAACCAACAAAGGGCTCTTGTCACTCTTCCTCAACCGTCTCAAACTTAGCTTGGCTCTCTTGTAATCTTTTTAATGACAACTGCCACAAATTCTCACTCGTCTATGCATGTCAAAAGTGGCTCGACCTGCTCAGTCCGGCCTGCTTTTGGCCCGCATTAACTAGGTTACGAGTAGGCCACGAGCTGAATTGACTGGGCCACAGGTCGACAGGGGTGGACCTATCCCAGAACATGGGGTTGCATATGCAGCCCCATTCAAAACAAAATGAAAAAAAATACCCATATTCCAGCCTCATCGCAGAGCATTGAACCCATAACCTATTGGTTAGGAAGTAAACATTCTACCACTGCACTGCAGAACTTATTATACTCTTTATTCTCTTGTTTTAATACTTATACTTATCTTCAACAATGAATGTGAAAAACAAAAATTGAGAACCCAAGTTACCGTAACCCAACCCAACTCCTTCAGTCCTTCCCCATTCTATTCTGTCGAACTCTTCGTCTTCGACCTCCTCTCTCTCTCTTCATTCTTCACTTCTCTCTTCATTCTTCACTTCACTCTTCATTCTTCCCTCTTCAACATCAACTCTAAACCCTCTCCATTGAAGGTGCAAAACACTTGAAGATTAATTTCAAGTTTTCAGAATGAAGCGGATAAAAGATTCGACTATTATAAATTTTTTTGTAAAGAGAAGGCGTGAAGAGTCTACAGAAACTCCTTCTCAAACTCTGAATTCAACTCAAGAACCAACTCCCACTCCCACTCCACTCACACTCAAATTCCCACTCCAACTCAAGCACCAATTCTTACACTAAGTCCCACTCGTACTCCTCTTACTCCCACTCCAACTCCAACTCCCACTCAAACACCAACTCCCACACCAACTCCCACTCCAACTCAAGCACCAACTCACACTCAAATTCTCACTCCAACTCAAGCACCAATTACTACACCAAGTCTCACTCATACTCCTCAAGCACCAACTCAAGCAAATGATAAGGAGTTAGCAACTCTAGCTTATTTCCATACACAATAGCAATGAATGACAAGTAATATTTACAATGATAAAATTTTTGTAGCTCCACTAAGTAAGAAAATCCCAAATTGAACCATAGTTAAGGATTATTTCACCCTTTATTATGTTCATAATAGTTTAGAATTTAAGGAGTCTGAACAACCTAAAAAAAAGCAAGTACTTGTTAACTATTTACTATCAAAGAAGCCTTTTTTTGACCTAAATTAAACAACATATTTCAAGAGGGTTTGTGGTTTATAGATAAGAAAATGGAGTACTATTAGCAACCATACAACTCACTGCAATGGCATACTTATATTTGCTTTTTTTCCCAACCAAATATAAATGCACTATAGCTAAAGTTTTGATCAATTTATCAACTGCCAAGTTACTTTTTGAGCTCAATGGCCATATGTAAGATAACTTAGGCCATATAGCAAACCTAGATTGTCAGAAAAAGACCTTATGGGAAGATCTATGAATCATACAAGTCAATAATGCAGTTCTTTAATTAATAATAGGATATTTTTATTGCATTGTCTTGACTCAATAAGTTGAAGGTTAAAAAGTCATTAAAAAAACTCAAAAATGAGAACTTCTTAAACTTTAACACTCTACAGGCTCTTTCAAACCTCATATTCAATGGTCACTTTTATTTGGAACAACAACAAAAAAAGATACACTTTTTTTAGAAAGAAGTTAGATAGTAGCCTTGTAAATCCTACTTAATTATTAAATTTTCCCAAAAGTTAAAGACACCTTAATATTTTTGTTCTAATTATCCTCCCACTAAGACTTATCTTCCTATCCCAACCATAAAGAGGAAAGCCCCTTTTAGAATCAACAATTACATTGTAAGTGTTCCAACTTTTAAAGAGGCAGTCACCAAAGGGTTGAACATGAAAATAAAAGGATATAAGTCATTTAAATGTATACAAAAATTGAAGGCCATTAAGGAGAAGCTAAAGTAATAAAATATTTTTAACTACCTAGAACTTACTAAGAATGAGGCTCTAGCCAACTCAATTACTTCTAAGAACAACTTATATCCAATACCTCAAATAAATGAATATAAAACCCGCACTAAACAAAAGTTAAGGAATCTTTGGCTAAAGGATGGACATATAAACCAAAAAAAAATCATAATTAAATGTTAAAAAACATCAATGAAGTAGTCTCTTTAAAATATGCGTAACTGATTGACAAGATATGAAGATTTAATAACTAAATCACCTTTATTTCCGTACTTTATAACCAAAGAGCAAACAAACATTTTCTTAAAGCCTATAATAAGTTTGGAGATCAAGAATGCACTACTTAGACTTGATGATAACAAAACCCTTAGCCCAAACCATTTTAGTGTCATATTCTTTTGAATGACCTAAATCCCTAAAGGTACTTATATCACTAAGACAGTTATAAAGTTCTTCATAAATGGTAAAATGCTTAATGAGTTGAATAAAATTTATAGTTTTCTTATCCCTGAAGTTCCCAACCTTTAAACGTGAATGACTACAAGCCAATCTCTTGTTATAGCATTATTTACAAAGTTATCTATATTCTGCTCGCCTCAAGACATAAACAAATTTGGAATGAACTTATAAGTCTATATCAAAGCATATTTATCAAAGGAAGGAATATTGGTGACAATATCCTTATAGCTTGAGAGCTATTTAAGAACAACTATAAAAAGAAAATCAAAGCTTGCAAAATAAAAGTAGACTTCTAGAAAGCATTTAACTCAATCAATTGAAGCTATAACGTTGGCATCTTAGAGGTGTAGGGTTTTCCAACTCAATTCATTAAATGTTTAAGCCAATGTGTTTCTATAACACCCTATATCATCGTTATCAATGGGGAAACAATAGTGATTTTTAAAGAGCTAAAGACCTTAGACAGGGAGATCGTTTATCGTATACCATTTACTATATACATCGAGGCCTGCATAAGTATTATTTCCAGGAATTTTGATAAGGAAAACAAGTTCAAATATCATTATAAATTTGAATAAAGATAACTTATCCTTTGTTGGTGACGCAGTACTAATTTATGGTATTATCATCGAATTAATCAAAGTTTTCATAGATGCTTTGTAAGAATTCAAAATTGCTTCAGGACTTATATTCAATTTACATAAAAGTTGCTTCCTTGTATCTTTATACACTCCTCAACTAGCAATCAAATGGTTCTCTTGATGGGTTTTAAATACGAAAATCCAATTATTAAGTTTCTAGACATACCAACTACAATTAAGACGCTCACTTTTATGGATTTTCAACTTCTCCTCAATTTAGTAACATAAAAGTTTATTCAATTGGAATATATATATATACATACATACATACATACATACATACATACATATTTATATATATATATATATAGTTGCAACTGATAATCTTAGTCCTCAACAATTTTCATGTCTATTAGAGCTCCCATATGTTATTTCCTCAAGACATAATTAAATCAATAGAAATGCTACTAAGAAAATTTTTCTAAAATGGTAAAGTCAATAAATCATTTAGGGTAAAAATAAAATGGACTTACTTATGGTTATATAATACTATAAGAGGATTGAAAATTATATATATTCAAGCTATGATTAAAGGCTTACTAACAAAGACAATCTGGTAGCTACTAATTGATAAAGAATCCTTATAGGTTAAGTGGATATATTCTCATTTTCTTAAAAGAGAGAACTTTTGGAGGATCAAGAAAAAAACAAAAAGTTCATAGAAATTAAAATAAATTTTGTGGTTAGGAGATTAGATATATGGCTAATTCAAAATTATTATAGGAAATTCTACGTAAAGTTAGTTTTGGTTCAACAATTGGCATAATATAAGGCCTTTTCACAAACTCCAAGTATATGATTCTCTATAACAACATCAAGGTTATAATCATAGGTGAATCTAATTATTAGAATTGGCCCGTTCATTCTTTAAGATGTTTCTTAAATATAGTAAATTGCCTTTAAACTTATCACCCCAATCCAGCAACAGATGACGTTCTCATTCAAAGTCCATACAGATCAAAAGATTTAACATCAAATCATGTTTGGGACTCTTCACAAGCTCTCCAAATAGCTCATTGGCAAAAGGCATACTGATAGTATTCCCAAAGTACCCTTTATCTTATAGTTGGCTAATAAGCATATGCTTAACAATAAGGACATATTCAATAATAGGATATTTTACAACCCTTATTGATCATTGTGTAACCAAGAGAATGAGCCCTTAGATCACTCTTTTTCAACTATCAATATTCACTACAAAAGTGGAATTAGATCCTAACATGTTGTAACCGGCAATTTAACAAAAGCAATTAGATTGATATAGCCATTTAGGCCTACAATAGTCAAGGTAAAAACAAAGAAAATAATATTATCTTCAAAATTGCCTTCAATTGTCTAGTCTATGCACTTTGGAGAGAAAAAAAATCTCAAAGTAAACATGAGCGTGCAACAAAATTCATAATACTTAAGATAAAAATTGATGAATTAACAAAAAAAGTGAAGAATATGGTTGATAAAATCGTTGTCAAATTAGCTATCAATTATAATGGTTGCTTAATATTTATTACCAATACATTGGTTGATAGTGTTTGAATTCTCCTATTTTTTAAGTAAAATATCATAATCAATTTATTTGTAGCTTATGGATAGTCTATCTTTTATAAACTTTAACTTAATATTTGTCTTCTAAAAAAAGTGAGAATAAGATTATCTCTATCTTGTATTAATTAAAAAGAAAGTATTTTTTGTTGATTAGAATAAGAGATATAATGTAGGTTGGCGTATTTAATAAATTATTATTCCTAGAGTAATTTAATGAAAATATTTGTGTCATACTTGTTATGGCATTGCATAATTGTAAGATAAGTTTTATATGTATATATATATGTGTGTGTGTGCCAATATATGTAAAGATAAATTCACACACACACACACACTAATATATATATATATTGTGAATTAAAAATATACAAATAAGATGATGTCTTTATTATTTAAAAGTTTGTTGTATTTGACAGCAATTTTTACTGCTGTTGTTTGTTAGTTTTAGTACTCAAGTGACAATAATATGTTTAAAAATTTTGAGGGAACATTTGATTCGCATAAGAGAATGGTAATAAAAATGGGAATGAATATAGTGAGAAATGAGAATAAATATTATCATTATAATTATGATGGTTGATTAAGAGGAATGAATGATTACCATTACTATTAATAGTGGTTAGTTTATAAAAGTTATTGAGAAATAAAATTTTATTATATTTTAATTAATTAACTAATTATAATTTAATTAATTATATTGTAATTAATTAATTACAATATGTTGATTAATTAAAACATTGTAATTAATTTTAATTAGTTATATTATAGCTAATTAATTAATTATATTTTAATTAATAAAATAATTAATAATATTTTAATTAATTAGTTAATTACATTTTAATTAATTTATTATATTTTAATTAATTAATTAATTACATTTTAATTAATTATATTGTAGTTACTTAATTATTAATAATATTTTAATTAATTATAATGTAATTACTTAATTAATTACAATATCTTAATTAATGAATATTTATATTTTAATTACTTATATTGTAACTAATTAGTTAATTATATTGTAATTAATTAATTAATTATAATATTTTAATAAATATATATATATATTTTTTTTTTAATTAATTGTAATAAGCACCCTCTTATATAATACTAATACTCATTCCTCTAGATTAGAAGAGAAATGAGGTATTACCTAAAAATAGGTAATCAAAATAATGACTCTATAATTATAGTCCCTTATCAAATTCAATCTTTCATTCCATACTTAATCTCCTTTTTACAAACCCACTAAATAATCACACCCTAAATCATGCTTTCTGGATAACAATAAGGAATTGGAATAGTAACAAAACGTGGCTGTAAAATGGAATGTAAATTAAATGTGGCAAGTCCTTCTTTAACTCCACGTGCCAACAGATTTATTATTAGCTCTGCGCTCCTCCGTCCTTTAATCAGTTCACTTGAACCTTACACTTCTGAATCATTACGAAATCTAACACAAAACTTCTTTTACAACTGTCTTCCTATCTATCACTCCCACCTCGTTATAATAATCACCCTCCTGTAGTTCTTTTACACAATCAAAGATTGCCACGTAAAAGCTGATGATCTCTCCCTCTCCCTCGTATACTTTTCTAATCAGCCATAATTAATACAAGATGAGGTCATGTACATGGTATAGCAGATTATCTAAAACGACTAGCCTACGAGGTTGCTGTCAAATGACAATATAGCAGTAGCGACCAATGCCATCAATCAATCAATCATTCGTTATCCTCCTAACACTCCTCTTTCATTTTCCCAACTACCACTTTTATTCTTTTCAAGATATAAACATGATTCTCACCTTGTGGAGATTGCGAGCTTGTACAGGTAAATCGGCTAATATATGTCACCCAACTTTTCAAATTGCAGAATGAGACCAAGTTTGAAGTTAAGTTCGTTCTACGTCAATAAGAGCTGGCACCAACACAGGAATAAAGCATTGTACAACAAGCAAGAACACATAACTCCTTATTATATTAAAGTCAACCAACAGAGCCTAAACAACTACAATCTTCCAATTCCACAGGCAGTCAACACGTGCAAGCTCTCACACATGACCAAACTAACACATCCTTGCCACTCAATCGAAGGACAAACTGCACAAACTACTTCTACATCACTAAACGATGAAGGCAGCCTAATTTTGGACGCTCACTTCAGGAGCCTTCACCTTTGGAGGCCTACCCCTCGGCCTTCCACTTCCTGTCGCCATTGCCACTGTTGCTTCAGTGCTTCCAGTCATTCCTCCAGCAGGTCGTGCCATCTTGCGTGGCCTCCCTCTTGGTCGTCCACTTCCTGCACCTCCTCCCTTTGGCTTTACTGGCTTCGGAGGTGCATTAGGGTCCTTCGGTGGACGCCCCCTAGGCCTGGCAGGTGAAAGCACAATCCCTTCTGGCAATGGAATCTTTGGCTTAGGAGGCCTTCCGCGGCCTCTTCTTGGAGGAGCATTGGGGTCTGCCTTGGTATAGTTGTTTTTCCAAAAAACCAGCTCTCCGGTATCCTTCATTCTGTTGAGATGATGTGAAAGGAGTGTTGAGTGGTCGGCAGGCAACTCTCCATATTTTGACTCTATGTATTTTGATATTGATGTCTTGTTTGAGCCACTCTTCTCATTCAATGCAGCAATTGCTTGCAAAATCATCTGTGTATAAAAATACAAGAAACTTAATCAGAGAAAGTGCACCTCATTCCTCGAACAAAAAAGAAATCATCAGTCTGAAAGTTAACATCTGATATAGAATAAGAAAAGTTTAAAGAATGAATAAAAATCAATAGCAAAAGTACATCTTCAGCAACTTTCTTGATAAGCAGACTTCGCACGGTCCAGTGTTCTAGGAAAAAATTGGTGCCTCCTAACTAAGACAAATTTCAAATGCAAAAAGTTCACATCTTGGGAAACAGAATTTGCATTCACTTGAAAGAACTCTTTTTTTGCTGTAATGGGAAAAACAATAGCAAGCCATGGTAGTCAAATAAAAGCAATTCAAAGCACAACTTAGGGGTAAAGAAGTGTAAAAAAAATCAAGGAAATAGCCCGTCTTCATGGAGCAAAGAAATTGAACACAAGGCTCGAAACAGTTACGACTATATTCAACTCAGCCACACATAAGAAGCAAGACGGACATAGAAGTTTTAATCTACAATGTCTTGGCAGATACAAAACCAGATGAACTATAAGGAGAATTGGGATTCTTTTTTCTTTCACACACCAGAAAATGGGACAGAGAAACCAACGAAATGCCTTTCCAGTTTATGAAGAATCCAATGTCTAATGTCTAATGTCCACTTGATATAATTACCATTGCGAAAAAGAAAATAAAGCTATCCACATTAGCAAAGTGTTTTGCAAATACTTAAGTATTTAATTATCCTCCTCTGTCGATAAAATAGAAAATGAGAATTCCAGAGTTTTCACACTTATCTGAGCATATTTAATAAAAAGAATTACAAGTTTTTTGAAATGAAAATGAAAATGAAAATGAAAAACGAATAAAAGCAACTCAAGTTCAGTATCAAGAAAATCAGATAAAAATCGGGTCTTTGTCAAATTTTGTACGATATCCTTTCTTCAATTGGAAGTTTCATACACATAGACAGCCCAAATAAATATTTAAAAGACAACTCAAAACTGAGTGCTGCAAATACAAGCAATGAAAGTTGTGAGAAACTGAATCATAACCACAGAAGAAAGAAAAAAGGTAGATGAAACGTGTAAATTTCACTTTTCTCCTTGGTATTTTGTTGCCATTAGGAAGTAGTTGGAAAATGAGATAATGATGCATGTATGTACCTCAGAGTAGGGAAGGAGTGAGGGAGGCTTGCTAACATCTTCAGTTGCCATTAATTTCCACTCAAACAACGAGAGAGAGACAGAGACAGAAAGATAGAGTGAACACACCAACTTCAAACAACAAAAACTCTCTAAAGTGACCGAAGAGTCCCCACAGAAACAGCAGCTCCAAACCTCTCCAACATCAAGACCAAACACCCACAACCAACTTTTGCTGTCTCTCAAAATCCTGTAAGAACTCTCTTCTGTTTCAAGATTTTGATCCAATTTTGTCCCTTGTAACAGCCCATATGGATATCCGAACGAGGCTCTGCCTTTTTCTTTTTTGGGATTGAGGAAATCGACGGTTGGGAACCATGCAGTGGATGATAATCGGATGGCTGAGCATGTGTTTTGAGGACGTCACTTAGATTAATGACGTGGTATATCCTACATTTTGAATTTTTATTCCTTTCAAAATTACGAGTTTATCTGTTGTTAGGGGTAGTGTGGACTTTTGCTTAACATCATCTTTGCCGGGTTTTTCTAGGACCCACCTTTTCTTATTAAACATTGGCCCTTAAAACTTATTTTTAGTATCATATAATTGAGATATTATGTCTGATTGCAGTGAGATTATTTATGTGGAATCATCTCAATCCCCACTTGCATCACCTAAGTCCAACCTCATCTGAAATCTTCTAATCCACCAACTCCTAATAAAGATGATGAAGACGAATTTGATTATAACATTTCTGAAGTAGAATACGATTCTCACACACAAAAAATGGTGAAATTGATTAAATAAAAGAGGCAATAGCATGTGAAGGGGAAAAATAGTTGAAATGCAGTCAATGAATGATAGTCCAAAGAGGCTTAAATTCAGATAAGGAAAATGTTAGGCAATTGGGGAAGAAAATAGGTTACTGGGAAAGAAGGTAGATTAGGTTTTATGTTTTAAATTTTAATAAAATAATTAACAATTAGTTAGAAAAATATTTGACATGAGACAACCACGTAGCAAGTAAAAAACAAAAATTGTACATAGAGCTTATTGTCAAGCTAAATTCATAACAAATTTAAAGTTCGAGTACTTTAACATTACTTTTTAAAGTTTGAACTAGTATTGTAAATTTGAGGTAAGTTTGAGATTTTTTTTAATGATTTGCCCTCTATTTAACACTAAAATAAAAGTGTATCATGTGGATTATGATCCAACTCTCCAAAGAATTATTAGAAATCTCATGATTTAGGTATTATTTACTTGGTGTGTTTGAATATTGTAGTTGAACCTAAATTACAACTCACTAAATATAATTAAAGACAACTATTGTTTATCTTAGTTTATCCCTAATACTATTTCAAAGTTTCTCTTATAAAAACTTTGTCTTACAAACATTTTACTTTTCACAAGTAGAAATTTCTGAGTTTTTATATAAGATTAAACTGATCTCATATACTTAATTAAATGAAAGGCAAATTACATTAAAAATTATAAACGTATCTTAATTTTCCAATACTAGCCTAAATTTTAAAAAAATAGCACTAAAATATCCAAATTTTTAATTTATTACAAAAATAGCCTAACACTCATTTTCTATTAACGGTACTGACGTATCACGTCATGTTAGATTTTTTGTACTTACTATGTAGCTGCTGTCAAAAAGGTCTACTTTGGACCCAAACTTCCAACACAAGTTGCGCTCACCTTCGTATGGCAATTCTGCTTCGGTTTGCTTAAACAAGATTCAGCCTTCTCATGTGAATGTAGCCGAACAATTCTGTTAGCTCTCGAACACCTCACGCGTACACTAGTGTTTAAAATATTTCTCTCACCTACAAAATAACACAAATGTAAAATAGAGTAAGAAAGCAACAAGATATATATATATATATATATATAGCCGAAGCTACTCTTTCATTAACTCTCCACAAAATGTTAACAAAAGACACAAGTACCTTCTTCTCGAAGCACTCCCAGGAAACTCCCTACTCGAAACCCTTACAATAAGAACTCCCTTAAAAGCTCTCAACTCTCTAAGCTCCCTCCCCTAAGTGATTCTCTCAATGAGCTCTCTCACTGATTTCCTGAATAGCTCTCACCTTTGATGAGCTATTTATAGGCTCCTCCAGATGACTAAGAGTCCTAATAGAACTCTACTGGCTAAGATCACAATCTTATCCTATCTTATCCTTAATATAATTAGGTTACATCACCTTTAAAAGATTACTTTATCTAGGAATGATTATCCTTATCTGCAAAGATATCCTCTATCTTTAGATGATCCTTCCAGATGATCTTTATCTCTTAAAGTTAATGTTCATCCATTGTGATCTTATCTGCCACGTCATCATGTGCCAGATCATCCACAGTTGCCACGTCACTGCTGATGTGTTCACCAAATCCTATCCGCACATAGGTCCGTCAATGCACGTCCATTGACAAGTCCATCTTTCATGATCCAGCTCACTTCATGGTACAGTCTCGTAACTCCATGACTAAGTACAAGTCACAAACTGAGTTAGTTAAAACCTCGCACATTTTACATACCTCCGACCTGCCTCGCCGAAGTCAAGTGTCTTCGTGCACCTTCGGATCTCGCACGACTTAGTTCACCAACTCGTAAGACTTCGCCTTGTTCCCTCATCAACAGCCTTCCTCGTGTCGACCTGTGTGTCAAGCATTGGCTAAGGCTCGTTAACACTCGCACGAACTTGTATTCTGGACTTAGGGTCTAACAGCTGCCACACGTACTTTGTTTTTTAAATAATTAATAATTATTTTATTAAATCTAAAACAGTAAACCTAATTCATTTTCTTCTCCCTATAACTCATTTAGGTTTGATTTTCTCTGGTATTTTTCAGCTTACTTTCACTTCGAATGTGGAATTACAATTATGATTGCTTCTACCTTAGTTTATTTTCCGATTCCCTTCCCCATGGACTGTCATGCTCCACTTCCCTGTCGTTGCTCTAGTATTCGACCCTAAGATATTTCCAATTGTGATTGCTTGTGCTTTCCTAGCACCTTTTTCTTTTTGCTTCCTTTCCTGTTGATTATAGAGCTGCTATTGCGATCAGTATCTATAGGAATTTATAGGTATTTTCTTCATTTGTTAAATGGTTTTATTATGCTTATTATTTCCTTTATTTGTTCAATAGTTCTGAGCTTAATCTAGCTTATTATCTTCATAAGATTAGTTGGGTGTAGAATTTGACATCACTCCACTTAAAAGTATAGAATTTGATACTCCTCTCTTAACATAGTATGGTAAAATATTTAAGTGTCATTCTTCTTCAAATTGGCTTGAGATAAGATATTGATTATGTCCTCTTTACAGAATGAAAGTAGCTGAAAATGTATACCTTTATTTGTTTAAAACTAGCTAACACGTTAGTTGTTTCAGACCATGAACTTGAAGTCTTAAGTTAATTTTCCATAGCTACGTTTGTTATGTAAAAACGAGTTTATTATTCATTATAAGCTACTTCTAAACTACTACTGATTCTCCAATATGCTTAGTACTTTTTTGAAACAAAGTATTATTTTAACCATATTATGTTAATCATGTGTATGTATTATAGAAAAATGTCTGCAAATAAAATATACGTGGCTTTTATTGCATCTACACCTAGTATATATTGGACACGAAAGAGTGTAAAGGCATTGTTAGTGGATTCAAGAATGCTTTTTGTCGTTGTTTTGATAATTTTGCTGAAGCTGAAAAGAAATACTTTCAATTTTGCTAAGAGAAGACATCATATTCAACAGTAAAATGAGACTAGAAAATTTTGTTATTATATTTAGTATATAATATGGATATTATAATTCTGAGTAATTTTTTAGATTCTTTATATTGATTGTCCTAATTATAATGACAAGATAAAGTTATGAATATCAAATACTAAGCCTAATATTGGTCAACATTTATATTAATGCAATAATACAAATGTGAGTATTGCCCTTATATTTAGATCAATGTGTTATGATTTATTCCAATTATAGCTTTTATGATGTTATTGTTATACAATTTAATCATGATCATTCAAGTTATAGGTATCTTGCACGTATGTGGTTATGGTGAAGGAGTTAAGGTTTAGTTATTTGCTAGACATCTTTTGTACATTGGGATAAGACTTTTACCCGTAAGAATCATTGTTGCATACAAGAGTTGAGTTTATATAGTAATTCATAAATATTTCAAAATTTCATATAAGTTTGGTATATGATTCTTTATTATTTTGTAAGTTTCATATGAATATTTATTGCAGGCTACTAATGAATCTTAGTAAACATCGTTCTTTGGGATGTTTGCTTATATCTTATTAGTTTATAATCATATCATTAAAAGTCTTAATTATATACTTTGGGGGCATTTAATGGTTTTATAAATATTTATATTTCAAAGTTATTCTTACTATTCATATTTCAATGCTTTATGAATTGTTAAAATACAATTGTGTGATAAGTCCTTAAAGGTTATAATGATGCATTGTGCAACATGCATCAATTGTTAAAATATCAACATAATATACTAATTTTCAAAAGACACATGTACCAATCCCTAAGACACAACACAATATACCAATTTGCAAAACACAACACAGAATACCAATTTGCAAAACATAAATATGCCAATCCAACATAATATACCAATCTCTAAAACACAGCATAATATACTAATTTGGAAAACACAAATATTCCAATAAGATAATATACTAATCTCAAAACACATCACGATATATAAATTTGGAAAACAAAAATATACCAATCTAACATAATATACTAACCCCAAAACACAACAAAATATAACAATTTGCAAATTACAAATTACAAATTACAAATATACCAATCCAAAATAATATACTAATCCACATAACATAATACAAATGTTCAAATTCATATCCAAATCATAATACAAAGTTCAAATCCATATCATAATCATAATGCAAAGTTTAAATCCATATCCAAGTCACAATATCAAGTTTAAAGTTATATCCAAATCACAACACAATATTTGAATACATTTCATTTCCTATAAATTCAACATCATCATATTAAGATTTTCTTGGAGTTCATCATCATCAAATTAAGATTTTCTTGGAGTTGATTTTTTGCCCTTATTTTGAAGCTCCTCTTATTTATGGTTATTATTTGAACATTTGCATTTTGAGAAGTTTGAGTTAGTTTGAACACTTGAAATTGGCTTCTATCTATCTATAAAACATCATAAAAGAGTATTATACTATTAATAATTATGAATAAATAACAAATAATTAGCCAAAAAATTGTAATTTTGGTAACAAACTATAAAATAAGTGTTCCCACTAACTTCTCCAAATGGTACTCCATATCCTTAGGCAGCATGTATATATATAAATATTTATGATACGCAAAAAAAATTTGAGGAAAATTAAAAATTAAAAGTGAATATCCACTCACCACACTCTTCTCCTTTTTTAAGATAGACACTACAACGTTAGATTCTGTAGATACTGATTATCTACCTCTTCTTCTTGTACCACTATCAATGTTGGATGTAAATGTCAAATTTTTTGGTAATCTTCCTCATTTTCGCTATATTATACACGTACAATTGCAAGAATATTTATCTTATACATAGTTATAAATAAGTATACAATTACCTTAGCAAGTTTTATGTTGCTCAAAGGGTGGTCTTTATTTTTATATCCTCTTTCATTTATAACCAACTTCAAAACAATGTTGACATCTCATGACTACTCCAACTTTGCTCTACTTGTTCTGATTCTATGGTTTTTCATCTTTATCCCTTCTTTTAGTCTTTTTTGGCCTTCCATGTATCTTCTTAATCAATGGAGGTAATATAGGTTGCAAGTTTTCAATCTTCGGGTAACCAATAGTTAAAGGTGAAGTATACATAATACTCCTTTTAGCTTTGCTTTTGGACAAGCAATACTTAGACAAAACGGAAAAGATGGGACAAAAATTTTGGCCTACTATAAATGCAAAAGTCTTTTAAATTTTGTTCAAATGACTTCTAACATGCTCTGTCATCTCAGTGCCATCATTCAAATAGATCTAAGTTTGTAGCATTAGTTATAGTAAGGCTCATGGTCAACCAAATAGTTATCACTAGAGATGTTGAATTAAATTATATAAGAGATAAAATCAATACGAAAATTAAGTCATAGAATCTTAAGAATGTGTTGCATGAATTTTCTAGCTACCTGTATTGTTTTCAAACATAAAGTTTAAGTCAAATAGATATCACCCTAAGATCCTATAAGAGCAAAAAATAACGTCAAAATTTGAAGACGTGGTGGAGAGGAGTTAGTCAGTGGAAGCAATATAGAAAACATAGCTTTAATATATGACGATGAAAGAGCAATAACTTCAAAATTAGGCAATCCAAGTTAAAAGTGGAGCACGACAGAAAGAGGAAGGAAGTAGAAACATAAAATGTACTAGGGAAGAACAAGTAATCGCAATCAAAAATATGCTGGGGTAGAATAAATGTATCAGAGACACAGTAGGGAAGGGATGCAGAAAATGAACCAGGGTAGAAGCAATCACAATCGACAGAGAAGCAAGCTAATAAAATACCAAAGAAGACCGGTTACGAGGAGAAGAAATGGATTAGCTCTAAATTTTTAGATTTAATAACATAATTGTTAATCAGTTTGAAAATAGTGTACCCCTAGCAAGTACCAAAAATCTGACATAGTATGTCACGTCAATGTTTTTTTAAGAGAAAACTTAGGGGGTGCTTGGTTTAAAGAGGGAAATGGAAATGAGAATGGGAATAGGAATGAATATAGTAAGGAATGAGAATGGATATAATCATTATAATTATGATGGTTGGTTAAAATAAAGTAATGATTACCATTACTATTAATAGTGGTTGGTTTGTTAAAAATGTTGTGAAAAGAGTGAGAAAAAGTAAGATTGGTCTAAGTAATGATTCCCATTAAGATTGGTCTAAGTAATGATTCCCATTCCTCTGGTTATTGGGAGGAATGAAATAAGGCCCCAAAATAAGGAATGATAATATTACCTATCCAATCATAACTCTTTAATAAGCATTGTTTTTGATTTCATACTCATTCATTTCTTCTCGTACCCACTAAACAAGCACACCCTTAGTATTAGGATATTTTCACAACAAATTGAGAGTGTTGAGTATTTTAGCAACACCTTTTAATCTTAGGACTAGTATTGAAAAATTGAGATAAGTTTTAGGATCTTTTATGTATTTTATTAAAGTATTTTCTTACTTTAAATTTTAATTTTGACATATATTCTTGTAATTATCAAATTATTAAAATTTAAAATAAATGTAAAAATATATATTTCAAACCAACATGAAACACATGTTATTTTATATAATAATACGAAAGTTTAATTAAGATAAATTCAAATCTCATTAATTTTTAAATGTATTTAAGAGTGAATTTGAAAGAACTTATCTCTATATTAAAAATTATAGAATTTAGTTAACTTTAGTTATAAAATTTGTTTTAGATGAATTGAAATTTCAATTCAAATATTAACTTTTGAATATTTCATTGTGAATTCAAGTAAAGAAAATTATTGTTATTACTTATATAGACTATTCTAGCTTGTTCTTGTACAACAAAGATAAGCAAATCTATTTCATCTTTTTTTTAAAAAAAAAAGAATATTATATAGCAGGTTGCAACCAAAACGTTTAAACAACTACGGCTCACAAATGTTAAACACATTCCTGCTACCCATATAGTATGAGATGTCCGAAAACTCTAAATTGGAAGAGTTTAGAACTTCACCCCACTGCAAACCAAAGGAATCCATGAAAAATAAGAAGTGGAAACTCTGTTTGAGCTCCAGCTGGCCTAAACTAGAAAGCCAAACAAGATGGACTTGGCACTTGAAATTCGTCTTTTTCTGTTTGGCCTGGAAACAAGAAGCGTCGAAGATGTGCCTCAAATTTTGGACGTTGAACCATTCATGATTGTCAACCTGATCTACCTAGTCGTTCAGGCACACCACAGGTTTTTAGTCTAAAGATAATTCACGCCACATCAAACAGAAACCAGACCAGGGAACTCCACTCCTTTAGGAGACTTCCTGGTATTTTTCGTTTTCTTGTTTTGTGTACAGTCCATGTCAAGCTCTCATGAATAAGTGACCTGAGAACTCAAACAAATGAAATGTGAGTATCAAAATGCTAAACCAGTGCGTACAACATTATGAATGATGTAATATAATTAGAATCATGCATTATGCTTGTACCTCCATGTTATTCTCAATCTATTTTAACCAAGAAATTCGTCGCTCATGTGCCTTGTACGAAGTTCTACTGCTTTAAGATCCCGCAGGTGTTGCAGTATCTCTTGGAGAAGATCCATTCCCTTGCCTCCCTTTCTGATTGAACCCATGCAATGTTTCAGAAATTCCCTGTCCGCTTCCAGAGCCTGTAGCCTTTCATAAACATGATCTACCTCCTCTTCAATGGCTAGTCTTTTGCTTCCCGACTCAAATTTATAATCTGATGGCTCTTCCTTTGCAACAAATTCAGGTTGCAGACTGTTTCCAAATAGGTATCGCTCTTCTGTTTCTTTGTCATCAGCAGCGTCTAAAAGAGGAAGGAGGTTTTTTGCCAACGAACCCATGGTTTTTCTCTCAGGATGATGTTCATTTGAGATCCCATCATCTTCTTCTTGAGTGCTTAGTTCATAGCTCGCACCAAATTCCTTGGAAGAATCTACGATCCCATTCACATCGTCGATGAGCTCCTTGTCGCCTAAGTTTAGTAGCTTTTCCTCCAACTCCTTGAGCTGATCAAGGATTGACAGCCTCTCTTCCTCAAATTCTGTCAATGAGTCATCCAAGGCAGTCATTTGTTGTACACAATCTAATGCTATTTCCTGCAAATTGATAACTTCATCACTAGGAGGAGTATTGTTTCCATTGCCTTGTTGGTCCTCATAGATGCCTGTATCTTCACCCTGTGCTTCACGATTGAGGTCAATAGATTGTGAATCTTCATCCTCTGAAATGCTGCAAGTAGCAGAAGAGGTTCTGCTTCTGGAACTTCCACCTTTGACTTTTCTCATGTTTTTCATTTTATCTTCAGCCTCATAGCCCATCACCTTCTTACGATATACTTCCAACTCTTTCTCGAGTTCTTGTTTCTCCTTCTCTCTCTTGGTCATGAGCTCGTTTAAAAGTTGCAAAGCTTCCTGGTCATATTCAGATTGCTCTTCCATCATCCTCTGGTATTGTAATGCTTCCATCTGCATTGCAGCCTTCTCTTCTTGAAGCCTATTTATCATGGCCATTGTCTGGTTTGCAGCTATTGCTGAGGCATTCCTCTCTTCCTCTAGCTCGGCATACAATGCAGTAAGGGAATTTTGCTTGATTTTAAGTGCTGTTTTCAGTCGTTCAATTGTCAGAACGGGATCTCCACTATCCGTCTCACTGACAACACTCCCTTCGAGGGACTCCTCTGGTCCTATTTCTGTTTTCTCAAGAAGTAGCAATTTCTTGTGCGAATACTGAATACTATCAAAAGAAGAAGGTGTCCCTGGATATTTGTCGTCTTCTGGATCTTTAACCTCTGATTGCACCAATGAATGACGATTCACTGTTTCTTGATCCCTTTCAGATGAAACCAACGCCCCTTCCGAGGATCTTTTCTCTTTGGAGGCAGGGCCTAGTGAATAAAATATAAGACAGCAGTTTTCAGTTACATATTGTCATCGTCAAATATGAATATTTTGAAAATTGAACAAATAGAGCTGTTATAATGTACAATGTAGCTTGCCGCTTTCACTTTGCAGAATATATTCTTCCTGGGTGTAAGGAAATTCTGCACTGTCTCCATCGGTGGGAGAATGATCTGCCAGGCACGACATTGTAGGACTCGATTCTTGAGTCTCGGGTGGACAGGTTGGATAATCAGGAAGTTCCTCAAACGGCATCAATTTGTTTCGATCAGCTGACAACTGTAAGTCATCCATGTTTTCCTCCTCAACTGCACGATTATGTGTTGAAACGATTACAGACTTGTCTTTAAAAGACGGGCTTTCAAATCTAGAAACAAAATCTTTCTGAATTTCTTTATTTATACATGGTACCTGCGGGGCTGAACTCTTCTCTCGCTCCAAAATTGTTGCCACCAGTACATATATTTTGGCCTGCCATTGGAGACGTATCTTGCATGCTAGTCTTGGCATCAACCTTGATTTTTCTAAAATTTGCAGTCGAAGATCTTTGTCCATGGTCCTCGTCCATATTAACTTTTCCAACCTCTCCACAGGCTTTTTTCACTTCTGTGACTCCTTCCATATATGCGACGTGACTGTCAATCTCCAAGGTAAAATCAAGAGTTTCATCAAGATCTTGGACTTGCGGATACTCCTCTTTTAAGTTGCATATTCCATCCTTAGCGGTAGTAGAAGAATCAATCAATTCAACGGGGATTAAACTATTAGATGCACAACCAAGGTGTCTCCCCAAATTCAGGTTGATAATTTCTATAGAGCTGCCTTCTCTGGAAGAACATTGTTTATTATCGATATGCAAAGATCCACACACAAAGTCCATGCCACTAGAGCCTTTCTCTGTCCTGTCAGGACTGCTACCTGCTTCCTGATCTTCATTTGCTTCCTCTTCGCCACATTGCAGATTTGATTCGGACCTTGAATAATCTTCATCTGCCGCAATATTTACCCCAAAACTGCCAACATCAGAGAGGATTTGATGCTCTTCCGCAGCCATGTCATCGTTATGATTCAGTTCATCTTCATCAAATCTTTCGACCTCACTACTTTCAACAGTGTAATGTGCCAAACTAAAAGATTTCGCAAGTTCTTTGCAATTGTTCTCATCTTCTCTGGTTTCTAAAACAGATCTTCCTTTCTGGTCGTACTTGAAATCACCCCAACAAGGCTTGAACAACAGGTAAGGAGGGTAGAGATCGCTGTTCAAGCTTTCATTGCAACAAGAACACTTGATAATCTTGTCATCATTCTCAAGAGTATTAGTGTTGTTGCTGACAAAAGAAACAAAAGCTATCCTCCTTGTCAATACAGTGGACTCATCATTGCCAGTTGGTCGAGAGGCCAAGCAATTAGCGCACATATTTTGGTATTCGGCCAGTGTCTGATGGTTTGAGCAGTAACCAAGTCTAGATATCTCAGTAGCATGAGTCTCACATACAAGTTCCCTGTAGGAGCGGGTGTTGGTTCTAGGCTCCAATACATGGTCGATCCTAGAACACCAGAGGCAAGGACGTTTGAGGCCAAAATAACTGGCAAACTTGGTTATAATGTAAGAGAAAAAAGAGTTGAGGAGGAGGAGCATGATCAGGATCCATTCAAGCACAGCATAGATGAGGATTACAATGAGCTTGTGGGTGCTCCTTTGAAGCTTGCTCGCAAACTTGTTGGCTGCCATGGTTGCTTCAGAAATCTTTGCTTATTTACAGAAAAACGCACACAGGGAGAAAGAGAGGGAGAGAGGCTCGGGAGGAATGAAAAGTGTTTCTGATGCCAGTATCTAAACGAGTGTGAGTATGACAAAGGTAGCTACTCGCGCATTAGTGTTTAGCTGACGTCAGTAGTACAACAGCATGTAATGTTAACAAACACATATACACGCATAGATGAATTATAATAAAATACATATTACATTAATAATTTTAAAATTTATTAGTAGTTTATAAATATAAATATTAATTATCTTAAATTTTGTTCACATTAATTTTTTATATATTTAGTAATTCTAAATATAAAAGTAATGCGTATATGTTGAAGAGTTACACTCACAAAAAAAGTAGATTTAAAAATTATATTAA
Source organism: Erythroxylum echinodendron (assembly GCA_027575705.1). NCBI lineage: Eukaryota > Viridiplantae > Streptophyta > Magnoliopsida > Malpighiales > Erythroxylaceae > Erythroxylum > Erythroxylum echinodendron. Next base: position 19,371,534 of record JANZXR010000002.1, on the reverse strand, counting down.
TGAATAAAATTCTTAAAGGAAATAAAATTTGATAAAAATTAATTGCTCAATTGCATATTTTAATTCATAAGAAATAATATATCTATATACCTCTATGTATAAGGTCAATATTATGTGACACAAAACAAACAAGAATTCGTTATTTTCCTGCCTTTAGTAAATTATATTATAATAGTCTAATGCATGCAACTTTAATAGGTGATATTTATGCAAAAGTGATGGTGGTCCCACCTGAATTAAGCGCAAGAGGGGGAAAAGTAACTGAAAAGGGCCAGTGGGCCGCCACCTTCCTCATTGATGCATTCTCACTTTATTTTTAAAAAGCATGTCCGCTTACTCGGCTTTGGGCTGTGCCTGTAATGGCTTTTCATCTCATTTCCCTCCCTAAGTAAAAGATATTTTTAAATTATAAACCATATTATAGTTGGAAATTAATCAACAACAACAAAATGGTTGAGATATCAATATGCATGAAGTAAAGGTTGCAGTGACAACAAACAGAAAGTTGATGAAAGAAAAGGGACATGGGATTCTTTCTTCTACGACTACAAAGCAGAAATAAAAGTGAAAGGTGCAAGTGCAAGGAATGATGAAACATGGGTGGCAAAAAGAAACAGTGGCGGACATTATGGAACAAAGTGATAACGAGAACGTATAAAATTAATATAGGGGAATAGGACTGTGAAGTTGTTTCACTAAACCTTTAGTCAGATGGGATCATGTTTCAATGTGGTGGGGGATCTTTGTCCCTCTTCACCTCCGGCTTTTGCTTTTCACCCTCATCTTAGTTGAGCTTTCCAAAAAGCTTCTCCCCCGGTTTTGCGAAGCATACATGAACTTTTAATAAAGGAGTCTGACCAAAACCTTATAATCTCAGACATAATTAAACCTAAATTTTATTTACTTTTCGGTAATATAAATACTAGAATGGGAAGGGCCCAAAATGATCACCAGATAGGGCCATGTGAAATGATTTTGATCAAGTAGGCTCAGATGGTAACGAAGACTCAATTTGCAAACCTTCAATCTCTATACATCTATATTGTTGAATATTTTCTCCAATGTTGTGAATATTATAATGTTGGTCACTTTCTAAAACCAACCTAGATTTCGAGTGTTCTAGCAAAGCAATGTTCTCAAAAATACGTCTGACTTCTAAATATCGATATCGTTGAGTTTTGAAAAACTTAAAGAATAGAATTATAAGTTATCAAGTTACTAAATGTTGAAGAACATTGATACTTTAAATTTTAAATTAAAATGGTGATTTTATTTAACTAAAGATAAGTACAAAGCCAAGAAAGTTGAAACAATGATAAGTTTTATGTTGGAGTACTATGATTATGTCTAGGGTTTTCCTTTGTTTTGTGATGTTGGTGTATTTTATACAACCCTCTCAAATTCAACTGCCTCAAATAGTTTTCATATAATTATTCAACCTCTAGTTATTCTCCAATCATGAATACGTCTAATCATCCACCAATACATAATTGTTTTTAAAGTACACGGTTCAACTATCGTGACTCTCAAATCCTAGGCTTTCTCACTAATTTTCATGCATAAGAATTAGCTCGCGTATATTTGGTTGAACAAACCAAATATATTGTATTAAAGACATTCTAGACTTCCACAAAAATGAGTTCAAGGTCGTTGATCAAACTAATAAACATCCACCAGTGATTTTGGGAAGTTCAGGAACTAAGAAGAATCTAGCTAGAAGAAGAATCCTAGAAACTTCAATAGGATAACTTTCCATAACTCTTAGCCAACAAGAGTCCTCGATTGAAAGGGAACATTAGGTATAGTGGTTGTTTCAAGACTCCTTTGCATTTAAAACTCTTAACACCTCGTCCGATACGAAAGCCAAAGGGTTTATTCTATTTGAATTTTGAACTCTTGTTGCTCCTCTAGGTTTTTTCATTTTGCTATAAATCCCCCTTATTCTCACCCATTTACTATTTTAAACTCCAAGCAAACTCTATCTTCTCTACTAATCCCATGGTTTCCTTTTTCTCTTCCTTACAAATTCCTCTAAAACTAGTAAACTCTCCCTTTTAAACTTCTATTATGGCTTCTGAACATCGTGCATCTTCTTCATCTTCCATTGACTTCACCAAGCTTAATGCTACGAATGTAAGTCTTTAATTTCTCTTTGTCTTTCATTCAAATATTTTACCAATTTTTTAAATTTCATTCTCCATACAGGCTATAAAACTCCAAATAGTCTCAATTCCTATCGAGCTGCTACCAACCTATATTGTATTAAGGTAAAATCTTTAAACACTGAACTCTTTTCTAGATTTCTTTTAATAATGATATTTAAACCTCCTTTTACAACATTTAAGTTGGAATTTTATAGTTTAACCATGAGTAAGGTTATGTTTAACTATCAGAGTCCCCTCATTCACTGGATCTCTTTAACCATCTCTCCTATATTTAGGAGAGGAAAATGAATTGAAACTTCCAATTGGAATTTTCTTTATCATAAACCCCACAATCCTTAAAACCATAGCCAAAGAATGTAGAGTAATGGAATGAATGGATAAATAGGCTATGCCCTTCTTACCATTCTACTTAGAGGAGGCAAAGACTTCAATTGATCCCTATCTAGGAAACGACTAGAGTACCAACCTAATTTGCTATCTACTATCGTAAAGCTTTAGATTCCTTCCTGCAATTCTTTTATTTTTCTTCTCGGTCACGCGTCTATCTCATTTAAAGATATTTTCAATTTTACTAGCTTACTTGGTATTGGATATGTTTTGTTTATTTAGTTAAGAAAACTTTTGGTTTAGACCCTAGTGTCTTCAAATGTTCTTTTTACTTTGGGTTGATCAATATTTATACTTCTTTTAAGTACCCTATCTTTAAGGGAGATCACATTATGTTTATATAAGTTTTTTAATCGGTTTGTCTTTTTACTAGTAAACAATAAACCAAGTCTAAAATTCCTCCCTTTTTGTAGAGAAATAACATTAAGTAGGTTTTTTGCTCCATATTCTATTTTTTTAGTATTCCTTTACAAGAATCTACAAAGGTATTTGTCCAATCTCCCCCTTCAAAGGCTCAATTTAAGTGTATGGTTCATCTAATTTCAGATACACACTTATTTTTCAAAACTCAGGGATAAAGAAGGTCTTCTTTCTACAAACCCCAAATTCCTACATTTTCTTCGCTTTGTCTTTCAATAAGCCTATGTAATAAACTTATAAAGGTCATTCTCAATACTTTGTTGTCTTTAAAGTATAGGTCAATGGACGAACTCAACCCCTTTGAGAGCCCTTATATAAGGCCTTATTTGTTAAAGATGTTCAAGCCCTCCGATTCTTTTGACTTGACTGTCTATTAAAAACTCTTTCTTCCCTACAATCTAAGAGTCTTTGTAGTAGGCGGTGACAAGACTTTGACACTTGGCTCTTCTATCACAAACTTAGGTTTTAAAATATATTTACCTTATCTTTGGAGTCGACAGCTTGGTCTTTCCCTAAGAATTCTTCCCAACATCTACCTTTTAGAATACTCAGTGGGGTCCCTGTTGATTTTAGTGCCATTAATGATAAATTCTTATATGAAATATTTGAATGTTATTGCACCTTAAAATGTAAGATTTTTGTGGCAAGTGTTGATGAAATAGATGCCTGTAATCTTTAGTGATAAAAGAGTTACCAACAATTATTTCCTCTCTCAAATTTGGTAATCCTCAAAGTTACTTTTTCTTTCTCTGGTCTCTTAGAAATCATTGAATTTAAATCTCTATAACTAAATTCTACTACTTCAGATTTCAAAATTTTAAATAATGAAGGCAAATAAGAGGAAAAGACCACCTTTTAAAGAAAAGTAGAAGTTTGGACCCCGAAATTTTCTTAGAAGTTAGAATTATTTTTCTTAGAAGTTAGAATTATTAAATGAGAAATCGTTGGCGTTTAGACATGAGTAAAAATCAAAATTCTTAAATTAGAAATTTGTGGAGTTTATTTATGAATATATTTTTTAATTACATATAGTTTCATGGATTAAATGGAAGCAATAGAATTAGGTTCAGGAGTTAGAAGGTATTAGAGTAAATATGTTAGACCCCGTTTTCGGAGTCTAACTCATATTCGGAATACAGATATCCTAACCCAATATTTAATCGAAAATCTCATAATACATTAACATCATACTCTTTAATATATTAAAGACAACTAACTTTCATCAATCACA
>JANZXR010000002.1:19334374-19367231 GCA_027575705.1 Erythroxylum echinodendron | reverse complement strand
AACAAATGAAGGGTGTGTGAGTGAAGAAAGAAAGAGACGTGTTCGTGAGGTTAAGAAAGAAAGAAAAGAAGAACCTACAAGAAACTAGAGAAAGAGGAAGAGAGTCGTGTAACAACAAGAGAAAAGGGAGAGACGTGCTTAAGAGGTTAGGGAAAAAGAGAGAGTCATGTAAAATAAGAAAGAAAGAGAGAAAAAAAATGTAGAAATAAGTAGAATAAGAGAAGCAGAAACTAAACCAGAAAAGAAGAAGAAGGAAAGAAAGATAAAGGAGATAAGAAGTGTAAGAAAAAAAGTTCAGCTGAGTTTTAGGTAATCTTTTATCTATTCTTCTTGTTTTGACAGAAGAAGAAAGCAAAGAAACTAGGTTTTTTATGTGCTGAAAATGAAGAGAGAAGGAAGAGGAACAAGAGATTTATGTTCTTAGATTTTTATGAACTTTTAACTAGATCTTAGTTCTTCTAGTTAGATAAACTAAGAGTAGATTAAGTCTAAGCTCATTTTTTGATAATAGAGCTTTATGAAAGTTCTATTCGTATATGATGTTTGAATGAAAATATGTTTGTTTGAAGGGAAACAAGAAAGTTGAAGGCAAGAAAAAGAGGAAAGACGCACTTGAGCTTGGATTTATAAGTAAATAAGTGAGTAATATGTTTATAGTTTTTGTGATGATGGGCTGTACTATTTGATTTTGTGTTAATAAATGCTTGTCTTGAATCATTGTGAATGTGGGACAAATGTTCTATGAATTTAATATCATGTTTGCTTTGCAAGAATTCTGCTGCTTTGATGTTAATGAAAAATAAAAAATTTAAGAAGCATGAACATATAAATATGATATGAAATATGTAAGCATTGGAAATTTGCTTGTGTGGGCAAGAGAGATACCATTTCGTTCGTCACGTGCAAGTTGACCTATAGCCTTCTCTTGGTTGCCCGCTTGTGGCACATAAGCTCAAAAAAATGGACTTATTTCGTTCATGGTGTAAACTTCGGTTTCGCCATTCTGTTTTATAGGATTCTCTCGAGCCATATTGTTGTGTAATTTGTTGTGAATTGCTGAGCATGATTTATAATTGAATGCTTTGTTTGATTATTGTAAAATATATGATATGGATTATGTGGCTATAATTTAAATTAAGTATTTTGTGAACTGGATTGGTGTATATAAATATGTTTGGTTGTGTGTGTATGTGGCTCATCACTAATGGCTATAAATGTATTAGCCACTAATCTTCACAGCTCACCCCATAATTTTCCACTTCTCAGGTGCAGGAATCAGCAGATCAATAGTGAACATTGCAAAAACTTTGGCAAATCTCCAAGAATTTCGATCTTTTGTAATTAAATTAGTTCAGCAACTTTTGTTATTTTAGAAGCATATCAGGCATGAGCATTCATATTGTATTTTTGGATTATGCTATTGTTTTGACTCTTAATATGTAATTGAAATTATATATAAACCTTATGTTGAATGAGAAATGAAACTCTGTTTTGTTTGAGAAATGGAAGTAAGAGGTGAAGAATTTCTCTACTGTAGATGTGTAGAATTTTCTTCTTTGTTAGGTTATAATTGGTGTTTGGAAATGAAATGGTATGCTGTTGTAAGGTTTTGAATAGATTTTTCTAAAGCAATAGTTTTCTAGTGGTAGTCTTATATGTATGAATTGTGTTTGTTGGATTCGGGTCTTCTGATATAGGTAATAGTTTTTATAAACAGCAGAAAGGGAAAAGGGGATGAAAATGTGGTCTGAAATTTCAATGAATAAACTATATTGATCTAGGTATAATTTGATAAAATTGTCTTCATGAAAGTTGTACCTCTTTCTCTTAGCTTTCTAACGATATAGGTTTCACATTTTTAGACTTTGAGAATGAAATTTACGAAGATTAGAATTGGGTGTGCAAAAGCTATATTGTTCATCAAATTGCACGATCTTGAAAATCCATTTTTATTGGAAACTCGCGATAGTACACAAGCATGACCCCAACTTTCGGCTGTCACAACCTTGCCACTTGGTTGTCACGACCTTGACATTTTCAAATGCACGGCCATGACATTTTCATTTTTTATTTATTTGTTTGTTTATTTGTTTTTACTCCCAACCGTAACTTATATTTATTTTATCTATTTTATTTTACTATTATTTTCCAAAATTATCCAATTTTGGTGCCTTGTCGTCTCGAAATAAGAACGGAGACTCAGGGCTAACATTTTTGGTATCAGAGCCCTCAGTTTCTAAGGATTCCTAGGCTTAGAATATGTTACACTATGAAATATATGATGTGTGATAAAGTATTTGTATTGCTAAATTATTTGTTTGCATGGTTGAGTTTATTGATTGCATTAAGTGACATGGATATCATGCATACATGTAGGAAATAAGATTAAAATGAAAAATAAGCTAAAAGATAATGTCTTATTAAAAGAGTAAAACGCCACCTTGTGGAAGAACATGAGAAGTTTTGTAAGGATCTGTTGCATCTGATTACCCACCATTAGAGAAGGTTACTGATGAGTATAGAATCCAGTAATTGCAACCGCATGAGTCACATATATGAACTTTCGTTAAGAGTTTGAACTATTAGAAACAATGAGAAGAATGATGATTTGTTAGAGTGTGAGACAATGAAAGTTTGTGGATATCTAGAAATAAGAAATACTACGTAGTTCGATATGTTAGACATAGATTCAGTATTTATGGTTATGTCAGTGAATATGATAACGGAAACTTGTTGTGGATATGTACTTGAATTGATATGGATGTGAATATATTTTCATAAATTGACTGAGAAAGAAATAGAGACATAGGTAAAAATGACAAGATTTAAAGTATACAAGCAAAGTGGAATTGAACGGTTAAACTTGGAATTTAAAATAATTGTTTAATTAATGTGATAAAGGTTATGATCTGGTATAAGATTGTGTTAATGGATTTAAGATCATAATTTCAAGATGGTTATGTGTTTATAATTCTAAATTGATTAAGAACATATGTATGGAAGATGAAATAAATGATAGTGATGTATGTAAAAGTTCTCAAGGTTATGTAGACCAGTTATTATGATTACATATCTGATAATATGGTTACATTGGTGGTTAATGTGATTGAGCACATATGAAATCTATATTTGGATATGGTATAGGAAGTAATCTATGATCCCTATAGTTAAAATCATGAGATGAATCAGAGTAACGTAATGGAAGTATAGGATTAGGTGGTTATATTGAAAAGGAAACTACTATAGAGAAGTAACTTTTGAATAGTCATAGAATATTCAAATGTTGTTCAGAATCAATTGCGATTGAAGTATCATTAGCATGAGATATTAATTACCTTTCTATTATTCTGATAACGTAAAGTGTGACAGTAATTGAATTTATTGAAATATCATGAACAGTTGAAATTGATCTTATTGAGGTATTAAGAATGGCTGAAACAACAATGATAAATAAAATTGATTGATAAAGATTATGGAAACAGTGTAGATGATTTAGGTGAAAAACCTTTTTGTGATAGAGATGTTTTATAGAATCATATCGCGTAAATTAAATGTTCCATTTTAGGAATGAATGACTATTAAATAAATCAGAAGTGACCATTAGAGTCAGTTAGAAATAAGACTCAAGCATAAGAAGTTGAATATGTTATAGAGAGTGCATGAATTTTGTTTAATGTAAAGTAGCCTACCTATATTATTAGGTTCATGAATTTGAGGTGATGTTGTTGTTATTGTTAAAGGAACTTAGGTATGATAAAATTGAAATGTGAAAGCGATTGTATATGATAAATGCAAGTGAATGATTGCATATGACGTGAAAATTGATCTGTAGTAGAATCTGCGTGACTCAAGAAAAATAGAAGAGTTAAGTGGATCAACGCTGAAGAGATATGGAATAGCAAGTAGAAGATAAAAGTGTTTTGAGAGTATCGTATTGCCTTGACAAGATGTCTTGCAGTTTAGTAAAAAGGGTAGTGAAACTGCGAGAAATCTGAGATATATTGAGGAACCAGTTAAGATAGTAGGGTATTTGAATAAGCAACTAAATCGAGCAATTTAGCTGGATATAGTTGTTTAGAAGAAATCATTCGAGTGAAGAAGCTACTTAGGAGAATGAGGAAAACATAAGACAACATTACCCCCATTTGTTTGATCAATTAGGTAAGAATTTTGAGGACGAAATTCTTTAAGGCGGGAGAATTGTTGGACCCCGAATTTTTCTTGGAAGTTAGAATTATTAAATGAGAAATTGTTAGCATTTAGTCATAAGTAAAAATCAGAATTCTTGAATTAAAAATTTATGGAGGTTATTTATGAATATTTTTTTAATTACATATGGTTGTATGAATTAAATGGAAGTGTTAGAATTGGGTTAGAGTTAGAAGGTATTAGAGTAAATATGGAAGGGTAAGTTTGGAAGATTAGAGTTTGTTTTAGATTAATAAGAGAAGAACAAATGAAGGGTGTCTGAGTGAAGAAAGAAAAAGACGTATTCGTGAAGTTAAGAAAGAAAGAAAAGAAGAACCTACAAGAAACTAGAGAAAGAGGAAAAGAGTCGTGGTGTAACAACAAGAGAAAAGGAAGGGACATGTTTGAGAGGTTAGGAAAAAAGAGAGAGTCGTGTAAAATAAGAAAGAAAGAGAGTAGAAAACTGTAGAAAGAAGTAGAAGAAGAGAAGCAGAAACTAAACTAGAAAAGAAGAAGGAAAGAAAGATAAAGGAGATAAAAAGTGGAAAAAAAAAGTTCAGCTGAGTTTTAGGTAATCTTTTATCTATTCTTCTTGTTTTGACAGAAGAAGAAAGCAAAGGAACTAGGTTTTTATGTGCTGAATTTAATATCATGTTTGCTTTGGAAAACTTTTGCTGCTTTTTGTACTTAGAGACTTTTGTTAGCAATTCATAAAAATCACAAAATTTCATACCTTGAATTTTTCCCTCAAAGTTCAATATTAAGGCCCCTTTAAGCCAACTTAATATATTCAATTTTTGGGAGTGTAATTCAATATTGACTTCTTATTCTCCTAAATTAAGTGAAGTCTATAGTCTTACCACTTTTTTAACAACTCTAGACAATTCGGTTATACTAATTTCATGTTTAGTTTCTAAAAATAGAGAGTGAAATTGTTTTTTCATTTCTGTCTATGGAAGGACATAATTCCTGGGCAATAAATGTATCAATAAAAAGATGTATATGTCAAAGAATTTGGAAACAAACTAAGATTAAAATTGTTAAATTTTTGTAATTAGACAATTCATTGCACATTGAATAGTGAACTTGATAATGTACTCGATAGTTAATTGGTCATCTTCACTATAAAACAAAGAAAACTAGGAATTTTGTAACTACGAGGATAAAGATTCTAGTAGTTAATGTGCTCTAGATAAAGCTTATGGAATTCTGGGTAGCTAATCTATCTTAAGACAAGCCCATATAGTTCTTGAACAGCTTCTCTAACAGTTTCTATATCAACTTGAAGCTTATTTGAGTAAGAGTAACAATAAGAACATGGTTATAGTTTACGTCGAAAACATTGCCCCATCCCATAATTTGACCCGTTAGCTTCAATTTTAAAACCAAATCTCTTTCTTTCAGGAGCTTAGGGCCTAATAATTTGTCAGTCATTTCCAAAATTAGTGTGCGAGGGTATAATAGAAATATCCTATCTTTTATGAGGAGGATCATTCTTCCATATAAGAAGAAACTAAAGGATGACTACATTAATAAACTTCTATTACATTTGCTGCAACCTTTCAGAAATCTACCTTATTAGAGAAGGATAATTTTACCCAATAACTTGTACCAAAGCAACAAAACATTTTTTCCATCTTCTCATCAACACCTTGATTGCTTTAGCCGTAAAAGTCAAACTTGGATGACGAATTGACATTCGGACCAAATTTCAGTACCTTCAAGTATAATTATGGAAACCTCCAATCTAGCATTAGACCTAGCATGCTGAGATACACTCACTTATCACTTGTAAAAATTTGTCTTAATTATTTCTTCGTCATGATAAAACACTAAAGTGATAAGAAATTTGTTGAAAATCTTGTAACAGTAGGATGACACAAAATCCTACCATTGTTAAAATCCTTTCTCATTAAATTAAAGACTCATGCACGATTATAGATGAATTTGGTCACCTTTTTAGCTTTCTATATAGTCTCATCAACAATAGAAAAATACCTAACATTCATCAACAATAGAAAAATACCTAACATTCCTTATATTTTCTAGCATTAAGTTAATGCAATGTGTAGCACAAGGAGTCCAAAAAAAACATTATACTTACTTTGTAATCTTCTTCTGATCGCTTTATAAGTGAAATCATTGTCAATAATGAATTAAACAATATTTTCTAGCCCTACTACTTTATTCACAAATTCATCAAAAATTTCAAATAAAGTATCAATTTTCATAACAAGGCCAAATGCATCAATATACTTCAAAAAAATTGAGTCCTTTATAGAATAAATCAAAAAATTAATAATAGGGTCATGTCACCTATTTGTCCAACCATTACATATGATTAAAAATAAGTAGCCCAATCCCTTCTTCTTTCTTCTGAATAACTTTTAATTTCATAAACTAAGCAACTCAAAAGTTTACCTCAATAGTCATCACTAGAAGGAGTTTTGTATCCCAAATGTAAGAGGTTATAGCATCCACCACAAGCTAATAATAATAAGATTGGGAAGCATTGAATTCTACACTTAAATCATACCATAATCTAGCCATTGTCATATTTACATTGTGAGTCACTTCTCTTAATTGCATGACACTACGAATTAAATGTTGAGCTCTAAGAGTTGTTCGTGGTGTAAAAAAATTCGATACCTGCCTTCTTTTTTCCTAACATCAAGTCCAAATATAGCATTCACTTCTTGCTGGGAAGGAACACTACCAACTTCAACATTTCAACTATCATCGTCAACACCAGCAAACAAACTTCTACTACCAATTTCATAATTCATTCTCTCCTTTCTGTCTTTTTTATGTTGATGTTCTTCAAGCAAATTTTTTTATGTCACTTCACATTATGACTCATTTTTTTACATGGTTTCACATCTCCTTTAACCTTAGCTAAATGCTTCTTTAATCTGGTGATTCCTCTACTGTTCAAATGCTTGCTATAAAACAAGCAAATAATATAGTTCTTAATACCGGGGACCAATCCAATATGAGCCTAAGATGAATCATTTTATCTTCCTGAAGTGGTTGAACGATCAGGAGTATTTAAACTTCCTTCCATTTATTTGTAAAAATAAATGAAGACATATATCAAAATAAGAATTTATCCGTAAAAATAAATAAAGGCATATAGCAAATTAAAGAATACATAATTTTATTATCAATTACTATCAAAACATATGTATTTTTAACTCAAAAGTCCAAATTAACACAATTACATAATACACAATTACATCTTATATAATATAACTCATTTTGTATGATTACATCATACACAATTCAATTTCATTCAACAAAATTTACCGATAAGTCAAAAACCAACAATTATACAATAAACATATATATCTTATGTAATATAACTCATTTTGTATAATTATATCATATACAATTCAATGTCATCAAAGAAAATTAACCATAAGTGAAAAATAAAAAATTCAAGTATTCAACGTACATAATAACACAATACACTTAATAGTTATCAACTTGAATATGTTTAAAGACAAATATAAAAAATTACATGCATGAAGTAGATCCAACTTGATAAATAAAGAAATTTTTTTTCATTATGCATGATTTAAATATGACATTAGTCATTTAGTATTTTTAACATAAATGAGTTTAGCCATTCATTTAACAAATATATTAAGTATTGAGGACTAAAAAATGTCTAACTTATGTCTAGTAGAAAACTTTTCTTCCCTTTCCCAATTTACAAAACAAAGTTTAACTTTAAATACTTATTAAGATATTAGAGAAATTCTTTGTTGATGTTTAAGATTAAATTGTTAAACATTTAACTAATTCATTTCAATTTGATTCAATCCCCAATTACGAATATTACCAATGATAAGTCTTTTTATGAAAGATAATTTAATATATTTAAGCAAAAAGTATACAAAACTTTAGAAAATTTGATTAGAATTTAAAAATATATTAAAATCACATTTAATTTAATTTAATTAATAACAAATACATACTTATTTAAAATTGTATGCTCAACACTTTTCAAAACAAAATTGAAGACGATAAACTTAATCAACAATATAAAAAATGTTATTATGTTAAATTTGAATAATATCTTGTAAAATAAAAATATATACAAACAATTGCAAGCTTAAAACTCAAATTTTCTAATCTATTTATTTTCTTCTTCAATTTCCAATGCTTAAACTACATTCATATTGAGTCAACTTACACACATATTTCTAACTTTCAATCTCAAAATTTTCAAATCTCAACTCACAAAATCAATTTTAACAATTCCAACTTTCAAACCATTCATAAATTCCATGTCACAACACAACCAAAATATCATGGAAATGTAATTCAGGAGTAGTAAAAAATGCCAATCAAAGAACACAAAAAAAAAATCAAAAATTGCAATTTGGTTCAATGGTCTAGTCGGGTCGGATTTTTTTGGATTGGGTTGGGTCAAAAAAACCATATCTAAAATTTCTGGTTTCAATAATAAGCAAGCAGCGACCACTGATGGTGGAGGAGAGCAGGGGCTAGGCGCGGTGGGGAGGCAGAGCCGCAGGCGGAGGAGGCGTGGTGGAGAGGAAGAGCAGCAGGCAGCGTGAGAGCAGCAGGCAGCAAATGCGGGGGTCAGCAGGTGGTGACGTCACAGTGGTGACCGGATGGAGAGTGAGGACAGGCGTGAGAAGGCGACAGTGAGTGGAGAACGTTGGGAGGAATGAGGATTTAGAAAAAATTTTGAGATTTTGTGAGGGAGAGAGAGTCTGCGGATGGGATAGGACTTTGGTATTTTTGTTAATTTTTTTAATTTAGTTTTGAAATATTTAAAATTTACCATACCGATCAATATTTGGATGACATTTCAAATAATAGCCAATATCGGTTGTTGGTATTGGCCGATATCCAAGAAGATGATTTTATACCCTTTTTTGCCAGTATGGTATTTTCCGATCAGTACTTACTGATATGATACAAAATTTAATACATTGATTTTTGTTTGATATATTTTCAAACCTTTTCTATTTATTTATCTATTTTATTGTTTTAAAAATCAGACCGGACATCGAACTGGTGAAAGGAAAGGTTTAAGATTTAGATATTCAACTGGTAGGGAACCGCCAAAAAATTGGTATATAATAAATAAGAAGTAAAACTTATAAAAATAAAATATTTTATTGAAATAAAAAATACACCAATGACTATTATTATAAAAATAAACTAATAATAAATAAATATGAATCTAATATAAAATTTAAAATAACAATAAAAATCAAAATTATATTTCTAGAGGAGGTTACGTCTTATTATCGTCAAAAGCTCCTAATTCTCTAACGCTATTCCAAGATTCGTAAATTAAGCTTTCATCCAAAGTATTTATATAAACTTCTTCTATTGCGTTAAAATAGATTACAAATTAGTAATGTATAAATTTATTCTCCATTATAAACTTATAATACAGTATAATTAATATTCTAATTAATTAATTAATTAACTTAACGGGTGTTATTTAGAAGTTTTGCATTTTCATAAACTTGTTTTTCCTAATTGACGGATATAAAAGTAAAAATTATTATTAAATAAATTAATAATATTACATATGAATTACAATTAACTAATTAATTGGTGGAAACCAACGTTGCTTTCGCTCACTTGCGTTCAAAGTTGGAATTCTTCCGTTTAAATGGCGTAATAGAGTTTAAAGTTAGAAACTTTGCAATTTTAAAAGTTGGAAACTCGCCATGTCAGTCGTCAGTCGTTACCCACCCTACTGGAGGACGTGATCCTCTGTCCTCCTTTCTCTATCCCTATTCTGTCATATTGAATCTCAGTCATTCGTTTATGTGGGACCCATATAAATGAATGAGTGAGATTCAATGAAACAGGATAAGGACAGAGGAAGGGAGACAGAGGATTTGAGGGGCCCCACTGGCCACCCCTTCCTCCTCCAATTGTAATAGTTGCCCTGCCCCTTTTCTTAGCACCTGCAGATTTTAAAGATCTGCTAAAATCCCAAAAATGCTACCCAAATCTCCTCTCTCGGTGGGTTACCCTAGGCTCGCACTGCCTATATCTCCTTGCTCGTTGGGTTATGGCAGCTCTTCACATTGTGATTTCTAATACTCTCGACGATGTGTTCTTCACGTGACCCAACCACAAAACGCAAGAAGAAGAAAGCTGGCGTAGATCTTGCATCCGTCGGATTGCTCGATGGGTCGTGATAACATAAATCTGGCTTACTTGGTAGGTCTATTGCTCTCTAGGATAAACAGATTTGGGTTACGAACTTGATGAGAAAGAAATGTTGTGGATTCATATTTCATCTGTACCTTTCAAAAGATGGATGGACTTTCTCATCTTTGCATAACTTTCCATGATGTAAAAATAATGCATCCCATAGGAGAACGCGAGGGATTTCCAATTCTTGAGAAACATAGCATCTAAAAGTATACACATTACAGTTGGATTGGTTCGACAAAAAACCGACCAATTCGCTAATGAACCGACCGGTTTTAATACATAGAAATTATTAGGTAAAATCAAACTAGACCATTGACCGGTTTAAACTTTTTTTAGTCATACCGGCCGGCTCGGTTCGGTTATTAAGACCTTGATAATATGATCGTTGCTAGCTTATTCGTCAACTTGGAAACATATTGTTAAAGTCTAATTTCTAAAAGACTTCCGATAAATAACTATAAATTATACATTGAGGGATATTTCGCATGACTTTGGTTTTAAAATTATTACTTTTATGATTCAATATACTCGTTTATTTTCTTATCCTAAATTTCCTTTTTGAGTCACTATTCAGTTAGAAGCCTTGCATGTTGATGCATTTAACGCGGTCTTGCTCTGTGGAACCCTAATCTTACCCGAGTAAATGATGACATTGGAAACAGTCTTATTCTTCAGATGATTACATACACATCATCCAAATATGGATATCTACAGTATTAAATGTTGATGCTTCTCAATCTTCATCTGCTCGGCTATCATAACCTTCCCCCGGTTTTTGATACATTGTGAACCTCCAACTATCTCCTTCCTCTATCTCCCACTGTTTTTTCAGTTCATAAATTGCTTTGGATGCTGCAGCAGCAATCGTTGGGTTTCTATCTTCTGCCAATCTCTGCCAACAGAATTGTTATTACCTACTTATTGAGAGATGAGATGATAACCATTGCTTTCATAGCTATCTATCATTCCATTGACCATTAGTACCTGCAATGCTCCCATTCCAGCATTGCCAAGGGTCCACATTGATGGGGCTGCTGCCAGTGCATTGGCCAATGCTTGTCTGCACCATAAAAGATGATGATCAAGTCCCAAAAAAAAATAATTGAGACTACTATGTAAGCTTTCTACAAAATAATGCAGGCTTATTCGTTTATCAAACACAAAAGAAAAACGCAGGATTATATGATTTTTAATACTAACTCAGATCTCATTTACCTTGTATTGATATCTGGAGAACTCGAACACTCTGCCAACAATGACACACTGCTTTTACCATCCATAGCATCAAGATCTATTAGAGTTGCAATTAGCAACTCAAGCTACTCCAGAAGAGGACAAGACCTGTTAATAACCAAACAAAAAAAACTATGCTCACAGCAATCAGGAAAATAAATACAATTTTAGACCTCTTCAGGATCTGTATAGTCAACTCCATCAGCTTCAGAGAGTGCTGCTGCCATACTCCAGTAAGCTTCCTATATATCATCAAATAAGATGTTATATGTGTTAAATTTCCTGAAAGAATTAAAGTAGTAATTCTACTAACTTATTCAAGGAAGTGAACCTGAATAGCTGTAATGCGATCAGTAGACACTTTTCCAGGAAAGAAATCCAAAGCCCTTCCGTTTTTTTCAAGTGTCACACGTCCAAGTATTTCATTATCTGATAGTGAACCATTTTCTTTACGAAGAGGACTGGAAAACAATCACGTATTAGGAAGTAAGATTTCGATCAGATGGGGAAAGCTAGAATCTTAGAAAGTAAAAGAGTAAGTTATTAATAAAAGAACTTACAAGTTGTACATCTTGCTCACCATCAGGTCATGTATATTTTTGACAAACTGAGAGCAATAGGAAAACTATTCATTTGTCTATTTGAGAAATAAATCGCTATGCAAATTACATTAGGCTATGTGCTTTTGCATATGGTGGAATAATAGTAATAAAGGTAAGGACCAATAATGCAACAAAAAAAAAAAAAAAGGGAAAATATAACTCTTGCAAAGGGATAATTATACAAATTCAAGCATCATAGTTTAAATTTGTAATGCCTCACCTCCAATGCCATTAAGGCATCTTCCATTGCACGTTGTTTGGCACGAAAGTCGGCCCGGCGCAGATCAGCCTACAAACAGGTCATTAATTTCATGGAGATGTATGATGTTACATTCTGTGCCACTAACAAATATAAAATTTTTTCTTCAGCATGCAATAAAAGTTTACATCATATAATGAAACAGCATGCTTCTTCTACCTACTTCCCTAAACACAGAACTCGTCTGCCTGGTCCCCTCTCCATACATTAACACTACATTCATAAATTTCATGATAAACATGTAAACAGCATTACGAAAACATCATCAACCCTATCAAAATTCTTTGTAACCGCGAAAGATGTAACGAAGACAAAAGCATGTGACTTTACAACTTTCCTATAATATAATATGGCTTGTTATGGTGTTGCTACTATTCCACGTATCATCTCTTCATTCTCTCTTTCTCACTGAAATTCCACCCACCTTCGAGAAAGATAATTAGAGACAAAAGGAGAGCATCATAAAAATCATCCATAGCGAAGAAAAGTCATATTGTGAAGATCAAAAACATGAAAGTGGACAAGACATTCTAAGAGCCAACAACAACTCCATAGATGTGGAGTTTTCATCAAAATTATTTATTGTAAAACCCTGAACCTTTCCTTTCACATAATAAAATTTTTTATTCTCAGTGAATAATATTTTTAGATGAACAGTAAATTTTTGTGAGACTCAACCTCAAAATAATGAAAAATATCCGAAATAAGTTTTAGAGTTAAATAATAATGAAACGGATCGAAAATAAGTTCGATAAGATGGATTTTGGAAGTTCCGAAAGTTTAGGACTAAAATGCCCTTTTTGAAAAATAATGGGTATTAATGATTTTAAACTCATTCAAAACTTTTTAAAGCATCCAATCAATAAGTATTGACCCTAATTAGAAAATTTCATGGTTAATTTGATAATAAGACAATTGCGGAATATTTTAGGAATGTGGTTCGATTAGTTGGTGAATTAAACTCATTAAAGGGGCGTTTTGGTCTTTTTTTGTATAATGGTATGAGTGGATTAATGAGTCACACCTAATGACCAATTAAAGGCTTTTTTAAGAGTTAAGCACATTTATTAGATAAATAATTAGTCATTAGAGACAACCATTAAGACACTGACATGTGTAAAGCATTAAGTATAAAAAGAATAAAGCAAGACTTTTGGCTTCATTTGAGTGTTTTAGAGGGTAGACGTGAGAGAGAAAAAACAAAAGTGAAAAGAAGAGAAGCAAGGTTAAAGGTCGTCCAAGGAGAGAGGAAAAAAAGGGCTTCCATTGTTGATGGGTTTTGATGGAGATTTAGAGAAACCTTGATCAAACCTAAGTTTTTATCATTTAACCAAAAGATTGGAGAAAGAAAGTAGTAAGTTTTCCTAACCTAAATTTCATATTTTTATGTGTCTATTTTAAGTGAGAATGATGTGTTTAAGATCAGTAGTTTCTTGGTGTTATTTTGGTATTTCTTTACATAGAATTGATTGAATATAACAAGAGAGGAACGTATAATAGAATTCTGTCTTAGGTTAATTTGAACCAATCCCATCGTTTTGGCCATAAATCAGCCTAAAGACCTTCAAATTAAGTGATTACAATTAGTGATGAAACCTAAAACATAGTACTAAAAATCTCTAGAATAAACCTAGACCTGATTCTAGATGAATTATATCGAAGTTTGAGATTGAAAATGGTAACCTGATGCTGCCCCTGTGTTGAAACAGATTATGATATTTGGTACATTTTTTATGATTTAGAAGTTGAAATGGCATGATTTTTGATGATATGGAAACTAAAGACTCGGGGGAACAAATGTCTAGATACCTTAAAGCCTAATTTGAACGTTTGCTATGTGAAAAGTAAGAAACAAGTGGAGGTAGGGATTCTGGATATAAGTCATAATCATGACTTATCATGCATGATCATGATATGGTGAATTAAATTGAGTAAGATAGTGTTTTGGAGAAATTAATAAGTTATAATAGGTAAAATATAGTTTTAAGTGACTTTTGAAGTTAAAATTGAAAACGAAGAACAATAGGTTAGCTAATGGTAATAAACGAAAATACGATTAGCGTATGCGTTATACGATTAAATACTAATCTTGAATTTGGTTAAATCGAATTTATAGTGTTAATGTCTAATTTCCGAATTTGGAAATAAATTCCCAAGTGAAATGAGTTTGTATAGGTAAAAGAAAGGCACAGAACGGGTGTGTGCTTGGCGATAAAGTTGCTTAACGGTGAGTGCATTTTAAATGTATTTTATGAAAGTAATTTCTATTCTATCGTGAAGTGAATATAGATTATGAATTTTAGGTGAATGATAAATTATGAGTGAATAATACTAGTATAATTTTATGCTTTTAGCAATATATGAATTGAAATTTGAAAGTTAAATCTTATATGATTTGAGTTTATATTGAGATGATATTATTTGTTGATAAAAAGGAAGTGGTTTTTAACCTATGGTATACCGATAGGTTTTATACATATTAATATACTGGTGTAAAAAGGTTACTACAGTAAGCGATGTAGAACTAACTTCGTAACTAGTAGTTAATCAATTGCGGTAAACGATGTAGAATAAGATCCGTAACTATCAGTATATAGCGGTTAATCTAGTACGTGTAAGCGATGTAGAACCAGCCCTATAACTAATGGTTGACCAGTTGCAGGTAAGCAATGCAGAACCAGCTTCATAACTACCGATATATAATGATTATCTTAGTACAAATAAGCGATGTAGAACCAGCTCTATTATTAGTGGTTAACTAGTTGCAGGTAAGCGATGCAGAACCAGCTCCGTGACTTTATACCTGAGGGTACCATATGGCAAAGAAGTTAACAATAGGCTATGTTGTGTAAAAAATTCATGACATTTTTAATACGGCCACTATTTATTTGAAAGCGATTTGAAAGACGTGACTTCTGGAAGTATATATGTTTCATATTAAATATTGAATTATACCTATGTAGCATGGACACAGCAAAATAGAGCCGTGTCTGCATGTCGGACAAGTGTCCGACACGGACACCCACCCGACATGTGGTTAAAAAATAATTTTTTTTGGCTCGGACACCGCTTGAGATTTGGTTGATAAAACGACATTAAAAGTTGGAGCCAACTATGAAAACGCATTTAATTACCAGACCCTACCACTAATACTACGCCAGTTTACCCTAAAAACACGTGTGTACAGTAACTAACTCTGTTTTATCTCTACAATACGGAAGGCCACTATCGCCAACTTACCTGGAGAGGGTAAAAGAATATATGCTCCATGTTTTTTGAGAGAGGCTTATAAAGTATCAAATATGTATGAACTATCAAGATGTTGGAAGTCTTAAAACACATCAATCAATATATATCATATTATGAATTCTGAATTTTTTCTTAATTCTAAATTTTATTATATATATATATATAAAATTCAGAATAATATATATATGCTGTGTCCGTGTCTACCAAATTTTAAAAGATAGTGTATCCCCGTGTCCGTATCGGTGTCGTGTCACGTGTTCGTGTCCGTATTCATGCTTCTTAGAATTATACGAATTGAGATGAATTTGTTTTAGAAAGATCTAAATAGTTAAGTATGTTTTGAGTAGAAATTCTAACACTCACTGAGCTCGTTTAACTCACGCTCTCTTTTCTGTTTTTAAATGAAACCTCCCAGGTGCACCTTAAGGGTTTCAGCAACAGGGACTCCACCTCACGACTGGTCAACTTTGCCCGTGCTACTGTGTAGGCATTTTTGCCTTGTAAATTTTTTAGGAACATTTGTATTTTCATGAATATGTTTTGGACTATATTTTGTGTAAATAACACATGTATATGAATGTTCTACCGTTAAATGCATGAATATGTCTGAGCTTATTTTTAAGATTATTGAAGTAATTAAGAGATTGCTTATGAATGTACTTAAAGACCAAACTTTGTAGCAGGAATTTTGAGATGATTGTAGAAGTGTTTTTGAACTTTTACAAAGATTTGAAAATTTTAGGACGGTCAAAATATAGCTGTTGTGCTACCAAAATTTTTAATAAAAATGATTAAAAAAACTACATTGCTTATATCTTTTTATGATGCGTTAAAACTTTTCGATTAAAAAAGAAATAGAGTTAGCTCCATGAGAACTTTCCAGTTGGATCAGATATCGATCAGGAGGTTACCATAGGGTGCCAGATAGGTCACCTAGTCATTTCAGGATAGGGGTGTGTCAATGTTAGTATCAGAGCCCAACTTTTAAAAATAGGTTGCCACCTTTTTGGTTTATGGTTTTTATGTTATTTTAAAAGTAAGGTGACCAATAAAATTTTGTGATTTATATGCATATGATTTCATAAACTGAAAGCTTTGCACATTTGCATTTTTGTTCAATACATAACATGATGCACAGAGGAGGCCATGGACGTCTCGGGAGAGCCATTCCAATAGCTCCTGCACCTGACTCACCTCTGGCACAGGAGGATGACCACATTCTAGACTCAGTAAGTGTCTCTATGAACCAGCTACATTCCCAATCGTCAGGGCTGATGGAATCGGCCAGGGTGAGCTTTAATGCGGAACTGATGAATCAGATTCTCGCAGCAGCGATGCAGCAGCCACGTGAAAGTGTGGAAGCTTCTGGATGCTCAATTGGGCGCATCTCTAAATTGGGTGTCAAGATTTTTGATAGGAGTGAAGATCCCAAGAGTGCACTCACATGATTAGATCGGGTGAAAAAGATGTACAAAGTTGTGAGATGCACTAATGAGTAGAAAGTTGTATTTTTCACCTTCCCCCTCGAGGACAAGGCAAAGGATTGGTGAGAGGCCATTGAGAGGTGATTTATAGAAGTGGTATCTTAGGTAAAGTTTCAGAGAAAATTCACAGATAAATTCTACTTTGTGGTGAGAGGCCATTGAGAGGTGATTTATAGATGTGGTATCTTAGGCAAAGTTTCAGAGAAAATTCACAGATAAATTCTACCCACAAAGTTATAAGGATGCAAGGGTAGAGAAGTTCTTCCGACATTAGTGACGAACTATGAGAAGAGATTTTCGGAACTTGTCAGAAGTGTTCTATTTTTTGTTGACAGTGACGAGCAGAAGTGCAAGAGGTTTGTTGCAGGCTTGAGTCCCAGATTACAAATCCATCCGTCTTTGGCTTCACAGACACACTATGGGGAATTAGTTGAATCTGTGATAAAAGTGTAGAGAAATGCAATAGCAATCACTTAGACTTCAAGAAAAATAAGTCAAGATGGAGTGGTGGCAAGAGGTTTGGCAAAGGTGAATCGTCCAATCGGGGATACCTTGGGTCACCCACTAGGCCCAGAGACTCCTGTGACAATAGGACTCCAATGCCAGAGTATGCTACTTGTGGAAAAAGACAATTGGGTGAGTGTATATTAATTCTTTCATTTGAATAACTTCTTTGCAAAATACCTGGTCATGTGAGTGTTCTTTAATTTGATTTTATGCAAGTGGTTTTTGTTTAAGGAAACTAGCAAGTTGTGAGTGTATTTTATTTGTTATATGACTAAATTCCTTGCAAAAGAATTGATGATATGTGAACATTCTTTAAATTGATTTTATGCACGGTTTTCATGAAATAAACATTTATGTTGTGTTTTATGCGAATAAGATATTACAAGTAAATATTGCTAATATAAGTGTATGCTTTAACAATATACGAGTTTTAATTTGAAAGTTAAATTTTGTATGATTGGGACTTACATTGAAATAATTCGATTATGAATCCTCTTATATTTGATTTAGAAAATTAGATGAGTCTTAAATGTAAGAGTTACTTTTGCCTATGGTACACAACTAGACTTTATACATGTTATTATACCAATATATTTAGAGCGGTTAACCTATTAGGGGTAAGTGATGTAGAACTACCTCTGTGAATTGTTACGGGTAAACAATGTATAACCAGTTCCGTAACTATGGATCTATAGCGGTTAACCTATTACGAGTAAGCGATGCAAAACTAGCTTCGTAACTATGGGTCTATAGCGGTTAACTTATTACGAGTAAGCGATATAGAACCAGCTTCGTAAATAGTGGTTAACCAGTCACAAGTAAGCGATGCAAAATTAGCTCCTTGACTTTATGCCTAGTGTACCGTATAGTAAAAAAACTAGTGGTGGGATGAGTAAGGAAAGTCATAAAAATAGTAATTCTGCCACAAATTATGTTAAAAGTGATTTGAGAGGTACCATATGGTACCAATTCTAGTGGTTGACTTATTTTCAGTATAAAAGTTTTTAGAAAACTTATTGCTACCACTATTTATTTTTTAAAAACAGGGAAAATGGAATATAGATATTATGAGTTTAATTTCCAAATAGTATTTCAGAAAAATTGAATTTGTGTTTTACGAAATGTTATATTATTACCAAATTTAATAATGCACGAATAAATTGTTATGGCAAATGCTTTACTATGAGCTTTATGATTGTATGGGTATATTGCATATATGTTATGAAAAGTTCAATTTTTTAGTATTTAATAGCATAACACATACGCTAATCGTATTTTCGTTTACTACCGGAAGCTAACCTATTATTCTTCATTTCCAATTCTAACTTCCAAAGTTACTTAAAACCATATTTTACCCATTCTAACTTATCAATTTCTTCAAAACACTATCTCACTCAATTTAATTCACCATATCATGATCATGCATGATGAGTCGCGGTTATGACCTATGTCTAGAATTTACACCTCCACTTGTTCCTTACTTTTCACATAGCAAACGTTCAAATTAGGCTCTGAGGTCTTCTAGACATTTGCTCCCCTAAGTCTCCAGTTTCCATATCATCAACAATCATGTCATTTTAACTTCTAAATCATAAAAAATGTATCAAATATCACAATCTGTTTCAACACAGGGGCAATATCAGGTTACCATTTTCAATCTCAAGCTTTGATATCATTCATCCAGGATTAGGTCTATGTTTATTCTAGAGATTTTTAGTACTATGTCTTAAATTTCATCTCCAATTGAAATCACTCAATTTAGAAGTCTTTAGGCTGATTTATAACCAAAACAATGGGACTAGTTCAAACTAATCTAAGACAGAATTCTACTACACGTTCCTCTCTCATTACATTCAATCAATTATATGTAAAGAAACACCAAGAATCCACTAATTTTAAACACATCATTCTCACTCAAAACAAACCCATAAAAATCAGAAGTTTAGGTTAGAAAAACTTACCACTTTCTTTCTCCAATCTTTAGGTTAAATGATGAAAACTTAAGTTTGATCAAGGTTTCTCCAAATCTCCATCAAAAGTCATCAACAATGGAAGCCCTCCTCTTCCTCTCTCCTTGGATGACCTTCAACCTTGCTTCTCTTCCTTTCACTTTTGTTTTTGCTCTCTCACGTTTACCCTCTCAAACACTCTCACGGTTATGTTCAAATGAAGCCAAAAGTCTTACTTTATTCTTTTTATATTTAATGCTTTACACATGTCAATGTCTTAATAGTTGTCTCCAATGACTAATTATTCATTTAATAAATGATGTTTAACCCTTAAGAAAGCCTTTAATTGGTCATTAGGTATGATTCACTAATCCACTCACACCATTATACACAAAAAGACCAAAATGCCCCTTAATGAGTTTAATTCACCAACTAATCGAACCACATTCCAAAAAATATTAATCGTCTTATCATCAAATTGACCATGAATTTTTCTAATTAGGGTCAATACTGATTAATTGTATGCTTTAAAAATTTTCGAATGGATTTAAAATCATTAATACTCATTACTTTCCAAAAAGGACATTTTAGCCATAAACTTTTGCAACTCCAGAAATCTATCCTATCGAACTTATTTTTGATCTGTTTGATTATCATTTAACTCTAAAACTTATTCTTAATATTTTTCATTATTTCGAGGTTGGGTCCTACAAAAATTCACTATTTATCCGAAAATATTATTCACCGAAAATAAAAATTTTTATTCAGTGAAAGGAAAGGCTTTTTACATTTATTGGTTGGACGAACTCTACTCTTACTCTCATATTGGAAGTATCCACAATTGCAGAAATAAAATTTTCATCTAATCCTGGGTGTCATGGGTAAGATTTGAGTTATTTAGTTGCTTCTGTTCATCTCTGTGTGTTATAATTTATAGTTGTCTTTAGTGAAGCATAAATTTCCAGATATTTTATATCTCTTCCACTATCATGATCTGCAGAAAGTAAAGAGTGGCAGTTACCTCCAAAGCTCCATCACTCCAATGCTTATCAGCAGCAATTTTTAATCTAGACTGAGCTTTGTTCTTTAAGATCTGCAAAAAGGAAAAAAAAAAGTTTTCAACAGTGACTTGAAGTTACATATCTTTATTAACAAGTCAATACTTAGCACGTAGATGTACATACAGTTGCAATATGATTAAGTCGTTCAGCTTTCTTCTTTACATTACGGTCAATTTTCTCTGTATCCTCCCTTGCCCGCGCTATGTAGTACAAGGATTATAAGGCGCAACAAAAAAAGAAGCAACAAAATAAAAAATACTCATATTCACACTGAAAAGAGAAAAGTGTTTCAAATTCACTGAATCAAAAGAATTTACCATCAAGTTTGAGAAATCCAGACCCAAGAATAGCAACATCTTTACGTGCACGGGCATCCAACCTCATAATTCCACTAAACAAAGTTGGAGAAACAGTAAGTAGAGAATTCAAACGGCATGGAATTGAAACGTCCTAAAGTGTGCATGGAATGTGGCAAGACACAACTTCTTCAAACCTTGGTCATTAAACATTTCAGCAATTCACTTTGACAATTTGAGAAAATTTAAGATATTAATAAAAGCTTCTTTTAAGTAAATGTTAAGACCCACCATTTATAATACAAATAGCTCAACGATAACGTAACTCCTGATCTTCATTGAAATTATTAAAAAGTCTGACTAGGAAATTGCATACTTATATCCTAAATTGGGACATTACACATACGGTAATTAATAGATCTATGATCTTTTTTCGCAAGCAATATAGCATAGAAAAATGGAATATATAAACTTACCGTGAAAGCAAGATAATGTCATTACGAGCCCTTTCATTTACAAATTTCGCATCATTGCATACGAATTTACAGGCTTCAGCTAAGCCCTGACTTGAATGAATAATTCTCCCTGGGATGATTGGATGCTCATCTTCATCTTCTCCTATCTGTGAACTGACACATGAGGCATCCTGTATTAAAACTTTGAAGCATGGGCTATGCTCTTAATGACATGGTGCAAACAGAAAGTCAGAATATAAGAAAAAGAAATGCAGACACCTTTTCAAACATGGATAAGAAGACCATTTCAAGGATAGTGATATTAAAAGAAAACTGGCATGCCTAAAAAAAAGTTCATTATATGCCACTAATTTGGTAGGAAAAAATGGTGAATATTGACATTAATGTGGATAAAAAAATACATGTACAGATGAACATCCATTTGTCAGATAAGTGGAATTGTAACTTTCTACTAAAAGGAATACTTCATATGCTCATGCTCTATTTGCTTATCCAAGTAACAAGACCAAACTAAAATTATAGGCAATGGACTGGAGGTCTACACTATTTATTTTATGAGTAAGATATGACATTTTTGATGATTCTTCCACATGAATTTAGGTCATGCAAATTCTGCTTTTCCTAGACTTTAACATTGCAGTCATCATCATCATGGTCACTCTGAGATAATAAACAATCATTATATTTTATAATAAACAATCTTTGTCCATAAAAGAAATCTAAAAATAATGTGCAAAATTATTATATTTTAAGGATATTATTATGTGAAAATTTCTTCAAATTTAATACAGATAAGATCATATCTAGAGATTAAGCATTTTGATTTTAAAATGTATAAGATAATTTCCCAACAATATCTATTTTCTGGCATGATGGGGATGCTATCCTTTTACGATACTAATTTAAGCACTTGTGAAGAAGAATGGCAAATTGGGTAAAATTTCCTGAGCAATAATCATGCATGCATTTCGCTGCATTATGATTATTGAAGCTTCCATGCAATTGTCTGATGGTCTATTGTTTTAGAGAAAAAGTAAGATAAAGACCAATACTACACCACAAACCCATCTGTTCATCATTTCGGTGAAGACTCAGGGGTCTCACTATAAGATCAGAAAGATTATATAAGAAGTAATCAGCACTTGTCCGTCAAAATGCCATGACCACTCACATGATGCATAAGTAGCTTGGAGACATAAATATATGCTATATTTATAGAAAGCTAGACTAACAAGAAAAAGTGTTTCATTTGCAATGCACCATTTAGCTACAAAAAGCGAGACAATCTTCCTATTCGGTATTGAAGGAGAGGCTAAGGACAGATGAGGAGTGCTCTATTTATAAGTATGGAAATCTATCTTCCATTTCAACAAAATGAAAGAACTTCCTAACATCCCTTTTTTTTGGTTGGAGAAGTTCATTCAAAAATCATAATTGACTCTTATTAAAGTATTTTTTCTTCTAAGATCTCATACTGACATCTTGATGCACTTATTTACTTTCATCATCAAAGTTGGTATGAAAAAGAATTGAAAAACACAAACAAATAGGACTTGAGTAACTGAAAAAGATGAAATTTAGCTATTAGTTTAAAAGCCACCTTGATACATCAGCACAATCACTGTAAGGTCCAGCACTTTCTTTTTTTTCAGTCCCATGAGTTTTCATAGATCGGCATAGCATGGGATATCTCCTAGAGGCAGTGAAACTAATTAGTTGCCCATGTGTTGCCAACAATCCTTCACCACAAAGCCCAAATTTCTCCGCAAAGGGATGCACACCACTTGGATGCTGAGGCTCAAGTCTTTGATTTACAGGATGCAGTTTACTTGGCGGCATCGACAAAGTAACAACATATGCAATTCCATTTGTTTCCGAGGTAATTCTCCCATGAGTCACAAAACCACTCTTAGAAACCTTTATTGCATTCATAGCCACAGGAGAGATCAAGACAAGAAAGACACAACAGCAGAAAGCATTCTCCTTTCAGCAGCTAAAAGCTCAAGTAAGAATAAGAATAGAGTTAGATGCTAAATACTGCATATAAATTCTAATTGAAAAAAAAAAAAGACAAAGCATCATTACCAGCTACCACAACATCTTTATAACATGATTCGTTGATTCTAAAGAATTTCAAACATCATATGGGCATAAAAATTGAAACACAAACATGCATATGAACTAGCACATCAAGAACTTCTAAGATGCATTTTTGCTTTTCCATTTTTTCTTAGGTGGAACACTTCGGATCAAGAATAAGCTATGGGTTCCCCTTCCTGCTTGTAAAGTTTCAACCACTGTCGAGGATGAAGCTAACTAGATAAGAATCATATCTTCCCCACCATCAAGGCATGTTCAAATGATCCAATTTCTTACAATTCAGTCACCTCATCGTGATTACTTGTTCACCGGAGACCTGGTGTGGTGGCTGTCTTGCTTTCAATTACTCTTTTATATCAGGTCCCTACTCTGATTCGTAACAAAGAAAAATGAACCAGACTAAATTCTTAATATCCATTTCAAATTATAAAAGCTTAGTCCAATTTCCGTGGCCATCAACAATCAACCAGCAGTAAAGAAACTAACTTCAAATTTTCAAGCCAAAAGTAACAGGTGCAGAGGACAATAAGCAAAAGAACGCAGATAGGAAAATGGGGGGAAGAACGCACACAATTCAGGAGAACTAAAAGTCGCGTTCAGGAGAAAAATGAAGCAAGTAAAAAGAAAAGAGAAGTGAAACAGCAGGAATTGATGAGAACCTGAAAGGAAGCATGCGTGTTGGTAGAGAAGTGTAGAAGACGCAGTAGCTAGTAATTGTGTGAGAAAGAGAAAGATGGCCCACAAAATTGGAAGCAAACATCTGCAGCCACAACTGAAGCCTGTGGCCCAGTAGACGCCAACACTACGCTCCAAAACCATAAAACAAAAGGTCTTCGTTGTTAGTTAAAGTGGCTTTACTTTTATAATTTACGTATTCTTTTGTATGATTAAGATTCAATATATTATTTTAATTGCTCCATTAAACTCTTAAACTTTTTATACAAATACGCAGGAGATATTTTTCAATCTTTTAATTATTTTCCAAGCTAAGCATCATCAAACTTTACCATCAAATCTCTCGTTTGCTCTCTTGTGTCCCTTTCCCTAAGCTAACAAATTAAGAGCATCATCAAATTTTACCATCAAGTCTTGGTTGCTCTCTTGTGCCCCTTTCCGCTTTCCACCAGGTCCAATTGTGGATTGGCTTTCTTACGCGAAGACTCTTGTTCGTTGGAAATTTTAGCTTAAGTGGGTTACCCGACAGATTCTTCTTTCATCTATGTTTAGGACTCGCATGAAGCTTTATTAGGTGTTTCTATAAAAACTAAACCAGTTCGGTATTTATTTCCTATATGTTATTTCAAATTATAAAACAAGATGTAAATAAACCCTAAAAAAAGTTATGCAACTCAAACTCAAAGATAGATTTTTAAAAAGATAACCAATCATTTTATTATAGATTTATAACATAATTAATTGAAAGTATTCTTTACCTTATATGCATTTGTTTAATTAATTAACGTATAACATGAAGTTCATATGATAAATATACATTGTAACTGAAATTAAAATGAGATCATAATTATGAAATTCATATTGTATTTATGTATTATTCGTAAATTGTTCTTAGTTATCTATTAAGATTGAACATTAGTAGAGTGAAAAGACTAACATATTTTGTATTTTTTATATAAAGAAAATAGTTGATCTTATAAGTTGAAGTACGAAAATACTTAAATAAATGTGTTTGTATTTATCAATATTTTAAAAATCAAACCGGACATCGAACCAATGAAAAGACACGTTTAAAATTTAAAAGTTCAACCAGTATAAAATCGGTATATAATAAATAAGAAATAAAAATTATAAGAATAAGTATAAAATACTTTATTGAAATAAAAAATTCACTAATGAAGTCCATTAATATATAATAAATATAATAATTTGAACTAAGATTGAATCTAACATATAATAATAAAACTAAAATTTGTATTTTATATTATCATTTATTTAAAAACTCATAAAAGTTGAAGTATGTTTAAAGAAAGTCAATAAAAGAGACTCTAACTTTTTTAAATATCCTTTAAACATAATTCTTTATAGTTTAAATATTATATTTTAACACATTCTTAAATTATCTTAAGCAAAATTACTTATGTATACTAATTAACAATTCAATTTATTAAATAAACTCATGATAAAAATAATAAATATTTTTAACAATAATAATTTTAAAAATTATAAATTAAATTAAAAGGAGATAAATAAAGAACTTGAATTTTGATAAATATAATTTATTAATGAAATTAAATAAATAAAAATAGGAATTTATTTTTTAACAATAATAATTTAAAATAAATTTTTAATTAAATTATTAAGATAAATAAAAATAAAAATAATTTATTAATTAAATTGTGTGAGAGAATTAAAAAAGAATTTTTTTTTGAAAAGTTCATACAACAACAACTTTAATATGTATTAATAACAGAAAAGGATTAAAAAAATATATGTATTAATAATAGGTTAATACATACCTTTTGAAGAACAAGCTTATACTCTAAAATAGTAGGTATATTGTAACTTTTCATTCTGTCAGAAAGCAATAATGACAAGACAGGAAGGCATAGGGTTAGCGTTCACTTGCAGAGGAAGAAGGTTGGTGGGCCCCACATCTGACAAATTTTTAAATTTTATTGACTGGTTTTATCCAGGAATCAACGAGTTTTCTAAGCAAACTGTTAAAATCGTTAAAAATTGGCCAGACTATTTTTTCCCATGAGGGTTTTATACACAAACTAGACCGAAAATCAAGCTGATTCGTATTTTTTCAGTTGAACTGGCTGGTCCAGTCTGATTTTTAAAACATTGGTATTTATTAGATAATAAGTTCAATGATTGACCCAGTTATAATGATCCTAAATAGAATAGTACTTGTATGTTTATGGATTTCTTCATTATGGTGGTTGTATAATTAATCATTAAAGTTGAAATTACTAAGGTATCTTATATAGACATTACTATATTTTGAGACTGTTTATGACCTATTATGTTTAGAGTAAGTTAGTTGCTAGTATTTAGATATAGCACGAAGTATATAAAAGTAATCGAGTGAGTTAATAAAAGAGTCATCACCTTAAATTAATTTGAAGAATGTTTCATTATTTTGTATTAATAGTGATTTAAGAAATTATCTGGTTAGAGTGAATTATGATTTGAAAAATTATATTTTCAAATATCAATTATAAATTAATTACTAATTAAAAAGAACGAACATGATTAGATTTAAAATGAGTAGACATTAATTACATACTTTATATCTAATTAGAATATTAGATGATAAAATGATTAAATTATATATTATAACTATGTTAAGTCAAATTACTTTGATATTCCTAATATTTGAGTGATTATGATCTATTGTTTTATATCAATCTTAATTTATATTGTAAATTATGTGATTAGCGAATTAAAGACAAACTAAAAATAATTTTAATGTATCAAAATTTCAATTCATAATTATTATCAACATATTAAGGACATAATAGGTCACACATAAAGAGCATTTAAAGAAAACAAAGGTTAAGTTAAATTAACTTGGATATAATATTGAAATTTAAGAAACTTTAAGTATTAAATATAAGATATTTCATTTTATTAAGATTAAATTAAGATTATATTTAAGTTAGACTTTAATTATAATTGGAAAGAAACCTTAGAGTCTCTTTCTATAAAAAAGAAAAAGACATTAAGGAACTAGCTCCTATCTTTTCCTTTACAACTTAGAGTTTTTGTTTATATTCTGTGAATACAGTTAAAGGCTAGACGTACAAAAAACTTATGTTGATAACTTTAAAATAAAAGTTTTATAGGATTTTGAATTGAGCATATTTGAACTTTTAATTTCTAATTCATGTTTTTCAAGTTATTTAATTAAGAGATCCTTTGGAAAATTGTTAAATTTTACTACTGGGCTTATGATTTAATCATGGTTGATTTTACAATAATGATATAAAAGTCTCTTTTAATTATTAAGCTTTATTTTGATGCTTGATTATTATTGGGGTCAAATTCACAAGACTTTTTGTGGTTTGACAAATTATCAAGGTGCCCCCTCACTTTTAAAAACTATCAAAAACTCCTATATGGTTTTGAATTTCTAACGCTTGTTCTCCTTATTATCGAACGTTAGTTAAAAACCTCAACTCCCCATGCAAAATTGACAATGTTCTTAAATAAGGTAGTACAGGTGGCACTACTGTGTCACTAATGCATTTTACTTTATGTGGCATCACTTACCATATCCCACACAATGTTGCACGAATCAAAGAGGCGAATGGAATTGAATGAAGAGGCACGGGAATGTCAAGGGAGAAATATATAGCTAGGGTTCATCAATTGTTTTGATAGAGAGAAGAAGTCCATTGAAATTCAATTGAGAGAAAAGTTTGGGTTCGTCAAGTTAATCATTGGGGAGGAGAAAACGATGCAAAGAAATTTAGCTTAATGGTGAGCATTTTTAATTGTTATTCCCCCATTTCAAATCATTGTATTCTTGATGTTTTTGTACCCCTATTCATTTTAGTTGCATGCACCATTCTTAGATTATTTCTACAAACATAAAGAATTGTCTTTAAGGACAATGTGATATCTAAAAGCTTTCATAGATTGTTACAAATTTTTTATGCATTGTTTATTAGGATGAGGTTTTATTTTTATTTGTC
This sequence comes from Erythroxylum echinodendron, assembly GCA_027575705.1. Classification (NCBI taxonomy): domain Eukaryota; kingdom Viridiplantae; phylum Streptophyta; class Magnoliopsida; order Malpighiales; family Erythroxylaceae; genus Erythroxylum; species Erythroxylum echinodendron. The sequence continues at coordinate 19,338,950 of JANZXR010000002.1, read as the reverse complement.
TATTTGACTGTAGTTTTATTTGGACCATAAAAGTTTGAACATATTATTTTTAGAATATTAAATTTGCATTAATATCAAAGCTACAAAGGTAGTTAGCTATTTTTCATTTTAAGGTAAATGTGGTTGTTGCTTTAGAAGCCTACATACTAAATTATTTTCTGTGATCTATATGCTGAAAGAAGAATTCTATTTATAGCCTAAATTGTGTTGAGAGGTTAAAGATGTATAAAATTTAGTTGGTGGAATGGAGAATAGTGTTGGAGGAGTTAGAGAAGGAAGCTATGTTTGAGGGGCAAATATATGGCAATTATGATCTACAACTTCAAAAAGAATCATAAGGTCATTTGGTGTCTAGATAATGTGATATAAAATTTCAGGGCCATAATTAATGGAACATCAGATGAAAGCTTTCGCCATGTTGGCTTAATGTGCCTTTAACTTACAAAGTGGAAAGAAAAAAATCTACAATATATAAGAAATATTCTCTATATTTCAACTTTTTACTAAAGTTTGAGTAATTGTCTTATTGCTTGTCATCTATTTTTAGGCACAGTCTATAAATGTTTTGCAGGCCTATGTCTTTTTATTCTTGAAAATGTTATATAAAAATTATAGTGCTATGATCTTATTTTGCCTATGGATGACTTACTACTTATTTTTCCTTATGGTGCTCTAAATTTACTGAAATGTTTATAAGGCTTATACTTGCCCTTTTTCTTAGTATTTTTTCATCTTTTAAGTTCATTCTTATCTTTATCTTTTTTGAAAGGAAACTATTTGTTCATCCTTCCTTTTAACTGAGATTTGTTATTTTGGTTTACTATAAGCGCACTCTTAGTGACTTCTTCCTCTTTATGGGACTTTCTTTGCTTAATAGCCTACAGAGAATTTACTAACTCAGTTTAAACTCCTTTCACTAGTTTAGAGTTCTTTCATTATCAAGAGTTTAGACTGTCTGCTTAGGTTTAAAACCTTCATCTATCTACTTTATACCAAAATATTACAACTTGGTCAAAAGACACATTCCTTTTTTTCTGTTCATTTGGCTGTAAGATGTTATTATGTGAACTTTTTCATTGCATTTGAATTTCATGAATAATTACTAAGGATATAAACTTATCCAAGTGATGCATAGAAATATTCTATATGATTCCAAAATGCATTATTCTACCGCATGATTAATGAAATAGAAACATGTTATATGATTCAATAATGAATTTTGCTTAATTACACCAATTTAAAAATATATTGAATTTGCATATATTTGATACTACAATTACATATTGTGCTATTTATTTTTGTTTTGGGTTCTATTTGAGGAATGACTAGTACCTCTAACCCAAGAACTAGGTTTGATTAATGATTTTATGCTTAATGATTGTTTTTTTTAAATAGATGAGATTATATTAGTTGATTGTATTCCAAATACTAAGAGTTAGGGTACGAAGATGCATGGACATTTACTTATAAATTCCCATATAAATCATTTAAAGATGGTTTGAGACCAATATAGAATGATAATGATGTGAGCAAATTGATAAGTGCAATTAATGCAAGCAAACTAAAGACAATAAAGGTGTATATGTATCGGGAGAAGTACCCTAAATTGTACAAAACTTACTCTAAAGTTGATATTCTAATTGAAGTAATTAAGGATGATGAGGAGGAGAAAGGTTTAGTTGATGCCACAATACTACCGATTCTAATAACTACAGATTCACCTATTCTAGCACTTATGAATATACCCATATGTTTGCCTATAAATGCCCCTGTTGATCTACCCATAAATGCACCCTCAGATCCACCTATCCCATAACTAACAGTTGACCTTAAAGCATCAAATGATTCAAATTACCTATCATACAATGAAAGAAAATCAATAGATATTAATGACCTAGGATATTCAAGTGAATAAATTCTTAATCTATATATAGATGTTCTATAAAAGAAGAGTTGCCTACCATTAGTGAGATGTATATATGTTCAAAATATTAACTTAGTTGATGATGAGAGTGAAGTTGACGATGATGACATTTTGAACATATATGCATCTCACAATTTTTTATTTTGTTGACATATTTAAATTTTTTAAATATGAAAGTCTAAAAATTACTCCAGTGCAAGAAAAATGTGGATGGAGAATACATATAAGACTTACATAAAATATGAATGCATTTTAGATCAAGACATTTTATGACTCTTATTCTTGTAGGAGATCATTTAAAAGTACAAAAGTTGATTACCAGTGAATTTCTCATAAGTATTTGACATATTTCAAAAATAGCTCTAGCTGGCATATTTCTGGGTTAAAGGGGCTTATTTTAAGAGATTACCAACATGAGATTTCAGACATCACAATGTATATAGCTAAAAGACTTGTCTTGTATTTAATTCTTAGAGATGAAGGGGCACAATATTAAAACTTCAGAGGCTACTTCTTAGTTGTGATAGAAACAGGGCAATTCATTGTACATTAGATGTACTAAAAATGTGTTTGATTTATGTACATGTGCCTTGAACAAGTGAAATATAGGTTTGTTAAACTTGTAGGTTAATAATATGCATTGATGGTTATCATTTGAAAACAAGCTATAGCGAATAGATGTTTATAGCCATTTGAAGGGATTCAAATGATAATATTTTTCCATTGGCTTGGGTTGTCGCAAGATTTGACAACAAAGAAAATTGAAAATGGTTTTTTTGGATGCCTACTTGATGATATTATCAATGATCGATTATGGGTGTTCATGAATAATAAACAGTAGGTAACACATTAAAATATTTATATTGTATATTTTCACTTTATTTATTACTGAACATATCTTAAACATATGATATAGGGTCTACAAAAGTTGTTTGAACATGAATACACATATTTTGACCATCGTTAGTGCTTTCAACATTTGTAGATAATTTATAAAGTAAGTATAAAATATTAGTTATTTACAAGGGCCAGATGTGGAGTATTACTTTAGATTATTCTCTGTAAGGTTATAAGTAGCATATGAGTAAGATGGAGAGCCTTAACAAGGATTCATATGATTGATTAGCAAATACTTCTGAGAAGATATGGTTCAAACATGCATTTGATAGAAGATGCAAGAGTGAGTTATTATCAAACAACACAATATCAAGAAGGAAAATTTTGTAGGGATTCAAGAAGGGGGATAATAATTAAACATGCTCAATAGTACACCAATCTTCTATGCATTATTTTTACTCTCCAATGATTGGATTGATGAACCCAAGCTTTTCCCCAAATTATATTTCACTGGATTTCTCCTCTCTAGCAAATCAGTTAATAAACCCTAGCTATACATTTTACCCTAACATTTCTCCTACTTCTTTATTCAATTTCATTTTCCTATCTACTTTATGTTGCGTCATATGGGATATAGTAAATTATTCCATATGAAATAATGTACATGGTGTAGTTTGTTAGGGGCATAGTAGTGTCACGTGTGCATTCACGTTTAAAAAATAAAATTATTTTTGCATAAGGAGTTAAGTTTCATAATGGATATCTGATAGTAGGGGGAACAGACATTAAGAACCTAACACAAAGGATTTTTTTATAGTTTTTTAAAAGTGATGGGGCAAGTTGCTAGTTCGTCAAACCATAGTAGGGTCCTGTGAATTTAACCATTATTATTGATTTGATATGTTCTAAAGGCTAATGAAAAAGTTACATGGATTTGATTTTATTATAGCATTGTTTTTCTAATAAAAAACTTTAGTTTTATTTTAAAAAACTAAAAGTGTGTTCTTTCTTAAAAAAAAAAAGAAAGACTAAAGGTCCATTAATTTCTTTCTAGAAAACCCTCACTAATTTCAGTCTAGGGTTTTTGGAAAACTTGAATACACGTTCCCTAGTTTCTAGAAATTGCTTAACCAAAGGCTAGTGTTAGTGTTACTTTCATTTTTCTTTTTGCAACTTAGATTGGATATTCACTTTTTACCTCATTGCTTGTTTTGTGTCCTAAAAACTTTACACTTGTTCCTAATTTTTTAAGTCTCTAGAAAACATGTTTGAAGTTGCCCATCGGATTTATAAATTTTGGAAAACACAATACATTCCTTATAGCTTTATTTTCTGAAAAAAGAATTGATTATACTCATAAGTTTGCCTTTTTTTTATGAATTGCAATTAGGGTAATTACTTATTTATTTGGATGAAATGCAATTACGTATATTGATTTCTAGATGAATTCTAGGAAACTCCTTAAGTTGGAAACTTTTTGAATTGATTTTTATTTTGGAAATTTGATGAATCATACCTTAGGTTTGATACTATTTATAGGTTGTTGGAGAAGTTGAGGAGTCTTATCTTAACATCACTATGTTATGTGAATTATAGGGAAAAGAATAATACAAATACATAATCCATGCAAGAACAAACGAGCTATTTAAATATTAGTTTTTTAATTCCCTAAACAGAGGTAGGCTCTAGCTATATAGCCATATTTCACTTTCTCTAAGGTTAAAAAAAAACCTATATTAATACGAGAAGGGACAACCCATTTATGAATTTGTAGACATTATCTTGTTTCTTTTCTTCAATCTCCACCCTCCACCC
>JANZXR010000002.1:19316219-19334274 GCA_027575705.1 Erythroxylum echinodendron | reverse complement strand
ATGTTTGGTCGGATTTCTAGTACCTGGTGGCCCCTCCACCCCCCCCCCCCCCCTCTCATTCTAACATTTATGTTGTAACAACCCTATCGCACATAACAAAAATGTGACCCTATAAATTGTTGCAACAACTTGATATTAGAGCACTCAGTCTCAGACAGATCATGGCAAAAGGGACACAAGCTGCTGAGTTGTAAAGGAATAAATGGAATCTAAAGATTTTACTAGAAAACTATGCTAGGATTGCAAAAATTTTCATTGAAAACTAAAACAACACATAGAGACACATAAGGGAACTTGGGGAACTTAAAGGTATGTTCCACCAATTCATGAAGACCATGGCCGAAGTCACTGAAGGATGCTTTCTAGGGAAGAAATCAGTGACGAACACCACAGGAGCTATCCAAGGGAAGGAGTTGTACACTACACCCACAAGATTCAGTAAAATAAAGTTTCATATGTTTGAAGGTAATGGAGTGAGGAGTTCGATACACAAGAGCGAACAATTTTTTAATGGATCATACAGCAATGGAGAAAAAGGTAGGAATTGCGGCCATGCACTTGGAGGGAGAAGCCCAAGAGTGGTACCAGTTGGTTAATCGATGATAAACCACAAGGGAACCTTGGAGCTGGGAGGAACTAAAGGACTCCATTTAACAAAGATTTAACAAGGAGGTGTTTGAAGATCTGATATGGAATTTCAAAGAGCTTCGGTAAGAACGTTCAGTGTAAGAATATTGTGTAAAATTTGATTGATAGTCCAAAAAGTTGACATTACCAGAGGAATATCTCGTGGGATTTTTCTTAAAAGGATTTAAACCAGAACTGGAAGTTTCTATTAGGCTTTCTAAACCTCAGATGTTGCAACACACATATTAGCTAACTGGAAAATAAGAAGTAGTTCTAACTGTCTAGATAATGATACCCTTTATAGGGAGAGGCAACTGAGTGGGGACCCCAACAACAGGAGACAACCATTTCATCACTAAAGGTGGAGCCTCTATAACTCTGAGTTGTAAGGCCTCATTGAAAAAAGGGCTACTATCAACTATGGGATGGTAAGGAACTCTGGTAGGAAGTGGACCAACCAAACATATCGACCCACCCAAAACCACTAGCAGCGATAAGTTAAATGAATGAAAAGCTAAAAGACCTTGCTTTTGGTATGATAAGATGTATGTACCTGGCCACCATTGTAGAAAGAAGCAATCTAGTTTCACGTGATTAAAGGTGACGAAGAGATAGGAGAAGGAATCCTTGAAGAAGAAGGAAATCCTAGAGAAGATGAGGTTCCTAATATTTCTTTCCAGGTGATTATTGGAGGCACGAATGAGGAATATAGACAAAATGCGAGTGATAGGTTATCACTTCCGAAGGCCCTTATAGATATTGATAGATATGAGAGTACGCATAACTTTGTGAATGAAGTAATAACCAAAGAAGTGTTGATTGGGTGGAAAGATTTCCAAAGGTGAACACCATAAAGGGATGGGGGCTACGTATAAATTATTGTAGCAAATATCAGGGATTTACTTGGTGTAAGTAAGGAGTGTCATTCACAACTGACGCATTTGTGGTTCTATTAGGGAGTTATGATGTAGTCCTTAGGGTACAATGGTTGGCCACACTTGAGATGCCCTGTGTAACTTTAAAACAAAGAAAATGAATTTTAAGTGGGAAGGGAGGAGGGTTACCCTCTCAAGTAATGAGAAGCAGAGGTTAAACTAGTATTAGGAAAAAGATTAGAGAAAAAGATCTAAGGAATGTATGTCAGAGCTTTATACATAAGGACAGATGACTTTGGAAGAGTAAATGCCCTCTATGGAAGGACTGTAAATGTTACTCATGGGCTATGGGATCTTGTTCTATGAACCCCATCAGCTTTCTCCAAAGTGGGCTCATGATCATATGATCAACCTCAAGGCCAGAACACAAGCAATCAATGTCACCCTTACAATTACTCAGGACAACAAAAAGAAGTGATTGAAAGCCCATTGCAGGAGCTCTTATAACAAGGCTTCATTCAGAGAAGCCTCAGTCCCTATGGCTTTCCTATAGTCTTGGTGCAAAAAAAAGATAATTTATGGAGAATGTGTATTGATTACTAGGAGCCAAACAAATATACAGTCAAGGATAGGTTTCTTATTCCTATAATAGAGGAAATACGTAACAAACTCCAAGGATCAAGCTGATATTCTAAACTAGACCTCAAGTGTGACCACCACCAGATATGAATGCGAGAAGAGGACATTGAAAAAATTGCATTCAAGACCCACGAGGGGCACTACAAGTTCCTTGTGATGCCATTTAGGTTAATCAATGCACATTCCAACTTTCAAGGATTGATGAAATAAATATTTTGACCTTTCCTTCAAAACATTTTACTTGTCTTTTTTGATGAAATTTTGGTTTATATTCGTGATTTCCAAAAACATAAGTTCCATTTGAGAAAGACCCTTAGCGTTTTGCAAACGCATCAATTGTACTTAAACGGAGCTAAATGCATATTCGTAGCCAAAGAATTGGAGTATTTAGGTCAGGTGATCTCTGACAATAGGGTGGCAAATGATGAAAGGAAGGATAAGATGGTTAAAAACTAGCCCACTCTAAAGTCCCTCAAGGAGCTACAGGGATTTCTTAAGCTTATAGGCTACTATAAGCATTTCATTAGTCACTATGTTATATGGCCCGACCTCTGCAAGATTTACTCAAAGCCTCAATGGTGGACGAGTAAGGTTAGGGGGAGTTGCAATAGTTGTCCTTTAATGCTCTAAAGGAGGCCCTCTCTTCTACCCCAATCTTGGCCCTACCTAACTTCTCTAAATCGTTTGTCTAAAAAGTGGATGTAAGTGAGTTGGGCATTAGAACTGTGTTATAACAACAAAAATATCTTATAGCATATTTGAGCGAAACCTTGGCAGAAAAATATTCACCAACTTACGAAAAGGAGTTCTAATCGATCATTAAGGCGGTAAAGCAGTGGCATCACTATTTGTGCAGAGGGAGGTTCGAAGTATAGACGAACCACAAGAGCCTTAAGTTTTTGATAGAACGAAGGATCATTGCACCCTTCCAATAGACATGGCTTCTAAAACTCTTCATAGATGACTTTGAAGTAGTGTACCATAGTATAAAAGAGAACCAAGTGGTTAATGCATTATCCCACATAATTAGTGTTGAATTACTTGCTATTTCTATTTAATAGGTACACACAAGACTTTGGGATGAAATCTAAAATAACAAGAGGAATGATGGAAGAGTCCTAAATATAATCCAACACGCTAAGAAAGGTGCCCTGAACTCTAAAGACTACGAGTGGAGGGAAGATTTGTTGCTATGGAAGGGAAGGGTGGTAGTGGAGTTCGACGAGAGCCTACGTTAAAAATTAATATCAATAAGCCATTATGATCCATTGGGGGGAGGGGAATTCAAAAGTAAATGCCATAGTGAAAAGACTCTAGAACCTCTTCCACTAGAAGGGAATGGGACGAGATGTTCAGAACTACATCAAGAGATTTATTATTTATTAAAGGAATAAGCATAAGAATGTGCAATACCTAGAGAAGTTACAAACATTGCTAATTTCTAAAGAACGTTGGAAGGATGTGAGTATGGATTTTATATAAAGACTCTCACCTTCACGTGGGAAAACTAGTATTATGGTGGTTGTCGATCGCTTTAGTAATTATGGCCACTTCGTCCCCATCAAACATCCAACAAATGCGATAAACAATTAATTTATTTATGGACTACATCTTCAGGTTGCAAGGCATGCCTAAGTGGATTGAGAGTGTCAAAGATCTCATTTTTTAAGTAAGTTTTTGGGCAATTCTTTAGCTTATAAAGGGTTGTTCTTTGATTTTCTACAATGAACCACCCGCAAACAGATGGACAAACTGAAGCAATTAACTACACCTTGGAGACCTAGCTCCTATGATTTAGAATTGAAACCTTTACGTGATGGGCAGAGTGGATCACCTTAGGAGAATGGTGGTACAAAACCTCGTTTTAGGAAACCACGAACTCAACCTCATTTGAACGATTGTATAAGTACCTTCCTCCTATATACATAACCCAGTTGGCAGGTGACTCTAAAAACTTGGCCATGGATCAAATTATGCAGGACTGGGAAGTAACTGTGGTGTCTACCAAATTTCCCCTGCGACGGGCCCAAAATTAGATGAAGCAATAGGAAAATAAGAAATGCACCAATAGGGAGTTCAAGGTGAGGGATGTGGTATTTTTGAAATTACAGCCTTATCGTCAACATTCGTTATAAAGAAGCTACCAAAAACTCTCTCCCTTGTTTTACTGTCCATACCTAATGGAAGAATGGATTAGGGCAATAGCCTATCGACTAAAGTTATTAGTAGGAGCAAACATTCACCCCACGTTCCATGTCTCCTAATTAAAGAGATATATTTTCGAAGAATTGCCTACTTCTACTGAGCTGCCTACTATTATTTATTCAATGCATAAGCAACTTGAAGCTATGTTCAGTCACTAGATGGTGAAACATCATAACCTACACGATGTAAGTACTAGTTCAATGGTCAGGTAGCTAGAGAAGAATGCCATATGAGAATCTCTTTATGAGCTCCAACGAGGTACCTAAACACCAACCTTGTGGACAAGGTTCCTAAAGGGTGTTGTTATATGAATTATGGGGAAAAGAATTATGCAAATACATAATCCATGCAAGAACAAACAAGCTATTTAAATATTAATTTTTAATTCCCTAAACAGAGGTAGGCTGTAGCTATATAGCCATGTGTCACTTTCTGTAACGTTGAAAAACCCATATTATTGTAAGAAGAGACATCCTTTTATGGTTTATTTAATATGAATAATGAATTGCATGTTTATTTATATATATGACATTATATATGTAATTTTGTTTCATGAAACTATTTATAAATTAAATACATCACTAAAATATCAAATACTGCTTAGAATATGATTGTTACCTTCTATTTTTATAAGAATAAACCAAAGTTTTATTTATTATTAGACTTGTTAAGAAAACTAAAGATCGCTTTAACTCGAATATGTTTACCTTTATAAGAATGGGCCCTATTTAACTAAATTTATGTGAATTGAATCAGCAAACTCATAATCAAGTATATTTAAAAATAGGGTTAGAAATAATATACAAGATATGGTTTGGGAAGGATTTGTCACTTAATGAATCTAGGAGTCATATGAAATGTGATTGATAAAGATATTATTGTTCCTAATTTAAATGTAGTTAGTTTGTTGAAAAACTCAGGATCAATTAAATTTAAATGGGATCCTAACCTACTATAGATATTATAATAATCTTTCGAAATTGTAATTGAGACTATTATTTCAAATAAAATAGTATAAGTAACCGAATATATGATAAACGTCCTGTTCTTATTTGCTTGTCATTATAGATAACTTGTTCTTTACATTTATCTTGTTTTAAGTAGAAATTACTTGTGTTTTGTACAACTAATGCTAAGATTTAGTAAACTAAATTTATTGGATATAGATCAAGTTTGAGAAGAGTTCTCAAATGGATAACAAGAAAATTATATGTCTATTGTACAATATTTCTTTAATCCTTATTAAATATTGTGGTGATAAAGTTTGAGAAATATGTACAATGTCATATAGATGAAAAAATGTGGTGATATTTTAAAATTGAGTGATGCCTCACAAATTTTAAAGACAACATATAAGATATATGCTAACATCATACTAGCAAAATGCAATTAGTCATATAGAATATAGCTAATGACGAAATTGTTCCACTTAATTTAGCATAATAAAGCATAAATAAGGACTAAAATTAAAGGTATGCACTACAGTATGATAAAAGTTATTATTAGAAGAAGATACTTGAATGAATTTCTTACTAAGACAAGATATGATAGACATCATTTTTATTTATGCTTTTGAGTATTTGATATTGAATTTCGATTCAACAAGCAATTCGATGAGATTAATGTTATGAATTTTAAATTTAGTTATGCATAGGGAATAAGATTCTCCAGTGAATATCTAACAACTAAATTCCACATATTATATATTTATGTAAAGAGAAAAATACAATATAAGATATTGTATGATGTAATATTCATTTCTTCTATATCTATACTTAATACAGTAACTTACATTTAAAAGTTTCAATAAAATTAATTTGCATGGTTTCATATTAGATATGAAATGCTAAGACTAAAAGAGTCAAAATTAATGATTTATTGATGTAGTGCTTAGTTGGAGCATATAGCATCTAACAAGTTTAGAACTAAATTGGATATATAACATTATGAGATACCAAAATGGATTGGATATAATCTTACAAAGCCTCATTGAATACTTATAAGAGAATGGTTCTTAAGATAAGTAGTGAGAGTAAGATGAAATTTTAAAAAGTTCGAATCTCATAACATTAAATGGCTCTAGTACCTTTGTTAACATATTTAATTTATAGTCAAAAATTCACAAGACATTAAAAGATTCACTTTCATGATGAATTCAAAGAATTTATTTTAGAGATAATTGTGGATTTATCATATCATATGAGGATTAATGAGAGTATAGTTGTTTTCTTTAGTGGGAGTATATGGCTATCATATTGCTTATAAGAAACAACAATTCTTTTTTTTTTTATTGTTGAAGATATGATAGTCCAAGAGCAACTTTATATTGGATATGAAAAAAATAATAACTTAAGTTTTGGAAATACAGTTGTTTAACTATTTTAGTCCAAGTACATAGATAATGAACTAAAGGAGTTTAACATTAAAGATATCTTGTGCATATGAAGTATTAAAGATATTCATTATTCTATATATTAGTTGATATTTGAGTTCAATGACATACGAATATTAACATTAGTTGGTCCTAATTTAGGTAAATTTAAATTAAAACAATATTATTTTGAGTTAGAAAGGTTAAAAGGTAGAATCAATTGCTAATTAGGCCACGATACATTTTTAATTTAATGGAAATGATTATTTGGATCAAGAAGTTCTTTAGTGAACTTATTGTAATTCCTTACATTATTGAAATAGTGATGTATTATACTGCTCCCTCTGCTCTTTGGCAAATGAGTCTATTAACCACCTTTTCTTTAAACGTCCATTCTCAAATTCAATGTGGTTACATTGTCTTAGCCACTTCCAGATATACATTTCAAATTTGGTTAACCTACATTCCATTCTAAATTGGTACACTCGGGGCCAAAATTCCAGAAATTGGGTCCCAAATACCTTCATTGTCCTTCTATCAGTTACTGTGTATAATGTATGGTCAAAAAGAAACCACAAAACCTTCAGAAACAAAGCCATGGAAAAGGAGGGCCTTATCTCTCAAGTGATCTTCCAAGTTATAGAACAACTCAGCTTAAACACAAAGAGTATGTAATTGTAGAGTATCTGTTTCTTTTGGCTAATATTATGGTTTAGATTTGTTTTTCAAGTAAAGGAAATTGTGGTCAAAGGAATTCTTCCATCTGTATGCTCTTTACACTACAGTTTGGGATACGTTGGCAGTTTGTGTTCTCTCCTTCTAGCACAATTCCTGTAGGCAGAAAGGCAAATGTGACTTCTTCAAACAAGACATTTTACAGCTCCTATGATGGTTCTAGCTTTACTTGTACATTGGCTGATATGTTTTTATTAGTTGTTGTTCATGTTTAATCTATATATGAGTGGGTTGCTGGTTAGTTGTACCTACTGAAAAGGTAACTTGGTTGGTAAACACGTAAGGTTGGTAAACACGTAAGGTTGGTCGGTGAATGTGTTGGTTAAAAGTTATGCCTTTTACCTTATGTTCTTAGATCAAGTTTCTTTTTTCATGTTTGGTAAGAGATTTGTAGCTTTGGCAATCTCTTGATTTGTACAAAACTCTCTATTGTTTTATTTATCAAAATACTGATTTATCAAAAAATCTTAATATGCAATTGGGTAATTTCTTTTAATTATGATGATAATTGGAATGAAAGTAATAAATAGTATTCACTAAAAAGAATCTTATAGAATTCTCTTACTAAACTGTTGTTTCATCAATAACATAATCGTCATATGATGATGGTATAAGATACTTACACAATTAGCTTAGTGCAAATGAAAGAATAGTATTTTATACCATACAGCCAATCAGATGGTTGTAATTTTTGTGAAATGACTAAAGGCATTATTTATTTTATATGTATTTGTTAATTAACTAATGTATAAGACAAATTCTGTGTGATAAATATATTTTTAAAATAAATCATATTGGGATAATAATTATAGATTCATATTATATTTACATATAATTTCTAAATTATTCATAGTCTTTACTTTATTAAGACTGGACATTATTAGAAAAAGCTAGCAATATATTATGTTTATGTTTCTTTCTTATGAAGGCAGTAATAAATCATATAGAATAAATTAGGGAAATACTTAAACAAACATTTATATGCTTATTAAAGAATAAGTTAACTAAATTGGTCTAATGATGAGATCTCAAATGGAATATTACATGTGTATTTAAGAATTTCTTTTCATTGTGATAGTTTTGTAATTGATCTTTAGACTTAATATTATCAAGGTAACTCATATAGGTATTAATATATTTTTAAAATATGTATGAAAAATTTTGGATGGAGTAGCTTGATAGTAATTAAATATAGTATGAACTATCTATAGATAATTGAGTAAGTTAATAAAGGGTTTGTTACCTTAAAGTAATAAAAGACAATATTTTAATATTCTTAATTAGTAGTGATTTAAGGAATTCTTTAGTTAGAGTGAATTGAGATTTGAAAAAATTATTTTTAAATATCAATTATAAATAAATTACTAATTAACAAGAATGAATATGAATAGGTTTAAATAGAGTGGAAACTAATTTTATACTATATATTAACAAGAATGAATATGAATAGATTTAAATAGAGTGGATACTAATTTTATACTATATATTTAAGTAGAACAATAGGTGATGAAAAGATTAATTATACATTACAACTATGCATAGATAAGTTAAGTAAAACTACGTTGACATTCCTAATATTTGGGTAGTCATTATAAGTTACTAAATGTCAATATTGAGCTATAATTGTAAATTATTTAATTAAATAATTAAACATAAATAAAAAAATTTCAATTTATCTAAATATAATTATCAATTAGAATTATATTTATAATCACTACCAATATTTTAGAAATTTAACGGTCACATATAAAAAACAATTAAAGAGAAATTTAAATTTAAATTAAATTTAAATTAAATTTGACTTAATTTTGCAATTTGAGAAAAAAATAATTTAAATTAAATTTGACTTAAATTTGAGAATTTGAGAAACTGTAAAGATCAAATATGATATATTTGATTTTATTAATATTAAATTATTAGTTAGAAAGACACTTGGAGAGCCTTTTTTTTATAAAAAGAAAAAAGATATCAGGGAGTTACTTATCTCTTCTTTTCCTTTCTAAATTAGATTTCACTTTTTCTTAATTGTTCACAACTAACAGTTCTAGCAGAAATTTTATAAGATTTTGAATCAAGTATATTCGAATATTTTAATTTTTAATTTATATTTAATAAGTTCTTTAATTAAAAAGATCTCTTAAGAAATTCTAAAATGTTTTTGCTAAGCACTTTATTCTATTGCAGTTGGTTTCTATATAGATTTCTGAATTACTTGAACCTGCTCTTAAGGGTGCATTACAAATTTCTATTAAATTATTTAAAGAAAAATTTTGATCAAGTTCCATTATAAATTGAAGTATGTGAAGCAATGATTTTTAAGAAATATAAAAGCATGATTTAGTTTATCTCATGCTTAAGATATGGGCGGCTGGATCGTTATAACGAAACCAATCCGACTAGAAATGCTAAAAGTCACTATTATGGTGACATTGAGAATGTAAGGTGACTGATTTTTGGTATGATAGAAAGTGGCAAATTGTAAGGGTGTGAAAAGTAGAAGAAAATATGAATTATATATTATAGAATATTATGAAAAGAAGAGTGCAAACTTCAACCTATTGGTAAAGGACATTTTTAATAGATAGTTGTCCGGGAAGGAGATTTTTGTGGTGAAGGACGAATGCTTATAAAATTAATCATCTTTCAAACTTGGGGAGACTTTTAACATGTTAAACAAATATAAGTTTTAGTAATCCTGTTCGACATCTTCTCAGAGTTGTTCAACTCAGATTTTTGTCCAAAGGTTGCTAACATTCTAATAAGCTAATTGGATCTGCTGATGAAGGAGTGGTTAAGGTAGAATCATCTCTTCTGAAAGTAGAAGGAGATGGTGTAAATAATTAATAAATGGGCAGAAACCATAGCAAATTTTTAAGAAATTACATCCATAAGAATAGATAATTAAACTTTTTCAAGAATGTTTGTAATCCTTGAAAAACAAGAAGCTCAAGGGCATTTAGGTCCACCTTCCTTGGTCTTCCAGTTATTGTAGCAAGGGCACACTTGCTTGTTACCATAAGTTCCTGGAGGGACGCAGAGGCATTTTGAGCAGCACTTCAGGCAGAAAAACATGCAGGGTTTCCTGTGTGATGTCGCTGAGCACCTATACGTGCACCTTCCGTTGCACTCTGCCATTATATTAACATCATCATTATTATTATTACCCAACAGAAAAAACACATCATTTTAATCAAGCCTAATGAAGAAAATAGAGTATGTAACACCTGAAGGGCGGAGCTTAGACCGATAGGAGGACGCCTGTTGTGTTATTATTACAAATCATTCATTAGCCAAAGGAAAAATTAAGAATTTAATGCACTACTGAAGAATACAAAACACACTGACTAACCGCAACCACGTCGGATGAAAACGCAAGCACAAGAAGCATAGAAAGGATGGTGAAGACCAAGAGTGAAGTGAACCTAGTCGCCCTGCTGCTGCTACTTCCCATTTTGGTCGCAGGAGCTCTTCTTCTTCAAATTCTAAGCCAGTGTAGTGTTTATAGATGTAGGATAAGACAAGGAGGGAGCTAATTATGCATGGTTTAAGGCGTGACTACGGGGGCCAATTGCGTATGAAGCTATCACTAACAAACGAAAAAGTGAGCGTTAAATTCGCCGGATTTTAAGATTTACCTTTTTTTGGTAGCTTTTGTCAACTTTGGTGTCATCTTAGTTGCGTCGTTTTCCTTTCTTAGTTGGTATTTTCCATTTCCTTTCTTCCTTTCTTTAAATAGTTAGTTAAGCAGATTTTTCTTTCTTGTCACCTTTTCTTAAGAAAAACAAAAGGAACAGCATTAGATACTTGAAATACATTTTGTTCCAAATATTATACTAGTAACAATTTGCTGAAACTTATCACCTGTTTCCCTTTGTCTTTGACCTGTATGTAATTTTGTGCAATGTACGGTATAAATTTTGGAATAGAAGATTGAATACTTTGTACTAGAGTGTTAACATTATTTTGCTATATGGCCATTTATGTCTTAAATCCCTCTTTGTCTTTTCATGTACTTAATTCAATTAACCGACAGTAGTAATTATTCATAGTCATGTCGTCGAGAGTGTGCAGTCGGAGCCATGGTAGGGCAGTCGGAGCATGTGCATGTGCGCTACAGATCAGTGTAAAGATTCTCATGTTCTCCGTGAGCATTTTGTCTTCACTACACCTGACCAAACTTTGCCCAGTCTAGCAGGCTTGATGTTCGAAGCTCAATAATTACCGGACTCGAGTCTGAGACTAAGCCTATTTTTACTTGTAGCTTGTTTCATTAAACTTAAATTCAATTCTATGAATTCCTTATTACTAGCTTTTACATAGTTCTAAAGTTTGAAACTTGAGAATACATGGATGAGGTCCGTATTTAAACCTTTTAAATTAGTTAGATTTGAACTTAAAAATATGAACCTTATCTAATTCTAAGAATTGGGGCACAGTATGACTGTTCCCGTTTCGGAGTGCCACCTTGTACCCAATGGACGGATGGGTACAGAGTGACACACTGAAACAGACACTAGTGAATTAATCCCAAGAATGACTACAGCTCAAATTTATGTCCCAAAGTTCTATTATTTGCGATGACTATACCCGAAAAGAGAATGACGTCTTTAACATATACATTATACAGTACCACAAAAATTTTAAAAAATTGAATATAAATTGTGATCATAGTTCCTCGTCCAGTAGACAAATATAAAAAAAAAAATTATACAAAAGAATGTATTTAATAGGTTGCCCTTGGGGTGATATCTTTGTTTCGTGTACTCCAACTTTTTAATAAAGGTGAGTAATGAGAAGTTTGAGATTTTCAAATAAATTAATTCATTTATATATATAATGATTTCATTTATTAAAATTATATAAAAAATTAAATCAAACCAAAATAATTTAAATAAATTCGATTTAATTTGGGTTATCTCGGTTAAACAAATATTTTTAATAATATATCACATCTCCTTAATTTTCTAATAATATAATATTTAAATAAATGAAAATTGTATAAATATCAAGAATCTTAATTATAGTTACATCATGTTTTAAATAATAGTTACTAAAAATAAACTTGTCAACTAAGTAGGTAGTTTAAATTAATAAACAAAATTACTTTTGACATTTGCATCATAAAACTGTTGATTTCGTTATTAACAAGAATGAAGTTTAATATTAAGCTTAAGTTTGAGATTTTCAAATAAATTAATTCATTTATATATATAATGATTTCATTTATTAAAATTATATAAAAAATTAAATCAAACCAAAATAATTTAAATAAATTCGATTTAATTTGGGTTATCTCGGTTAAACAAATATTTTTAATAATATATCACATCTCCTTAATTTTCTAATAATATAATATTTAAATAAATGAAAATTGTATAAATATCAAGAATCTTAATTATAGTTACATCATGTTTTAAATAATAGTTACTAAAAATAAACTTGTCAACTAAGTAGGTAGTTTAAATTAATAAACAAAATTACTTTTGACATTTGCATCATAAAACTGTTGATTTCGTTATTAACAAGAATGAAGTTTAATATTAAGCTTAATCTTTATGTCAAAAGATTAATTTTGACAGTAAAACAAATAAAAACAAAAGGTTTAATATATAAGAATCGCCAAACACTTTGTATTACACTAAAAATAATCATACAATTTACTTTATCTTTAAAACATATAATAAAACTAAAAATTATAAGAATTTAATATTAGAAAACAAGTAATTCAAATTTAAATATTCTTTGAAGTAAGGAATTATCAAGTATCAATACTAAAAAAGCTTAAGCAAATAAGAATTAATAAATTGATTTATCTATTTTTATCATAGAGAACATTTTCTTAATAGTAACTAATTTAAAAAATAATTAAGTGAATTATTAGAAACATTTATTAGGTTAAATAATATTATGCTTAAAATTGAATTACTTTTAAAACCATATTAAAATGATTAATAACATCAAAAAATCAAGACGGAGTCAACTTAATTTATTTAAACTAAAATAAAAACCCAAATATTCATTATTAAATTAAATATTTAAAATATTAACCATTAAATTGAATAATTAATAGTTTAATTCGATTTAATTGAATTCAAACACTATTCAGATCAATTTGTTGTTTGATTTTAATTATTAATTTATAAAAATTAAATTAAATATTTATTTTAATTTAAATTTTAAAATATTTTTATTTTAATTATTAAATTTAATTTTGTAATGATTATTAGTTAATTTATACTCACTTTTATTTTTTAGTAACTTCGAACAATAAATATAAGCCTTGTGTTTCGATTAGATTTATTATTTGTATTGATATGTTGATTTTAAATCAGTAATTTATTTAAAATACTTGATTAAATATTATTAATATTAAATTGAAATTATCGAATATGACATTGTTAGGAGTGTTTTAAATGAAGACTTCATTGTTAGTTTATGGCCTTGCAGTCAATAAATTAGAGGCAAATTAATATATGACATTATTTTGAATTAATGAAAAGACTTTATTTATCTTTATGTATTAATTTAATTAATATTTTATATTTTAATACTAAAGATAAAATCATTCGAATAATTACTGTGTATATGAAATTATCATGAGATCATAATTATGAGATTCAATTTACACTTATGTGTTATTCTTAAATATTACTAGTTGCAGTTTCATCAAGACAAGATAATGTTAAAAAGGTAAAACTAGTACATATTATATTTTTTCTTATGAAGAAAGTAATTGATCTTATAAATTAAAGTATAGAGATACTTAAACTAATGTGTGTGTGATTATTAGAGAATAAGTCATTGAACTGACCTAATTATAAAAATTTCGAATGAAATTTTATTTTTGTGTCTGTGGATTATCTCGTAATGATGGATGTATAATTGATCCTTATATTTGAAATTACCAAGATATCTAGTGTGGAAACTATTATGTTTTAATGACACTTATGAATTATTCTAGGATAATTCAGTCGATATTAATTAGATATAGTATGAACCATATGTAGATAATTGAGTAAGTCAATATAGGATTCATTACTCTAAAGTAATTAGAGAAAATATTCTACTGTTCTTGATTAGTAATGATTTATGGAATTCTCTAGTCAGAGTGAATTGAAATTTGAAAAGGTGTTTTCAAATTTCAATTATAAATAAATTACTAATTAACAAGAACGAACATGATTGGATGATGATAGTAGACATTATATCTATACTCTATCCAATTAAAATATTGAATGATGAAAAGATTAAATTATACTTCATAGCTATGCATGGACAGGTTAAGTCAATCACTTTGACATTCCTGATATTTGGATAATCATGATATGTTGCTAAACGTCAATCATGATTTATGATTATGAATTGTTTAATTAGAGAATTAAAGATAAATGAAAAGAAGTTTTAATTTGTCTAATTTTAATTGTAAACTAGAATTGTTATTTATAATCATTGCCAATTTATTAGGAATCTAATGGATCACACATCAAAGAACAATTTGTGGAAGAAAAATTAATTTAATTAAGTTGGACTTAATTATAAAATTTGAGAAACTTTAGGGATCAAATATGAGATATTTGATTTTATTAAAATTAAATTAATTAAAATTAAATTAATTAAAATTAGAATTTGATTTTAATTATAATTAAATAATTTTAATTTTAATTAAAGACCCTTATGATTTTTATATTTAAAAAAGGGAATAACAATAGAGAAGCTAGCACTTTTTTTTTTCTTCCTCTTAAATCAGTCTTGAAAATTGCTCTGTGGATACTATCAAAGATTGGACATTTGAACAGCTCGTGATTGATCAATTAAAAAAGTTTCAAAGATTTTTCAACAGGAAGAGAAACAAGGTACAATTTCTAATTTGTTTTCATATTATTCAAGTTTATTCAATTATCAGGATCTGCTCGAAGTCTGTAAAAATTGTTTAATTTTTTGCTACGTCTGTGATTCGATCACGGTTAGATTCTAATATCCATATTATTTATGCCTAAGTTTCAAGCTAATTTATGGTTGATGGGACATGAATTTCAAGCTATTGCGATATAATTAAAAGATCATGGGTAGGGTATCAGTAGAGCTTTTGTTAGTAGAGCTTTTGTGAGAAGAGCTTTTCTAAAAAGCCAGTTGATTGTTTGACTGTCAATTAAAAAATAGCTTTTTAAAAAGAGCTTCATACAATAGACTGTTTGGCAACATAAAAATAAAAAGTACTTTTATCAATTTTAACTATATTTTATTTTATAATAAAATTATTATGCATATAAATAATATTTAAAGTTTACTAAACAATATGCAAAGTACAATATATTATATTTATAGTTACTTATTTCTTGGATAACCATTTTGTAGAAAATTTTAGATAACCATCTTGTAGGAAATTATTTAAAGAGATGTCTCATTTTCTTGTAAGAAATAAAATTAATATAAAAAATAAATATTAAAACATGTAAAAAAGTTAAATAATATTATAATCCCAAAATAAATATTCAAGCTGAGTAAATAGTTAAATACATAATAAACTTTGCACTTTATCGTAACAAGAAGATTTGCAATATATTCCCTTGCATCATTCATCTCGTTATTTTGCTTAGAATTTTTCTAAAGGTTGAATCTTTTGGATTCAATCAACCGATTCTTCTTTCTAAATAATTGGTAGAAGTTAGAACAGCAACTAACACCACACACTCTTGCCTTTCCGGCTCTTCCTCCCCACAATCTCGACATCCTTAATCACAACAACAAAAGCTACAAAAGTAGCAACCAATGCTTGTTTTACCGTAAGCAACACTCACACTCCAACAAAAACTACACATCTCAGTTTCCCATCCCCAGTTCACCTCCATTGATTTATTATGATGTAAAATTTTCATGGTATAAATTAAATGTGGAAATTCCTATATATAATGATTTACTTATTAATGTGTGTATGAGTTGATACGAAATGTTATAAAAAGATAACTTGCTCATGACAAAGCTTACCAACAGATAAATTAGTGTTATTGATTTTGAAATCAGTCAAGCACGCCAGCGCTAGGCTTGTCTATAGAAATTCGAAAGAAAGCAACTAGGGTTGGGGTCATGGGCTTATGTGGGCTAAGGGAGAGTTTTTACTCGCGTATACGTTCTACGTTCTACGTTCTACGTTCTGAGTTTTGATATTGATATTGATATTATAGTTTATAAATGATTAATTTATAAACTATAATAATTTGACAGTAAAACAAAAGGTTTAATACATAAGAATAGCCAAACACTTTGTGTTACACTAAAAATAATCATACAATTTACTCTATCTTAAAAACATATAATAAAACTAAAAATTATAAGATTGTAATGTTAGAAAACAAGTAATTTAAATTTAAATATTCTTTGAAGTAAGTCTCAATACTAAAAAAGCTTAAGTAAATACGAATTAATAAATTGATTTATCTATTTTTATCATAGAGAACATTTACTTAATAGTAACTAATTTAAAAAATAATTGAGTGAATTATTATAAACATTTATTATGTTAAATAATATTATGCTTAAAATTGAATTACTTTTAAAACCATATTAAAAAGATTAATAATATCAAAAAGTCAAGACAGAGTCAACTTTATCTATTTAGACTAAAATAAAAAACCGAATATTCATTATTAAATTAAATATTTAAATGTTTAACCATTAAATTGAAATTTTAATAGTTTAATTCGATTTAATTGAATTCAAACACTATTCAGATGAATTTGTTGTTTGATTTTAATTAATTATTTATTAAACTTAAATTAAATATTTATTTTAATTTTAAATTTAAAATATTTTTATTTTAGCTATTAAATTTAATTTTCTAACGATTAATAGTTAATTTATACTCACTTTTTATGTTTTTAGCAACTTCGACTAATAAACATAAGACTTGTGTTGCGATTAGATTTATTATTGGTTAGATGAATAAGTTGATTTTAAATCAGTAATTTATTTAAAATACTTGATTAAATATTATTATTATTAAATTGAAAAGTTTATCGAATACGGCAAGAAAAGAAAAGTGGTGACCATTAGTTCGTTAACTGTAGATCATAATTTACTAAAAGACATGATTGAACATCACTAAGTAAATTGCAAAGTTTGCCAAATGTGTTACGAAAATAAAAGAAAAAGGTAATTCTAAAACAAAAATTTTAAAAATTCTCAAAAAAAAATAAAAGAAAAAGGGTACCAAATATTGTTATGAATACCGGTACGTACCGGACCAAAACTGGTATCGAAATTCAAGTTATGGTACCGGATGTAAATACCGGTCGGTACCGGCCAATACCTGTCGGTACTGGCCGGTACCGGCGGTATTCAAAATACCGGTCAAATACCGGCCAGTACTAGAAATTTTAAAAAATTGAGGGAGTTTTTTGCAAAAATTTCAAAAATTTTTAAAATCTCCCTCCCTCCCTCTTACTTCACTTTCTCCTCTTTTTTTCATAGTTTTTTAATTAGTTATTTTATTTATTTCAACTTTTATAATTATTGTGATTTTTTAATTTTTTTTAAATAATAATAAATATTCTTATTATTACTAATAATAATTATAAATTAAATAAAACTTAAAAATAAATTATTT
>JANZXR010000002.1:19254678-19298933 GCA_027575705.1 Erythroxylum echinodendron | reverse complement strand
TATATGTGAAATATCTGAAAATTATTGTTATTTCATATTAATTGTGATTATTATTGATTATTTTAATTTTTAGAGACTAGGTTAAAAATATACAGTACAGCTGTACAATATGATAATGGACTATTTTGTAATTTTTTAAAAAATTCAGGGCCTATTTTATAAATTTAAAAAAATATCCGAAACGGTACCCGATATTAACCGGTACCGGTACAGTACCATACCAGAACCCAATCCGGTACCGTGTCTGGTACGGTATTCATAACACAGGTTGTAACAAATTTTTGCTTTTGTTTTTTATTTTTAATTTTTAAATAAAATAAAAATTAAAACGATTAAAAAACAAATTTTGTGCCTGTAACAAATTTTTCAATTTTTGATATTATTATTATTATTTTATTTTTTAAAAATTAAAAATTATTAATTTATTAAAATTGTTTAATTGATTTATGAATTATAAAAATATTAAAATAAATTAAAAATTGATTAATGTTATTATTATTATTATTATTATTATTATAGAACGCATGCATATTAATTCCACATTAAACATCTCATATATTAAACATCTTGTATAAATACCTCGCGTCTAAGGGTAGAGTGAGTAATGAGGCTAGCGCAAGAGTTGGAGATAAGTTGTTAAAGGGTGATGAGCAAGTAAGGTTCTAGGTTGAAAACAGATTCTCTGCAACGGATCGATTGAGTAAGTGTTCAACGAGTTTGCAAACATCATGCTGAAGCAATTGCCAAAGGCACTTCTACTTAGACGTGCAGTAGACTACCAGATCGAGCTAGAACTGGTAACTCGCTTGCATTTTTGACATATAGAATGATTCTGAACTATCAGAATTAAGAAGATAGCTCAAGGATCTTATTGATGTAAGTTGCATTAGGCTATCAAAGCATTGGGGTATCGGTTTTAAAGCACGATGGAAGTCGTAGCCTATGAATTGATTATAAAAACCTCAAGAATTGACCAACAGATAACATCAGTTATTTATTAAAGATGTTTGGTAAATCAGCAGTTTATTATAAATATTTAATAAAATTAGTTGTTTAGTGTTTACGTATAAAATTCTATAGTTTATAAATTAATTAAACAATTTTAGTAAATTAACCAATTAAAATAAGTTGTTAAAATCAAAATAAATTATTCCAAATATATTGTATAATTTATTTGGATTTGACAAACATTATATGTAGAAAAAAAAAACTTTATCCTACAAGATGTTTAATATTGCATTAATATGCATGTGGGCTAATATAATAATAATAAAATTAATCAAAATTTAAATTTAATTCAATATTTTTTGTAGTTTATAAATTAATTAAAAAATTTAATAAATTAACCAAATTTTAAATTTTAAATTTTATCTTATAAAATTTATTTTAAAAAATAAAATTAAAATAATTAAAAACAACAAAAGAATCGTGTCACGGTTTGATTATTATTATTTAATTATTTTAATTTTAATTTTTATACAATTAATAGTTTCATAATTCAAAGTTAATTTGTAATTAATTAAACAATTTTAATCAATCAATCAGTTTTTAAAATTAAAATTTAACTTATTTTTTATTTAAAAAATTAAAATAAAAATAAGAAAACAAAAAATGGGAAAATGTGTCACAGGTGTGTGACACAAATAAGTTTTTTTATCATTTTAATTTTAATTTATTTATAAAATTATAGTACCATAATTAAAATTAAAATTAAAATTATTTTTTATTAAACTAATATTAGATAATTAAAATTAAAATGATAAAACTAGAAAATAAAAAAGACTCATAATGTGACTTAAGTGTCGCACCTGGGAGCTGGTATCATGTGTCACGGACATGACAATTATGTTTAAGTAACTGGTCACTTAAAATACAAGCGACATTTTATTAATCGGACATAATTAAACAGAATAAGAGTATACAAAGATCCCGTCTCCATCTCCTTCATCAGTTACCAATTTCTTATCATTTTCTAATAGGTTTACGGGAACGTCGTTGCTTGTGTACCTGGTCCGACATGAAGGATAAGCAATCGCATGAATTTCAACACTTGGGCTGTAAATTCCACAATGGTTTGCGCTGTAAAAAGAAAACTCTACCAAAATATTAGTTAAATTATTTCACTAGCTACCTGCTAGAATTGTAAATCCTTCTTCGAGGAAACGCTATCGATAAAGACCATGCAGAGGAGGTGGCCTACTATGACTAATTTAAAATCTTGACTAGCCCGAGTGGCCGTAGATTTCGTGTTTGATATTTAATGTATTTCAGTAGTCGCATTAGGTGTGCGGGTGTTTCCACGCATTTATTTATATATTAATGACATTAATCAGTCTCATTGTAGAAAATAACTACTAATAAGTTATTATTGAAAAAGGTTAGATATTTTATTTCAAGGGATTAAGCCAAAGGTTATATATAATTAAACAACTTTACGTTTACTTAATTTCAGATGCGAGGAGAATGAGAGGCATATTAGGTGACTCCTTGGAGCTATAAGCTATTCTGTTTTGGATAAATTAGATGGTTTTATTAGGGAATAGGCATTAGGGTTTGGTTTTGGTTTTGTGTTTCATTGATATCTTTTTCTATTTATATTCGGAGTTAAAATGCTTTTAAAATTTATTATCCTGAAAAGCTTACATTTACACTTTATTTTGTATTCCTATTTACTATTTTAATTATCATTTCTTTTCGATATTCTCCTTCCTCCTAATTAATATCATTTTTAGCTTCCCATCAAGAAAAATTAAAAATGAGCAAGCAAGAATAAAATTGAAAAATAAGAAAAACAAAAATACACAACCTAGACCTAGAGAGGTAATATCAAAGATATTATGTTATCAACACTGTGTACGAGATGTGAGTTGGGGAGTGACGGCTCTTGCAAGGACTAGCGAACCACTCAGACTTCTCTTTCTGTTCTAGTCAACAAACATACGTGGCACTTGCATAGTTGTTTTTCCAGATCTTTACAAAATTAAAGATGCGAAATTGTTGACCTTATGCTAATAATAGACATGATGGATGCTACGTACCAGTAATTTAAGTTTTGCCAGTAATATTTCATCAGACAAGTAATCCTATTCCTTGCTTCAGTCTAAAAGTTGCTTAATTAAACAATATTTGAGTTATGATAAAAAAAATTAAAACGAGATTTGAATGTTCAAAATTAAAATTCTAAATATATTATTAGACTGGTAAGCAGAAACGCACTCTTAAGATCGTCGCACAAAATGTTTTATGCGTATAATGAGGTCACTATTTACTAATCTAAATTAAATATTTACGTTACAGAGAAAATCTAATGCTTCGTCAATTTTTATGAGTTGCCTTATCTGACTCTGATTTTCGTTCTAACTTTGGTGGGCGTAATGTATAATATATATATATATAGGCGTAGTAGTCAAAAACAAGGTACTAAAAATTAAAAACATTTATCAGGCATTGACTAACTTACAAAACCTTAGAAATTCCTCGTTGTAAGTGAGTAAAATATAAGGAAAAAAGAGTAGTTAGTCCAATTTGGATGCTTTGATAAGAGAAATGGGAGACATTAAGTTGCCTCTTCCAATTCCATGAAGTAAATGCGTCATCCATTTGACTATTTGGATATTATCTTAAAACAATTTTGAACAAGCAAAAGTCAATTATTGAAGTTTTAATTGCAAGAGAAACAAAATGGGAATATCGTAAGAGTCTTCATATACTGACTGGTCGACTGTTGATTGATTATTATCGTTGCAAACGAGATGTTCGTAATTAATCCAATCAAGGAGCATTTCAGGAGATTAGAGGACCTTATTTGATGACTCGAATTCAAGATTTCCTACAAAAGAGAGGCTTAAGTGAGGAGTTCAAACTCATTGGGCTACTCCTACTTATCTTTATTTATTTATTTATTTTGTTTAGTCTTATAATAACATCCCATCAGTGAAAAAACTCTCGACTAACTTTATTTTATAACATTTAATTTATGATTGGAGTATAGATTAGTTTTGTCTGTTATAACCATCTTGAGAGTTGAATAGTAATTAGTAATTCTATACTTGTTTCTTTGCGTCAATTTATAAGCAATATGTTATTTAAAAGTTGAGAATATTAGTTAAATGTCTTTAAAATTTTATCTAATTAATAATACAATGTTTAATTATAGGATAATTTTATTTCAGTTATCTAATTTTATTTGTACTTTACTTATAGTAATTAATAGTCAGTCATTGTGAATTATGTACATAAAATTAGCCAAATGCATTTATTTAGAATTTTTATAAACTAATTCAACTTTTTAAAATTAGTACATCTTAGTTTAAATTTAATATCTAAAAATTATTATAACCATTGCCCGCATGTGTTTATTGTCAGAGGTAAATTTGATTTTAAATTTGTAAAATAATATACATTTATTATAATAATTAAAACATAACATAAAAAATATATCTATAAGACAAGATTTTCACTTCAAATATTATCTTCGCATATTTTAAAATTTTTTATAATTATTGTTAACATACATGCACTAATAAGTATAGACTTTTTTAGAATTCAAGTAGCTACTAGAAATATATGAAGTATGAAATATATAAGTTCAAAAAATTATGAAATATCTTTACATAATGTTAAGTTAATCTAATTAACTATATAATCTATAATTATCAATCTAATCATATAAAATTTTATTTAATATACATTTTATTATTTTTCAAATAAGTTATAGATATTTTATAATAATTCTTCTTTTCTTGTACATGGATAATCATCATTCTCTTCTTTTTTTATGTTTTATGATATTTCCTTTAAAAAACTTCATAATGCCTTTTGCCATGTTATATACATAACGCTTATCTTATAAACACTTGCAAGATTTTTATTAAAGAATCAATAAAGATTCATTACATGTTTTTAAAGACTATATTTTTGAACTATAACTTTTATCTTTGAAATTTGGAACTTCTTCAACTATAATAAGAGCTTCGTTTTTGATTCATAACTATTAATAACAACTCAAAAAGTAATTATACACAAGAGTATGTAATTACAGAAAGAAATATTTTCATTGAATAATATTTCAAATTTAGTCAAATATAAATGTCTTAATAAACTAAAAAGGCCTTGTTGCGAGTCTGTCTAAGTTCTTTATATTCCATAAATCACTCCTTGTTTACTATAACGATTTGACAATTGAATTATACTCGATTCTAGGGCTTGATAACCACAAAACAAACAAAAAATGTCATTTTCACAAACCTATTTATCTGTTTTGTTATATAACAGATTAGAATTAGTTTCATTACAAATTGTGGTAAATATAACTCTCATACTAGCAACCATAATCATAAGTCATAGCCTTCTTGGTTGATTATGAGATTGTAATCTCTTTTGTGAAACTAACATCTGAAAAAATACATCTACATTCGTGTCGGCGAAAATGTAGCTCCATCGCCTCCCACCTGACCTTTACAGATTTTCTGAGCAATACTGAGGATAATGGAACTTGAAGAAGGAAAGAATTAAGCTGTAACATCAATAATATTCTTCAACTCACGACTTTTGGGCGCCAACCAGTGACAACATCCTCGGGGAGACCTCGAGTTTTGATGAATGAATCCTTTGAGAAAATAGCCTGCAATATAGGGCATTCAACACCAGTAGAAACTCTTGCAAAGTCGGCATTATAAAGAGCAGCACATACTAAAGCCATCAAGCACAAGTTAATGATTTGAATGAAGATAACGATAAGGGATTAATCTATTTTAGGGTTACTTGAGAGTAGTGACAACAAAGGTTTGTCCGCTGAGCATCATTTTGGCCTAGAAACCTTACTATCGCAAATGTGGACATTGAGCAATACAATCAATGCATGGTGCAAAACATAGTCTAGTGCAATGTTTACTACTTCCCATCTCTATATTAAGAAAACACTTAAAAGTTTGCTTCCACCATCTGTCTATATCTTATACTATTGACCCAGGCCATTGCAACTGATAAAATAGTAGGCTGTTCTCAAGACACAAGAATAAAACAGTTTTCCTATCCAATTCCATTTCCCTCACAATTTTTCAGGTCATCAGATAGGTCTTTTATAAAACAATCAACTCACACGTAGCTGGTTATTCCTGCATATAAAAACTTTATCAGCTGCTAAAATGAATGATAAAGCTACACGAATCATTTATTGCAAACATAGGTAAATGAAAAGGAAAAAGAGGCTTCTTTTAGAACTAGTGGTCAACCACCTGTGGCCGTTCAAGTTAAACTGCAATTAGTAGAACCACCCAGAAATTGACCTGAATGGTTAAGAGGCAGCACGCCTAATCATCCCGGCAACTCGGGTCATGGTGGGTGTATAGAGAGTAGAAGAGTGAATACATGTTGAAATGTGCTCAATTTTACGAAATAAATAAAAATGCAAGCAATGATTAGATGGTATATCGAAAGAAAGCGTTAAGGTCTTGTGAAGCTGAAAGGAACCTTAATTTGACATAATCCCGAGTAAGTTCAGGTGCATGTATTGTGTTGCAGGAGACAATCAGATGTTTTTGAGTTAATATATATCATGCATTTCACTCTCTCCCCTCGTAATCTCTCATTCTTTCCATCTTTTCTCTCCTTTCTCTACTGATAAACAGGAGGCCTAGAAGGGGTGGCTGGTGGCTGGTGGCTGGGGAAAACAAGAGAGACAGATATTGAGAATTATTTACCGCCTCCTGCTTCAGTATTTTATAAGAAGACAACTTTAACTTGAGGGCAAAATTAACTTTCTGGGTAAGCAATCACACATTCAAAGTATACAAAGTCTTAGGAGACTTGAGTGTTTCCGTAAAGAAAATTTAGTGTCTTGAAGTATCAAACACCAGAAATCTCATCACATGGTGTTTGAATCTATCATTTCCATCTAAAATGGATTTCATATATGGAAGACAATACAAGATCATCAAGTAGAGACTAGGAAATGAATCCAAGAATCTTAAATCTCCTTTTTGTTTTCACTTTTACAAGACTTCATCTGGTAAAATTACAAACTTACAGCATCTCTTTTTGGACTTCATGCAGCTATGAAATGTCTTATTAGGCATCCCCTAATTCACTTGTCATTGCATTTCCATTCTAACTGCTAAGATGATCCTATATTTGGAGAAGCTTCCATTGAAACCATTGTAACTCTCTAACCAGTAATCTTTAAATACTCTCCTCCTTAGAGGAAACGAAAGTGGCTAGTACATCAACTTTACGAGAAATATTGACAAGTTACTAGAACCATAAAAGAGAGAGATGAAGGATATTTATGCTCAGTCACTTACAGCAGAACTTACATTGTTGTACATTCAAAAAATGCCAATTAAAGATAGGAAGTCAGAGGCAGCCAGTTACCACTATATGTCACATAATGACATGGTTTGTATGGAACATACCTTCATGTAAGACTTGACAAATGGAAGTGCCTCTGGAATTGACCATTTCTTGTAGTGCCCCAGAGCAATCTCTAAATGATACAACTTTGGTCCAAGGGATAAATCAGCAGCAGAAACCTTTTCCCCATTGATGAAAGGACCCTTCAAAAAACAATCAAAGATAGATCACATGTCTGCTGACAAGCGACTCCCAAGCTCAATAAATAATAGGATTCCCATCAAAGCTACATCCATTAAAGGCAAATGTCATGCATGCAATGGCAGCAATCATATATATGAACACAGACATGATTGAATAAGTCTGTAGAATGATAAGTGTATAAGGTTAGAAACTTGATCAGCTCTTGCCTTCATAGGGTGCATATAATGTAATCTAATAAGATACTATATTCCAGGGCTACAATTATAGAAAGCATCACAGTGCAAATAAACTGCAATAAATACCTACGGTCTTGTTATCAAATTTTATTCACAAAACTATGAATTCCTTTAAATACTTCTTCTCTTTTCTCATCCTGAACTTTTCCTTTTCTTCTTTCCTTTTCCCTGGACAGTCTTTTGATATTAATGCCATTGTGCATTGTAGCTAAGTGGTAGATTAATATGGATAGGTTTGGATCTGAAGTAGTTTCAGAATTTTTAACGTGTTGGTCAGCTAATGATGTCAATGGTGCTGCTTTTCAGGTGTGTGTGAAAGAGGAAATGAAATGAGTTTTTTTCATGCAATTTGCTTAGCTATAGGCCAGAGTAGCTGAGATATGTGATAGACGGCACGCTAGGCTTTGTTATATAACTCTGCTTGAGAGACTGATGGTCAAATGGGACAAAGCATAAAAATAACTCTGGTCCAATTCAATTGGTTTTTCAACTCCTAAATGACAGTTCATACAGTTCTTCAGGGCAAGATAAGAAATCAACAAGCTCTAGAAAAGTATGAGTCCAACATATACTAGAAGTTGACTTCCCCAAAAAGGAACTTCTAATCTACAGGAGATTTACAAGAAGTGGGTATAATCAACACTATGTTATACACAAAGGACATGTTTGGGAAATCTATCTATGAGCAGATGAGACGGTGTTGGCAGTGAGTTAACTTGAAAGCACAATGTCAAGAATCCCACATTGAGCAAGTAAAGAATGTTAAAAATAGTTCATAAATATTTGGCAAAACCTCCCCTTACAACCTTTTGGGGTAGAGTCAGGCCTATATTTATCATGGTATTAAAGCCTAAACTTGTTTTAATGGTTTGGGGAGGTGCCAGCCTGTTGTAGCCCTTTGTTCAATATGCTCATCAGATATCCAGACTTGCTTTGCGCAGGGGAGTGTGTCAAGCATCTCACATTGAACAAGTGAAGAATGTTATAATAGTTTATAAATGGATGACAAACTTCCCCTTACAAGGTGTTTTTTGGGGTGGACTTGGGCCAAATTTATCATGCAAGAAAGAGCAACTAAACCACAAGGAGAGAAGGAAAAGAAACTGATGAATACATGTGCACCATTCAGTAAAAGAAATACAGACCACAGAGAAGACCCTGGACAGCCTATGCAAGCTATTATAAGCTAATAAATTACAAGGAAAATACAGATATATGTCCACAGCACGTGAAATTTCAGTGTAAAAATCTAAAACATAAACAGATTGGTGCTGCTTAAAAGCTTCAACCTTCTCCACTCTTAAGAGAGTAGATGTCTGTGAAACTAGGAATTAAGTGTATAAAAGACTCACTTGAAGACAAAAAAAGCAGTCTTAAGACTTCTAAATTGGGTCAAACCAATGATCAAAATACAAGCCACACAAGAGTCCTTTAGCTACATTTCTATTTAATTGATTCAATCTTGAACAATGAACAAGATAACTGGGAAACTAGTGGACTAACAGCACATCATTAAAGAATCTAAAAAACAAAAAATTCAATGCTTTACATCTATTGTTGATAAGAATTTTCCTCTACTATCATTTTGATTTTATAGCCTTCTTGTCAGCCACTTTGTCAAGTTTCTTAGATTGAGACAGCACACTTGATCCACATCACCTCTTGGTGCCAATGTTGACATCTGTGTTTCAAGTTCAAAATAAACACTGGAGCACGTTGTTGAAAATTTTCTTAATTGCACTTGGTCTCGATGTGCTTACAAGTGGCCTGCTATTTCACACCTTCAGTCCCCACACTATCAACAAAGTGAGCATCTAATTCATGACATGTAATAAAAGACCCCCCATGCTTTGTCGTCAAGGCAAATATATAACGCTCTGAACGACAACAGCTGATCCCACACATGGGAAAGAAATTCTTGTAGCTCTAAAACACGTCAAGATCCACAAAATCTACCCAAATTTTGCAAGCTACAAAATTGAGAAACTGCAACATTAAGGAAAGGAAGCCAGAAAGAGATTAAAAATGCAGTGATGGTCATTAAGAAGGTCAGAGACCTGAGGTTTTAAATTAAAATCCCTATAAATAGGTGGACCATGATTTTCATGGAGTTGGATCCTAGCAGACAGACCATTTCAGGCACCTTATCTTAGCAGTAGCGTAAAAACAAAATCCTAGTCTAGTCACTTTTTGTCCCTCTGACGTTTCTAGAAGTATCCCATCCAACCTGAATCTGCCACTACCAAAGGGGGGATTTTGTAGAACAACAAACATGATTAGAGAGAAAAAAATATTTTCATCCCATTACAAGTAAGGAAAGCCGTCTCATATATTTCTGAATTCTTTTGAAGGATTTAAGGGAAACAAATAAACTCCAAAAATAAGATACTAGATCGTTTCAATCCAAAAGTTGCTCTTTCTGTGACGATAATAACCATTTAGTATGGTTTAAGCAAATATAACACTGAATGATCAAACTAACCAATGAATGTGAGAGATTTGCTCCGGTAAAATCCTCACCGCTACATCAACCACCCTCTCAGCCTCAACTCTCTTCTCCCCTCCTATTTCCAGCCTTGCTTAAGAGGATCTTCCTATGGCTCCTCCCATCACAAACCATTAAATCACTATGGGAAAATCCCTTGTTGATACTAGCGAACCTACCTTATCCCTTCCTGGTAAAGAGGGGAAGATTGCCTCTTTAGCAAAAATCTGTTATAGATACAAAGATTACCGCCTCCTTTCCGAGGATACCTGTCAGAGCTTCAGTAAGCATGACAATCCCATCTTCAGGAGCTGCGACCCAGACCAAGAAAGTTACCGCTAGATCTGTAAACTCAACAACTCCCTCAATTAGGACTGGGTCTCAAACAACAGGGATCAATATCCTTCGAGCTGTGAAAGAAACAACCCTGTCAAACTCAGACAGTGATAGTACGAACTTTCAAATAGGGACACAGCAACCCACAACTCTCTACCCATGAGGAAAACTGTTACAGAGATGAGTGGAGAAGATGATACTTAATAATAAAAGACGGAGAGAGTTACAGGCATTAGTAAAGAAAACGAAGCGCGGTGTTTAAATAAAAGGTCCAGTGCTGTTAAAGCTGGACGAGAGACTAGCGAATAGTAGGTGTCTGTATTTAAGCCGAATACTCACGGCTATAATGACATGAAAAAGAACCATGCGAATGATTTTCTTTCTCTCTCAATATATCGATGGATTCTATGCTCTCTCTCTTCTGATGTTTTTCTCTTCACCCTTCCAACAAATTGTAACAACCCATACACATTATGTTATATTTTTTTAATCTACAACAATTGGTATCAGAGAAGTTGATCTTGTAAAGAGCAACGATGGCTGAAAGAACCAGAGGCACTAAGATACGAAGAGTTGAAGAAAGCTTGAAGGGTGTGATGGAGAGGATGTTCTTGAAGTCACAAGATCGGAGTGAGAGGATGTTTTCTGAGATTCAGAATATAACAGAAAAAGTGGAAAAGGAGATGAAGAAATTAAGAGCTTTACTCTTGCATAATTTTCAGAAACAAGATGTCGGAGCGACCGAACCCACACCGCAGAGTAGCCCAGTAAGGCAAGAGCGGGATGAGAATGTAACACCTACAAGAATGAGCTGTATTAAGTTCCCACCATTTGATGGTGAGAACATTAACCTGTGGTTGTACCGATGTGAGCAGTTTTTCTTATTGGATCAGACTCTTGAGAAGACGAAGGTGAGTGTGGCGATCTTACACATGGATGAGCAGGCTCAAGTATGGTATCGTTTGTATGTTAGAAACTGTAACAAGACAGAGGTAGTGGAGTGGGAGTTCACGAAGGCCTTGAAGCAACGGTTCGATGGAAAAATATTTGATGATCCGGTGGGTGATTTTAAGAAGTTGAAACAACAAGGAACAATTCTAGACTATTGTGCGCAATTCGATCATCATTCCAACAGATTGACGTTATCTGAAGAATATTTGGTGGTGTTTTTCATTAAAGGACTTAAACCAGAGATTGGAGTGACTTTGAAATTATATGAGTCCCATTCCTAACATGGTACTATGACAAAAGGAGCGAATAATGACAACAGTTTCAATTTAAATTCACGTGGTTCACAATCGACGAATGTAATTCGGAGGTCACCTTCTGACGGAATACTACCTACACCAACGTCGACGTTACGGTCATCGTCATAGGTAAGAACTTTTAAAACCCAGAAGCATTTTAGTAGCAAGGATTTCAATGAGAAAAGAGCAAGAGGCCTCTGTTTCTGGTGTGACAAAAAATATAGCATTGGCCATCAGTGTAAGAAGAGACGATTACAATTTTATGTAATTACCGGAGATGATGACAGACGAAAAAACTCACCTGAAGCTGAAGAGGAAGATTTAGAGGGAAGTCCAGAAGAAGAAGAAGATAATTCGATGGTTTCCATGCAGGCCATGTTGGGATTATCGGGGAACACTGAATTTAAGAAGATGAGGGTGGTCGGAGTGCACCAAAGAAGGAAGATACATATATTGATTGAAAACAGGAGCACCATAACTTTGTGGACACTTCAGTCATAAGGAAAGGAGGATGTGAGCTTCAAGAGATGGAGCCCATTTTCATCATCGTGGGATCGTGGGGGGAGGATTACAATTGAAATGTCATCGGTATTGTAAGGGATTTGCATGGATGATGCAAGGAGTGCAGTTTACCATGGATGTACTGGTGTTAGTATTAGGGGGATGCGATGTCATATTGGGAGTGCAGTGGTTGAGTGGATTGAATGAGGTCTTATGCAACTTCAGGGACTGAATGATGACGTTTAAGTGGTAGGGATGCTTGGTTACATTAAGCAGGAACATGGAAGGGAGATCTAGGGTCGTCTCCAGCAAGGAATTCCAGTAGGGGTCAATTGTTCATGATGCAACTATCAACACCAATTGAGTTCCAGCTATAGCAAACGAGAATGACAACGGATCAATGGAGTGCATTCGATGAGATTAATGTTATCCTGTAGTTTTTCAGGAACCATCCTAGCTTCCTCCAAACTGCCAATATAACCACCAGTTAGTGCTGAAGGACGGGATAAAGACCATTAATGTTCGACTGCATAGATACTCGAGATCTCATGAGACAAGGTTTCATTCGACAGAGTTACAGTCTGTATGCGTTGCCAGTGGTTTTAGGGAAGAAGAAAGACGATTAGTAGAGGATGTGTGTGGATTACAGAGAGTTGAACAAACACACGATGAAAGAAAAATTTCCGATACCGTTGATCAAGGAATTGCTAGACAAGTTGAACGGGGCTAGTTAGTTCACTAAATTGGATCTGCGCTGTAGATACCATCAAATTCGAATGCAGCCGGAAGATATGCCAAAAACCGTCTTCAGGACACATGAAGGTCACTACGAGTTCCTCATCATGCCATTCAGTCTGACAAATGCTCCTTTGACGTTTCAAAGGTTAATAAATGAGTTGTTAGGTTGCCATTGATAATTGAAAGGTTAAGACGATTGAAGAGTGGCCGAAACTCAAAGGAACTAAGGAGCTTAGAGGATTTCTAGGAATTACAGGGTATTATCGGAGATTGATTAAGGGATATGGGATGATAGCTAAGCCTTTAACGAAATTAATGAAGAAGGAATGTATGGTGAGTTAGGAATGGTGGAATGAAGAGCAAATGGCTTTTGAGAAATTAAAAAGGGCTATTACTTCAGCATCGGTGTTGGCATTGCCGGACTTCTCAAAGACATTTGTAATTGAAGCAGACGCACGTGGACAAGGGATAGGAGCAGTATTGTAGCAGGAAGGTCAACCCATAGCATTTCTCAGTAAGTCTTTGGCAAGAAGGCACTGTGGATTGTCAACCTACGAGAAGGAATTTCTGGCTATAATCAAGGCAATCAGGTATTAGCATCACTAATTGAGTTGTAAGCCATTCATTGTGAGGACAGACCATAAGAGCCTCAAAATACGTGTTAAAGCAGAGACTGACAATTCCATTCCAACAATCATGGCTTCCCAAGCTGCTTGGCTATGATTTTGAAGTGCGGTATTGCAGTGGGAAGGAAAATAACGCTACAGATGCACTTTCAAGAATCACGAGTGCGGAAATGATGATGATGTCGATAACACATTTACATGGTGAATTACTGGATGAGATTAAACAGAGTTGGAAAGAGGATCAAATGATGTAGGAAATTATTAGTAAATTGAGAAATGGTACACTGAAGTCTAGCGTGTATGAATGGAAAAATGAACTGTTGAGGTGGAAGGGCCGTTTGGTGGTCGGTGATAATAAGGCGTTGAGACAACAGATAATCAAAATTAGCCATGATGAGGCGATGGGTGGTCATGCTGGTATGGTGGCAACAACAAAAAAGATACATGTTTTTCTGGGAATGGCAAGGGATGTGCGGAGATATGTCCAAAATTGTATGAATTGCCAAAGAAACGCATATGACAATTCAGCGTATCCGAGGCTATTGCAACCGATTAAAATTTCAGAGGGAAGCTGGAGGGAGGTCAATATCGACTTTATTGAAGGACTGCCTGTCTCTAAACGGAAGTCGGTGGTTTTTGTGGTTATTGATCGGTTCACTAAGTATTCTCACTTCATATCTGTAAAACACCCTTACGCTGATTGTGAAATCGCTGAATTGTTTCTTAATAACGTGTTTAAATTACACGGGATGCCAGAGTCAATTAACAACGATAGAGATCCAATTTCATGAGTACATTCTGGCAGGAGCTACTTAGATTACAAGGAGTGCAACTCAAATACTACAACGCCTACCATCCTCAAAACAACGGCGTCACAAAAGCAGTAAACAAAATTTTAGAGGCCTATCTGAGGTGTTTCTGCAGTGAAACTCCTCAACGATGGAGTGAGTGGTTATTGCTAGCGGAATGGTGGTATAATACCACGTATCATCCATCAATTGACTCCACACCCTTTGAGGTGTTACACTGCTATCGTCCACCAGTGTACACACCATATATAACTGGAGATTCAAAGGTGACAGAAGTGGATTGAGTTCTTAAGGACAGAGAAACAATGACCAATGTAACGAGACTCCATTTAGAGAGAGCTCAAAACACGATGAAACAGTATGCAGATGCCAGACATTCAGAGCGCGAATTTGAAGTTGGGAAAATGGTGTCTTCAACCATATAGGCAGCACACTCTCCAGAGGAGGAACAATCAAAAGCTGTCTCCCCTATATTATGAGCCATACAGAGTAATGCAGAAAATGGGAAAGGTGGCGTATAAACTAGAGCTACCAGCAACCTCATTTATGCACCCCGCGTTTCATGTGTCACAGCTGAAGAGAGCACATTTGGATCGGAGTAGGGTCTCATCGGCTCTGCCAAAATTTATCACCCTTGTGGAATGAATTCCAGTGGCAATACTAGATAGACGTATTGCAAAAAGGAATCATAGGGTAGTGACTCAGTTGTTAGTGCAATAGTCAGATGGAAGAAATGTTGACACGACTTGGGAATATCTTTTTGATCTTTAGAAGCGCTTTCTGGAAATCAACCTGGTGGACAAACATGTTAAGGAGAGGGGGATTGTTCCAGAGATGAGTGAAGAAGATGATACTTAATAATAAAAGACGGAAAGAGTTACAGGTGTTAGTAAGGAAGACAAAGCGTAGCGTTTAAGGTCCAGTGTTGTTAAGCTGGACGAGAGACTACTGAATAGTAGGTGTATGTATTTAAGCCGAATACTAAAAGCTATATTGACATGAAAAAGAACCCATGCGAATGATTTTCTCTCTCTCAACATATCAATGGATTCTATGTTCTCTCTCTTATGATGTTTTTCTCTTCACCCTTCTAACAAATCCTAACAACCCATACGCATTCTGTTATATTTTTTTAATCTACGACAAAAACATTGAAAAACCCAAGGTATATTACCTCTTGTGATTCCTTGAACAAGGTGCGAGGCTATTACTGCATCTCACTAATGCTAAAGTACACCCATGTTAAGGTACTTCCAGGTCACAGTATGGCAAAATCTAGGTTAGTACCCCGCTAGCCTCTGCTGAAACTTCATCCTTAAGGTGCCAGGCTATCAAGGTTTAACTCCCTTATTTGTCAAATGGATAAAGGAATGTATAACTGTAGAAGTTTAGTGAGAGTTTTATTCTCCTAAAAACTTATTCAAACAACAACTCTAGTAAGATATTTAAGCTTGAGGCATACCTAATGGTTCTTAAAAAAGATACACCTAAATCAGTCAAGATTATCTCATTGAGTACAAGGAGAATATCCTAAACTGAATTGCAACAATCTGGCTTTAACTATGGAGGTTTAAAAATAGAAAAATAATTCCTAAAAATCTGCTCCTAATTAACACAATTGTGTTGTAAAGATCGTGACTTATTCTGTCCAGTTTTTCCACACTTCCCCCAAGCTGGGTTATGGATATCAATCATACCCAGCTTCAAGTTGTCAAACTTTTATTTGGGTAGTGCTTTTGTGAAAATATATGTTGTTTGCTGCTTAGTAAGAACACATGAGAGCTTGAGTATGCCTTGCTCAATTTTCTTTGCCACATGCTTGGTTCTATCATGATGAACTGGATTCCTTGCTATCTCAATGGCAACTTTGTAGTTGCTATGCAAAGTTATTGGAATTAGATTAATTACTCTCAATTCCTTAGGCATCCTCCTAAGACAAATTCCTTTGCAAATCCTATGACACATCGCCCTAAATTATGCCTCAACACTACTTGCAACTACAGCCTGTTTTCACTTTTCCATGTAACCATATTACCCGACATATGAGGAATAACTTGTCGTAGATCTACAATCTATTAGTGAACCTGCCCAGTCTACATCGGTGAAAATATTAACTCGATCAATAGATTTCCCAAAGAAAAGACCTTTTCCTGAACTTTGTTTTAGGTATCTTAAGATCTGAAAAACAGCCTCGACGTGTTTTTCTGTTGGCTAACTCATGTATCTACTCACCATTCCTACAAAAAAATTTATATTTGGTCAAGTATGTGAGAGGTAGATTAGTCTTCCCACTAGTCTTTGGTATCTCCCTTTATCTTCTTCTTCTTCCATCAAGCGATTCACTGTAGGGTCCATAGGAGTGAGAGTCGGGTTATAATCTAACATGCCTATCTCTTTCAATAGATCTAGGATATATTTTCGTTGTGAGATTAAAATTTCTTATTGTGAGCAAGTTATCTCCATTCCCAAAAAATACTTGTCCTAATCCCAAATCTCTGAATGCAAATTCACCAACTAGAACCTCTTTCAGAAACTTCATTTCTTCTAAATGAGCACCCGTTAGAATGATATCGTCCGCTAACACTATAATGATTGCTTTCTTTCCTTCAGGAGAGAATTTGATAAACACAGTGTGATTTGTTTGGCATTGAGTGAATTGGCACCTTTTTACAACTCGGGTTAATTTTTCAAACCACGCCCAAGGTGATTGTTTGAGCCCATAAAGTGATTTCTGTGAATAAGAGCTATTTTGCTCTATATTATATTTCTTAGAGAATGTAATACATATATATACAGGAATAGGAATACCGAATAAGATAGAAGATCTATACAAATACAGGAGAAAATCCTAAGATAATGTTTATCCCTAAGATAATGCTATCTAATCTATATAATCTGATACAACCAGATTATCACAATATTATGTGATAATACCGCCTCTTGACCACAGTCTCCCTCAAGTTGGATTATAGATATCAATCATGTCTAACTTGCTGATACATTCTTTAAACACTTGTCTTTGAAGCCCTTTGGTAAATACATCTGCTGTCTGCCTCTTTGTTGGTATATAAGCTAGGCATATTGTCCCATCTTCTATCTTTTCCTGATAAAATGTCGATCAACTTCAACATGTTTTGTTCTCTTATGGTAGACTGGATTGTGTGTCATGCTTAGGGCTGCCCTTTTACCACAATAATGCTTTACAGGTGACTCAAAATTGATTCCCATTTCTGTCAGCATTCTTTTTAACCAGACTTTCACAAATCCCTTTTGTAACCGCTGTTAGTTTAGCTTCTGAACTACTCTTGGCTACCACCTTTTGCTTCTTCTTTGCCACGTGACCAAATTTTCCCACGCGAAAGTGCAATACCCAGTTGTTGATCGTCTATCCTCTTCTAAACTTGCCCAATCTGAATCAATATATATTTCAATTGTTCTTTGATCTTATAAACTGCCTCAAAATGTGTGCATGTATGTAGCGATTTACAACAATCACAGCAAAAGCAATATCTAGTCTTGTAGGAGACAAATAAATTAGCCTTCCCACTAGTGTCTGGTATTCTTCACGGTTAACTAGTTTATCTTCTTCATCTTCAAACTTTGTACTTTCAATGGGGGTGGTGCTTGGTTTACATCCTAACATTCCTGTCTCTTTCAAGAGATCAAGAATGTACTTCCTTTGTGAGATGTAAATCCCTTTCTTTGATCTAGCTACCTCCATGCCTAGGAAATACTTCATTTCTCCTAAGTCTTTAACTTCAAATTCTTTCCTCAAAGCTAACATGAGTCTTGTAATTTCCTCTGCATTATCACCAGTTACAACAATATCATCTACATACACAATGAAAATTGTCTTCTTACCTTCTCTAATTCTTAAGAACATTGTATGATCCGACTGAGCTTGTGTGTATCCTTCTATTTTTAGGACTTTGGCAAATCTTTCAAACCAAGCTCGTGGTGATTGTTTTAGCCCATATAGGGATTTCCTTAGTCTGCATACTCTGTTTCCTCCTCCTTCCTCATCAAACCCTAGAGGAAGTTTCATATACACTTCTTCCTTTAGTTTGCC
This sequence comes from Erythroxylum echinodendron, assembly GCA_027575705.1. Classification (NCBI taxonomy): domain Eukaryota; kingdom Viridiplantae; phylum Streptophyta; class Magnoliopsida; order Malpighiales; family Erythroxylaceae; genus Erythroxylum; species Erythroxylum echinodendron. The sequence goes on along the minus strand of JANZXR010000002.1, from coordinate 19,280,332 downwards.
ATTTAAGAAGGTATTTTTAATGGCAATAGTTTGATAGTGTTTAGTTTGGTCACAGGTGCAAATGTCTCCTTGTAATCCATCCCATAAGTCTGAGTATAGCCCTTTGCTACCAATCTTACTTTATACCTCTCAATGGAACCATCAGCCCTATATTTGACTGTGAATATCTACCTACACCCCACGAGTTTCTTCCCTTTTGGCAGATCAACTTCTTCCCACGTTTCATTCTTTTCAAGTGCTCTTTATTTCTTCAAAAATTGCTTCTCTCCATTTTCGAACTTTAAGAGCTTCTTGGATATTATTGGGGATGTCAATTCTGTCCAAATTAGCAATAAATGCTTTATGTTGAGAAGATAGAGCATCACAAGAGAAACCTCTCCATCGGTTTCATGGTAGATGATCTAGATTTCTTCAATAAAGCAATTGGCAGCTCTAGATATGTATTGTCTTCTTGTTCCTTACTACTCTGAGCTTCTTCGGTAGGAATGTGCATCGGTTCAAAGATTGGTATAGCTTTAGGAATAGGGAGTGTACTAATTGTTTTCTTCTTCCGAGAGTATACTTTAAGTGTATGGTTAGGTATGGCTACTTCTGTATCAGGATTTGTCTCTATAGGAGATGCATTGGACATAGGCGTTAGGATAGGTTCAGGAATAGATGTACAAGAAGGTTCAGGCTGAAATTTATCACCAAACTCACGCCAATACTCCCCCTAAATCGAAGACTTGGGATAGAAGGAATCTGTCTCAAAAAAGGAGACATCAAAACTAACAAACAACCTTTTTGATATAGGTCATAGCATTTATACCCTTTTGTCTGTAGCAGAGCCCAAAAACACACATTTTTTGGCTCTTGGATCAAGTTTGATGTGTAAATAACTGTGAATAAAGACTGTACACCCAAAAACCTTTAGAGGAAGGTTAGTTTCAAAATGGGTTGTAGTATGGATTTCTTGAAATTTCTCAAGAGGTGTTTTGAAAGAAAGAACACGACTAGGCATTCGATTAATAAGGTAGGTTGCAATAAGGATAGCATCCCCCTAAAAGAATTTTGGAACATTGCTAGTGAACATAAAGGCCCTAGCTACTTCAAGAAGGTGTCTATTTTTCCGCTCAGAAATCCCATTTTGTTGAGGACGATTAACACAAGTACTTTTGTGGACAATTCCATGTTTTTGGAAGAATGTATGAAGATTTTGATTAAAATATTCAGTACCATTGTCAGTATGAAGGACTTGAATATTTGTTTGAAATTGATTTTTTATCATCTGATAACAATTGATGAACACAGTAGGGACTTCAGTTTTATCCTTCAAAAGAAACACCTAATACAAACGAGTATAATCATCGATGAATGTAATGAACCACTTTGAATTGATTCTATTAGTAACACGAGATGGGCCCCAAAGATTACTATGGATAAGTGAAAAAGGTTTTGTGGGTTTGTATTTAGACCTTGTAAAAGAAATTCTTTGATGCTTAGCAAATTCACAAGCATCACATTGAACACAAAGATCTTTATTTATTGAAATATTTGGAAACAATCGTGACATATATTGGAAGTTTGGATGACCTAACCTTTTATGCCATATCAATAGTTCATCATTCTTAGGGACAATGACACTATTACCTAAGCTACAAGAATGACTTTCTTCATCTTCAAAGTAGTATACTCCATCTACCTCTTTAGCACAATATGTAGGAAAAATGAGCACTACAGTTAGCTTCTTTTGTCAATTTACTAACTGAAAGGAGGTTACAGTCTAGATTCAGAACATGTAGAACAGAATTTAATTTCATAGAGTCTGTTACTTTGATATCTCCTTTTCCTGCAACCGAAGAATAATCACCATTTGCTACCTTAACCTTTCATGCCCAGCACAAGGAAAATATGAATGAAACAAGTTATCATCATCTGTCATATGGTCTGATGCTCCAGAATCAACTATCCATTTCTTTCTACCGTATGAAGATAAAAAAGCTTGTATGATATTACCTCTCATATTAGAATTGGCAACTATACTTGTCTTTTGTTGGTCGTTGTCATTTTGGAGATTCTTTAGTATTTCCAATAATTTCCCTATTGAAATATTCAGCTCAACAGTTTGTTGTTTCTGACTATCTTCAGATTTTTCTGTTCCCCCTTCACTAGATACTTGATAGCCTCGATTTTTTCCTTTTCGTTGTTTCCAATCTGGAGGCTTTCCATGGATGTCCCAGCATGTGTCTTTGGTGTGACCACTTTGTTTGTAGTGCTCACACCACTTCTTCTGACCCTTCTTACCGGATTCTCCACAGGACATCAATGCAGACGATTCATTAGTACGTATTGGAGACAAATTTTGATATTGTTTTGATTCCTCTTTTAGCGTAATTTTCCTCGCTAATTCCCTCCTAACTTCAAAAAAATTTCTTTAGTTATTGGTAGAGGAACTCTACTTAGGATTCTGCCACAGACATCATCCAATTTTTTGTTGAGACTAGCCAAAAATTCAAAGACTTTCTTTTTCAATTTTCTAATCGTATATCACAGCATCTTCTTTGCACCTCCAGTCTTCATCCGACAGAAGGTCAAGTTCGTGCCATAATGCTACCATCTCAACCTTATATTCTGTACTTCTCTGTCAACTTGCTTCATTTGCCACAGCTTTGTTTTCATCTTGTAGATTCGAGATGCATCCTCTCCATCAAAGTATGATTGTCTCAACCCTTCCCAGATTTCTTGAGCTACTGTCAGAAACAAGAAGGTACATTTGATTGACAGTATCATGGCGTTGATAAGCCATGACGAGACCATGGAGTTGTCTATCTCCCACTGTCTCGCAGCTTGCGAGTTCATTAGGTCTGGAACATTTCCATATCTGCCGACAAAGCTCAGCTTCCCAAGTCCTCCAATGGCGAGTTTCATAGCTTGAGCCCACTCCCGATAGTTCATTCCATTCAGTTTGTCAGAGATGATGACAACTGAAGCTTCTTCAAGACCAGAGGTCATCAACGACTAACCTCCAGTCTAGTTTGGATTTGTCGTGGAGGATCCCTTAAGATTGGAAGCCATTTCTTGACTTGCCAAGGTTGACTCCTTAGTTTAACTCTCTCTTTCACGTGTTTCTGATACCATATGAATAAGAGTTGTTTTGCTCTATATTATATTTCTTAGAGAATGTAGTACATATTTACATGAATAGGAATATCGAATAAGATAGAGGATCTATACAAATACAGGAGATAATCCTAAGATAATGTTTATCCCTAAGATAATGCTATCTAATCTATATAATCTGATTACAATCAGATTATCACAATATTATGTGATAATACCGTATCTTGACCACGATTTCCTTAGCCCATGTACCTTTCCAAAACCTTCACGTGTGTCAAAAACGGGAGGAACTTCCATGTATACTTCTTCCTGGGTCACCATTTAAGAATGCGTTCCTTATGTCTAATTGGTGCAATAGCCACCCTAGATTTGGTGCAGGGGAGGAAAGAGCACGGATAGTGCTGAGTTTTGTAGAAGGAGCAAAGGTCTCCTCATAATCAAGACTCTAGGATTGTGTAAACCCCTTGGCAACTAGTCTAGCCTTAAATCAATATATGCTTCCATCTGTGTTATACTTGATTGCAAATATTCACTTGCAACCAACTACCTTCTTTCTAACATGTAGTTTTATATAGTCCCAAGTCTGGTTCTTCTTTAAAGCATTCACTTCCTCCATAACCGATTCCTTCCATCCAGGTTGTTCTAGAGCATCCTAAATATTTTTAGGAATCTATATTTCACTCAGACAAGTAGTAAATGCCATGTAGTTAGGAGACAAGTAGACATAAGACAAAATTTTCAATCAAAAATAAAGTGCATGCTTGTTTTTCTTTCCTTAGAGCAATAGGGAGGTCCAAATCATTCAAATCATTTGCACAATCTAATGTAACGGAATCATTACGTATGTGGTGTTGTCGGCTTAGGATGGCTTCTTGACAATGTTGCGGATGAGTGTAATGCTTAGTCTCCTTTTGTACATCAAGAATAGAAGGATTAGGGCTAGGTATACTAGGCACTGGAATTAAACTTGGAGCAAGACCGAACTAGGAATACTAGGATCCATAGACCAAAACTGATATTCCTTTGTAGAAATCTCCCCTTGAATATTGGATTTGGAGTAGAATGGTTGCTCGTCAAAGAATTTAACATCCATGGTGTTGTACAACCTTTTTGTGTAACTGGAGAGTAACATTTATACCCACTTTGATTTGAGGAATATCCTAGAAAGATACCCTTAATGCATCTAGGATCAAGATTGCTATGATTTTGGTGATGAATATGGACAACGGATGTACAATATAAAAACTTTAGAGGTAAATTGGTCATGAACTGAATATAGGGTTAGGTGGTGATGAGAGAATGATATGGAGTTTGAAAGTTTGGGATATGAGATGCCATTCGGTTAATTAAATATGTATCAATCATAATTGCTTCCCAAGTTTTTGGAACATGTGTTGTCAACATTAGTGAAGTGTTTATTTTTCCTTTCTACTACACCATTTTGTTGCAGTGTATCAACACAAGAACTAAGATGAATAATATTGTCTTCACTAAAATATTTCCCAATCAGTTTCGCAAACTTGGACTTTGGTTTGAAACTAGTTTTCAACCATCTTGTAAAAAATCTAAAATATTTGTCCCCCCTCCAACTTCTCCTTCATTAAGAACAGTTAATTGATTCAAGTATGATCATCAATGAATATAACAAACCACCTATGCCTTGAATTGTTTTTTTACCTTGGATGGTCCCCAAATATCACTATGGGTCATATAAAAAGGATGGGATATTTTGTACGGCTGTATAGGAAAGGAACTTCTCAAATGCTTAGATAATTGACAGACTTCACATTGAAGTCAGATATGGAAAGAGTTTTTTCAAATACATAAAACTAGGGTGGCCTAACCTATAATGTCATAGCATAGCACTTTCTTTATTCTGAGTTGAGACAGCACACAAGGTTTTTGGTGAAACACATATAGAGGCTTTAGTTTTCAAGAGAAACAGACTTGCAGTCATTTCAGCATTGTCAACCGTCCTTCCTGAGCTTAAAGCCTAAAGTTCCACCAAAGTAGAACAGAACTTAGTAACACAATTAAGATCCTTTGTGAGTTTACTAATAGATTGCAAATTGTAGTTCAAGTTAGTCATAAATACAACTGATTTTAGTTTGATTTCTTCTAATATGGTGACCGAACCTATGCCAATTACTTTTGAATAGATACCATCAACAATGCTAACAATGGTCCCCTTTGTGGCTGGTTTGAGTTCACTAAAGGTTATAATATCTCCCATCACGTTGTCAGATGCTCCTAAATCAACAATTAATTGTGTAGAATTTTTCCTCACACTTAGAGCAGTGTAGGAGTTACCTCTTTTTGCCATAGTTGTTATACTACTTCCATTAAAATTGTGTGCATTTTGGATTGACCTTTGTATCATTTTCTGCAATGCTTATATTTGTTCTTGGTTGAATGGACTGATTTCCTCGAATTTTCAATTTTTTGTTGCTGCAATATTCCCATGGTTTCTTTGAAATGATGACAAGGTTGCAAATTCGCTAGTTTTCTATATATTTTCCCACACGTTTTCTTCGTATGCCCTGTCTTTTTGCAATGATCACACCAAGGATGATTGTTTAGCCTTTGGAAATTATTGTTGCCTGACTTATTTGGCTGCTTCCTTGAATGATTTGGCTATCATCCACAATAAGAGTTCCAAAATTGCCGCTTTACTGCAAGGACAGATCCTTCTAGGTTAGGTTGTCCTGTTTATGTTCCTAACATCACTCTTCTCTACACCTCCTCCCTTCGTACTTTTGCAAAAGCCTCACGAACACTGAGCACAGGCTTGGTGCTGAGAATTTGTACATGAACCTCATCAAGTTCCTATTTTAGTCCCAATAAAAACTTGTGAACTCCCTCCTTCTCTTAGATCTTTCTATATTGTTTGTCATCCTCCGCACATCCCCACGAGACATCCTCCAACATATCAAACTGTTGCCAGTACCAAATTAATTGAATGAAATATTCAGTGACTGATGACTTATCTTGCTACAAAAGTAAAAGTATTGTCTTTAATTGAATACGTGTCATGGGCTATTTCTCAAATTTCTTTCACTGTCTTGTAATACATAATGTTTTCACCTGTCTCATCGGTCATGGAATTTAGTAGTTAGGACATCACTAGATTATTTTCCACCTACCCAATTCCATAGTCAGGGTTGTTTTCCTCCAATTGGACAGTAGCATCGATAAGATAGTTTTCTATTCCTTTTCCACACATGAAAATCATTACTAATTGGACTACAAGCTAAAATTTTGGCGATTAAGTTTATACCAAGTAATTGGCATCAAACTATTTTTAGAAACATTGGCATAATAGGTAGGTATGGTCATTTGGATGAAGTTTGGGTCGGATGTGCCACTTTCAAATTCACTTGCCATGGCAAATTTGATGAATTTTGTCATCGGGGTACGATAACAAGAATGGAATAAGGGTTGGTTCAAATCTACTCTAATTCCATGTACAAGTTTATTGAGAGTTTTATTCTTGTAAAAACTTATTCAAATAACAACTCTAGTCGGGTATTTAAGAAAAACCTTGAGGCATACTTCATGGTTCTTAAAAAAGACATACCTAAATCAGTCAAGATTACCTCCTTAATTACAAGGAGATTATCTTGAACTAAATTACAACTGCCTGTCTTTAACTAAGGTGGTTTAAAAACCAAAATATTACTCCTAAGAATCTGTTCTTAATTAACATAACTATCTTATGAAAATCTTAACTTATTTTCAATGTTTTAAAAATTGAACGGAAAGTTAAACTGGTAAAATAAAAGATTTAAGATTTGAAAAGTTCAACCAATATTAAACCGTCATAAAACTAGCTAAATATTGAATAAAATTAAAAATTTTAAAATATGAATGAAATAAATTGTGTTTAGCTATCGAAAAATTTGAAGTTTAATTAAAAAAGATATTTTAATTGATTTATTTTAGTTTATAAAAAGTTATTAATTTATGAAAATTAATCAATTAATTAATAAACTGATCAATTTTTAACAACAAGAGCTATTGAAAAAAATCAAACCAAAAAGTTAAAAACCAAACAAAAAAATTGTACAGTTCGAAGTTTTATGATTGCACCGGTCAAATCTGTTAAGTTTTTTAATCATTGCTTATTTTGTCTAGCTTTTCCACAATAACCACCATCTCCTTTTGGTCCTTGAAAATGGTGAGCCAACATGTTCCTTTAAAGATGCCAAGTTACAATGACCCCATATCTCCTTAGAGCCTTCCTCAACTTCAGATATCACCCTAATTGTGATTAATTAATTTTTTTTAATCTATGCTTTACTAATGACCTGCTTATCTTTGCCATACTAATCCAGATTCTCTCAAAATAATCATGAGGGGCATCCTAACTTGCAAACCTTTTAGCCTTGTTGTCAACGTGGAAAAAGTGCTTTATTCATATACATAACTGAAAAATGGCATCATAAAGTAGTTGCAAAGCATCACTAGTATTAAATCCTCCAATCTATCTGTCAAATACCTCAAGTTACAATTACAACAAGGCTGACAACATAGGTTTTTATCTCTTTAATCCAAAAAATGGAAGCAAAGATTCCATCTTGGACCTCTAGATTCCTATCATATAATCGCAGGCTTCAACTTATACACTCTATTCTTTACAACATCCAAATCTATCATAACTAACATTTTGGCTCCCCTCCTTTACTTTGAAGATAGTTAAACAAAAACGCAGAAACTTCCTCTAAGTAGGGAATGTAACCACGAACATAATTTGCTCCTACAAAAATGAAGGAGGTCTTGGTTTAAAGCCCTACTTGGATAAGGTATTGCTCCTCAAGTAAAATTGGCCTCTCCCTATTGATATAACACCACTTTGGGTGAAATAGGAAAATACTAATAGTCTACAAAAACAAAGCTTATAGAAACTAAAGACAAAATCTAATTGGATTAAGCCTCACATTAAGCATAGAATTGGAAATGGGAAGTCAACTTCCCTATGGTGGGACAATTGGCACAATCAAAGCCCTTTTATAGACAAATTCTCCCTAAGGATTACATACGACCCATGTTTACTCTTGGATTCAAGCTATCGTGTATCATCTCTGGAAACCAATGGAAGTGGCCTACAAACTCCCGTGGAAGACATGGAAGATCCCCTGAGCTACTTGACATAAAAAGAGACACCCAACTATACTCTAATGGAAGACATGGAAAATAAAGTTATCTAGCTTGGCCATTACTCAGGTAAATGCCAACTTGCTTGTGCTTGGAAAATTTTGATCCCTCCAAAACCAAAAATTCAATGGTGCACACTAGTATGGTTTAGTAAATCTATCTTTAAATAGTCTTTCATCCTATTGTTAGCTATAAACCAAAAGTGGAACGCAATAGAAGGCGTAGCTTCTTAACTACCCCCAAAACATGTGTATTATGTAACCAAGAGGATAAGACACATGACCATTTATTTTTTAGCTGCCAACCTGGTCCTATTTCTTACAACAAAGCTCTCTAATAGCTTATAATGAAGGGGTGGAAAGTATCAAATGGATGGGGCGAATGACTCCTAACAAAAGTAATGACTCTTCCATTATAAAGATTGATTTTGCCTACCTTATTACCTTATTTGGCAAGAAAGGAATAATAGAGTCCACAAGCGACAAGCTTTAACTCCACTAGACTATAAAACACATGGTCAGAAGTCAAGATATGTCACGGCTACCGTAAAGATTATCTATGAAGTGTAAGAATGACACCTTATTTAGCAATTGGGGATTTACTTAAAGAGTCATGTTTATTTTCACCTAGAAGTTTGCAGGTTTGCAAACCTTAGGGCCTCTTCCTGTAATATTTAGCTTCCCTACCCAATATGTCCACTAATGTGGAGCAATCCAATCTGTTTCATCCTTTATACTTTTCTTCATTACTATTAATTAATTGTTTTTTACCAAAAAAGCATATAAAATTGATAACCCTAGGCCAAATATCATAATTTATTAATGAAGTGGAGAACCCCACCAACCACAGCAATATGGAGAAAGCAAAGGAACATGTTGTGAAGAAGATTCACAAAGAGTAGTCACTTGTACTTGCATGTATCCTAGTAAAACTACAAGTAACCTAACAAAACAAGGTCATCTTGCCAAATGACAATAGGGAAACAACCAAATTCAAATGTAAAATCGAATAACTAGATAAAATGATCAAAATGAACTTTGCATTACCATATATAATCAAGATAGACAAAAACTAAGGTAACTTAAGGCAATAATACAGTAATTAGGTATACAGAATTACTCCATAGTATGAAGAACTAACACAAGAAGACTAATTGAAAAAAAAACTCACATTCTCCTTGAGGTAATCGTTGAAAGAGCTTAACTCGTCAAGCAATGCTTGCTCTGTTCCATCGCCAGGATCTTTGCTCTTGAGAAAACCAATGAATGAGGAGAAGATTTTTGAGCCGCTGCATTAATAAATCTTGACAATAAGCATGAAAATTTGATTTCCTGATCAAGAAACTTACAGGTGCCTGTTAATTGCCAAAAATCACTACTACAAAAGTCTTAACAACTAAAAGCTCATAAGCCTTCTTCCCTAAAATTGAGAGCTATGATCAAGAGTACTTAGTGAACAACAAATCTAATGTCATGCAATTATGATCATTCCCTAAGAAACCTAAGAATAGTGTAAAGAACACTTGCAAACAAACATTGAACGTTAATTCTTAACAAATATAACTTACAACCATGCCCAAACAACTTTTAACTAATTTCGAACATGATAAAAATCCAAGATTAACATGATTTTGGCATGAAAAATGTAACTGCTTATGTTCAAGGTTTAAGTGTGTTTGGCACTAAACGATGAAAGGATTTATGTAGCACCAAAACATATATAAGACTGTAAATATGAAAAAAAAAATTCATAAACATCAATGTAACTAAATAAAGGCATACACCGAAGACTTCTCAGAGGGGGTTGCCAATGATGGATATGGGAATTTTTCTTCTATTGACAATGTTATAACATCTGAATCTGGAACCCATTTCTCCTCAAATTTTGCCACTGGAACTTTACCTTCAGGGCTTATCTTCAAGAACCTATTGGCCACAAAACCCACAAAAAAAAACACTAATATTTAGCATGCCACAAACAAAAATCGATTATAGATATTATTATGTTATGATTTCAATACAGTTTCAGTAATTTTAAGGGTTAGTAAAAAAGTTGAGTCGCAACTTTGAGGCATTCATATGGAATGGGAAAAATTCCGCCAAAAAAAAAAGGAGAGAAGGCACAAGCAATCACCATTCTGGCTTATTAGACAAATCTACCAACTTCATGTCATATTGAAGATGCTTCTCCTCCAAAGTCAACAATACCCTTTGACAAAAGGGGCCTAACATCAAAAATAAAGACTATTAATTCCACATGAACCAAGTTTCAACTTTAGATTAACATATCCAAAAGTGCAAAAATCACACAAGTCGTCACATTCAGAAGTTTTGTATATTTTTGAACTTTTGCTTCTCGAAGCATTGCATTCATTTTCCTTGTAAACGGTATTCTCAAAGAATCATAAACATTAAAAAGTTAAAAAGGTCGAACAATTCATATGTGACACTAGCAACCATTTCCTCACACATGATTGCATATTATCTCTTTCACACAATCGTTCAGGCAAACAAGCTCAAGTTTTACCCATTTTTGTGATCATTGACAGTGTACAATGTTTCAGTGATTACTGAGAAATTATTTATGCACATAAATTGCAGTGTTTTAAAAACTAGACCGAAAGTTAAACCGGTATGACAAGAAATTTAAGATTTAAAGAGTTCAACCGGTATTAAACAGTCATGAAACCGCTTAAAGATTAAATAAAATTAAATAATTTGAAATATGATTGAAAGAGATTGTCCTTTAACTATCAAAAATTTTGAAGTTTAATTAAAAAATAGATTATTACAAGAAAATTAATTGATGTATTTTAATTTATTAGAAATTGTTAATTTATAAAAATTGAAGATTAGTTAATAAATTAATTGATCTTTATCAACAAGAGTTATTAAAATAAATTGAATAAGAAAGTTAAAGACTAAACTGAAAAGTTAGATAGTTTAAAGTTTTTATGTTTAAACTGACCAAACCTGTTGAACTTTTTAATCATTAATAAATTGCATTGCGGTAATTGCCATACCAAAGAAATAAGTTATCCATAATGAGCTAACAATGAGCAGGAATAGCATATCAAGAAGCCATAACTACAGCTAATCACCCCAAATAGCAAATGTTATTTCCCGCAACACAATTCTTCAAATAAAGAAAGAAAAAGTAAAACACTCGAATAATTCATGTGCCAGTGACGAAGATGATTAAATTAGTAACAAGAGACAAAAGGGGAAAGTGCAATGCAAAGTAGATACTATGGTAGCATTTTGGTTGGGCAAGAAAAATACTGAGTAGAAAGAAAAAGGGAAACTTCCTTACAGTCACCCAGTTTATTGGGGACGGTGGTAGAGGCTTTGACGCAGACTTCAATAGGGTCGGAGACAGAAGCAACAAGTGAGAGAAAGAAGTTTCGGTTAAAGCCACGGCGTGTTAATAAAACAGAGCAGTTACGACGAAAGGATACGCGATGCTTGATGTTTGACGACAGTGCAGACACCACCGTCGCAGTTTGATGGACTCTCGCCGTCGACATTTATGGTCGTTTTGTTTTAGCTCGGTTTCTGTCTCTCAGAAACAGAACAGAAGGTGACACTCTCAGTCTCGGCCTCGAGCTGAGAATAGGCTAGATTTGGTCCGCGGTTAAGATTATGTCCGCACACGTGGCTCGATAGCTCGTCCTTTAGGAGATTTTAGACAATACAAAACGAGGTTTCTAGAGACTTTCTTGTATATATACTGACAAATTTCGAATATAAAAATAATCCTTTAAATTGTTTAAATTTAATATTTAGGATTTTAAATTTTTTAATTAAGGGACTAATTTTATATAATCTTAATAACCTAGTTTAAAATATTTGTTAGCATTTTTTATTTAGCTAACAAAAACATTTTTAACATTAATAATTAATTTCTTACATAAATGCTTATGTGTTATAGAAAAGAATTCTATTAGCCAAATCAGAAAATTGAACTATTTGGTAATTAATTTCTACATGAATGCCTACATGTTATAGAAAAAAATTCTATTTGCCAAATCAGAAAATACTCAATATAACTAACATTTTGAATTTGAGTTGCTAAGGTTATAAAAAATTAGTCAAATAATAATTAATATATACACACACTCATACATCACATTGATAGCCTAAAAATAAATCTAGCCCTCAAGTAAAAGGAGCCAAAAAAGTAAAGAACTCAGTCAATATTTAGCTAGATAATTCATGAATGGTGAAAGACAAGAATATGGAAGGAACGTGTTGAATTCGAAAAAGTCCCAAACATGGACAATGAACATGTTGGTAGTAGGTGAAAAACAAGATTAAGAACTTGAAAGTGAACTAAAAGTTAGGAAATTACAAAAGATACTTTAAGGCAGAAATTTAGAATGCAAGTTAGAATGAGAGAAATAGATAGTTGTAACAAAAAGATGCTCGAGGCAATTGAAATTAAGAGGACTATAAATTTATTAGCACCTATATGATGAAAAAGATAATCCCCACAACGCATAACTTTCAAAAATCTCCAAAGAGATAAACAATTATAGAAAACATTTTGTTATTATTTTTTCTAGCTTTCTTTCCAATGTGTATTCATTTCTATTACCTCAAATTTTCTTCATAGCTTATACTTTCACTTCTATTTAAATTAAACTGTTTCTTTAGTCCAATCCTTATTTCAATATATCTTAGCATTTTGGTAACTTTAAATTTTGCGTTCTAAGTTTTCTAGAACTCATATATATCGTCGATAAAAAGTTAGGTACAAATTTAAGTTACGAACACTCAATTTCGTATTGATCAAAGGAGTTTTGTTTTGACAATGTAATGATATACTTCTTTTGAGGTGCCTTGTGATGCTTAAGGCATTAACAATAATAAGACAAATTCATAAGGGAATATATGGAGCACATCAATCTAGAATAAAGATGGGATGCTTTATATGATAATATATTGACCATTAATCTTGAAAGATTGTATATCTTATGCTAAAAAATGTTAGCAGTGTCAAAAATATGGAAGAATTGAGAAAATTTATGCTTCTGAGTTACATTATATAATTAATCGTAGCCATTTCGAAGTTGCTCATTAATTTAGTTGGGAAGGTACATCTAACCTCTTAAAAGTCTATAATTTTATTTTATTAGTCATAGATTATTTTACTAAATGAACGGTAGCTCAACTTTTGAAGACATTTGATCAAATAGAAGTAGTAAAATTTAGGGATCAGATCTTCTGTTTCACTTGACTAGTTCCTACCTTGTTCCATTAAATTTCATCTACACATTTATATGGGGTCAACACAAATGTGCATACCAGATTAAATGGCACAGGGTTGGAACACCCCAATGGGAACAGGGTGCTCTAACCTTAAAATTCATTAACTGAAAAACTAAGGGCAATATTAAGAGTCGAGATCTTCTGTTTAACGCATATTAGGAGTCGAGATCTTCTATCTAACGTTACTCTATCTAACTTTGTCCAATCGAGATACGATGTCATTTCTTCTTAAATTTTACAAACTCTTTTACTCTTCCAAACTTCGTGGCTTATTAGCCAAGTCGACACTAGCCTACGTTGTCCTCCTCTTCATCTTCGTTCTCACAAAACAAAATTTTTTTGCACATTCTCCTTCTTTTCGACACTAAATAAGGAACCTCTCTCATCGTCCAATGTCCTCCTTCTCTTCATTTTCGTTCTCACAAAACCAAAAATTTTCACACATTATCCTTCTTCTAAAGAAGGAACCCCTCTCACCGTCTCATCTCTCATTGCCACCTTCCTACACCTTGTAATACCCAGATTCTTGAATCTCATCCACATCAAATTGTACGACTTTTACTAATGATTACATTATTAAGCTAAATAAATTGAGTGATGAATACATTATATGATATTGCCTTATGTCATTATATCACATAATTAGGGATCATAGAATGATAGAGAAAATGCAGGGATGGCTAGGATAAAGAATATTAATTTAAAATAAAATTTGAAATTCTTAAATTGAAGATATTAATAGAAAGGGGACTAGGAATGATGATGAAGCATTGGCAATGATTTTAAAAAAATGCCCAATGCCTTATTATCTCAAGGTCACCACTGAGAAAAGTAGTCCCTAGATTTTCTCTGTATAATAACCTAAATTCTTCTAGCGACATGGATGTTTACTTTACTAATCTCTTGATTTCATAATATAGTGTAGTGTTTTTCTTTTGCTTTTTAATATCATTTGTTATATCCATAAAGTCGCTTTATATATAAACATGTATCAAATTTCATCAACAACTGTAATTCTTCTTCCGATTTTGAGTTTGACACAGTCGTGACACGATCTTGACTTGCTTGAGTTAAGTCACGATCAAAGGGGCAAAAGGCTTATGAATGCAATACTATATACTAATTGGATTTGTTATGTTGAAACAAAAAACTATCATTTATTATAATCACCTTAAGTAACTCACTAACCTATATTTTTCCTTTCCAATACAAAACATGTCACCAAGTAAGAACAACCACACTTGTCATTGCAAATACACTCTCAATTGTCAAAACAAAATGATTGTTGGGCCTATCAATCAAGAATGCATTTTTAATTAATTAATACATTTATTAGTATAATGTAACGTTAACATCAAATGCAATAATTGAAATTAAGAAATAAATGTAAAAAAAGAATGGATATTAGTAGTAAAACTTTGTTTATTTGTTTCTACATGAACTACTTAAAATGAAAATTTAAATCATTATTGTATTACTAGCAAATTACAACAATATAATATTAATATATTTATTAAAAATACTACAAAAGTACCATAATGATGATGATTGTAAATGATAATTGTGTTATTCATAGAAACACAAAATGGTTGATGTGTGTCATTTCTAAAGCAGTCTCTAACTAAGATTTTCCACCCATCTAACTTATTTCTGTGCTTGTTTGTTGTCCGATTTTCATATCTTTCAAAACTTTTTTTCTTCTCACAAAACAAATTAACTTTGTTCTTTCATTTGTTGGAGTAAAGAAGTAGAAGATGAGTAACAATATGATTTGAAATATTTCCAAAAAATAGGACTGAAGAATCTAGTGTTGCTCTAAGAAACACACCAGTGACAGGGGAAGAAAGATAAGATTGTGATGAATTTCAAGTATCTTCTCATGTAAGTTTCGTTATTTTATCTGTAGATTTTCTTACTTGTTTTTTATTATCATTCCCTCTCTTTGTATCTCTATCTCTAAATAATTCTTGAGGGAATGACTCAGCAGACCGGAAACTAACTTTTCGTGAATGGCCCTTTTGATGTCTGCCTCTTTTGAAGTCTCTATAATATGACTTTGTTGTTGATCCATTTGTGTCTTGGAAGACATCATTTTGTTAATTTACTTTTATTTTTAATTTTAACATGGAGAGATATAAACTATTTTTGTGCTTGCCTATGGTGCTTCTTAAAATCAAGATAGTCTTTATGTTTTCCTTAAAGGTAAGTTTTGAAGATATTTTGATTGTTTTGACTCATGGATGTCATTCCTTTCTAACTTCTTTTGTTTCTGTTTATACATCTATGTGAGTAATAATTAATGTATATTGTAAAGGTTGAGTTGCTTAACATTACAGATTAGTTAATTTGAAATATAAACATTTCATTCCAAGTTTACTTGTGATAATATTGACTTTTGTTTGGTATAAGGCCTTCTAAAGCATATTATTCATTTACTGGGAAGAATTTATGAGTTTTTTCAGGTGTGTGTTAGAGAGAAGATGAGAACATATAACTGCACAATGTGAAACCTTTCATTCTCCAATCACTTTTTATGTTATAGGAATTAAATAAGGTATGCAGAGCAAACTAAAATACCTCCCAGTAGTTTGTGAACACTGCTTTTTCGTTATGATAATAATTTTATCTAAAAACAAATCAATAATGATAATTCGTTTGTGAAATTGACAGGTGTAAAAATGGAAGGTAGATTTACTTTATACCGTCGATTAGAATAGGAACTTGAGATGAAGCAGCATAAGAATGATATTGGCATTGGCAATGAGAGTAATAATATTAATTCTAGTTTGGTTGGCAATGAGAGTCTCAATATGAATTTAACTAATTTGGTGCAATCGAATTGTGAGGAGAATTTGAACAAAGTCCACTCATCTGTTCTAAGAGAGTTACTACTAAAAATTGGCATGAAGTTTAAGATGAAAGAACAAGCATATCAATTTTATTTAATGTATACCAAACATGTCGGCTTTGGAATAAGAAGGAGAAAAAGTCAAAAAGATAAATCTGGTAAATTAATTTGTAGGCTTTTTTGTTGTAGTGCTGAAGGTAAAAGGATGTCTGATAAAAGAGACGTGTATGTAAAAGCTCTACGTTTAGAAATAAGATTTGGTTGTAAGGCAAGAATGAAAGTAAATAATGTGACTGGAGAATTTCAAGTGATTTAATTTGTCGAGGATCACAATCACTATCTTTCAAGTCCTTTCAAAACACATTTTCATAAAGGTCACAAAAAGATATTTTTCTACTGTAGCAGTGCAAATTCAAATGGCTAATGATGTGGGAATTCCACCAAAAGCATCCCATGATCTTATGGTGAGACAAGTAGGTAGGAGAAATAATCTTGGCTTTATTCCAGAGGATTATAAGAATTATTTAAGATCCAAAAAAACAAGAGATATGAAAAAGGGATATACAGGTGGCGTGTTAGACTATTTGTATAAAATGCAATTTAAAGATCATAATTTCTTTTATGCCATTCAAGTAGATGAAGATGATTTGATAACTAATATATTTTAGTCAGATGTAAAGATGAGAAATGATTGCTTAGACTTTGGTGATATTATTTGCGTCGATACTACTTATAAGAAAAATAGTGAAGGTCGTCCACTTGCTTTGTTTGTAGGTGTGAACCCTCATAAGCAAACAACAGTTTTTGGTGTTACACTACTATACAATGAGACTGCTCTTATATTTGAGTGCTTGTTTGACACATTTGCTAGAGCCATGTTCAAGAAAAAACCTACAACTATTCTTACCACTCAGGATGTGGTTATGGTAAAGGCATTAGCTTTAAGATGGCCTGAAACTCATCATCGAATTTGTATCTAACACATTTATCAAAATGTTGCAATCCATTTGAATGGTGTTTTTTCTCAATTTAAAGATTTTTTTGTAGGATTTTAGCTCATGTATATATGAATTTGAAGAAGAAGAAGATTTTTTCAATGCATGGAATGAGATGTTGCAAAAATATGAACTTTAAGATAATGACTAGTTGAAATGTATGTTTCATATAAAGGAAAAATGGGTTTTGGTTTAAGGACGCAAAATGTTTTGTGCAAACAAGATCACCACCCAACAACAAAGTGAGAGCATGAATAGCATTGTAAAAAGGTATGTGAGTTTTCATCATAACTTTTTGCAATTTTTTAATCACTTCCAGAGGCTTATTGATGATCGTCGATTTGATGAGTCAACAAATGATTTTAGAAGTAATGTGATCACTCCAGCATCGTCAGCACCTGTTCAAATTTTAAAGCATACAGCTAGTGTCTACATGCAGAAGTGTTTGAATGTTTTCAAGATCAATGGAATCATTCTCATGATTCTAGTTTTTGTCTTTCTGGTGAAAATGGTATAGTTAAAAAATATGAGATCACTCTTATAGGGAAGAGATACTCTAATATGGTCACTTATGATTCATCAAATGATGAAGTCCATTGTAGTTGTCGAAAGTTTGAGTTTGCTGGCATTTTATGTTCTTATGTTTTAAAGGTTTTTAACTTGAAAAATATTTTGAGAATACCGAGTCCATATATTTTGAAAAGATAAACACGAAAAGCAAAAATGTGGTACCTTGATTGTAAAAGCTCTACTATCAATTAAAGTGAATTGGATCCTAAAATGTTGTCATGTCAAGTATAAGGACAAAGAATTATGTGCATTAAGCATGCAATTGGTTACAAGAGTAGCAGAGAGGAGAGATACTTGTAAAATTGTGAAAGATCACCTTCTCAACATATTAAAGATGGTTGATGAGATATTATAAGGCGAAGAATTAGTTGATAAAGAGTACCTAATGTCACAAGATGAAGGTGATCTTTTAACCTGACATTAATTTTGGTGAAAGGAATAAGAATAAAGGTGTCAAAATAAAGACAAAACCTACTTCAAGTAAGAGATTGAAGGGTGGATTAGAGAAAAGTTCAAGGAAAAGAAAGTATGTTAAAGAATGCAAGACTTCAACAAATGTGGTAGATTCAATACTCATACCTCTTTCTAATACTTAGGTTATATTTTTTTGCTGATTTTATGTTTTCAAACCTTCAATGTATATAATTTTTATTGTGATAATTTCAAGTATTTTTTGGTTTAAATATTCTATTTAGGATTTCGAAGAAAATTCCCAACATACCTATATTATGTCCACCATACAACATCCCATATTACATCAAGATCAGGTTAGCTTTCAATAATTAAAAATTTCACATGTGTTGTTTTACTTGTTTTAAACAATTTTTCTTTTTTTTTGTTATGACAAATAGCAAATGTAGCCACTTGCTATTTCTATGGATTCTACAAGTATGATTTACACTTATCATATAATAAATGGAGACTCTAGAGCACATTCTTAGGTTCTATTTGTAATATTGTCTTTTGGGTATATGTTAATAATCATTTAATGATTTCAATTTTCCATTTATGTACCACTTGGTTATGACACATACCAAATGCAGCCAATTGTTGTGTTTATGGGTAACATAATTATGGTTTACACTTATCATCATTCTGTAACAAATTCTCAGGTATTATTTGTAGTATTTTCTTTTTGTAATATGTTATTAATCTTCTAATGATTTATCATTTTAGGCAATTGATGCAAAAACAAGTAAACAAAGTTTTACTGATATTATCCCACCATCAATGCGCATGACTGATGTACTTATGGTTATTTTTTTTTACGTTTTTTAATTTCAATTATTGCATTTCATTTTAATGTTACATTTTATTGATAATTGCATTAATTAGTGAAAATGCATTTTGATTGATAGGCACAACAAACATTTCAATTTGACAATTTAGGCGTTCAAATCAAACCAAATAATTTGGGAGTTGGTATTTACAATGAGAACTGTGGTTTTTGTCTTCCATGCATTAGTGAAAAGTTTTGTATTTGTAAAAGAGGATTCAAATTATGATGCAATTTTAGCTCAAATTGTGAATCTTATTGTTAGCAGGGAGAAGGTCATTCATTTAGTGTAGAGACAAAATGTTGTTATATGTTATTATGTTTATTATTATTATGAGATTTTGAGGTTAATTTGTTTTCAGTCACGACCGTGACTTAACATACACGGTCGTGCATGAAGTCACGACCATATAGGTGGGTTCAAAATGTTTAATTTAACGCTGCATTCACAAATTAATCTAATTAACATTCATCCAACTTCCACCCGATTTCACTCAATTCATATTTATTCAAATGGAAACCAATTTCAGCATATGAAAACAACAACAATCAATTCAACATAACATTTTCGCCTCTTTTACTCAAGCAAAACAAACAATACTAAATATAAAATAAATAATGTAAACAACAATTTTCCCAACATTTCCTTCGCTTTTACTCAAACAAAACAAACAATACTAGACTATAAAAATAAATAATATAAATAACAATTTTCCCAACATTTCCCTCGCTTTTACTCAATCAAAACAAACAATAATAGATTATAAAAATAAATAATGTAGACAACAATTTTCCTAAATAATAGTAAAAGATATCAATGATCATTTCAATAAACACAACGTAATAATTTGAAAGTCATAATACTCTTTGAACTAGCTATTGTTTGCATATTTAGCCAAAATCAATAAGCACTTCATTTCAAAGAACCACTACACAAGTGTGATAGATAGTCACTCCACTCTTCATCCTCTCAAGCATTTAAAGGTAGGATATATATTCACTCGTCGTTCACTTCATGTAAGGTATCTACCATAAGCTTGCTTACCAATCCAATCTCCACCACTCATGTCAAATACAAGCATCAATCTGAAGGTCTTTATTTAGGTTGTAATGGGGCCAAGCTAAAGGTAAAAACAGGAAAATTGTAGTTTAAAACTACAACACAAATTGAGCATTTAAAATAATATAAAAGAATGACCATAAAACACTCAATTCTTTCCTCTCACTTAACAAAATTAACACTTTACATTTGTACTTTTCTCTCCTCTTTTTCCATTTTCTGGTCATTTTCTCTTCCTTCCTTTTCTTTTCTATTTTTCCTTTTCTCTATCTTCTTTTTTCATTTTTCTTATTTTTATTATATTTTCATTCATTTATTTATTTTATTTATGATTCTAAAACAAGAAAATCAAGAGAAGAAATATAGAGGAGAAGTGAAAATCTCCACAACCATACCCATCCCTAATAAAATAACTAACTATATGTTATGATTCCCCACACTTATTCTCTAAACCTAATTATACTCATTCAAATGCTCAACTTGCCTTAAGGTAGGTACAACGAAGATGATAAATAACCAAGGTCAAGGCTCATATATGCGTTTAAAGAAAGAAACGGTGTCATGCTAAGCTCAAAAGGGGTTTACTAAAGGTAAGATTATGGTGGCCTTTTAAGCAAAATGGTTAAATCCTAATTGCCTTCATCATCTCAATATTTGCATAAGATTGTGTGATCCCAACTAGTATTTGCAAGCAAGTTCTAGAGTTCCTTAATCATGAAAGAACACTCTTGACAAAGAATTACAGAATTTGGTGTTTAATACTTCAAAAAGGCTGAAAATCTTACTAAATTAAAGGTGGTATTTATCTATCACAACAAGCTAATGTCCTTTTAACCAAAATCCAATTCAAGTAGTCTACGCATGTAAGTATACTCATTCACTCATATTATGCATTTCTAATCCAGATTGAGTTCATTTAATAATCATGCATCTCTAACTACTAAATGTGAAAACAAACACACGACACAAATAATCATTTTTTTTGTTTTAAACTATTACTTTTGCAGCACTTGAACATCACTTTGCCCTTGATGTGATAAGAAAATAAAAGATGGATCTAAGAGGCAAAAGAACGAAAGCAAAGATGAAAAAGAAATGAAATTAAAACAACAACCGATAAAAAGGGAAAGGATAGAAACACGATACTAAAATGGGGGTGGAGGCTGTCTGAAGTGAGCATTCAAATTGGTCATGAAGGTTTGGATCTCTGCCACGCTAGCTTCAATGTTGTAGAGCCTGTCATTTTTTGGTGGTTTAAATGCTATTAATTGATTTATCATTGATTGATACTCCACAGAAGTAGTTAAAGAAGTATGATGGCTATGTTAGGGCGGTGGAACATCATCTTCTTTTATTGCTTCCATTTCCGTAACTCGAGCTTGCTTGCTGCTCAAAGCTTCCCCTATGTCATCATGGATAAGAAAATAGCGATCGCCTTGACGCCTAATAACCTTCATCGACACCAAAGATTTCCAAGTCGAGAGTCAAGTTTCTTGAAACTAGCTGCGTGGGTGTTCTCTTATTTAGCAAGCCAAGATGTTCTGCAATTTGGGTCACAAATATCCCAACTATTATTTTACCTGCATTAGATTGAGCCACTTCATATAAATGTAGACTTAACCAACTGCCAGTATTAAAGGGCTTGACATGTACCATACACCACAAATAAATAATTCAGTTTTAGAAAATGACCCATTTCTATCTCCTCTACCGAATAATGTAGAAGTTAAAAATCGATGGAGATAGCAGCGAGCAGGTCTACGATGGAAGATGATTTAGATCGACTGGGGAAAAACATTTTCCTATAATTGGCCACTTAGGACCAAAAGTTGTAAGCCACATAATCATCAGGATATTCATGAAATTACTATTTGGAAAGCCGAAAATAGCATTAAGCACTTCTAAAGTGATCACATGATATGCATTCATTAATCAAAATTTAAGACTTAATATAAGGTCCCTACCGTTAATTTGATGAACTAATTCTAAAGTGGTCAGAAACTCTAATGTCAATTCTACATATGAATTTTCCTATATTTAGAAAATTATTCCCTGCCTATATTTCTTAGCAACTCGTAGACTCGATCAAATATTCCTAATTCAATAAGTGCTTCAAAATTTAAAAATCTATTCAGAATAATTTTACGATTGTTAAGAAAGGCGTACCTTTGCAGGTGCTCTTTAACTTTGAAAGTTAAGACACGAAATACCTGAATTTGGCTCTTGTGGTGGAAACGAGAGAACTCTGGGTTGTTTCATTCTTGGAGGTATAACTGGTTGCGTAGGTAGAGGTAACGTTTGTTCTCCTACTGGGTTGGTTTGGTGGACGCACGGGTTTATGATGTTAACTGGAGTGGAGACAGGGTTATGCGGCAGCCAAGGTAGGCACAGGTGTATACACATTGGGCAACCATAGGGGTGTATTAGTGAGGGGTGTGCTGTGGTGTGGTGCAGCTGCCTCGGCCTGGGTCTAAGAGCGTGTGTCTATGGGTGGAGATTAGGTGAGGAGTGATGGTTGCGGGTGGAAGAGAAGCAAAGGAAAATAAAAAGAGGAAGATAAACAAGTAGAGTAGAGATAGTTTATTTAAAAGGTGTGTGACCCTCTGCACGACTCACACCTATGACCCAGTCACGGGTGTGCCATAACTCTAAAGATGTCAATGGGCAAGGGCTGACTGGCCCATGGCCCTTCAGACATATATATAGATATATATAGAGATATAGAAAAACATAAAAAATGACGTTGTTTTTGATAAAACAATGTCATTTTTTAACGGTAAAAATGACATCGTTTTATCAAAAACAACGTCATTTTTTATATTTTTCTTATATATATTTAAGTAATGGTCGGGCCACAGACCGGGCCAGGCCCTTTTTGACATCCCTACATGTCTCCCTCCCTAAGTCACCGGTGTGACTGGGGAGACTCCTCCGTGACTGGGGGAGTCACACCGTCCCTCCTAAGATTATCAATTTATGATAAAAACAACTTAATATCAATCAATAATATAATCAAACCATAATTTGAACAGTTTAGGAGTAAAAGAAAGGAAAATTAATTTATTATAAAAATAACTTAATATTAATCAATAATATAATCAAACAATAATTTGAAGAGTGTAGGAGTAAAAGAAAGGAAAACTAATATATAATCAAACAATAATTTGAAGAGTGTAGGAGTAAAAGAAAGGAAAACTAAGTTATAGTAGTTTCAAAAACCAATTTTGCCTATATCCACTCTTCAAGACATTTCTTAAAAATTCCAATAAGTCTTTTTAATAAGGTGAAGAGGAACCTTCTTGTAATAATTTATTTTTTCATGAGTAAAAAGTAGCTATTTTTACAATCTTTCTCCAAGAAGAAGAGTAACCATACTCACAAAAAAAATTTACAAGTTCAGAAGACCATATTGGGTTTGGGGGTTAAACTAGCTGTTAAAAATAAGAACTCGTCATTATCAATTAATAGTTATTGTGTATTGATTGATCAATATGCGGTTGACCAATGTACTAACAATTGGAACATTGGTCGATTATAACATATTAATTGAACAATGTTACTCTTGAGAAAGATTGTATTGGTTAATCAATGTGCAGTTGACAGATGTATTAATTGTTGGAAAATTGGTTGATTGTAACACATTGGTTAACCAATGCACAATCGATATTGCTACAAACTCTTGGTACATAAGTTTTAACAACTTTAACTTATATTTTTCTACCACTAACCTATATAAGTCGATTAATACACCTAAAATCATTATTCTAACATCTTTAAATCTGTACACTTAATCTTTCTAATGCAAAATTGAGTTAAGCACTTCTTTAAATGTACCCAAATGTATATTTTAAGGATCAAGAGGATTTTCTTTAAAATAAAAACCTTAATTCCTTTTAGTGACTAAAAAGACTCATGCAATGAGCTAAAATAATGATGTGTTTATATATAAGAAGCCTTTAAAATATCAAAGTGATTAACTAAGGTGTATAATAAACATTACATATTCATTTATAACTTTGTTATGCTTGTTCTTTCTTGTTCTTGATCTTGTTTTTCAATTGAATAAGTTTAACTTCAACTTTTCTCTGGTGACTTCATGAGATGTATCTTAATTTGTGCATAACCACTATTGCTTTCGTTAGAAATAAATTCATTAGCGATACTTATGTTTTGTTATCATTAAAATATAGATTGTAATCTCCCTTAATTTAACACATGTAATGCTTGGTAGAATTATTCAGGCTGATTTAATGTCTTGCCTTCCAATTGACTTTGTATAATAAAGTTAAGTTAATGTAAGATATTATTTTTAAAATTAAGAAAATATTTCATTTAGTAATTTGGTTAATATTGGTCTCCAAATATTGTAATTAGTGACCTGATCATTTCAATTATATGGTAATACCATTATTTGAATAAACATACTAACAATTATTGAAATAGTATGTCCTTAAATTAAGTGAAAATATATTAAATGTAAGTGTAAAGCCAATGAAATAAAGACGTGAAAGAAATACTCATTATTATGCATCAATAGTTAAGCAACTTTTGTTCACACCCTATCATGCTGAGGGACAATAGATAACATTCACCTTATAAATTCAACTACTTACGCGTAGTGGCATTAATGCCCAGTCACTTTAGGAATTAAAAAGTATGTAAATGTAGAATTTATTAAAGATTAATATTTTTTAATTAATTTTTTATCACATTCTTCCAAATTGAAAGGAAAAATTTTAGTATATGAAAAAATTACAATTTACAAGCTCTTTTTCATTTTCCTTTTTTTGGGAATGTCTATCTCTGTCTTCATTGCTTTTACCCAGTCAAAAACAATGACTAGATGCTAACTACAGAAGAACAAGTGCCATGAGCAAAGAATCTATTATAAACATATCAGGTAGTACATAGCTATGGGTGGCTCAGTGACGTATGGAAATGAAAAGTATAGACTTAAAAATTTTCCTTCCGTGAATTGTCGTGTATTAATAGCCATTACTAGGGCCTCTACAGCCGAGTATCATAGATACCCCCATAAAAAACCTTGTTTCACAAATTTTAAACTCACAATGATCAGAGACAATGACCAATTAGACACCTCTATTTCGGTTGCCATTTGCTATCTTCAGAGAAGATATGACATGATCCAACTAGAAATCCAGCTCAATTCTATCATGATATCCAGCCTTTACTTGGGATGATAATCAAACATGCAGCAAGGATAGAAACAACAAGCAAATAATGAGCATTTCATTTCCCACATCACAAGAAAAAGTAGGTGTTCCAAGTTGCAACTATTATACAGAGCCGACAGATAGACATTGTTACAGAGATGATAATGACATAGTTAAAACCATTAAACCTCTTAATTTTGCAAAGCAT
>JANZXR010000002.1:19243674-19254578 GCA_027575705.1 Erythroxylum echinodendron | reverse complement strand
TTTATTATTAATTATATACAATTTATTATTAATAATATAAAAATAATATTATTAATTATTTAATAAAATTTATTATGATAAATATTATTTTATTCTATCTAATATACTAATTCTATTTAATATAATATTATGACTTGGTCATAGATGGTATTACGAAAAATTATTGAGGGTATGTTAAGTAGTTTGTATTTATTAGTTTACGTTCCATCCTAAACTTTTCAAATCGGACGTTTCTAATTTTCACTGTTTAGGATGGAATGGAACGTAACATGAAACCCTCCGCTTACATCCCATTCCATTTTATTTCATTATAAAACTTTCTTCAAAATGTTGAAAGCGTGTTACGTTCCATTACAATCTATCCTCAACCCCTCAACCAAACATAGCCTTAGTTTTCACAGCTTAAGGGTATATCCTTTGGTCATTGCTGCAAATCCATCAGAGCGTAATCAGTTTGCGTTAGGACTGACTGATGATGGAGTGTACGTGCCTGAGCCATTGGAATCAGAAGGTAAATGGGGCACTTCCCCTCCATTTGAAAATGGTGTCGGCACGAGTACTGCTTCCGCGACAGGTTCTTCTGAACAAGCTCAAAAGGTGACAATAACTTGTGCAGGCTTTGACTAGATAAATCCATGTCTGTATGTTTCTTCCTTGTCGTCACTCTCCGTGAACCTAGTGATTTTTAAGGAGGAAGTTGCAGAAATTAGGTGTCGTAGCTAGTCGTTGAGCCGGGTGCAGTCAAGTTGCATCAGAAAGTGGCAGAAAACTATTTAACATTTAAGGAACTGGCGTTTTATTGGTGCCTATCTTAGAAAAAAGACCAGAGAAGCAGGAATTATAGTGTAAATTAAGGAACATCCAAACAAAACCCATCACTGATTACAATGTCAAGAAAGTATCAGATAAACAGTGAGTCTTGCTACTCTGAGCTCGTCAAATGCTGCAGGATCACTTACTTTATTCAGAAACGAATTGTTTGCATAAAACTTCTTTATGTAGTAATTAAGGGATTATATATATACAATTACAAAAGGAACAAAGCTTGTAAAAATTAGAGATATACGCCTGTAACTTACCCGAAGTTTTGTTTAGGATCACATCGTGCGATTCTCAAAGACGATGACATTAAAACAATAAAAATAAATAGTAAAATTATCAGAGGTCTAGCAGGCGCACGCCACATCATGTTCTCATGGATCAAGCCAGTGCATCTTCCTTAGGTGATGATTCGAGAAGACCAACATTCATCCATGACTCCCAATCACGCATCCTACACCTCAACTTTGCCATGGATGAACACACTGATTGAATAGAATCTTGCAACATCCTGCTGTGATGGAACGGTAGCAAACATTCTAGCATATGCTGTGATGGTGAAAGGGATCCAATGAAAAGCTCCAGAGATGCAAATAAATGTGGAGATTTTTAAGGAAGCACGGTCGTGAGATAGGAATGTGTAAAGTAAATATGTAGTGTTGAGGAGAGTATAGAGATGATGACGTTGGGAAGTTTCCAAAGTCTTCTGAAAAACAGAAAACCAATCAAAAGCATCTTTTGCACATGAACTCCTGGTGTCTTGAGATGTTAGGTGCTCCAGATGTCGTAATTTGTGCTATCTCCGATTTCTGCTCTGTTGTCCCTGCCAATGGAGGTGCCGGACGGGGTTTATGTGTTTAATGCAGAATTTGAGTTTTGCTGATGTTAATAGTTTAGTTTATAATTAGTTAGGTTATTTGAATAAGTTAATTTGTTAGGGTTAATTAATTGAAGTGGACCCCACATTTTAAAATATTAATAATTCTTATTTTAAATTTAACCAGATGACAACGTAGGACTCTCCTTTTGGAATAAAATATTATAAATAACTATCAAATTATCGATGATCAGACAGAAAATTGACGACATTATATTGTTCTCAATTTCTCGGTTAATTTAGGGTTAAATCTTAAGGTTTTTCAAATGTTAGAGTTTAATTTGTACTCCTTGAAACGTTAGGATTAAATTTGTCAAGATTTTACATGTTTGAGGTAAAAAATGACCCTTTTGTCTCAATAATAAATGATTAGGGAACTATATCTATAGGCTAGGAAGTGAGGGATTTTGCCAAAGATTATAATACACAATTGTTAAATTTGACTTTATATTATACTCATACTAATGGCAAAGTAATTACTAAAATTCTAGAAAAAATGATGGAGGAAAATCCTAAAAAATGGCATAGAATCTTATCTCAAACATTATAGGCATATCGTACTTCCAAATGCACTATTATAGGATTTAGCCCATTCACTTTAAGCTATGGTCATCATGTTGTTCTTATGAAAATGGTTGGAACTAGATGATTTAGCCAAAGTGTCACTTCAGGCATTGAATAACACAATTATTTAAAAAGAGAAGATGGCAAAATTGTACAACAAAAGAATTCATATACGAAAATTCCAAGAAGGGGATCTAGTGTGGAAGTGATCTTATCGCCTCAAGAAAAAGATAGAGAATAAGGGAAGTGGTCTCCAAAATGGGAAGGATCATTATAATTTATAGAGTTTTAAATGTAAATGCTTATTAGCTATCTAGTGTAAAAGACGAACTTTGTAAGCATTTTATCAATAAGAAGTATTAGAAACCTTATATAACTACTCTTTTTAAAAGTTCAGAGATGAAAGAACAAGAATGAATTCTCAAAATCAAATAATGATAGTTCAAAATAAACATTCATGAATAAGATTAAATTGCAAAAAAGACCAATTAGTGTTCAATAAAGTGAAAACAGAAAAATTCAAATTTGATCCAAGTCAAAAGACTAGATCTCACCCTACTATTTGATGTAAGAAACTTGGTCCTCTTTAGCTTGCTAAACCTGTTGTTTCAATAGCACCAACTTTCTAACTCTTTAATCACCTACTTGATGTTATTAAACTCTTGGATGAGCTTCTGACTATCTTGTTTGAGAGTTCCTTACTTCTCTATAATCAATTTGATAGCTCTTTCATACTTAGCAGACTTATCTTCTAGGGAGTCTAATTCACTCGTCAACTCATAAATTTATGCTAAGAGATTCTTGCCTCTAGCCTCTTCTACATCAATAATCCAGTCGGTGTTTGTTTGAGAAGCCTAATTTTTTATAGTACACAACTTGATCATAGGAAGACTTTTCAAAAGAAACAATTTTTTTTAGTTTTTATTAAAATATCTCTAACAACAGATGACTTAGTTATGGAGGCAACACAGGATAGCAAGCTCAAGAAAGAACTAGGTTAGATTTTAGTCAAAAATTAAAGCTTTTATTGTATGGTAACTTTCAAAGATTCTTTAACCCTTGAGAACTCTTTAGTACTAATTATTAGTGTAGCATTAGAGTGATTATTAGGAGAAGGTCTAAGAAACTTAGGTCCAAAACCTCTTTAAAATGTGCCACTGTTATGAAGACATCTTTTGTCTGCAAAACATAAGAAAATATGTTAGAATTATGGCAGATAAGCGTAAAGAATAAAGGAATTCCTATTTCACTTCTGGCAAAGTAACCTTAGTAATCTTCAGCTCAGATTCTAGCTCAAGAGGAGGCAGGAGCCAAAAGATCTAATGTCGTGTCATCTGTCAAAAAAATGAGATTAAAAATAAGAATTTGTAGAGGAAATAAATGTAAGAGAGGTTAAAGGAAGTTGGATTCCATTGTTGATGTCCTTAATAATCTATTTAGTAGTGGAAGAATTTCCTTCTATAGGGATGGTATCTTTAGCCTTAAGCTCTATAGTATCAATTTCTTCAAGCAATTTTATGGATGAACGAGTTGAGTTCCTGATAGAACTTTTTAAGATTAGTGTTTTAGCCATTTTAGAATTTGAAGTTACTAGGGACTTCTTTTTAAGTTTTCTACTAGATACAGGATTTGAAAACACTTCCTTTTGATATGTAAGCTTCCCCTCCTCTTTGTTTTTGGCATTCAAAATTATAAAATATGTAGTAGCAAAAGTTAGTAATAAATGTCAAGTAGTCAATAATCTTTAAATCAGCGGAAATATCTTCAAGGAGGACAGAATCCAAACAAAGTACCAAGCTTTGAAAACTCTTTGACCACCAAGAGTGATAAACTTTAGTGATAATGATCCTTCACTTCAAAAAGTGATAATGATCCAAGATTTCCCAAAGGAACCTGTCATTGATAGTTATCATC
This sequence comes from Erythroxylum echinodendron, assembly GCA_027575705.1. Classification (NCBI taxonomy): domain Eukaryota; kingdom Viridiplantae; phylum Streptophyta; class Magnoliopsida; order Malpighiales; family Erythroxylaceae; genus Erythroxylum; species Erythroxylum echinodendron. The sequence continues at coordinate 19,250,404 of JANZXR010000002.1, read as the reverse complement.
TAAAAAAGGACTCCTACTGGATAGTCTAGAAAATAAACAACTGGAGCAATTCCAAAAGAAAGGCTAAGTTGTCAACTCTAAAGATAAGGAAGGTATACTTAAAAGCCCAAGGTTGTAATAGAAGAGTCAGATTTCAATGCTTGATCACCATCCATAATAAAAACTCTTAGATTAGTATAAACAAGGAAAAGTTTTGATAAAAAGCCAACAGGATGATTCAAAAGTCTTAAAAAATTCTAAGCCAATAGGGTCTTTAAAGAAGTCTTCAAAAGGATTCAATTGGTCTATCGATCTATACTTTAAAGATAGAAAAAAATAAAGATGTCTTTAGGATGCTTATTTTATAAATTAATGGATAAATAAAAACCAAGGAAGTCTGGAAATTTAGGATTACTAGAAGGTAGGCCTTCTCTTTCCTTAAGTTTAGGGAAGTAAGTACAAATCTAGAGTTGCATAAACCATACACATAAATTAAGTCTCTATAAGGAAAGGATGGACAGACATATCCTTAATTTTTGCTAGAGGAATCCTAATAAAATAAAAATAAGAATGAAGAATTTTCCAGAGGCCATTACTCTACAGAAAGAAAGGAACTCCAAACTTGGTTTGTTATTAACAGGATAGAAAATAAATCGATTCAACAGGACCTAAATGAATTTCATATGTTCTTCTTCAGAAATAGGATTTCTAAAAGAAGTATAATTATTTATTAGCCCAAAATAAGAAGAGTACTTAAAAGCATTAAGGTCTAAACTAAAAGTCTCCTTGACTAGACAAACGAAGTCCTCCTTAATTATAGGCAGCTCGGTTAGGAAAAAACATCTTTTAATGAGATTAAGGCATGTCTAATTGGAAAAATAAAGGAGTTATAAAAGGGAATTGAGAATTTCAAGACATCATATATGAAGTTAGGTTGATATTCCAGGGAATGCTTAGAAAGAACTATTAACTGAAGAAGACATGAGAACGATATAAAGGTACAATCTATCTACCCATTTAACCCACTAATCTACATTTTTCAACCATTACTTTATGGATTTTGGAGCTTGAAACAGAGGAGATTCTAGAGGAAATTTTGATTTACATACTTCTCTTAAATAGGGATGGGATGGATGAGAAGATTCAGTGGATGAAGGGATCTTGATAGTTAGAGGTAATTATTGTTTGTAATCAAAATAAGAAAATCCTTGAAATCCTTCCACTATGTTGATAAGGAATTCGGATGTTAAAATTAATAGTAAGAAGCAAAATGAAGATTTAGGATCAAAAAGTTTATTACCTAATTCTAAAAAAAGAATGAAGGTGTTCATATGGAATAGAGATCATCTCAAGTTTTATAGCCTACATAAAGAAGTAAAGTTAAAAAATTGAGAAATTTTTAAATGAAGTACAAAAGTCACAACATACATATGTGGCATATAGTTCGGCATAATTAGTGGAAGAAGAGGAATATACAAGATGATTGGAACCATAGCCTTGGAAAAGTGTGAGAGAATTTGTAAGTGAAAGAAAGAGAAATTATTAAAGTTGAAATAGAATTTGAAGGCTGTTTAAATTTTGAGATGAAGAATGACGTAACTCAAGAAGAATTTATAACAGAAAATGGGTGAAAACCAAAGAAATAATATGAGTTTGAAATTTAAATGAAGAAGATATGCCAGCTTTCGTAATAGACAAGAAGATGGGGATTTTAAATATTGATATGATCGTTGGATCTAATTCTTCATGTCTACTAAAGATACTTTATGACTTAGGAAGATCCTCATGATAACATTAAGGAGGTCCTGAACTCCCCAACACCAATAGGCCATATTTAGGAATTTGGCTAATGGTTTTGAACCCATTTTACATAAGGATAAGGAAACTTCTACACTATATATTTGGTTTGCTCAACCAGGCATATAAGGGATGTAATTGTTGATAGCCCAAAAAAATAAATTAACCTCATAGGTGAAAGAAGCCCAAAAATGAAAGCCTAGTAAATGTTTAGCTAGAGAATTTATGGGTGAAGAAAGACCAAAATGTGGGAGGGACATGGAAGTCCAGGACGTGCGCAATGAACGTGTTGAGAGTGGGTAGCAAACAAGATGGAGAATGTGGAAGTAGGTTGGAAGTTAAGAAATTATAAAAGAGATGTTTGAGGCAAAAGTCGAGAATGTAAAGTTGAGAAAATAATAGCAGGTAATTAGCTAAAATGTGGGAAGTAGGTAGTTACAACAAAAAATTGCTTGAGAAAGTTAAGGACTATAAATTCACTAGCACCAAATAAATAAGGAACAACATTAACTATATGGCCCCTATAACACACAACTTCCGGGAAATTTCTAGATAGACGAATAATTATTAAAAAACACTTCGTTATTAATTTTTGAGTTTCTTTTTGTTATGTATCGCTTTATAGCTTGTGCTTTCCTTTTACTTAAATCAAATTGGTTTACTCAACATTTATTTCAACGTTTCTTAGCATTTTCGTAGCTTGGAATTTTGTGTTCTAAGTTTTACAAAACCCACATATATTATCGATAAGAAGTCAGGCATAAGTTCTAGGAATTTTTCTCGATGGTATACTTGAATTCCATATTAACACTAATAAAATCCAAAAAGGCTTTCCTATACGCCCATCACAAAATATTTCTAGATCTTAATATACCCAATGGTAAAAAGATACCAAGAAACACAAGCTGAAAAAACACATTAGACTCTCCAACCACACCTTCATAACTCCAGTTTGTGCTTCAATTAATGAAGAAGTAATATTTAAAATATTCGATGCTATGTGACACTCTCTTGAACAGGATGATAATTGTTATTTTCTTAATGTTATTGACGTTACAGTTTCATATTTTATACAAGAAATTGTCCATGATGACCCACTTAAGTTGTGTCTCATTCAAGTTGAGGAGGAGAATGAAGCTGACCCCTTAAAAGTTAAGTAAATAGCCTATCTTAAGGCTACAAAACTCATGGTGTGGAAGAAAGAGTTTGAGGAGATCGATCAAAGTAAAGAAAAGAGGTTGAAACCTTCCATTAAAGACCTATTTTGGAATACATAATCTGTTTAAGTATGCATTTCTGGAAAAGGACTCAAATTTATTAGTGATTATAACATTAAATTTAAAGGCAAACCAAAAAGAAAATTTACAAAAGGAACTTAGAAAGCACAAAAAGGTGATAGTTTGGAAGATTTCAAATATTAGAGGAATTAGTACCTCTTTGGAAGATTTCAAATATTAGAGGAGTTAGTACCTCTTTTTGCAAACAAAATATTTTGATAGAAGGTGATTTCAAGACAACTGTACAACCCAGAGAAGGATTAATTCAAACATAAAGGAAGTTGTCATAGTTTAGGTAATTAAAATTTTTGATGCAGGTATTATTTACCTTATTTCTAACAGTTTTTGGGTGGGCACAGTGCAACTTTTTTCTAAAGAAAGAAGGGATAATGATGGCACCCAAAGAGAAGAACGAGTTGATTCTTATTAATACCACGTATAGAATATACATGAAATATAGAAAGTTGAATTAAGCCATTTGGAAAGATCATTTTCCTTTCCTTTTATTTACTAAATGCTTACATAGGTAGCCGATCATATTTAATATTGCTTTTTGGATGGTTTATTAGGATTTTTTAAATTTTCATAGCCTTAAAAGACGAAGATAAATTAACGTTCACATGTTTTTATGGTACGTTTTCTCATAGAAGGATGCCTTTTGGGTTGTGCAATGCTCCTACTGTATTTCAGAGGTGTATAATGACTATTTTTGATGATTTAGTGGAGAAAATCATAGAGTTATTTATAGATGACTTTCCTATTTTTGATGATTCTTTTGATTTATACGTCCATAGTTTAGAAAGAGTGCTTAAACATTGTGAGGAGACTAATCTAATTTTTGAACTAGGAAAAGTGTCATTTTATAATATAAGAAGGTATAGTTCTAAACCATAAGATCATATATAGGGGAATAAAGGTAGAACAAAAATTGAAACTACAGAAAATCTACCACCCCCAACTTTGATTAAGGTTGTTAGGAGTTTACTATGACATGCAGGGTTTTATATAAGGTTAATAAGGAATTTTCTAAAATTGCTAGGCCAATGATTATGTTAATTGAGAAATATGTGCCTTTTATAATTACTCAAGAGTATTTAGATGTATTCACTACTCTTAAGGAGAAATTAACTAATTCTCTGATTATGGTTGCTATAGATTGGAATATTCCTTTTGTTCTAATATATGATGCAAGTGATTTTATAGTATGTGCAGTTTTTAGATAGAAGAAGGAAAAGCATTCCTATTTACTATGCTAACAAGACTGTGATGGATGCTTAAAAGAATACCATAACCACAGAAAAAGAATTGCTAACAATGATTTATGTGTTTCTTGTCCACATTGGCCATTTTACATTATGATATTTGTTGAATAAATCGGATACTAAATTAAGACTAATTAGTGGATTTAAATTGTTGTAGGAATTTGATTTGGAAATCATAGATTAAAAGGAAGCAAAAAGCCTAGTAACAAACCATTTATCACTTTTAGAGTACCCAAATTTGGAGAAACTTAGAGAAGATGACATTAATGATGCATTTCTAAAAGAGCACCTTTACAATCTTGAAGAGGTAAGTGAGCCCAAAATTCTATGCTTTGCTAACTTTGCTAATTATTTAGCTGTTAGGATTATTCCTAAATGGTTTCTCATCTATAAAAAAAGAAATTTTTTCTAATTTAAAGGATCATATTTGGGAGGATCTTGATTCTTTTCTTATTTAAAGGATTATCTTTGGGAGGATCCCAACTTTTTAAAAGATTTCTGCATATTAGATTGTCAGAAGATGTGGTCCCCAATTGAAAGGATGGAAGATTTTAGAGCATTGCCATATTGATCCAACTAGAGGGCATTACCATGCAAATATAACGACTGAGGAAGTTCTAGAGTCAAATTTTTATTGCCCAAACTATTTAAAAATTCCTAAGGTTTGTACAATTATGTAATAATTATGAATGGATAAGTAACATTTCTTGTCGAGACGAAATGCCTCAAATTTTATTTTAATATGTAAAGTGTTTGATATTTAGACATTGAATTTCTAAATCCATTCCCAGTTTCTAATGGAAATAAATACATCCTAAATGTTATGGATTATATGTCTAAATGGGTTGAAGCCTAGGCTTTACATACAAATGATATTTTAGTTATAATTCAGTTTCCCAAAAATTTGTTTTCATGATTTTGTATACCTAGAGTGATTATTAGTGCAGGGGCATGCAATTTTGTAATATGCAATTTGAGTAAGTTTTTATGAAATATGAAGTCAACATAGACTTTCCACACCTGACCATCTATAAACTAGAGGCCAGGTGGAACTATCTAATAGGGTGCTAAAATGGATTCCAGAAAAGACAGTAAAAAATCAAAGAAAAGATTAGCCTAAGTTAGATGATACTCTTTGGGCCTATAAGATGGTATATAAAACATCGATAGGCACTACACCTTATAGGTTAGTGCATAGAAAGTATGTCATTTGCATATTCAACTTGAGTATAAAGCATATTGCGTGATCAATTTCATGAACTTTAATCTCGATCTTACAGGTAAAAGAGGAAACTTCAAGTGAATGAGTTAGAAGAATGACACTTAATAGCTTATGAGAATTTGAAATTATATAAAAAGTAAACCAAGAGGTACTGTGATGTGAAGAATGAGCCAGCCAAGCAGTTTAAAAAGAGGATCAAGTTCTTTTGTATAACTCTTGACTTAAATTGTTTCCTAGTAAGTTAAAGTCTAGATGGTCTAAACCTTTCATAGTTAGCAAGTTTTTCCTTATAGCACAATAAAGGTAACTCATCTAGGAAAAAGTATATTTATAGTGAATGGCCATCATTAAAGTTATATCTTGGAGGTAATTTTGAAAAGCACACCAAAGAGGAGTTTAATCTTCAACATAAAAAGTTGTGAGTTGAAGTGGAACCATGTTAAATAAACGCTTCCTAGGAGATAACCCAAGTTTACTTAGTAATTTTGTTTCATTTAGTTTTCATTTTAGGTTTTGTAAGTCTTAAATTCCATAGTTTAATTCATGAATATATTATTCTTATGGTTATGTACAGAAGTTTTTATTAGTTTTTATATATTTTAGATATTTTTTCATGTTTTATGAATTGGGTATGTTTGTGAGTTTACACAATCTGAAAGCAAGTGAGAATTTGGATACTTATAGAACTTCTAGGGGCAAACACTCTTGTGTTGGCATTTTCCTCTACACGCTCAGTAGAAAGAACATTGTGGCTATGTTTCACGTAAAGAGAATTCATTCTAAAAGTTCCAATAAGTTATATGGTCTCGAACACATTTATATTGGTAGTTATGTTCTATAATGGTGTCGTAAGTGATTTACACGAGCTTAAACACGCCCATCTATGTAAGCTAGGTAAGTTTTTTTAGTTTCAATAAGTTACATAATCAAGAACATGCTCGTGTTATTGACCATATACCCTACTGACTCCTTTTTCTTTAAATTTTTAAAGTTTCAGTGAGTTACATGTCAATTAACATGCTTGTCTTAGTGATTTTGTAGTTTTTTTTAGCATTTTCATAAAATACGTGAGCAATTACACTCTTATATTTAGTCCCTTGCTAAATTTTTAAGCTTTTTTGTAACATCCCGTTTCCATAGAACGGGTCGGACCTAAGAAACAGGCCCAAGTGAGGTCAATCGGAGAAGTTAGG
>JANZXR010000002.1:19163475-19243574 GCA_027575705.1 Erythroxylum echinodendron | reverse complement strand
GTTTTCGAAAAGAAAAAGTGGGCACACAAATGAGTGATAAGTGCGAAACGTTTTAAAAGAGTTTACAAAAAAAAAAATTTATACTGACTTTTGTTAAGAGATGTGTTAAGTGATGTGACACGCCACCCTCGCGGGGCACAGATTCGGGTATCACGATCGATATCGGGTTCGGGTCCAGTCGGGAGTGGGGTGTTACATTTTTAGTGTCAATAAGGTCATATTAAGTCATAATACACCTGTGTACTTGTTCGTTTAGTTTTTAAGGCAATTTTACTTTAAAAAATGTTTATTTTCTTTTAATTTTACTATTTATTTATGAACATAATCTACATCACACTCGTGTTCATCTTGTCTTTTGGTAAAACTTAGTTACACTCTCATGTTTAAGAGTTACACACCCATATTTCTTAAGTTTTAAACTTTAATTAGGCAACAAGGGTAGAAATTTGCTCTTGTTCTTGCTCGTGTTACAACAAAATTTGTTTAAATTATGTTGCTAAATCCTATTTCTCCCTTTTTGTTTGTTTTCTCTCATATATGTAGCCCTTATACTTGGTTTATTAATAATTTCGACCATTAAACTTTTTTTCTTTGAGATTTCAATATATTAAGGTAATTTTTTATTTAATTATGATTTTAGGTTTGTTTACTCCATTAAACTTTAGTTTTTTTTTTTTTAGGATACACATATTGAAGTGAGGCTTTTGTAATTCAATCATATTTTTAGTTTTTTTCCTCACTTATGATTGTTGCTCTCTTATGTTAAGGCATTGTGTTTATTTTCTTACTTCAGGGCATAGTGACAAAGAGAACATATGTTATACATTAGCATTAGAACAATGAAGTGCCTAGAAAGAGATAAAAAAAAAGTGAATGAATATCTAGACAACCATTAAGATAACCCAACCCCCCACAACCTTCACTTATAATTCAACCCATGCTAGACTCACTGCATTAGTGCATATGTCCACATTTGAGAGATTAGGGAGTAAACCATTCGATAGGTGTAAGTGCATAGATTAGCTAGTACTTAATTAGGTTAGATTAGCTCAGGATGTTTGAGATTTACTGAGTATTGGTAGATATAATCATTTCTTTACAATTATGGACCTAATATATAGAGAACTCACACTTGAGAGCCTCGCCACCTTTATATTAGAGAAGAAGCACTTTAGCTGGAGTTTGGATAATACTATTTACTTTTCAAAGCTTAGAGAGAGAAGACTACTAGTTATACATAATTTTCACTATACATAAGATTTTACTCTACTACATTTGTCACTTCAAGGCCCATTATGCTTTGAGAGTGGACCTTTCAATTGATACTACTGTAGAGACATTTAATGCAACATTACAAGTCCATAAAATCAAAAGTCTCTATAATATGATCCCCAGTGTTAAGGTATATGCATACTTTGTTAAGTTACACATTGAGAGAGAGAAGAGATAATATTGGACTAGTGAGCAAGAATAATATTTTCTACTTATATAGCATAGTTGAGAGAACACCCATCCACCTCGTCCATGCACTAGCTTATTTTTCATACATCAAACATATAATGCTAGGTTGGAGCTAATTGTGTGGGCTTATATATTTTCTAATTAGTTAGAAGTATGGGGTTATTGTAGAGATTGCTTGAGATTTGGATTATGTGACAGATGGTACAGTTCAATAATGATACTTTGAGAGTTATGAGTATAATATAGAGGAGATAGGGTCAATAGAGACCTAATTATGTTTTAATTGGAGCCCATAAGCCTGATGCTACTAATAGAGTAAATGGGATCAACTTGATGTACCACAATAGTGGCCTAACCTCCACGACCACCTCTAGTTAGACCCAAGCATCATGATGACTTTTTTATTAGTGCCAACACATTTGTTCAATCATCCACATCTCAACAACTTGATTAAGTCCAAATCATTCGATTGAAAAATATGTGGGTAAGATGATAGGGGCCTAGAGGATTATTAGCTATGGAAAATAGGATCTTCTGGAGCAACTATCGATATTGGAGGCATATGATAGATGGGTAGAGGATGTTCATCCATATTGTTGATTATTTAGGAGTGGCAATTCTACCTCCACCTATGAGAACTAGTACACTTCCTCCATCATCTTAACAGTCAAATGATCTTATAATAGAGGCACCAATTCTAGATGATATAGTCTCCACAACTACTCGAGAACCTGATATTACTTTAACACAGTAGATTGATCCACCTTTTCAGACTGAGCATAAGGTAATTGATGATTAGATTCTACATTACTTGGTTACCATATTGACTCAGATTTTTCTAAGATCCAAAAGATGAGTGACAGGAGAGTTTATCTTTTCTTTAATCTTTATGTTTCTTTGTTTTCGTTTTTTTATTTTTATATTTAGTAAGGGATTATACCTGCTAAGCTGATGATATTTTACCTTTTTATTTTCTTGTCTATTATTGATATACTAAACTATAGTTATTCATATGTATGACCAATTTATGTTTTTGGTCTCTATTTCCACTTTTTATGTTTTACCCCCTTTATTTTCTTTTTTTAAGGATTACTTCACCTAATTTGGATTGAATTCATTAAGAATTTGAATATTTTGTATACAAATTGACAAAGTACCAATTCACTTTACCTTTCCTCATATTAATTATTTTTCATTATTTTCTATGCTTTATTTTGTTTATTGGGGATAATGTGTATCTTTTAAGTGTGGGGAAGGATTATTATGATTTCATTATGAATTTGATTGTATATCAAGCATAATTTAGCTCTTATTTATTGACTATTTTTATAGAAATTTTGAATATAGCAACTCTTGTCTTAAAATATCTTGAGTTATTCTGAGTCATTAACTTATGCTAGAATACAACAGGAAGAAAGAATGAATAGATAGATTCTTATTTGCTACATTATAAATGGTTATTTTGATAGTTAATTTAGATTAAAGTGCTTAGGATTTATTCACATATAAGTATAAATTGTGAACTTTTAAGTTTATGAATAATGATCAATATTATGTTATGCTTTATTTTTCTTTTTTGTGTATTTATCATATGTAGTTAAACGATTCTAGAACTTGTCTTTATTATGCACATTGAGACCATATCTTTAGACTAGAGGCATTAAGATGAAAAGGTAATTAAATTAAACCCTTATTTAAGCCTTTTCTTTGATTTTACTTTACCTTGTTTTTATCCTTTAAGCATAACCAAATCTAAGGCTTAACCACCTTTTTAAAAAAATATTTTAACCAAATTATAAATTGATAAAACATTTTTGTTGTTTGCCTAACCTTTACTTTTGCACCCTACAATATTATGTTTACTTGATTGCTTAAGAATCTGATTAGATGAAGACTTATCAAAAATGGGGGTCCTAAATGTACAAGCTTTTATATTTGAAACTATATCTTCTCATATGTTAATTATCAATTTTTCATATGTTCTCCTTGTAAGCGTGAAAGTAATCAACTTAGAAGTATCTTGAAATAAGCAAGTTTTAGAAGAAAAAAAAAAGAGAGAAAAGAAGAACAATTTATATGTATTTAATTTGTTATAATTGTGAAAAGAAGAAATAAAAGATACTTAATATTATTCAAGACTTGTTTTCCACCTCATTTGCATTTTACTGGGAGGATTTATGCTAGATTGAATTAAATTTTTTTATAGTCTTGTTTATACAAATTATTTCAATTTTGTTAACCTAAAAATTACCCTTGCTATACCTTTACCTAAGCCCAATTACACCTTAATTTAAAGACCTTTTAAATATTGCTTTTATTCTATTTTATAGTGGTGGAGATATGATTTATTAGCAATCATATAATTAAGATTCCTTCTATATATTGATTTAAGGTTCTCGTAACTTTTACCCTAATCACTTTGAGTGAATTAAGTGAATCTTTTGTGTAAGAATGTCTACTATACTTGATTTAGAAAGATTATCAAGATACCATTTATGGTGTTTGCTAATAAGAGTGTATTTTAAGATTGTTTGATTCTAATTGTACTCTAATTTGATTTTTAAGATGTGGAAATTAAAAGTGGGAAAAATAGGTTGAGATAGAGGAAAGGTAGATATTAAAAGGGTTGATGAATTTAAATTGTTATTTACTTGACAACAAGTAAATGCTTAGGTATGGAAAAGTTTGGTAAATGCTTAATCATTCGTATTTTTAGGTTTATATTTAATGCATTTCACTTTTTTATTTGATTTTTTTATTGTTTATGGTATTTAATTCATGCATACTTCATTTTTAGGTCATAATTCACTTATTTAGAGCAAAAGGAACAAATTAGAATAACTTTGGAATGATTTGGATTTGTTTTAATCCAGTTATGAAGTTGTAGGTTTAAACACAGTTTGATATATGGTCATGTTAGTGGTTATGTTATCTATTGCTTTAAAATTTTAAGCTTACATAATCGTGTTTGAAGAGTTTGAAACGTATTGATTGATTCAGTATGTCACACTCCTATTTTTAAAAGTTACGCAACCATTTTGTATGCTAATGAGCCCGTCTTCGCATTTTAAGCCCATATTTACGAATTTGTTTACTCTGGATTCGAGAATCACATGATCGTTAAGTATGTGACATGGTGCATGACTTTGTACTTACCCATGTTCAGCCTAGAAATATAAATTTTAAAATATAAAAGGTAAAAGTGAAGGGATAATTGAAAATTATTTTTTGGAGGTGCAATTAAATGACCTAAAGTGGCAGAGAAAATGAAGAACAAGTAAAAAGAGATATTTGGAAAAATTTTCCATCGATCTAAAGTGGATTTTAAGAAGATTAAAAGGGGTTCCATAATATTCTTTTCTTTTCTTTTTTTTTTAAATTTGGATAGAGTCTTCCATGATTAGGAACTAAACTTTTATGATACCTAGGTGTGATCAACTTTAGGATGGATATTGCAGTTTGATTCCATTTAATTCAATTTATTCTTCAATTTCATTAAGAATTAATTATATTTTCTTCACTATTCTTAAATTAATATATGTTGGTACATTAATTCATGTTTGATTTCATACATTTGAAGTTGAGAAATCCTTTGTATGAATTGATCTAACATAGTTGAAAGAGTTGCGTACAATCCTAAAGATTGGATGAAATACATCTTTCGGATTAGAATCAAATCTAATAGAAGAATTCATAAATTGGTTAATGTGATTCTAGGGGTTTTGATTAGAAAGATATTTTGATTAATCAACCTAAGATTTGTTGTTAACAATCTTAAGAAAAATATTAACATAATTGCGAAATTTCCATGGTCTAATGAACTTTAAGTTAAAATGATGAGTGAAGTCTTATTTACAAGAGAATTCTAGGGTAATTCACTGTTCAGGTATTATTGTTATTATTGGTTATTTCTTAGTTTAATCTTTAATGTAGTTAGTTAATTGTGTTGATTTGTTTAGGTCATTACTTTAAATTTAAATTTGATCAGTCACTATTACCATAATTTTTCAATTAGATAATAGGAAAAGGATTAATATAGTAGCCATAGTCTCTGGCATCGACACTTGGTGCTCCATAACCAATACTATAGAAGTGATATGTATATTTGTCTATAAAGATCTATAGGGTAAAAGATTGAATGGGCTAGAAACATAGACACATTCTTCAAACAATTAGGGCCTTACTTATTTCTCCCTCTTATCTTGAGTATTTTGAGGGAGAAGTAGCTCTAATTGCTATTTATACTATTAATCATGCTCACTTTACTATTGTAAGTAATCAATCTCCACATAAACTTCTTTTTAGTCTTGCTTCGAGTTTTTGATTCTACCAATGTTGCATTTCCTCACAGATATTATTGTTCTAAGCTAAAACCTTGAGCCTATTTATGTTGCTTTCTAAGGCATGGAATTGAAACTAAGAGATATAGGTATTGGGATCATATCTCTAGATATGTTCACTTTCTAGGAACATAAAATGTTATCATCCTTATTGATGGAAATCAAATATCTACTCAAGCCACACAAGCTTCTAACCCAAAGCTACATGAAAGGAGGTTTGGACATGTTGTAAATTATTCAAATCAAGAATTAAAATTTAATAAAGACTATAGAACATTAGAAAATTTAGTAACACAACAACTATATAGCACTATATTGGACCCATGTTAGTTCTGAATTGGTCATGTTCATCTCCTAAATAAAGCCTTAATAGCAAATTAGTATTAGAGTTAAACTTTTGGCCAATATTAATTTCATTCATGATTTAACACAAAAAGTTCTAGAATAAAAGTAACACTGATGTTTAAAGTTAGACTGCTGTCAAACTTATAATTTTACTAGTTTTAAAATTTCAAACTTCTATTTAGATAAGGATTGTCTTATCTTTTAAAGTCATTTATTTCCTTATTAGATTATGCCAAGGTTGTTACTTTCATTTAAGTTTCTTATTCTTAGGATTTTTATATTCCTAAAACTCTTATGGATGCAAAGAGGGATTTTATCATCCTTATTGATCAATTAAAAACCTCAGAGATACTTTCTTTAATCTTTTTTAGAGTAATTCTTGTTTTAGGTTTTCTAAAATTCTTATCAAATATGTTAATAGTGATCAAACCATGTATTCTTATCACTCTTAATCATTTCTTTTATATGAGTGTGATGATTCATATTATTCTTTATGTTTTATGTTTAATTTCTTATATCAAACTTGTTATGATAGAATGGTTCTTGATCCTATTCAGATTGATACTGAGACTCTATAGTCTTATTAGCGAAGGTCGTATCAAAATTTGGTATTAGATCCATCTTCTATATTCAAGTTTGTTTTGATATTATTTACTTATGTTCTTTATATTTTTGTCTCTTTACTATACATTTAATTCTCTTTTGGTGTTCTTGCCATTTTTTAACACAACTTATTAAAACAAATTATCCTTATCATTTTTTTTCATGCTCCCTCATTTTACAAGTTAGTCACAAAAAATGAAAAGAAAAAATTATGTTTATTAGTTATCCTATTTTTCCTTACTATTTAATTCATTCTTATCGAGTTCTTAAACATGATCTAATTAGGTTCTATTAAGCTCAATGTTTGTTTTTGAGTTTTCGTATTTCCCTAGTCTATAGTTATGTTTCATTGTTTTTTTCTTATCCAATTTGCATCTTTAGAAGTTAATTAGCAAAGGATAAGGTTAAAACTAGCCTTCTTGATAGATGAATTTTGTAAAGAACATTTTTTTTTTAAGATTTTAGGTTGTAAGTAAAGTAAATTTTGAGATAAACGCATGAGGGAGTGATTTTACTACTAATATTTTCTTGTAAAGGAAGGAAGTAAGTAAGAAAGAAAGAGTAGGATAGACCAATAGTTCATTATAAATTCCATGCAAGGCTAATATAAGAAATTTATTTAATAATTCAGCGAAGTTAAGGATAGATTGGAGAAACATGAGGCTATTATAATTAGTTTACAATATAGCTCATCTACACCTGCTAAGATGGATAATTTAAGGTGTATGAACAGGTTGATACCGCTACCAACTACTTGGGAGAGTTAAACCTAAGGAATCATAGAGGAGAAAGAGGTGAAAGAGGAGATAGAATAGGGAGATAATGAGGTGACATATTTGATTTAGGTTATGATAGAGAGTTGTAAGAAAGGGTGGACAATAATATGGGTAGTATCAAAATGACATTACCATCTTTTATAGGAAGAATAAATCTCGAGGCCTTTTAAAGTGGGGGAAAACATATAGAGTTAATGTTTGATTATTACAAATTTTTAGAGGAGAAAAAGGTCAAACTGACAATTGTAGAGTTTAGTGTTTATGTCATAAATTTATGGGATCAACAAATTCTTATTAGAGAAAAAAATGGAGAGTTACTTATTACGACATAGGAGGAGATGAAATTGGTGATGAGAAGACATTTTATACTAAGTTCCTATCATGAGGATCTCTATCAAAAGCTGAAAATATTAGCTTAGTGTTTCAAGAGAGTGGAAAAGTATTATAAGGAGACAAAGATTATTATGTTTAGGGAGAATATAGAGGGAGGCTGAGAAGTAACAATGGCTCAGGTTATTTATGGGATAAAACCAAACATTGCTAAGGTTATAAAGTTATACTATTACACGGAGTTAGAGGATGCAATTCACATAGACATAAAGGTAAAAATATAAGTAAAAAAAGGCCTTTTAACCATTTTAGTGTTTCCAATCTAGGTTCTTTATTATAGAGCAAAATATAGAGTCAAAAAGATGAAAAAGCTTCAAAGCCTATGAAACAACCTCACTAAAAGTGCAAGCACCAAGTGGAGAGTAAGTTAAGATTGATTCCTCTTCAATATCTAATAATCAAGATGTCAAGTGCTTTAAGTTCTTAAGGAGAAGGCATATATCTTAATAATGTTTTAAAAAGAGAGTGATGATTTTGTGATGATTGTAAAAGAGGATGGAGAGTATGTGTCCAAAATTAAAAAGGATATATGTCTAGTTTAGAGGATGCTACTCATGATGAATGCATTGAGAGGCTCAAAGAGGGTAAGATGCTAGTCTGTAGGAGGATATTAAGTATACATATAAGAGAAGATGATGAGAATGAACAACAAGACAAACTCTTTCATATAAGATGTTATATCAATAATCAAGTTTATAGTATGATCATAGATGGATAGAGTTATGCTAATGTAGCTAATGTAGAGTTAATGGATAAGTTAAGACTATTAATTAGACTACCCACATACGATAATATCTTGAAAATGTTAAAAGACTGCACAATCCACTCAGAACTTCAAACTCACCAAATTAATCTGCATGGATGGGAAGCAGAGGGGGGTGAGTACACTATATACTCAGTGAGCAGGAAAAAACATATGTCACGAATAGAACTCGATATACACCAAGATAGTATAGATAACCCATAAGGTGAACATACAACATATAGAAATATATAGGCTTAGTCTATGACTCAACGTATATTGGTTAGGAACCATATAGGCCTAGCCTATTAATTCACTCATCCGGTGAACATAGGTTCCAGTTCCAATATACAAAAGCATAAAAACATCACATGTGTAAATCAAATCTCGTCAGAAAAACAAATATCAGGGTAAGTCAAAACAATCATATGTGACACCACAAGTCAGCTAAATTAGCGCGCACACCCACCGATCCTC
Organism: Erythroxylum echinodendron; assembly: GCA_027575705.1. NCBI lineage: Eukaryota > Viridiplantae > Streptophyta > Magnoliopsida > Malpighiales > Erythroxylaceae > Erythroxylum > Erythroxylum echinodendron. The sequence goes on along the minus strand of JANZXR010000002.1, from coordinate 19,234,440 downwards.
GGTGTTGGCTCGACTTCATCTGTGGTGAGTCCAGAGTACAGTCGACAAAAGCGTCATGACCCTAGGTGATGACCTCGTCGGTGTCCAGACCCTAGGAGTGGAATTACCCGCAAGCCCTATAGAATGGTGTCGTTATAAGAACTCGACTTTTATGTACCAGCGTCAAGGGTACTGGGTCGCTACATCTGTTGTGCCCAACACACGATTGGCCAATCATTTCCTTGCCAATCATCAAAAAATCATATACAAATGTTGAATACTAAAATCAAGTAAGGCACTATAACTTTATTTATTAGTCCAACCAATAAAATGGAACTGCATCAAGGCTCTAAGCCAAAAGAGAATGCATGCATGCAGTATATATGACTCGGTTATGCATATGAAAAGTTCCAAAACATTATCTAATGAAATAAAAGGCAATTTTTGTGCTTCAAATGCATAGTTGTTCAAAACGATGTCATTTCATAAATACATAAACGTATTAGTATCTATTTGAGATTCAATTATCCTAAGAATTACCTAGGTTCAAAATTCACATACAAGTCATCATACATGTCTTAGGTGGATCTAATCCCATATGAGAAATATGATTTCCCTAACTCACCTCAAAAGAATATGTGCACTACCTTGCCTTCAAAAATCCTCGGGACAAGCTCCTTATTTCCTAGCTCCTGAGCCTTTATACATAAAAGACATACAATGAAATTACTACCGAAACATAAATTTTTTTATAGTTATACACCATCATATAAATGTGTAAAACATAATATCATTCCCTTTAAGCTATAAGATTTGACCATTAAGCTTCTCACATGGTTACTTCCTTACCATTCACATTAGCTTCTCTTTTGCATTTTCTAAGGCATTTAATGCTTTAAACCCAATACTTGCTAATTTCGAAACATACTTAAGCATATCTTTATCCATTCACATTAGGCCACTCATCAATCTAAGCAACAATTCAAGTTTACTCTAAGTAAACATGAAAGCCTCTTTCCAACATCATCAAAATCCTTAAACCCTAAGTCAAGTTCACTTAGGCATTTTATCAAACACCTAATGTGCATAACTTTCAAGTTACATTTTCAAGACTTTATCATAATAATTCATGCTCCTATCACATCCTGTAGTAACATTTCCACTCAATGACACATTCCACCACTCTATTCAAACCAACTCCATTCATTTATGCTACATTTATCAATTACACAACTCATTACATTAATCCACTTCTTCTTTATCAATCTGGCCCAACCTTAACCAATATACAGCTTCTTGATTCTTCATCATCAATTCATATTATAAATCCACAATTAATATTATAGAATTCATTTAAATCATCAATTTCAAAAGGTATCCAAAAATTTACAACTTTCACCAAAAGGGGGCATTTTCAGTTTTGACTTAAAGAATCCTCTTTATGACACATTTCGACCTAAACCATGACTCATGTATATTCAAGCATGGAAAATAACATATCTTAACACCAAACTCAGAGTCCTAATGTAGAGAGAGATGAGACAAAATTTACCTATACTTTCTTTTGGTGATATCTTCAAATCCTTTGAGAATTTCTCAAATCTAATGATAGATTTGAGTTCCTTGACCCCAAACTACCTTAGAACACCTAGCTTATAAAAAGTAGTGAAAGATAGGTGATGGCCGAATGCTTCATCTTCTCCTCCTCTCTTCTCCTTACTTCCCTTTTCTTTTAATTAAAACAAACTGTTTTAATGTTTAATGAAGAGGTGCACGGCCACACCATAACGAAGAGTCTAGAATTTGACTCTTCTTTGACCAAACATGGTTAATTTACCTTTTTGCCCTTAGTTTTTGTGAAATTACCATTATACCCTCCAAACTTTCCTAAATTTACAATTGAGCCCAAATTTGACAACGACCAAAATTTTTATTTTCATTTTGGTCCTTGGAATTTTGAAAATTATAAATAAGCCCCTTAACTTTACAAAATTATATATTGGTCCTCCAAGAATTGAAAAATTACATTTAAGTCCTTTAACTTTTAACAATTTGCAAATAGGCCCTTATGTGTATCAATTTTTCCAATTAAGCTTTCTAAGTGTCCAATAAGTCTATAAATCATGTCTAATTACCTCTGAGGCATTAGAACACATTTAATTTGACCACCATGGTCATATCCATCAAATGGACTAGATTTTGCACACTTAAAATCTTATATGTCGGAAATCTCCAAGATTTCACATACTGATGAACTCTAAGTTCATGTAAAGGCATATAACATTTTATATCACTAGCATACATACCAAAAGGATTCAAATACATCGAACTCATCACAACCATGTATATATTAATATACAGTAGTATCTTCAAATATAGCATAACACAAAAAGCTTAGAGAGTTCGGCTTTACAGATTGTTTATAATCAGGTGACATAAACACACTTTTGCCTTTCTCTCAAGGATTAAATAGTTTGCCTTGTGTCACCACACTAAGTAACCAGTTTTAATCCTCCATGTGATGTTCATCAAGTAATTGACACATATGATGTCGAAATCTTGCTTCTCATTCAACTCTAGAGGAGAGTAGCTCAAGCATGCGTTGGAGTCTAGTGAAGGAATGGTTTTCGATGAGTGGGTGTGGCAAAGATAATTTTGGACAGGCTTTAGGCTACTCAATATCCTTTCAACCTCAAGTCAAGTAGCATGAGTCAAGCATGATTAGGCATTAGGTCGAGCTTGAGCCTTATCCTAACTAGAGATGGGCCCAACCTGGTCCTACCCATTGCTATTCCTAGTTAAAGTTATTAGATATAGGATAAATTATAGAACATTAAATAATAATGGAGAATTAGACAACATGATTCCTATATAGTAGTATGTTAAACTTGTGTTCTAGAACAAACACTCAGGTTAGTCCCTTATTGGTTATATTCGTATATAAAAGAATTTCCAAAAGCAAATTGACATTGGAGTTGCACTTATAACTAGCGATAGACTTACTGACATGCAGAGTTCTAAAACAAAATTGATGCCAAATTTGGAAGCTATATTGGCATCGAAGTCGTGATTTTACTAGTTTTTAAATCTTAAACTTCTGTTTAGATAAAGATTGAATTATCTTTAAAAGTTATGTATTTCCTATTTAGATGAAGTCCAAATTGTTACTTTCTTTTGGGACTCTAGTTCTTAAGGTTTTTATGTTCCTAGAATTATATGCCTATAAAAGGTTAGCTTAGGGATGCAAAAAGGGAGTTTATCATTGTTATTGATCAATAAAAAAACTTTAGAGATATTTTCTTTAATATTTTGATAGTAACTCTAGTTTTAAGTTCTCTTAAAGCTTATAATCTTATCTAGCTTGCATTGACAATCAAAGCTTATAATCGTATGACTCTCGATCCTTTTATTTGTAAGTGTGATGATTCATAACATTCTTTGTGACTTTGTATTCGATTTTTAAATCAAACTTATCGTGATAAAACAGTTCTTATTCATATTCATATTAATATCAAATCTTATTAGTTATATTGGTGATGGTCGTATCACTTATCTTCCTTCCAAGTGTCACCTTCCACTTTTTTCTTCATTAACCCCTCTATTAACTTGTTTCCTAATTCTATTGACTGACCAGTTTCGTTTAAGTCTCTCTCAATTGGAGGTCTTAAAGAATAAAGACTACTGTCCCATTTGAAGACCCAGCTCTATCAAAGGATTCAATTTCTCCTTAACTATCTTAGTCATCATGTTCTATCGGACCCTTTTAACTCCCTTCTCATTAAAAACCTCATGTTATAAGTCTCCTTCATCTTAAACACAATCATGTTAACTCAAACATCACTCATATCTGTGAACCTAAGAGTTATAAATAAGCTAATGCTAATCCTTTGTGATAAAAATCTACAGAAGAAGAATTGTAGGCCTTATAGGAAAATCAAACTTGAGATCTAGTCTCACTACTCTTAAGCAAGAATTTAGTGAGTTACAAATTATGTCTACAAGATCAAGAAAAAGATAGATGATATTATAAAACTTTATAATACTCAAATTATTGCCAAAGAATTTAATAAAAAAATATAGTATTGACTATAAGGACACCTTTGTTCCTGTAACTCATCTCACTTCAGTTTGTAGCCTCATATTTATTATTACTATTAAGAAATAACAACTATTTCAAATCAATACCAAAATGTCTTTCTCAGTATTGACTTTTCTAGGTAAATGTATATGGAATCGTCTGTGGTTATAATCATCCTCTAAATACTGTTTGTCACCTTAAAATGGCTCTTAACGACCTTAAACAATCTCCTCAAGCATCATTTGCTGAACTTAGCTCTATTACTCATCAACTTGATTTTTTTCTAGTCCATATGATAATGCCTTATTTTTTTGACTTAGATAGAGGCTACGTACTCTTATTACTCTGTGTAGATGATATGATCATTATTTATAATGACTTTTCGCAATGTTGCAGAATTGAAACAATACTTTAGTAAACACTTCGATACGGAAAATCTCAAACATCTAACTTATTTTCTTATATTAGAAATCATTTATAATAATTTAAACTACTATCTCTATCAAATAAAGTATGATGTTAATCTTTTATCTCACGCAAGTACCACTAATAATAAAATTACTTCTACCCTTATTGTGACTGATGTTCGTCTCACTCTCCTAACCACTCATTATATTATAGTGATTCATATTATAAGTTATGTTAAAGATATTTTGTTTCATAGTATCCAACTTTAATCATCCTCCTCTTTTGAGTTTCAAGCATACTCTAATATTGATTAGGTTGGAGATCTTATTGATTGACACTCTAAGATTAAGTTCTAGTTCTTTCTCGTTGATTCTCTTATCTCGTAGAGAAGTAAGAAACAAACAGTTGTAACTCGTTCGAGTACTGAAGCTGAAAAATATTGAACCCTTGCTGATATTACTTAAGAACTCATACAGTTACCTTGGTTATTACATAATACGGTAATTAAATTTTCATCAACCACTGCTATTTAACTGTAGTGCCATTCAAATCACACATATTGACGTATTTCATGAGTTAGCAAAATATATTGAAAATGACTTTTTTTTATTCATTATCATCTTCAGGAGGGAATCATCCCTCTTATTTTCATATTATACCATGATCAAATAGCTAACATCTCTACCAAAGCTTAGTTTTCAACTCAATTCAATGAACTCGATAACAAATTCAAATTGGCTTTATTTTCATCATCTTAAAATTGAGGGGGTGTTACTCTACAATATAATGTTGCCATATGATTGATTACATAATAATGATAGAATACTATGCAAAATATTTAATGTTTGATGAAAATGATACACGAATAGGTATACAGTAATTGATAAGGAATATTACACTCAATATTTGATTCAATTTACGTATATATATTTTAAATAAAATCATAAAGTAAATTTGCGTATTTTACATTAATAACTAATATGAATGTTTTATATATCTAATTACATATTTTTATAGTTTTAAATCAAATTGGTTTATTTCTCTATGTGATTGAACAACCCCCAAAGACATAATAGAATGTTTATTTTAAAATCCTCAAATCTATAGATAAAACGATAGATGTTAAAAAATATATGTGAATTAAAAAAAATGAAGAGGAGAAAATGTAAGATCAGTACATGTTGCTTAGTAGCATAGAAAGAAGGTTTTAGACAGGCGATGAGCCTTGCATCGGCAGGTCTCGGGAAAAGAATTTCGTTAAAAATAATATTTACCAAAGCATGTTAAAAAAACATAAGCTCTCGAATCTGGCTGCTTTTAAATCTAAACTTGAAATGTGAAGTAACCGTCAGCCTGACTTGAAAAACAAAATGAACAGCAGCATAGGATTCCCTAAATCTGCCTTCTATTATGCCAGGAGGATGAGGATCCCACAGATCTGCTTTATATATATATATATATATATATATATATACATAAGATAGCGGAAATTGAATTCAACGTACAAGTACCTCCTTGCCTAGTCCCCACAGCCCCGAACGAGTAGCGTACCCATATGATGGACATTCCAACCCCATAATTTTTGGTGGGTACAGGAAAACACACACACAGCTCAGACCACAATATCACAGGCATGCATGCCCCTCTGCTCCATCATGTTCATGTTGTACTGCTCAATGGATTGATGGGATGGGGTCTACTCTACCCAATACCATAACTTTTTACCATGTGTCCACACTTACCAAATCACACTCATTTTTATCCTTCTAGTTTCACCCGTGAACAGAGAACACAGACAATAGTTACCAAAAGCATGACTAAGTGATGTCCATTTCTTTTTCTTTTCATCTCTGCTTTGTGGGGACGAGGGACTTATTTGAGCGAGAAAGAAGGAAGTTGGATTTGACACCATTTTGTCATGTCCACCGGCCAATCCATAGCTTGATGTGCCCGCCAATGCCCAAACCAAACTTTTGTCAAGTACTCGCATTTACAAACTTGAAAGCTTTATGAATTATAAATTGTGTTGGAAGCTAAAATTAGTGCCAAGTGTTAACTCTTAACACTAACTGCCACCTAATTAAAATCTTCTTCTTGTGGTGATAACGATGCAGCAATTAAGATCGTAATAATTAATATCACTTGTATATTGATAATGGTGGGAAATGGAAATGTGGTGGTGATCATAATGAAATCAGATTATTTAGTGGTATTATAATGCTATTTCTAATTTACCTATAACAACAAATGCAATAGAGGAAAGATCAGATAATGAAGCACATTTCGACATGCCATGCCATCAGCTTAATTTGGATTGACTTATCATAATATTTCTTATCATATACTTCTTTAAGAATAGGAATTTGATATGCATTTTAATATGTGAATGGAAACTATTCAAGTTTCAATAAAATAAATCAAACTATTAAATATCATGACCAATATTGAACTATTCCAAGTATCATCGAGATATCCCACTAAAATGTTGAAATTTGATGTCTTGAAGCATGTTAAGTTACAAACACGTTGAGTTTTTACTTGATTATTTATTTTATACATGATTTATGCCTAAAAAGGATAAATATTTTTTGTAATATAAAATATTAATTTGACAAAATAAAACTTCTTTATCTCACTGTTCTATCAATCTAATATATGTTATTCTCAATTAAAGAAATAAAATAAGAATAAATAGGATGTACCTAATAATCTGAACAATTTAAATGAATCATCCATGGAATTTCTATCCAATTGTTAATGTTTTCGAAATATATTTAACTAGGCAGCCATATTTGATGTGATTAATGGTTAATTTTATTAAATAAAAATTATTTTATAAAAATAATAATGATAAAATGACTGCTAAAATTTTGCCTAAATATTTACATTTAGCCTACTATAGTTTCATATCTTACACCCTTACTCATAATTATGATACCTTATACCATCAAGCGTGAGCTTTAGATAAAGGCCCTATTTGACAATCAGCTGATTGCATTAGCTGTTAGCTGATAGTTGATTATATCAACTGATTTGACCAGCAGATTGTATTAGCTGTTTGTTAGAGATGTTTGGTAAAATTAATTGTTTAGTATTAACTGTTTATGTGTAAAACGACTTATGAGGACATGACTTGGAAAAAAAAAGGATATAAATATTATATATCTTAATATTTTGTTAAATATTTTTGTAAGAATTTGAATTTTAGAGAAATTATATTCACCTGTATTGTTTTATCATCTATAAAAAATTTATACAATTCTTTTTATTGTCATTTTTTAGAAATTGTTGTACATTAAAACTAACAAAAATATAACATGTGTAGTATTTAATTGCAACTTAATCAAAAATATAATTTAAACATCAAAATATTATGCAATTACATAAATGGAAGAATTAAAGATTGGTTGGCATCACAAATAAGTGGAAGAAAAAAAGTGAAAAGAATGTCGTTATTTAAGTAGGGTTGAATTGTATGATATTCTTTTTCTTTTTTAATTAAATTTTAATACATATAATTTTAGTTGTTGGATGAAAACTTTGATTTATAGCAGCGTTTTTATTTTTAGCTATTTACGTTAAACCAACTGTTGAAAAAGCTATTCTTCAAATAATGTTATTAACTGTTTAAAAAGTCAAACAGCCAAAATCGGCCAATCAGCTACAAAAATAGCTAACGAGGCCATAACGTCGATAAGCACGGCGTCCCTAACCACAACAAAATATCACTAAAAGAGTAATTTGAACAAATTTGAATCATTGGAGATGATAAGTCCGCCGAAGAAATTCTTTTATTGAGTTTTGCCCTCTTGTTGATACAGGGAAAAGGTGCCTAATACCTACCATCCAGTTATAGATCAGCCAATATTACAACTAAACAGTGTAAAGCATAACTGAGTTTTTTTTTTTTTTTTTGATATTGACGAGGAAGTGTAAAAACTACTGTTATATGCGGTGTTGAAGGGGATGGTGGATATGTATAAGGATAAAAGCAAAGAAAGAGAATGGACTATTGGTTGACATGCTACGCTATATATGTGTAAGCATAATTAAATAAGCTGTGATTCAACAACAAAGACGTGTACATGCAAAGAGACACCGTTTCTGTTGTGTCTCTTCATCTCCAATGAACATTTTCTACACAGTCACTCGCTGTCATCTCCTTAATCAAGAGGTTATCCGTCGTCAACAGCATATCTTCTTCTTCTTCTTCTTCTTCTTCTCCACTTCCCACCTGTATCTCTTGACTTCTTTGTAGTTATTACACAAAATGTCTCGTGAATAGCATTCTGTAATGTAATTCCATCACTTAATTTTCTTTTATACTAAATAAACGATCATTTAAGTGGAGCAAAACTATTGTTTCTTTAATTCAAGTGATGGAAGTATTAATTGAAGATGATAGGTTGACGGATTTGTTGACCACCTAAAACAATATTTTTTGTTCGAATAGCATGCGTGTACAATTAATTAGTTCGTGGGTGGCAAATTAACTCTGTCACCTCCATTAATAATTGTAGTAAGATTAAGTCTTCTCCTATCCTTTTTTTATTTTTTTAAAAATAACCATACATTATCAAATATTTTTATAGCAAGAAAAAATAACAATAAGAAATCACTTATTGAAGAACAAGCCAAGACTTGTCAAATGGAGATTTAGATATAGATAAGTTATTAAAACTTTAATCAATTGTTGGCATGTGTTTTGTTGAGTAATACAGGTTGCCGGCCTGAATACTTAAGGAACAATCATCCAAGACGTCCTAATTAATTATCGACGTTAGTTTTGGTAAAATGTTTATGCGTTTTATCAAGGACAATGAATCAATATTAAGCTGCGTAATTAAAATAATTGTTTGTGGGGTTAAGGGTAATGGGACAACATGGCATCCATATGCTCTGATGTTAATCTGGGAAAAAGGAATCTTATTGATAAGTCAATTTGAACGAGGAGTTCTCACTTACTTGGCATCTAAGATCCAAATGCCAAATGTAATCTTATTGGGAAATGGCTTGTCCATTCAACAACCAAGCGCATGTGCTCATGGTTTGGATTGAGGTGGACAAGCGCTGGATGCTCATTATTACTTATATATATTTCTGTTTTTCGTTTTTTTTTTCAACTGATAGTATTTCGTTTGAATGTGCTATGTTTAGAGTGTAATTTAATAACAAATTTTCACAATAGGGATCAAACTGGGAGTTTCCGAGGATTGTTTTACGACTATCAAAAATTTTGCAGCATATATTCGCTCAAAACATAGGTATTATCAGTTACTTTGATCCAAAAGATTCATTCTTAAATGTTCAGTACATTATAAGGGAAAAAAAAAAAAAACTCACTAACAAGTAATTGTTAGGTGTAATGTACAAATTAACCTCTCTTAAAAATATGTATGTCCTTCGGTTCCCATGCCAATTTAATATCTAAGATTCTATTATGAAAGAAATCTCATGTGGACGGAACATTAGCTTTGAGAGGAAAAAATTGGAAACTTAAAACAAAACCGTACTCACCTGGGTTGAATCAGAGATGAGGTCGAAAACTTATTTTGGAGCATTAATAAGATGGAAGGATCCCTTGAGAAGATAATCATTCCGGTAATCTCCAATTCACTCTCAACGAGGTTATCTTTTGTCACTAAACAAAAATGAACTGTATATGTAGAATGATGCTATTTGTTAAAATAATGGTTTTTGTTACATGAGCTGACAAGCAAATGGTTTTAGTTACATTTACATTTTGACAAGCAAATGGAATTGAAACAATGTCTCTCACTAACAGGCAAATAAAGAAATACAAATCCTTACTGTTGATAGTGTGGCAGTGAGAAACCTAAAAATAGGTAATATGGTAGTGATGAATGATAAATGTCCTGTAACTATGGTGGGAAATTCCTGCTCAAAACAGGATAAGCCCTTGTGGAACAGCACTGCCTCTGCCTGCCAGTGCCAGAGGACAGTGTTCAAGTGCTCCCAGGCCCATGCATCATGCATCATGGTCTTTGCATGATCAAAGAGAAAATAAAAGGAAATCACATGATTGGCTGCTTTATGTTGCAAATACTTTCATTTTAAGTTAGTAAAAATTAAACCATTTCTTCAAATATTGTAATTGAATTTGAAGAAAGACGTACATTGAAATTCCAAAGCCCACTTTGATGGCATGGCAGTAACAATTAGGAAATTCCAGAGCAAATACGTTTCACCCAATCCATGTTATGCTTTCTATGATTAGCAAGAGATGGGCCCCACATTGTGCGTGTGTGTTTGTGTTTTGAGAGAGAAAGAGAGATGGTCCTAAAACCGATGTTGACGTCTGAATCTCTCGACTTTGATCCCATCTTCCCCACTCTCTCCTATGCTATGGTCCCTTTCTCAAAAAGCATCATACTATACTACTCACCCACTGTGTCAGATCGTGAATCTCACGTTCGCATTTCATTCGCCACGTGTCCTCTCCCGCCACTAAGCTTTCTCTAGCTCGAGCTGTGTCCGCTACTCGCTCTTGTACGATGTACGACCTAAAGTTGACCATGGCATCGCCTTCATGTGATCATGTGGGAGTTTGATTCTCCTTCACACACTGTATCTACGAGCGTGTATCACACTCATCGCACCATAGTTATATCAAAATTATTTACTATCATTCACGTGTATTAAATTTCATTTATATGTTTTGCTTACTATCAGGATATTGGAAAAAAAGGGGAGACGGTTAGAACACGCGCCCAGCAAAACAGTGGATTAGTAAGTAAACATTGAATTGATATTAGGGTACGGCCACCTGATATGTTCTCTTATTTCTATTAGCCATATCCTTTTCTGTCCATTTTTTAAAAGTTAGAGAAACACTATTCCTTGTTGTTTCTTTGGCATAAATGAGCTGTACACAAGTTTACCACTTGGGCATATTCCCTTAGGGAAAAAAAAAGTTAATAATAAAATCAAGTTTTTTATTCTTATTCTCGTGGTTTGGTTTTTAATTTTCAATATTACTTATTTATTTTTTCCAAAGGAGTATAATTACCTTTGTAGCAGGTAATAAGATTATAAACATAGTGGTCAATGGCTCTCTGTGTGAGTAATTATAATACGCATCTATCAATTCATTTTAAGTGTAATGTCATATAAATTAATATTCTAGTTGATTTATATAAATTCAAGAATTTCACATCGTAATTATAATATTAATTAATAATTGAAATTTTGACTGATAATAAAATAAGTTTCATGTAATTGTCATTTTATATTTTGCAATAGATTAAGCTATCGCATGTTTTATAAAAATTAATAATTTGTTTTATTAGTTATATCTTTATTTTGCAATGTAATACTAGCAGGATAATAGATATACACTGAAAAAGAAAAAGAAATGGAAATTAAAAAAAAAAAAGAACTGCTACTAGACACACCCTCAATCTGTTAAGCAATTGCGGTGCTAGCACGGCTCTTTCTAACTTTTTTTTTTTTCCCCTCTTTTGATTGTATGTATTCAGTGATTCCTCCCTTCTTAAGTAGGCAGTAGGGTGCCCGCCGGACCAAGTTTTTGGAAAAGAATGCATGTATCTATCGGTTCTATCTCCTTCAATCCAAAATTATTTAAAATATAATATGAAAGTATTGATAATAGGCAAATACCATAGAGAAAGAAAGATATATATATATAAAAAGAGCCCCTATTATTATGGCCCCCATTGCTTCTTATCTCTTCCACTCACTGTCCTCCTCTCTCTTCATCGTCCCCAATCGGAACTCCTTTCATTTGTGCCTATAATCCAAAACAAAGCAACCAAAAATCATTCCTCATTCTTCACAACAGAAGGAGGTAAATAGTTGGATGGTTATTGCTGAGAAGCAAAAATGAAGAGGGAACACCAAGCAAGTTATGGCGGCGGCGGCAGTGAATCGTCGTCAGTCGGTGGGAAAGGGAAATTGTGGGAAGAAGATGGAGTAGGAGGAGGGATGGACGAATTGTTGGCAGTGCTGGGTTACAAGGTGAGGGCCTCCGACATGGCGGATGTTGCTCAAAAGCTTGAACAGCTGGAGATGGTAATTGGTACTGCTCCAGAAGATGGCATTTCTCAACTTTCTGATACCATTCATTACAATCCGTCCGATCTCTCTGGTTGGGTTCAGAGCATGCTTTCTGAGCTTAACCCACCACCGCCACAACACCACCATGTCTCCTCTTCCTCCTCCAACAACCACAACAACTCCTCAGCAGCTGCTGTCCTTCATCAAGATTCTTCTTCTTCTTCTTCTTCTTCTATCCTCCCTTCGTCCTCCTCTACTATCAACTTTCAATCTAGGCCTTTCAACGACGATTCGGAGTACGATCTTAGAGCTATTCCTGGTGTTGCCGTTTTAGATAACAGCTGCAGGAAGCGAATCAAAACGGCTTCTAATAATAATACCTCCACCACCAGCTCCGCGTCCACAATCACTGCATCCTCAGACTCTGCTCGTCCCGTCGTTTTAATTGATTCCCAGGAGACGGGGGTCAGACTCGTTCACACCCTCCTGGCCTGCGCTGAAGCTGTTCAACAAGACAATCTCAAAATCGCTGATACTTTTGTCAAGCACATAGGCGTGCTTGCCGCTTCTCAAGCTGGTGCTATGCGCAAAGTGGCAACCTATTTCGCCGAGGCCCTGGCTCGCCGGATTTACAAGATTTACCCACAGGATTCTCTTGACCCTTCATACTCCGATGCTCTGGAGATGCATTTCTACGAGACCTGCCCTTACCTCAAGTTCGCTCATTTCACCGCCAATCAAGCCATTCTCGAAGCTTTTGCCAACCATTCTCGAGTTCATGTCATCGACTTCGGCCTCAAGCAGGGGATGCAGTGGCCCGCCCTCATGCAAGCCCTGGCACTGCGTCCCGGCGGCCCTCCTGCTTTCCGCTTAACCGGAATTGGTCCTCCTCAGCCCGACAACACCGACACTCTCCAACAAGTCGGTTGGAAGCTTGCCCAGTTGGCAGATACCATTAACGTTGAGTTTGAGTTCCGCGGCTTCGTTGCCTCTAGCTTGGCTGATCTAGATCCCCAAATGCTCGATCTCAGGCCTACGGAGGTTGAAGCCGTGGCCGTCAACTCCGTCTTCGAGCTCCACCGCCTCCTCGCTCGTCCCGGGGGCATCGACAAGGTTCTCTCTTCGATCAAAGCCATGAAGCCCAAGATAGTAACCATTGTTGAGCAGGAAGCGAACCACAACGATCCGGTTTTCTTGGATCGATTCACCGAAGCCTTACACTACTACTCCAGCCTGTTTGACTCTCTAGAAGGTTCGGGGTTGGTGCCTCCGAGTGAAGACCTGGTTATGTCGGAGTTGTACTTGGGGAGGCAGATATGTAATGTCTTGGCATGTGAAGGCGCTGATCGAGTTGAGCGCCACGAGACATTGACTCAGTGGAGAACCCGGATGGAGTCTACAGGGTTCGACCCGGTTCATCTAGGGTCAAACGCGTTCAAGCAAGCCAGTATGTTACTGGCCTTATTCGCCGGCGGCGATGGGTATAGGGTGGAGGAGAGTAATGGATGTCTTATGCTTGGGTGGCACACTAGGCCGCTGATTACCACCTCAGCTTGGCAACTGGGTTCAAGCGTTTCCCAACAGTGAGTCGGCTCGGCCGAGTTGGAATATGCTTTTGTCGAGTGGCTGGTTTATAAGCCCATTAGTAGAGTGTGACGAGGAGTTATTTACTGTGGGGGTGGACGAGCGAGTTTAGGAAAACGAGAGGTCGAATTGTAAAATGTAATTCTGGCTCTTTTACACCTCTTTGGCCAATTTTTTCTTTTGGTTTTTTAAATTTCTTCAACTCTTTTCCTTAATGGTTGGAAGAACTTTCTCTTTATCCCTTTTGCTGCTTGTAATTTTCTTAGCTTTCTCTTCCTTTTTGGAGGCTGGGTCAGAGAGGATATGTATGATAAGTTTTTTTAGCTTTTCAATAAAATTTGGATGCCTTCGTTGAGATGGTTGTGGGCAGTATTTGGATTAATTTTGCATTACTTTATTAAATACGAAAGAGTGGCAGTGGCTTCTGAATGTAACTTTCATGATTTTGACTCTTGAGTTGTATGCCTTGGAATGTTATCTCCAGGACTCAACTAGAACTTAGTCCTCTGGGGAGGAGCTGTTGTGGTATTATTCCTTATGTTGCGATTAAAGAATAGTTGGCATAAGTAAGTAACCACATATTGATATTTGAAATTAATGACGAATCTTATAAATGGCCATTTCTTTCTTTTTCTTTTTTTTGGGTTTCTTGACGTGGCTTATTCACCACTTGGCCTGCAGAATTTGGACTGACTGGCTGATATTTTTAGCTATAAGGTATACGTAGTTGGTGATACATAAACAATGTGAAATGAAAAAGGCATTCATTCTTCTACTCAGTTGGAGATGGATGTAGACCCTAATGGCATATGACCTGGCATAAGCATAAATAAGTAGCACATTATGCAATTACAGATCATTTGAATGAGTCAAATTTTACGAATTGCTCTTTTTCTGAATAAACTTGTGTTTTAAACAAAACTTTTGACAATGATTGAGTGGTAACGTGGGTCAAGTGGGCTCAGACCTTTCATAACTAAGGAACTCAGTCAATTTCCACTCATCCTATTTTCTTATTTTTGCTTTTGGAATTGGACAATTTGCCTCTCCATCGTCAAATGTGAACAAGATGATTTCGGCCACGGTCGGGCCTGTCAAACCAACTTGCATGTCTATGTCTGCTCTTGGAATCTCCTTATTGGATGCCAGTCCCCCACTTCAAAATACCTTGTCCAATTAATTTTATACATATTAAATAACATCTCTTTTGTTGAAGTTAATTAAAACCTAGTTTTGTAACAAAAAACACTGTTTAGTTGATATGAAGTCACGGAGAGGTTTACGGTTGGTGTTAAGGTTATCTGTTAATCAATTATGACCGTAAAAACAGAGAAAAGTTTATTATTGAAAAGAAGGGAAAAAAAACAGTAGATTGATGAATGAATGACTTGATGTTTATCCTTTTCCAATATCGCAGACGGTGGAGAAGCAAAAGGTCAAAACCTAGGGCTACGGTTTACATTCTCGGTGTGGCTGAATAAAAAGTAAAGCTACGGCATACCAATCGCCTGACAAGTGACATGGACATATTAAGTTGATACGCATGAGCTTCTTTTGGTAATTTACCTCCTTTGATTTGTTCGTTTTTGTTGACCATTTTACTGCTACTCTAAGTTTAAGCAGTAGTAGCCCATTGTCTTGAATATGCTGTGAGGTAACGTTTCCCTTTGCGTGTTGAATTTCAATAGAAGATGATGGATTGTGTAACATTTAAATACTCTTATCAGAAAGTGGATATTGCTTGACTAAGTTAAATTTCGCGAGACAATAATCTCCAAGAATCACTTAATTAAACAACATGCACTGTGTGTAGTAGCTTCAGTCGCATCTCTTCTCATCATTGTAATTACTTACCATTTCGGTCAAAGCTTTGACATTGCTTCATTAGTTGCTTTCAGCCGTTCCCATTTGTCTTCCAATTCCATTACCACCCATCTTTCACTCTATCATTTCCATTATATTTTTTAAGTTAAGATCATGAAATGACTATTCTAATTCCAAATATACATTGCTCTATGCCTATTTTCCTTTTCCTTACTCTTTCTTTTCTTAAGCCTAATCGAAACAAAAATAAGGTTATGTTGGGCAACTTTTAATTCATGTGTTCAATGGTTGATAACTCCGGAATATTTTTCTTCGTTCCCTTCTATAGTTTTTTCTTCTTCTAACTTTTAAAAATATACTTAGTAGTTATTTAGTTTTCTTTCAATGAAAGTTGGATTCAATCTCTTGCACTAAAATATTGTAGGATTACTGGCAGTTTTCGATAACTTCAATTAAGATAACTTTAAATGAAAATGACTTATATTTTACGTTTATATGGTTCAAAAAATGCGGCCAAATTATAAGCTAATTGCTCATAGGATTTCACACATCTGTGTTTTTATATATATAGCATAGAGACACCTTTCAATAAGGCTTTATTAATTTACAAGAAGAAAATATATTCTTAAGATAAATATTTAGTTAAACTGATTGGATTACTTATTAATATCGGATCCATGCATGCATCAAATCTTACACCCGACAAGTTTTTCATGGAAGGCACATTTTTAGTCTACTAAAGTTATACTTTTGAGTGGAGGAGAAGACGAATAACCTCTTCTCCTATTAATTTTAAAGAAATAATAGAATAGTGTTGGTCCAAAATAACCGAGAAGAAGGGTCAGTTGTGCTATAGAAAAACTGATGCAAATTAAAAGCCACAAAGCCCCCAATTAAGCCAAAAAAAAAAAAAAAGAGCCCCAAGCAATAAAAATACATTAGTATAGAATTTCATAAAAGAGCATACGAAGCAACAAAGTTATTAAGAGCAAGGAGAGATAAGAGTATAAAGCCCATTGATTTAAATTATTTCTATGTAACAGTATCTTTCTTTAAAATTTTGATCAATTATGTTCACGTTATCAAAGCATTTTTATAATCGAACCAGAATGAGTTTGGATTTTTGAATTTCAAATAAAAATTTAGTGAATTGTTTGCAAAGTTTAATATTGTTGGAAATCGAGATCAGATCGTATAATAATAATAACAAACTTTTAGTATTTTGGTTTTTTAAAAACTAATATCACTTTAATTATATAAAATAATTAAAGCATAAATTATAAAGGTTGAATCTTAATTCGTACCTTATTTCGAGTTTTGATTATATTCTTATCGTATCCTTCGAATCGTTTCCAAAATTAGATCATCTCAACTACCGCAGCTACATAAATATTCGACCTTTAATAGTATTCACAGAACAAGTTGAAAGAATTCTAAAACTGTTGTAGAGAGGGTTAAGCAAGGAGTAAGGATGACAATGGATCGGGTGGGGTCCTAGCCCACCTAGACTCGACTCATGTAATCTCGGGCCTGGGCTTGAGCCTTGAGGGCTAAGCTAGCCTAGCCCGACATTTCATATCTTTTAATTTTCAAAACGATATCATTTTTTGGCAAAATTACATTGTTTTATCTATACTCATCGTTGCCCAAGCCCAACCCATACTTGGGTCCAATTGCTAAGCCTAGCAAGAAGTACTAGTTCTATTAGAGCTTAGGCCTATTTATAATAAGTTTTGGATATTTATAGTAATTTAATTGAAATAAAACTCTAATTCAATTAAAATTAAACTTTAATTAGAATCACAAATAATTCTAATTAAACACCTATTATGCCTAAGCTAATTCAATTAAAATTAAACTTTAATTAGAATCACAAATAATTCTAATTAAACACCTATTATGCCTAAGTATGATTCAATATCTCATATTGATCCTTATTTATTAGCTATCTTGTATTTAATCACAAAGTTTCTCAAAATTTACAATAAAGTCTAACATGATTAAAATATCTTTATTCTCTTCAACCTGTTCTTTATTTGTGACTCATTAGGTTCCCAAATATGTTAGTAATAGATATAAATTACAACCCTAAATCATATTTAGGAGTACATAAATTGAACTCCTTTAATTTATCTTTCATTCTCTAATTAAACAATTTATATTTATGGAATCTAGTAACACATTATGACCACCTAAATATTTAGGAATGTCAAAATGATTTTGACTAATTTTTTCATGCATGATTTTTCTTAAATATTTAGGAATGTCAAAATGATTTTGACTAATTTTTTCATGTATGATTTTTCTTATAATTTAATCCTTTTATCATATAATGTTCTAGTTAGACATAGAGCACGAAATTATTGTCTACTTTATTTTGAGTCCATCATATTTGTTCTCCATTATTAGTTATTGATTCAATTAATGACATTTGTAAACTAGTTACAAAACTTCACTTAATCTTTGCCAAGGATTTCTTAAATCAATACAAATCGAAAGCAACAAAATATTCTCCCTAATTACTTTAAGGTAATGAATCATAACTTGATTATTCAATTACCTCCATATAGTTCATACTATATCCAATGACTACTAATTGAGCTATCCTTGATTAGAATATGCCATAAGTAGTATCAAAATACAACAATCCTTATACAAGATAACTTTGGAGAGCTCAATTTAGAAGATACCTCATACAATCATCATAATGATAATTTTCGTAGACATATAAGTAATGTACCAAATGGATTTCTCTATGGAGTTAGTTCAGTAAAGTTGTTATCTAATAAGCACCCACACGTTTGTTTATGTGTTTCTATACTTTAGTCTATGAGATCGACTACTTCTTCCATAAGGAAAAATATAACGTGTGCTAGTCTTTTTATGTTTTATTAATGTTTAGTAATAGAACAATAATTAGGAACAGTTTAAGAATCATACATAAAGGCAATATGAATCTCATAATTATAATCTCATCATAATTTCATTTGAAATGTATAATTATGTCATGGACTTTATTATTTACATTTAAATATATACAAGATAAAGAATGAATTTGAATTATTTTGTCACTTAACTACAACCAACTAATTGGTTGTAGGACATAAACCAACAATCTCCCAATTGCACTAAACGAATTATTTAAGTATCTCATACCACATCATTATATGACAATTATGCTACTGTTGGAACAATAGCTTGATGAGAAAATTTTACAAGATTCTCTACAGTAAGCACTTGCTTAAATCTTACAACTTTCATTATAATTATCATTATAATTAAGAAAAATTTCCTTAATACATCTTTGGATCTTTGATGAGACCTTAGCTCAATTTTACACGCCCAATGGCTCTAATATTCTATAGTACATTACTATCTCCAGCAATGCAAGGAACTATATCAAGTTCATTAAAGAACTTATTGATTCAATTAATCATTTCTACTAAATAAAAATGTATTAAGACTTAATTAGCAACCATTACTACATTAGAATCTTTATAATCTTGAATGATATTGGTCCAATTAAAATAGGCCTCTAAAGTTAATATCCATATAACCTTGGACTCAAATATCAACTCATACATAAAATATTGAATATCTTTAATATTTCATAAGTATCAAATATCTCAAATACTGAACATATTTAGTATATTATCTAAATACTTGGACTTAGAATAGGTGAACAACTTCTAATCTATCTTTAATATATTATTTAAGTATTTGGACCTAGAATAGGTGAACAACTTCCAATCTATCTATAAATCTAATTCTCAGAATTAAGCTGATACCTTTTCATATCTAATAAGAGTTATTCTTGGATAATTATATTTTCAACAATTAAAAATTAAAATTATAGTTTTCTATGAGAAATATGTCTCTACATACTCATAGTGAAAACGAAAACTCTACTCCCACTAACCTTCTTGTAGATATGATAAATTCACAATCATCTCTAAAATAAACTCTTTGAATTCATCATGAAAGTAAGTCTTTCAACGTCTTATAGTGTTTCAAATAAACATTAAATGTATCAATAAAGGCATTAGATCCAACTGGATGTATTATCATGAGATTTAAACATTTCAAATTTCATCTTACTCCTACTACTTATCTCGAGAACCATTCTCTTATAAGTATTCATCAAAATAAATTAGCTATTCAATAAATCTGTAAGATTATATCCAACCTTTTGGATGTCTCATAAGCCTTTTATTATCCATTTAGTTATGAACTTAATGGATAATACGCTTCATTTAAGCATCATATCATTAAATCATTAACTTTAACTCTTTCAAAAACGTCACATTTCATACCTAATATGAAATCTTGCTAATTGATTCAATTAGAACTATTGAAAGTAAGTCATTGTACTAAGCATAGCCATAAGAAAAATAGTATTCCATTATACAATATCTCATATTATATTTTCCTCTTTACATAAATCCATACTCTTAACTATAAGAGGAAAAAGGAACGCTTAAAAAGAATTGGAGAGAAGCGATTAAGAATGACATGACTTTGTTGGAACTTACCAAAGATATAGCCCGTAATAGAAAACTTTAGCATATCAGGATATGGATAAATGATCTCATTATAAAGATCTTTCTCATTCTCCTAGGTCTTTTAAACATTTTCATAGGAGTCTTCATTTTGTAGTTAGCCTTAATTTATTGATTACATAGTACTTCACTCCTAGTTATTTACCTAAGCAGTTCTTACTTAGTTTAATTACCTTCTTGTAATGGTTGGTTTTATTAGTCTTGTGCTTGTCTTTTTTTTCCTGGTTTGTTTATTTATTTACTTATTTTATCATTTTTGTAATCTTTACCATGTTCTATATGTATTGTGTTATGTAGTGCATTACATATTTTTATATTTTTATTTATAAATATTGATGTTATCATTATTTTTCATTACCTGTAGGTCTATTAAAAACATCCTCTCTACTGGGTAGGCGTAAGGCAACCTATTACTAGACTTCCCCAGACCTTGCGTTTTAGCAGGACTTTTCACTAAATGTTGTTGAATTCATACTCTTATGAAATTTTGTTGTGAAGGTATTCACTAGAGGAACTCATTCCCTATAGATAACTAAAGATTTAAAATTCTCCACATTGATCTCATTAAAGTGCTTCAGCATTCTTAATGATTAATTTATACTTATATTTAAACTTTTCAAGATATTTAAATTAATATTTCATTTAATACATATGACTATATCATATAAAGTCATTAATATTCTAATAAAATATTATAATCATCCTATTATGAGTTGTTATTTCATCTAATACATCATGTGTAAAAATTTAACAATTGAGGTTGATTTGGTGTTGATATACATCTTACATATTGTTATTATGGTGTTGTCATACATCTCACATGTTGTCATCAAAGTTTATGAGACGTTAGTCAACTTAAAATGTCAATATATTTTGTTATCTATATGATTTTGACGTAGCTTTAAAACTTTAACACCAAATCCTCAACAAAGATTACTAGCAAAATTACATAATGGACATACAATTTTCTTTTCTATTTTGAGAACTCTTCTTAGACATAATACTATATCCAAGAAATTTGGTTCATTAACTCTTAATATCAATTATACTATACAAGGTAAATTCCACTTAGGGCAAAATATAAATGTAAGAAAAGCAAGTAATTTATTATAAGCCATGTATACCAAATAAGATTATGACTTTAATTATGTATTTGGTTACTCCCATTATTTTATTCGAAATAATATCCCTTACTACTATTCGAAAAGATTAATTTTTCTAGTGAACTAAGATCCTATTCAAATTTAGTTGATATTAGGTTTGCTCACAAATTAACTAAACTAAAATTAAGTAGATAACAACTTTATCAATCACATTTAATGTGACTCTTATATCTATTATGTGACAACATTTGCCAAAGCATATATGACATGTTACTCCCAAATCTGCTTCTAAATTAATGTGGGTATGAGTTTGCCCATCCAAATCAGATAAATTTAGTTAAATAGGACCTACTGTCATAAGACTAAATATATGTAGGTTAACGTGCCAAGGAGTTTGCTCAACAAGCATAAAAATAATCATAACTCTAGTTTATTCTTATCACAATGGAAGGCAACAATCACATTTAAAACATTTACTTAATATTTTTAACATGGGATTTAATTTTATTAGTCTCATCAAACAAAAAATTACATATAATAATATCACATATATAAAAATGCAATTATATATATATATATAGCTTTTATAAATACAAATACCCCCAATACATCGAAACTCATTGCCCATAGATAAAGAAAAACCGTTTCAACATCAAAAATAACAAAAACTAGAGCAAACTTATAATAACGAATTCGAAATTGTAACATAAAATATGCAACTTTGCACTCATAATCAAATTATATGCATAAAATATCAAGTTTCGTTTGATTCTACTTATTAATCTTCATAATCTAAATTAATATTTTCAACCCCTTGGAAACAATTAAATTATATTAAACCCATTGATTCCTAAATGAGTTAAATTACTAATCCTAATAGAAATTTAATTAAATCTAAAAACAATTTTCAAATTCAATACGATACTATTTCCAATTATCTTTGACAAAATTTAATTGAAAACAATGTTCAATAAATTTTACTTCTTACTTGTTATAATTTATAAAAACTCCTTTTTCAAAATTATATAAGTAACACATTCTAATCCAATAAGAAAACTATTTCCAATCTAATTAGAAATTAATTTTCCTTAATTAGAAAACTATTTCCTAATATTAAAAGGAAACTACTTTCAAAGTTAAATAAATTTTTTTAAATTTAATTAAGAAAGTGCTTTTATTACTTACTTAGAGAATAATATATTAATTAATTAGAAAATATTTCCTTAATAATTAGAAAAATATTTTCAAAATATTAAAGAAAGCTCAATTTTCTTAATTAATAAAATGAAAAAACTTTTCAAAATTTTATCAAGAAAAACACATTTTTCTAATAAATCAGGAAACTTATTAATCATAAATAAAGAAAAAAATTTCTAAATAAATTAAAAATAATTCTCTAAAAAATAAAATTATAAATTTAATTTATCTCAATCAAATTGAAATAAATAAATTTAATTTAGAAACATCTTTCTTAATTATTTTAAAAAATACTTTTCTTAATTTTAAGGAGTTATAATTGATTAATTTCAAGCTAATTGAAACTATTTAGTTCTAATTTTAGAAATTAGGAATTAATATAATTATTAATCTTAATCAAATTAATAAAAATAATTACCCTAATTTTGGAATTGAATTTTGATTTTAAAAATTAAAAAATATTTGGAATATGTCATGAAATACTTTATTCCAAACCAAGGATTAGATTACTTTGATCCAATTGCCAAAGAAAACCTTATTCAATACTATAATAAATATATTCTTGTATCCAAACAAGCTTTATTCGAACCCTAGGATACATTATCCTAGTCTTCAAACAATCCTATTTTAGCCCTAAAGTAAGTTTATTCTAATTACCAAGCATACCTTATTCTAGTCCTAGAATAAGCCTATTCCAGACCTAGGATAAGTTTTTTCCAGGTTGGCAAGCACACCTCTTCTTCCATGAGAAACCTAAGAATCATGAGATAAAACCCTAGCTTTCATTGTCTTAATACAATGTCGAGGAGTGAGATTAGGGTTTCTCGGTTTTTAATCTAAACATTTTAGATTCAATAATTTAGGATTTTAAGGGCTTTAATATGAAGCTTCAGATTATTTAGGGTTTATAACAATTGTAAATTAAATTATGTAATATTAATCTATAACAATAAAACATACTTAATCAATTTATAGATCAAAAGGCAGCTTTGATACCACTATTGAAAAATTGGGATAAGATCCTATCATGACCACAACAGAATAATAACGACACTTATCTTGATTTCCTGAAAACCAATGTCACTTTAATTCTATAAAATGATTAATATATAAATAATGAATCTTAATTTGTACCTTATTCCAAAGATTGATCATATTCTTGTCATATCCCTTAAAACGCTTTTGAAACTAACTCATCTCAACCACCGTAGCTGCGTAAATGTTCGACCTTCAACAATATCTATATAATAAGTTGAGAGAACTCTACAACTATAACAGAGAGGGTTAAGCAAGGTGTGCTAGCTCTATTAGTACTTAAGCCTATTTATAATAAGTTTTGAACTTTTTGGTAATTTAATTGAAATTAAATCCTAATTTCAATTAAAATTTAATTAGAATTATAAATAATTATACTTAAATACCTACGACACCAAAGTAAGATCCAATATCTCATATTGATTCTTATTTATTAAATATCTCATATTTAATTATAAAGTTTCTTAAACTTTACAATCAAGTCCAACTTGATTAAAATATCTTTGCTCTCTTTGACCCATTCTTTATATATGACCTATGAGGTTTTCAAATATGTTGGCAATGGTTACAAAGTATAACCCTAAATCATATTTAGGATTAGATAAATTAAGCTTCTTTAATTTATCCTTAATTCTCTAATTAAATAATTTATATTCATAGATCAAGATTGACGTCTAGCAACACATCATGACAATAATGTCAAAGTGGTTTTGACTAACCTTTCTATATATGATTTTTTCTGTATAATTCATTCATTTCATTATACAATGTTTCAATTAGACATAGAATATCGAATTAGTGTCTACTATATTTTGATTCCAATCATATTATTTCTCCATCATAAGGTATTGATTCAATTAATGACATTTGTAAACTGTTTACAAAAAGTCAAGTATTTCTCAAATCAATACTAACTAAGAATAACAGAATATTCTTCCTAATTACTTTAGGGTGATAAATCCTATCTTGATCACTCGACTACCTCCATATAATTCATACTATATCCAATAACTATATAATGAGTTATCCTTGATTATAATAGGTCATAAGTAGTAATAAAACATAGCAATCCCTATAAAAGACAACTTTGAAGACCTCAAGTCAAATGATCACTTATATAATCATCATAATGAAAATTTCCATAAACATACAAGTAATATTCCAAATAGATTTCTTATATGTGGTAAGATCGATGAACTTGTACTTTAATAAGTACCCATATATTTGTTTAAGTATCTCTATACTTTAGTCCATGAGATTAACTACTTCTTTTATAAGGAAAAGCATAACATGTGTTAGTCTTTTTACATTCTAATAATATCCAATTTTAATAGAAAATAACTAGGAACAATTTAGGGATAATACATAGATGTAATATAAATCTCATAATTATAATCTCATCTTAATTTTATTTGCAGTGTATAATTCTCCCATGGACTTTATCACATACATATAAATACGTAAAAGATAAATAATGGATTTAAATTATTTTGTCACTTAACTATAACCAATCAATTGCCTATAGGGGCATAAACTAACAAATATAACTAGGTTAATCATGCCAAAGTTATATTTATTTATAAAACAAATTGTTTACAGTGTATTTGAACTCAATTATTTTTGTAAGATATAGAATTTAAATCAGGTCCATATAAGCTCATGTCCATTTCAATATTATAAGTTTCGTACCGTACAGGCCAGTAAAGGTCAAAAGGTATCGTACCGGTCAAAAATGGTATAAAATTGAGTATATAAGTATCGGTTGTTAGTATTGATTGGTATCGATGATTTCACATGGTACTGACCAGTATCATAAATTTAAAAAATATGAAGAATTGTTTTACAAAAAAATTCTTAAAACAACGCCATCTTGATGCTACTCTCACTCTCTCTCAGTTCTCCTATCCTCTCCAGCGACTCTCCACCATTGTCTCATCCTCCAATTTTGTCTCTCTCTCTCTTGGGCAACTCTCCACTCTCCTGTGCAAGGCGTAAGAAAACACAACCAAATTTACACGCAAAAGAGTCAAAAGGAAACAAGTCAAAATTACCCAAAGATTTTAATGGAGGATCGATCCCACTGCTGCATTGTTTTATATTTGCTAAACTCTTGACCAAAAGAAGAAAAAAAGGTAGGAAATGGCAAAAGGCAAATAGAGAAGGTATGAGTGAAATGTTGGTTAGGGAAAATCTTTGAGTTTTTGAAGCTCTATTGTATTTTGCGATCTCTCTTTTTATCTCTGTCCTTGAGAGCCCTTGAGAGCAAGGTGATCATATGATAAAGAGCATATAGTAATGAAAAAGAAGAAGAAGAAGGAGATAGTGGTTTGTCTGTGTGTAAGGTTTTGTCCGGCGTATGCATGTGTGCGTGAGAAAGTGTACAGATATTCTTTCTCAGTAAGGAAGAAAATATGGGAGGGGAAGATGGAACAAGAGACTAGTTTTTCTTGTGCATGAGAGATATAGGAAAGAAGATTTCACCGTGAATATATAAAGCTGCTCCATATATCTCATCTGACAATAATGAGCACAAAAAGATTAAATTATTGTCATGTTATAGACATTGTCATTACATGCCATCTCTATTCTATTCTCCTCCAAGGAATAAGAGATATATGAGGAGAAACTAAAGCAAACTCTAGATAAACCAATGATTTTTTTTTGAAAGTTATGGAGAAACAAGTAGGTGGGTTATTGAGATATTAAATACTGAGATACAAGTTTCCAATTTCATTAATATAATTTAAGTTTTTGAAAAAAACTATATGCTATGGTAATTAAGAAAAAACATTGTTTTTACAATGTAGATGAATTTAAGTTAAATTTTTATTAAATTAAACATATAATTTTACCAATATGTGAAAATAATATTAATAAAATAAATAAATAATAATTATTTTAAATTTAAATTATTATAATTTTTGGAAACAATTTCACATAAAATTATAAATTATACAATACAATATATTAAATGACTATTTTGTAATTAAGAAAAATTCAAGGACCATTTTATAAATTTAAAAAATTACTTGAAACGATATCTGATATTAATCGGTACAGGTATAGTATTGTACCAGAACCAAATTTGGTACCAATGCCGGTATGGTTTTCATGGAATTGGTCCATATTGAACATAAGTCCTTACTCCACTTGGAATCCTATTCTAGTTGTATTTATAACACGGAATAGTTCACTAATTTTCTTTAATTTTTGTTGTATTCATAATTGGTTGCAACTATGCTTTATAATGAGCATTTATATTCTCTTTTGTGGAGGTTCTATACATGAAATAGATATCCCTAATGCTATACGTCACTAGTGTTACAAACTAGTTGTATCAACCTTACATTGAACATGAGACGATAATATACACATGTTCTTTTGAAGAATAACTCATTATATGATTGAAACAATATTGTTAGTTCTTAACAACGCTCACAAGGGAGTGAATCGAGCAAGAAAAATATTTACTAACTTAGTATGTTAATGAACACAATTTATAAAATATGAATATATGATATAAAATAATAAATTTCAACACATTTAAACAATAATATAAAAAAGGTAAAGAAAAAGAAACGTAAATTGATCTATAGTAGTTTGTTACCTAAACCCTAAACTCTAAAACCTTAAACCTTAAATCCTAAACCCTAAATCTTAAAACCTAAACCTTAAACCCTAAAACCCTACATCCACTCCTTCGATTCTTCTTGAAATTCTACTATGAGTCTTCTTTCAAGGCGAAAAATGACTTTTTTGTAATTTTTTTCTCAATAAAGAGAAACCCTTATATAATATTTCTTTCTTTCTAGTTTTTTTTTAAAAAACCGTTTTCACCCTCTTGCTTTAAATTTGATTGCTTCTTTTGGCTTTTATTGGCAATGCGGTCTTCGTCCCATTCTTAGTAACCCTAAGTTTAGAAGTCCTAGGTCTATTCTTTCTTCCTCCTCCCAAAATCTTTCTTACTAGTTACCAACTCCTTTTTATTATACCTTTATTGTTAGCTTAACTTTCTATAGATCCTCTTTCTTATCCCCTCCAGTTTTGAAGGATCCATAACCTATTTAAAGACCTATCTCTAGCTATAGGGAGGATAGGTCCACTTCTGGTCTTAAGTGAACTTAAAGCCAAGTTACGTATGACTCTGTATCCTTTGAGAAATTAAGGTACCTTCTAGAACCTGTCAGTCCCTCTTCTTTAAATGATATTCGAGTTGTTTCCCCTGTTAGAACTCTTACAACATGAAGCAGCTAAGTGGGAGAACATACTGGTGGTTTTTTTTCTAAAAAAAGGATGGCTTTCTTAGTGATATACCATTAGCTAATGAATACTTGGTCGAAAATAGGTCTAAAGGGTATGTTATTAAATGGTGATGAGCTACTTCTTTTCAAATTTACAGATTTGAACAATATGCAAAGGGTATTAGAGATAGGGACTTGACATATCTAAGGTATCCCAATACTATTGGTGAAGTGGAGGCCTTACATAAAATTAAAGAACTTCAAGCTCAAACATCTCCCCATTTGGATAAGATTTCTTAGGTTACAACTTGAGTATTCGATTACATATTGTGTTAGTCACTTGGAAAGTGCCATTGGAAGACCTTTTTAGCTGGATGAGATGACTATAATTATAAATAGGTTATTGCTACGCCAAGATACATATAAAGGTAGAAATTAATTTTGAGTTGCTTAAATCTTTACCTATTATAAGGCTAGATGATAATGGCAAATTAATGGAAGAATTCATTGAATTCAGTTACTAATGGAAGCCCTATATATTAAATGGAGAAGATAAGAGATAGAGAGATATAAGAAGGAGATTTCTAATTAGTTTTTTAGAAGAGCTCCTTAAACCTTATACTTTTGTAGCCTTTAATACTATCCATGTGGAGAATATGAATGATCCTAATCTTGAAGCAATTAGAGTTATAGAGGCACCCCCTAAGAAAGAAAGGGATAACCGTCTTGGAGTGCAGAAGCATTGTAAGGAAGAAATATGTAAGAAATTAATTAAGATTTCTTATCCTAGTTCCATAAAAGTATTTAGTTCTAAAAATAGTATAAAAATTAATTCTTTTGATTTAAAGTCATCTCTAGAACCGGAATAAGTGATTACATCGAGGAGAAGACAAGAAAGGAAATTTAGGAAGAAAGGGTAGCTAAGTCCTATCTTAACCTCACAATATTGACCTCGAATATTAGGGGCATGAATTACCCTGAGAAAAGACAGACAATCAAAGATTATCTAGTCACAAAAAGTTATGCTATATTAGGATTATTAAAAACAAAGATTAAGAAAGGCAAGTCATAGCTTTTTAGAGGAGTGCTTGGTAGAAACTGGGAGCTGCTAACTAATTACCAATGTCATTACTTACGTAGGATTGCTAAGGGATTAGATCCCTATAGAGTTGATATAATTCAATAGGTGATTTCATATCAATTCATTCATTTAGAAATCAAAATTGGCTTTGATAGTTTAGAGATCACTTTCATTTATAGTTATAACCTTGAGTTCTAAAGAAGATCCTTGTGGCTTAAAAGTTTTTTTTTTAGGGGGGGGGGGTGTAGTAGGGGGAGGCGTAAAGTGTGCTTTTAAAAAAACCATCGGTGGTTGTAAGAGATTTCAACTCCGTATATTCACAATAAATCTAAAGGGTAGAGTTAATTTGTAGAAGTAGTAGTGACAATTTGCTAGCTTGCCTAAAACTCTACTCTACTATTAGATCTAAGTTTTAAAGGGGCATATTATGCATGGAGTAATAGGTAGAGAATAAACAACTTGATTCGAAGGAAATTCGGCCATTCACTAGTCAATCCAGAGTGGCCTGCACACTTTAAAACTAGTTCTGATCTCTTTAACTAGCTTCTTTGTTTTGATCACATAAATATAGAGGTCTCATTAGGAGTGAGCTTGGGTTAGATGAGGCATCCATTTTGATTTAAAAACTATCTAGGAAAAATTGAAGGATTTGAGGAAATAGTGGCAAAAGGTTTGAATTTTTAGGTTAAGGATAATATAATTTCATCTTTGTGAAGAAACTTTAGAACTTCATTAGAATTGAAGAAATTAAACTTCTCTAAGGTTGACAACATTGTATTGGCTATCACTAAAACTAGGGAAGCTCTTAGGAATCTCTAATGGCAAGCCTATTAGGACCCCTATTGATAACACTTTTAGAGTCAAGGAGAAGCAAGCTCTGGATAATTATTAAATAACCTTAATAATCACCATTCTATGCTCAACAAAGAGAGAGAATAAGTTGGTTAATGAATGGTGATAAAAACACCAAATATTATCATAATCCCATTCTTTATAGAAGGAATGTTAACAAAATTCACTCTTTGAGGACTAAAGGAGGCTCCATTATTGACAAACAATTCCATATCAAAGCCTTGATTTTTAACCACTTTAAGGAGTTATTAGGGTCTCCTACTTAGATTGTCTCCATACTACAGGAACTTAGAGGATTTGTCTAGTATCTCTCTCCATCGTGCAAAGGGTCTCTTTTAAGACCTTATAATGTAATTGATGTTAAATAAGTGCTATTTTCTTTAAAACAAATAAGGCGCCATATTTAAACAGATTTTAAACTTTCTTCTTTTATTACACTTGGTATTTGGTAGGTAATTTGATTTTGATTTCTAGGGTTATATTAAACTTCTTTTCTTTTAGTTGCTTACTCAGAGAGTGAAATAAGATCTTTGTTAGTCTCATTCCTAAGAAGTACCTTAAATATTTGAATGATTATAAGCCTGTGTCTTGTTGTAGTTTAGTTTATAAATTATTTCAAAATTGTTAGCAAATAGGCTTAATCATCTTCTGAAAAGCTTAATTAGTAGGAGCTAAAGATCATTTTCTATGGTCATAAATATTGAAGATAATTTGCTTCTAGCTCGAGAGCTACATTAGGGTATAAGACCAAGAATCTGATAAAGAGCGACACCATGAAAACTGACTTAAAAAATGCTTTTAACTTGATAAATTAAAGGTTTATTTTGGACTCATTAGCAACTTTTGGCTTTTCTAATCAATTTATATCTTGAGGGCTGCATTTGCACTACATCATTGTCAATTTTAGGAATGGCAAAATGACATATATTTTTCAAGGCTCCAAATGGTTTCATTAGGGTGATTCCTTATTACCATGCTTATTTACTCTATATAGGGAGGTAGTGTTAAGGATGATCTCATACAAAATAGATCAAGATTGTAAATTCTAATATCACTACAGCTATGGAAAATTACAACTGATAAACTTATCATTTATGAATGACTTACTGTTGTTCAATGGAGCTAACTCAAAATCCACTAGTTTTTCAGATGAACTTTTGTAGTGAACCAGTAGATGAGTGCTTTATTTATTTCAGTTGATGCCTCAAGTATTGCTTCATAAGTCTCATCAGTTTTAGACATTAACCTTTATAATATGACATATAAGTACCTAGGCATCCCTATCTCTAACAAAAGGGTCTCTTACTTCGAATGTCAGCCTCTATTAATATTCTAAAAAAATGATCAATCACTCGAATAATCATTTTCTCCCCTTTACAATCATTTATATTTGATTTTAAAAGTTTTAAACTTTTTACATATACACTGGAACTTAAGCTTTTTTCTTTATCAAAGTCTAGTTAAAGACATAGGAAAATGTTAAAGAACTTATTGTGGATAAGGGTTCCTGAGAAACATGAAGGTGATAAGGTTAGATGGTTTGATATTTGTACTTAATTGTTGAGGATGGTTTGGAGCTGCCTTCAGTAAGAGCTGCCAACAAAACACTACTATCTAAGAAAATATGGAAGCTATTTACTGATGCTCAATCAATATAGGTCAAGTGGGTTTACACATATATAATAAAAAAAACAAGTTTATGGGTCATCAAAGTAAAGAACTCATATTCTTGGTCCTTTAATAAAATTCTTAAGTTGAGAAAGGAAATGAATTTGGCAATTAAATTCAAAGTTGGGAATGGAAGGAAAACCTAGTATTGTTATGACTTTTAGAATGATCTCTACCTTTTACACAATATTATACACCTTGAACACCTGAAGCTTATTGTCTCTCCTAATGCACAAGTGAATGAAATGATAATGAAGGGCTCTCTACTTTATAATAAAAAATACCTTAGTTTATCAACTTCCTTCCCACAAGGAAGAAAAATCTGAATGGGCTTGCCATAACTATAGGATGTTTACTAATAAGTTAAAGCCTTGAGCTCTTCATAAGTAAAAAGCCTATGTTGTCCTGATGGAAGTTTCACTTCCTAAGAGATTTTTTATGACATATTTCATACTTTGGTTAGCTTTCTAGAATAGATAGCAACCAATGACAAGCATAGAAGGAACTGCCTTAACATGCTTTGTTAGTTCTATAATCAAATTCTTAAAAGCATTACTCACATTCTCCTTTATTATGTTTATATGATGGAATTTTATGCAAAACTCTGTAGCTTTGTACACTCAACTTTTCGCCATCTACTTAAAACTCTTTTATATAATGGGATGTGCAAGTAAGGTTCACCCATAAAGGAGATTCCACTGTTTTCAAATTGTTGGTAAGTTGTGGAACTTATTTCTATAAAAGGAAAGGAACTCTAGGGTGTTTTAAAGACCAAGTCAAAGTAGTTAGAGCTTTATAAGCCATAACTTACTCAAAATTAAGGAACATCTTATTGTGTATAATGTCTACTTATTTATGATTAAAGATTGATCCACTTATGGGAAAACCCAGTACTAGATTATTATTAACATTTCGTTAACTAGATCCTTCTGCAGATTCGCTAGTAGCTTAAACATTCTTCAAGTTCCCCTCTGTTAGTTCCTGTTTTATAGTAATCTAACTGTTAATTGCTAATGGTTAGTTAAATTTTTAGTTAAAACGTGAGATGTATATTTTGGTCTCTAAATATTTTTCCTTTTTGGGCATTGTTATGTATTGATCTACATTTTATTTAATATAATTTTTCTTAATTTATAAAAAACTTAGGATATCTCACTTTGATAACAGCAAACAGGCTCATTCACTTAAATATGAGAGAATGAATAGTCAAATGCTTGATGAACACTTAGAAATATATCGACTAGATAACAAAATACTTTTTGATGCAATAATTAATAAAAAATATGTATTTATAGGGTTTCAAGACCCCTATTAATTGTTGGAGCTAAAAATTATTTGTTGTAGTAGCTAATTCCAACATATTGGTCAACCACTAAGTCACACTTTTCAACTAATATGCATTCAATGCAAAAAATTTACTAGTCATTACATACTGATAGACCATTAAGGCATATTAGTTAAACAATATATCCCTTAAGAGACACTGGTCAACCACATCACCATTCTAGGCCACCAATATGTTAATAAATAGCCCTGTTACACATTTAACTTATATTAGTTGACCACTAACCTATATTGATCAACTAATTCCACCAAAATAATAATTTTAATAACGTCAAATAATCAAAATTAATTTTTTTCATATAATTATAATTAAAAACTTCTAAAATGTTCCCTAAAAATTATTTGTAAACATTTTCATTCATTAAATACCTCTTAATGAATGAAAATGCTTATATAAAAAAAGTAAGATAAAATGTCATTATGAGCCTCTAAGATTTTCAAAGTGACTAAATACGATTACAATTAACATTAAAAGCTTTAGAATGACTTTGATATTCCTTGATCTTCTTTTATTCTTGACTTGATATTCACTTACAAGGTTGCAAACTTTACCTTTTCTTTATCATCTTCATGAACTATCTTCTTAAGTTTCGATAACATCTTGTTCTTATATTGTTTCTCAGATAAATAATAAACTCATTAGTAGTATTTATTCTTTGTTATTATCAAAAAATAGATTGAAAATTCTCTTAGTTAAAAATCACCTCGTTTTTGGTGATGACAAAACATTTGTAATATTAGAGAGTAATAATAAAATTAAGCATACAATTATGATAATAATTAGCTTCCGATTAATTCATGTATAAGACAAATTCAATATCAAGAACAAAAGAGATATTCAAGATTAAGTGTAAAAGAAATATTCATATATATAGGTAAATTAGCTTAAACATAGCATGAATTTACTCAAGTATAAAATATCACATAAAGAACGAGGAATATAAAAATCACTCCCTTGTCCCTTCCTATAAATATAATATCACTAATCTTTTTCCTCCTTTTTGGAATCATACAAAATAAACCAACTATCTAAGAAAAGTAAAGTGTCATAAAATGTATAAGTTATAAAATTTTCGAATTTCAATATTCAATCATATAAAAACCTTAAACTCAATCAAAATACTAACAATTAAGTACAATTGGATAAAAAACAATGTTTAAAACCTTAATTACATTTACAAAAATCAATTTAAAAAATTCATAAAGGAAGTCAAAATCCATAAATTTTGGTATTTTAAATAAATTAAAATTTCATTTGGAGAAAAATAGTAAGTTTCGATAAGCTTAAATGATGTAATTAAGAAAATGTATACTTAATTAAAATATCCAACCATTAATTTAATAAAAAATCTATAATTTTGGAAGCCTTAAAATATCAAAAATATTAATAGGATAAAGTTTCAAATTTAAAACCTTAGAATGACAAATGTGATGCAATCAGACTTGATTCTTAAATATCTTATATGAATTATCTAATTTTATGGAAATAATTCCAATAACATAGACATCATAAAAAAATCATAAAATTTAAAGGAATTGGGGTTTATCTAAAAAGGAGTTAAGAACATATAAGAAGTTTAAACCATAAAGTAAACATAAAACATAAATAATGCCAATTAATAAGGTTTAGGACAAGGTTTGGAGAGTTGGAATAAAAAATGGTAAATATCTTGAAGAATAGATGAAAAGGAGTGAAGAAAAGCTTTAAATATATTACAACATGTTTAGTATAATTGTGGTCAACAATACTCATCTTCTATTCATATTACAACAATTTTGAAATTAATTTCTCTTTCAAAAGGGATATTAATCAACCAATTCCCTATATTAGTTTACCAGTGGGGCCCGCAGAACCATTCATGCAATCAAAGTTCTTACAAAATCATTGTAACTTTATATTAAATATTTTTAGCATATTAATCAACTATTAAGACACATTGGTCGACTAGTGCACTGTAAATCCTAAAACATTAATACAAACTTAAATTAAACACTTAATATACATCAAGTTTGAGTTCATTAACATATTTAAAGTCTCCTGATCTTATTGAATTTCCATCGATCATACCTAGTTCTCTTCTAATTGTACAATACCTATCCTTTCTTATTAGTTTAGTTAAAAAAATCATTGTTGTTTATTAACAAATTCTAATGTAATATCCCTATAATCTCTAATTTGTTTTTAAGCATGCACTTAATGCTTATAATTTGGTGATTAGCTTATTATGATTTGGTGATTTATAAGTCTAATTGCTAAGCTTCCTATGATTTGGTGATATCTAGGTCTAAGCACTAAGGCCTATAATTTGGTTTAATGACAAAAATTCAATTCTCATCACTAAGGGATTCTTCTATAGTCCTATGTTTAAAGAAATATTTCTACAAAGAGATTAATAATTACCTCTTGTTAAAAATCACTTATGATTTGATTTGATGAATGATTCTTCTTGAATCTTTAATTTATTGAAAATTTTCATTCTTCTTGTCCTTATGAGTTCAAAAATTTGCTCTTATAGAGTGTCTTGATCATCATTCTTATTTTCTTCTAAGGTTAATTTTTTAAATCCTTAAATATACCTATATTTCCATCTTCAAAACTTCTCTTGGATAAAAAAGGTTAGATTTATCAAGATAAAAAGAATAAAATCTTCAAATACAATACTAAATTTAATGATTATCACTACTACATACCGTTTGTTTTTCTTTTTTTAGGTTTTAGGT
This sequence comes from Erythroxylum echinodendron, assembly GCA_027575705.1. Taxonomy (NCBI): domain Eukaryota; kingdom Viridiplantae; phylum Streptophyta; class Magnoliopsida; order Malpighiales; family Erythroxylaceae; genus Erythroxylum; species Erythroxylum echinodendron. Next base: position 19,198,729 of record JANZXR010000002.1, on the reverse strand, counting down.
AATCAATGTGTTTTAGGTACCAAAATAAGTTTGGATCCTTCAATTTTTATTCTCCTTCTTCCTTTCAATTCAAACTTTTAAGGGTGTACTTATGATTCTTTATTTTAGCAAGCACAATCTCTCAATATGTCCATATTTACCATAAAAATGACATTTTATTATATAAGAATGATGAAAGTTAGCCTTATAATGCTGATGCATAATGCATTGTTTGGACTTCTGATATATGCTTATTTGATTATAATTATACCATCATATTTGATGTATTTTTCTTTCCTCTAAGTGTGTTTGTAGGACATAATTGCCTTCATATACTAAAAGGAGAAGAATTTGGATAACATCATGGCATGGAATGAAGATTAAAAGCAACTAAGGACCTACATGGCCGTGTACAGTGACTGTGTAAGTCTTTGTAAACGTGTGAAGATCGAGGAATTTTAGTTTTTGTTGTGTGGAGTTACATGTCAGTGGACGTTGATATAGACAACTGCGTACGTTGCTCATGTAAGCCTCTATGCCTAAGTGAAATCTTGAATTTAGGTATTTTTTATTATATGCGGTCTCCTACAAGCCTATTCAAGTGATTGTGTATACCCCAGGCACCTTAAATTTTACTATAAAAGGATGTGAGTAGAGAAAAACAAAGGGGGCCAAATTTTTAGGAGTTTTTGGGTTATAAGCAACATTAGACGTGACGATTTTGATCAAGGGACAAGGAAAACATGAAGTGAACTTTAAGAGATCCATTAGATTACAAAATCAAACCAAAACTTGCAAGAAGATTCAATAAAAGAGAAAAGGAGATTTAAAACTATAATGCCTTTGTTTTTAATTAGTTTTTCTAGATGCTTATTATTGATTTCATTTTCTATGAATAACTAAATGTGTTTAGTATCTTTATATGATGAACCCTAATTTGTGATAGCAATATGTTTTAATCTTTTATTCAGTGAAATTATATTGATTGATTTATTGTGATTCAATTATGTATTTTATTCTTGTTGTAATATCTCTGGAATATTAGTGCATGATTTGATATCTTATAATTGAGATTGAAAAATCCTCTTATATGAATAGATCTACCATAATTGGAATGAGTTGCATGCAAAACTAGAGATAGCCATACATAAATCCTATAGATTAATGTTAAACCTAATAGCATAATTCATAAATTGATAAAGCAATATTAGGAGTTTTAACTAGAAATATTTCTTTTAATCAACTGATGGATTAGCTGTTAATTGTCTTGAGAAAGATATTAACATAAGATAGGAATTTTCACAGTCTAATAATCAATAATATAATTGAATGATAAAGGGTTAATATTTAATAATTTTTGGGGGGATTCATCACATAGGCACTATTATTTGATAGTGAGTTTTTTTAGTAATTTCCTTTGTCTTGTGTTCAGAATTATGTTAATTCTTAGTTGTTTATTTAGGTTAATTTTTAATTAAAATCCAAAATCTAATTCATAAGTTAGATAATAGAAAAAAGGTAATTACTAGTGCTTATTGTATTTATAGGATTGACCCGTACTTGCCTACGCTAGCTACAAATACGTCATATACTTGTGGTAAATTTAAATATTAACTTAATCGTAATCAATCAACTTCTATGTATATATGCATAAGGAAGTATCTTCTTTTAGATATTAAAAATGATGAACGTTCTCCTAAGGTAGTGAAATGAGCTACCATGATTATCTAATTGGTACCTACTATAAATCAAATCTTGGTGTAGACTTCTTTGAGTAGGTTTGCATGTTGTTATAGATGTTATGCCTATTCTTCTTTTAAAAAAAGAATTGTTTTTTTCAGAAATGAAAAATGTAATCTATTTACTATACCTTAGCTATTACAAAATATACAAAAGATGAGATAAACTCATTACAGTACTTGTCTATCACAATGTTGATTCTAACTATTTAGCACAATTGAGGCATAAAAAGATTATTGATTTATGCCTAGGTATAGACCTATATATAAAAGCTTGAGGTTTATTTTTAGGGTGGTATCAAATGTACAATTTGTGTGCATGTATTTCTTTTACATATGTGTGTATCATACTTATTTTTTATCTTAGATAAAGGTTATTCACTATGTACATGTTCTTCCTTGATAAATGTAGTCTTGGTATCGGGTACACTCCTATAAGTATTACCAATCTCATGCCTATTATTGAAATTCTTTTGAGCTCTTAGCATGTTTTCTAATTTTTCACTCCCTTTAGTAAATTTAGATAATTAATACTTGAGAGCATTAATCTTCTTTTTTAATGTCTCACATTTATGCTTTAATAGGTCTAATGTATGATTGTTATTAATGATCACATTTTTAGATGTTTTAATTATATGTAATTCACTTTTATCTTTTCATTCTCATTCAAGTTTAGAAGATATTTTTTCTTATTTCTTTTACTTGTGGTTTCTAATTTGACTAGTTCATTTTATGTCAAATCACTATTGTTCGCAAGGTTACACATGCTAAATTTTAATATTTGTTAATCTTGGTAAATTTCACAAGTGCACGGGTTGTTCGTGTAGCATCTAAGGTATCGATCCCACGAGAATGACTAAACTATTCTTGAAATCTAAAGTCGTACTAAATTACAATAATTCAAAAGAATTTGTCACGACCCAGAATAACATCGGGCACATGAAAACTGCCACATACCTGAGCTAAGGATACTCACAGTACCCTTAATCTGACTATGCAAGGCTAACTGAATATCAATCTCAACGACAATACAAAATGTTCATACTTAAAGTCATTTACAAACCACAAGACAGACAAGAGTTAATTTACAAAATTATAAAGCATATCGACATATCATGAGCCACTATACAACAAAGTACAAAATAGAGATTACCTACATGTGGTAATATCCTTAAAATGTCAAAAGACCCCACGATCTACTCAGAACTTCAAACTTAGCAAATTAACCTACATGGTTGGGAAGTGGAGAGGGGTGAGCACACTATGTACTCAGTTAGTAGGAAAAACATATGTCACGAATAGAACTCGATACACACCAAGACGGTATACACACCAAGACTAGTCTATGACTCAACATTTATTGGTTAGGAATTATATAGGCCTAGCCTATTAATTCACTCATCCAATGAACATAGGTTTCAGTTCTAATACATAAAAGCATAAAACATCACATGTATGAATCAAATCTCGTCAGAAAAACAAATATCAGGGTAAGCCAAAACAATCATATGTGACATCACTAGTCGGACAAACTAGCGTGCACACCCACCGATCCTCGGTGTTGGCTCGACTTCATCTGTGGTGAGTCAAGACGACCTTGTCGGTGTCCAGACCTTAGGTGTGGAATCACCCGCAAGTCCTGTAGAAAGGTGTTGATACGGGGACTCGACTTTTATGTACCAGCGTCAAAGGTACGGGGGTCGGTAAATCAGTTGTACCCAGCACACGATTGGCCAATCGTTTCCTCACCAATCATTAAAAAAATCATATACAAATGTTGAATACTAAAATCAAGTAAGGCACCATGCCTTTATTTATCAGTCCAATCGATAAAATGGAACTGTGCCAAGGCTCTAAGCCAAAAGAGAATACGTGCATGCAATATATATGACTCGGTTATGCATATGAAAATTTCAAAAACATTATCTAATGAAATAAAAGCCAATTTTTGTGCTTCAAATGCATAGTTGTTCAAAACAATGTCATTTCATAAATTCATAAATGTATTAGTATCTATTTGAGATACAATTCTACTAAACATTACCTAAGTTCAAAATTCATATACAAGCCATCATACATATCTTAGGGTGATCTAATCCCATATGAGAAATATGGTTTCCTCAACTCACCTCAAAAGAAGGTATACACTCTCTTAATTTAAACAGTCCTTGGTATAAGCTCCTTGAATCACAGCTTTCGAGCTTTTATGCATAAAAAGACATACGATGAAATTATACTTAAACATAAATTTCATAATTATACACTATCACATAAATGTATAAAACACAATACCACTCCGTTTAAGCTATAGAATTTGACCATTAAATGCCTCATATGGTTACTTCCTTACTATTCACATTAGCTTTTCTTTTGCATTTCCTAAGGCATTTAGTGCCTTTAATCCAATACTTACTCATTTCAAAGCATAATCAAATAGATTTTTATCCATGCACATTAGGCCATTACTCATCAATCTAAGCAACAATTCAAGTTTACTTTAAGTAAACATGAAAGCCTCTTTCCAATGCACACCATTAAAATCCTTAAACCCTAAGCCAAGTTCACTTAGGCATTTTATCAAATACCTAATGTGCATAACTTTCAAGTCACATTTTCAAGACTTTATCATAATAATTCATGCTCCTGTCATGTCATATAGTAACAATTCCACTCAATGACACATTCCACTACTCCATTCAAACCAACTCCCTTCATTTAAGCTACATTTATCAATTACACAACTCATTACATTAATCCACTTCTTCTTCATCATTTCGGCCCAACCTTAACCAATATACATCTTCTTCATTCTTCATCATCAATTCACATTATAAATGCATAATTAACACCATAGAATTCATTTAAATCATCGATTTCAAAAAATATCCAAAAGTTTTCAACATTAACCAAAAAGGGGGCATTGTCAGTTTTGACTTAAAGAACCATCTCTATGACACATTTCATTCACCTAAATCATGATTCATGCATATTCAAGCATGGAGAACCACATATCTTAACACCAAACTTAAAATCGTAATGTAGAGAGAGATGAGACAAAATTAACCTAAACTTTCCTTTAGTGATATCTTCCAATCCTTTGAGAATTTCTCAAATATAATAATAGATTTGAGTTCCTTGACCCAAATTACCTTAGATCACCTTGGTTTGGGTTGGAGAATCAAAAGGATGGTGGAATTTGTGTGATAGTCGAATTCTTCTTCTTCTCCTCCTCTCTTCTCCTCTCTTCACCTTTCTTTTAATTAAAACCAAGTGTTCTTAATGTTTAATGGGTGGTGCACGGCCATAACATGGAGAAGGGTCTAGAATTTGACTCTTCTTTGACCAAACATAGTGAATTTACCCTTTTGCCCTTAGCTTATGTGAAATTACCGTTATACCCTTTAAACTTTTCCTAAATTTGCAATTAAGCCCAAAATTTAGGAATGAACAAAAATTTTATTTTCATTTTGGTCCTTGGACTTGTGAAAATTATAATTAAGCCCCTTAACTTTACAAAATTACATAGTGGTCCTCCAAGAATTGAAAAATTGCATTTAAGTCCCTTAACTTTTAACAATTTGCAAATAAACCCTTATATGCATCAACTTTTCCAATTAAGCTTTCTAAGTGTCCAATAAGTCTATAAATCATGTCTAATCACCTCTAAGGCATTAGAACACATTTAATTCTACCACCATGGTCATATCCATTCAATGGACTCGGTTTTTCACACTTAAAAGCTTATATGTCGGAAATCTCCAAGATTTCGCATATCGATGAACTCTAAGTTTATGTAAGGGCATATAACATTTTATATCACTGGCATAAGTATCAAAAGGATTAAAATACATCTTTGAACTCATCACATGTATATATTAATATATAGAACGTCGGATTCTCTGAGCTTTTTGTATTGTGCTATATTTGGAGATACTACTGATGCAGGAAATAAATCAATCAAATAAACAATTATGAATATTAAAATGCAGAGATATCAACAAAATAGCAAAATCACAACCCAATCTGAAAATTAACCTAGAAACTATCAAGTGAAAGAAAGGGGATTTTAATCCGAAACTAATGAAAATCTAACCAATTATACAATTATCGACTTAATGCGTCTAGACAACCCTAGGGTAGAGTACTCTATCTCGAATTATAATCCTTAACCTTAACTGATGATCCCTAAATTAAATTATAGAATTGTGATCTCTCGACTCACAATTTACCCACAACCTAAAATAGTTCTAAAATTGTCTATTATCCTACCGGGAACCTATGCTCGAAATCGAGTTTTTGCTTCAGCCTGATGCAGGCCATAATTGTGGCTAGTGCTTAAACCTTTCTGTCACGATTGTGGCCTAATGTGCACGATCGTGGCCTAAATGGAAACTCTCTGTCACAATCGTGCCCGAAGTGCATGATCGTGGCCTGGCTACTGCTGGCTCCTCCCTCTCTGTCACGATTATGGCCTGCTGTGTTAGGAACGTGGGCTATGTCTTTGGCTCGAAAACTCCTCGTAACTTCTCCATTCTTTGTCGTTTACCCTGAAATACTAACTAACCCATCAAGGTATGTCAAAAATATAACAATTAAGCGCAAAGACTTATACTAACCCATAAAATCACTTAAACACATAAACTAACTCAATTAACACATAAACACGCACTCAACACTCAATTTGACACTAAATACTTAACAAATTACACCCTAAAGCACAATGCAATTGACAACTATCAACTATCACTATCACTATCACACAAATTAGATTAGATGTTATCTTATCATCATCCTCAGTTGTAAAGGAAACGTAAGCTACATGCATCTAAATATTTTTTTAACCTTTTCAAGTATAGAAGATATTTTTTTCACTTATGGTTTCTAAATTGACTAGTTCATCATATGTCAAATCATGATCACTAGCATGTGAATTAGATTTAGATGTTATCTCTTCATCATCCTTAGATGTAAAGCACACGTGAGCTACCTCTCCTTTTCAATGCTCATTTTTTGACTAATGCATTTCAGGTTGAGCTTTAGGTGCTTTCTTTTTGTTTTTGTCCTTCTTATAATTCTCATAATTTCTTTCATATTTTTAATTATATTTGAGTAGAGAATATTATGACTTTGTATGGCCAAATTATTTTATATTCAAAATAAATAATGTTAGAGGATTTATGTTTTGAATCAACTTTAATTTTGGAGAAATTTTTTATCTCTAGAAACTTACTGAATTTTTTAGTGATAAAATCTTCATTATCACTTCCACTTATAGATATCTCTTCTCCACTTGATTTCTTTCTTTGGACTTTAAATGTTAGGTCCTTTATCTTCAAAAATGTTATTTCTTCTCGTGTTTCTTAAAGCCTCTTTTCATATTGAGGAGAGATCTAAGAATCTATTATAATGTTAGTGTTTTCAAATCCTTAGCTTTTTATATAACCATTACTTTGGTTTCTCATGTTCTCGAAAGTTACTTAGTATACTTTCTTACCATTTTAAAATTATTATAAGTTTTTCCCAGACCTTTAAGAGTATTAACAATATCAATGAACCATGTTTACATGTTAGAAATACTTTAGCATACTTTATTTGAAACAATTCATATTGGTGGATTAACATGCTCACTTTACTCTTCTTAACTTGATTTATGCCCTTATGCATAATTACTAATATAAGCTAGATTTTATTAAAAATTTCACATATAAAGACTCTATTGAATTTATTTCTTCCTAATGTATAAAATAAGAAATGCATGACCTTATTATTCAAGGAAATTAATCCCTTGTTTCAAGGTTCTCATTCTTTGAAAATTTGGAGAACTTTTTATTTTTTTACAATTTTCAAATATACAAAGGGATTATTGGAAACTGTGTACTTGTCATAGGCTTATAGTTTTGTCCTTTAAGAAAAATATCATCTTAATTTTTCAATATATATAATCATAACCATCAAAGAAGGTGACGTGAATGTAATTTTCATATATTTGTACCCTATTTGCACATGAATTTTACTTAATTTTACTTTAATGTGGCCTGAACTTTTGTGTTTTATGTAATTTTTAGATATAGGCCCTTTGTATGAGAGAATTGGATCAAGAGGACCTCAAACTTAGAGAATTAGGCCAAGCCAACCAAGTAACTATGACCATCGCCCAGAGCAGGCCAAGTAGTTGTAGTTGCAACTACCTATGTACTTCCACTCAACACTCTAGCTACGGGCGGCCGCGAGGACTAGCCTCTGACCAATCACTGCTATGGCCTTCAAGGAAAAGTCACATGACATTTTAGTCGCAAGGTATGGCCAAAGTAGAAGAGAGAGAGAAGGTCAAGATTTGAGATAGTTGATTCGTCTATTTAGAGCTCCAAACAACAAAGAATATTTATGGGGGCTAATTCCAAAGGAAGAAATTACTAAGATAGGAAAGAAATAATAGCAAAAAAGGGTATGGTTTTAAGGTTAAATGTGGAAATTGGCCATACAACATTAGGTTTATATAGAGAATAAGATAGAAAGAGAAAAGAGGACCTGATACTTTCATCATTCATCCACCATTTTTGGAAGGAACTACAAAGGAGTAAACAAGCTCAAAAGGAAGATTAAAATGGTTATATCCTTTCCTTCTTTCCTTTCTTTAATGTTTTTTAATAATCTTACAATGTTTGGCTAGTTTCATTAGGGTTGTTTAGTTTAACTATTGATTTCTACTTTATTCAATCTTGAATTTAATATAATTTAAGTATGTTTGATTAACCTAATACAGATTAGGTAACTAATGATCTTGAGAAAGTAATTGGTTAGAAGCTAACAATATTGACTAATGGGGACTGCATGGTGGTTAGAGGTAGAATCCATGGTCTCTAAGGTAATTAGGTTAAAAATCTAATTAGAGGATTAAATGTAATGCATCATAATTAATCAACTAAATCACTAGAAATAGGTGTTAGTGTTAGTTACAGTAGGCCATTAGTATCTTGAGAAAGTGTTAGTGGTAGGATAACAACCTCTACCTAGGTTAATTAAGAGAATTTAATCAAATGGTATTAAAAATCATGACACTTACATGCCCATTCTATAATAAATCTAACTAGGCAACCCAACATTCATCACAGTTTAATTGCATTCATTTTTCATCAAAGTTATGAATATCGTACTGGATTTAGTTTTGGTACGATATTGTACTGGCACCAGTCAATATCGGATACCGTTTCAGGAAATTTTTAAAATTTATATGAATTTTTTAAAATATTACAAAATAGTCCCTCAATATATTGTACTGTATAATTTATAATTTTACATCAACATTGTCTCTAAAAATCGTAATAATATAAATTTGAAATAACAACAATCTATTTATTTTTATTAATATTACTTTTCATATATTTCAAATATAAATAATAACCATAATTATTACAAAAAGGATCATTTAATCATCATACAAATATAAAATTAAACACAATATAAAGTATTTAAAATGTTAGAATTTCATCATATAATAAATAATAATTACATAAAAAAATCAAATAAAAAGAATAATAAATATTTATGACTCTTTAACTATTATAGTTTACAACAAAAGTTTATGCTAAGAAAACAACCAACTAGAAGTGAAAAATAAAACAAAATATTTACAATTACAAAATTATATCATAAAGTCACTACTAGTACAATTACATAATTCAACCATAACTCACAACTATAACTCATTTTGTGTGATTACACAATTTAACCATAAACTCATAAGTCATATATATATAACTCAATTTTTGTAATCATATAATTCAACCATAAAGTCATAAATACAACTCATTTTGTTTGATTATATAATTCAAACATAAACTCACATCTTTAGCTTAATTTGTGTAATGACATAATTCAATCTAAATTAACCAACCAATTTTGTATATTAAAAAATAAATATATCAAAAACCTAATTTATAATAAAGAATAACTTTTAATTAAATATTTCTCAAATTTCAAACAATAACACAAAATTCAATTTTGTATTGAATTATTGAATCCTCAATTTTTGGAATCTAAACAACACAAATGACAAAACACATCCAAAACTCCAATTTCTAATTACTGTAATTTTATATAAAATTCTCAATCTCATTCCTCAATTTCAAACATTAAGATAAAACAAACACACCTATCCATTCTAGTATCCAACTATCTACTATCCTTAATTTCCAAAATGCAAAGTCTAAACAATAAAATCACAAGTCACAGCTAACAACTATAAGTCACTCACACACACATAACATCTACTCAATTAACTCAACACTTAACATTAAAGTATTCAATACAACACAAAACAATCAACACACTGCACACATTTTAATTATTCAAGGCTAAATGGTTTATATGCATTTTACAACCTTCAGGCTTAACTTAACGTTTACAGCTCCACTTGGTGTCGGTGAGGTCGAGCTGACAATGGCAGAGGAAGGACCATGAGATGACGTCATATGTGACGCAACTAGTGAGGTGACTAGCAAGGCGAGGTGAGAAAATTGGGAGAGTAGGCAATTACGGTGCGCATACAAGGTGAGGCGATAAGCGGCTGGGTATAAGTGGTAAGAGTAGAAGCATAGGGAGTTAAGTGTGGATGGGGGTTGAGTAGGTTAAAATGTTTAAGGTTATTTTTTAAAAATTTACAATGTAGTCCAATTTTTTTAAAATTAGATTTTATCTCAATAAATCATTGGTATTTTATTACCAATCTGTATTGACTTATGGTATGAAATTAGTTGATACTGTACCATTTTCATAAGTAGGGATGTCAATAGACTGGGCCGGCTTGACTCCGAGCCACGAGCTAGCCGAGATGGGTCAGCCCAATTTGTCATTTGCTTTTTAAGACAAAACTTGCAAAACAATGTCATTTTGGAAGTAACGTCTGGGCCACAGGCTGGGTTAGCCTATGTCCTGGTCGGGCTAACCAAGTCCTCGATCTGGTCAACTCGAGCTAAAAGCGGTCATGTCGGGCTGGGTTTGATATCTTTATTCATAAGTTGGTCCGTGCCCTAGCCGAGCTGACCAGGTTTGTGGCCCGATCAACCCAAGCCAAAAGTGAGTCGGTCAGGTTGGGTTTGACATCTCTATTCATAAGTTGGTAATGTACTAGTTTTTGATTGATATGGTAGGTACTGCTTGATATGGTACGACACCGCTTGATATGGTACGATACCTACACCATTGCTTTCACAGCATTTCTTTAGCATTTTGTAATTTTAGTATTTTAGCATTAGTTTTGTTAATATTTATAATTAACTTCATTTACATTCTAAAATCAACCTTTTTATTTTACACCAATTCATTAGTAGATTAGTACAATAGCACTTGATTAATTCTAGTATCACCCAATCCCTGTGGGAACGATCCTTGAAATTCTCCTTGTGTATAACTACTTTGAGTCGTGCATTTGAGGGAGAACAAGTTTTTGTTGTGTTGTCGCAGACTTTGGGTGTTAGTAGTAGGAGTAATTGAGTGTTTTGTTTATTTCATTTTGTGTATTTGACTGTTGTTTGTTTGTTTTGTTATTTTGTCATCTTACAGTTTAGTTATTTTGTTCCTTTGTGCTTATTTAGTCTGTATAGCTCATTCACTTTCTCTTTTCTTTTCACTTTCTAGGGTGCATGATAAAACGCTCCACTTCCAAGGTCACATTTCCATTTTCTAATCCTAAGAAACTTTTAAGGAAGATTAAGGAAAAGGAAGACTCCTCCCTTTTACTCGGGAAGCTAGAAGAATTTTTTAATCTTAGAAAGGTTCTTTGGACTTAAGTGATGAAGAAGACGAATTACTCATTGCAAAAATGGCAAACAAAGAAGAGAAAATGAGAACTATTATGGATTACACTTTCCTTTAACTAGTGGGTGTAAATCCATCCATTGTTACACCATATTAACGACTCAACATTTCACTATTCCACCACAAATCATGAAAATAATATAAACTAAAATGCAATACTTAGGCAAGAGTTATGAAGACGCAAGTGCTTATTTGGAGGGTTCCTTTGACTTGTGTGAAACCTTCAAGATCTATGCAGTCTTGAATGATATGGTGTGTTTGTATCTATTTACATTTTCAATCAATATTGATGTAAAAGTTAGGTTAAGGAGTTTATTGAATAATTCCGTTACAACTAGGAAATAAATGGATGAGAAATTTTATGAGAAGTATTTTCCACTGGGCAAGGCAACAAAGATGAGAAATGACATCTCTTTGTTTTGTCAACAACATAACAAAACTTTATTCGATGTATGAGAGAGGTTAAAGGACTTGCTTAAGAAGTGTACTCAACATGGATTTCCATTATGGTTACAAATTGATACATTCTACTATGGCTCAATCCACAAGGCAATCTTTGGATGCGACCATCTGGGGTTTATGATATAAGAAGACTTTCGAGGAATTCTTTGATTTGATTAAGGAAATGACAATGAATAATTATCAATGGTAAAAAAAAGGGAATCTAAAGGGCCCTTTTGGTGTGCATGAGATGGATCAAATGACAATGATATTGGCTCAATTAGAAGGGCTTACCAAGAAGGTAGACTCCATTTCATAAGCAAAGCCTATGCAAATAATGATATGTAATTTATACGTGGTGGTGGACATATAAGCGAGGAATGACAAGTGGCCAAACCTTTTACTCAACTTAGTTATGGTGGCACCTCATCTCCCTCTTTGGAAAAAGTTAATTATGTGAAAAATTTTCATAAGAAACCATAATGTAATCCTTTCCCTAACATATATAACATGGGGTGACAAAATCACTTCAACTTTTCTTAGCGCAATCAAGATGGACTAGGACCACCTCCTCCCAGTTTATAATAACAACCCCAAGCAAGGCAAGAAAGGACTGTGAGTAATGAAGAGCTTAAAAAGTTCATGGTAAGTATGGAGTCAAGGATTCAAAATTAAGATGCCACTTTTAGAAGTTTTGAGTCATCATTTGGATCATTTACTAAGCTACTTTTGGAGATGCCACAAAGGGCACTCCTAACTTATACATAAACTTACCTAAGGGAGTAAGCATAGGCCATCATTTTGAGAAGTAGGAAGGAAATGGAGTTTAAGGATCCAAGGAAGTGTAACGAGAAAGAGAAAATTCCAATTTAAGAAGAAGTGGTTTTGAAAGAAAAAGAACAAGAATATAAGGTTTAAAAAGAGGAATATAAGGTCAAAGGAAATAAATCAATATTGAGAGAATATAAGCTAACTATCCCTTACCCCCAAAAGTTTAAACACCAACTCTTTAATAAATAACTTGGTAATTTCCTTCCATTATTTCTTCAAATTCATATAAACTTTCCTTTTGTTAAAGTTTTATTACATATGCCACAATATACAAAGTTCTTCAAAGAGTTAGTTAGTAATAAGCAAATTTTGAGGGAGATGGTAGTGGTTGGATTTGTTGCAGAATGTGCAAACATTTGTTAGATAAAGTGCAATAATGTGCTTTTCGTTAATTTCGTAGTACTTGATATGGATGAAGATTTTGACTTTTCCCTAATATTAGTTCTATATTCTCTTACAAATGTCAAAGAGATGATTGATGTTCATGGAGGTTGACTTAGTCTTAGGATTAATGATAATGAAGTCGCATTTAAATTTCCACAAGCTATGAAAAATCCTATTAGGAGTGATGATGCTAATGTTACTAAACTAACCAATGAAATTTGGTTCCACTCTTTGTAGGATAGTTTGGGAAAGGAAGCTTTAGAGAGTGCCTTAACTCTTAGGATGGAATCAGAAACTGATGATGAGTTGGTTATAACTTAAGTATCATATCTTCAAGAGATATCCATTTATCACAAGCCAAATATGAGAGCATTTAAAGATTTAGATTGACCATCTAACCCACTAATGAAACCATCCATTGAAAAGCCATCAAAGATAAAGCTGAAGTAACTCCTACCTTCACTAACTTATGCTTTCTTAGGAGAAAACTCAATGCTTTTGATTATTATTATAGTGGATTTGAGTAAGGACAAGAAGGAAAGGTTATATGAGGTGTTAAGGAAATATAAGAGCATTTAGGTTGGAAGATAGTAGACGTCAATGGTATTATCCCCTCATTTTGCACCTATAAGATACACATGAAGAAAGGACATAAGTCGGTAATGCAAACACAAAGATGCTTGAATCCAAATATGAAAAAGGTAATGAAGGATGAAGTCATTAAACTATTGGATACAGGTATTATTTATCCTATTTGTGATAGTTCTTGAGTAAGCCTAACTAAGATGGTCCCAAAGAAAGGTAGGATGATAGTGGTACCTAATAAAAAATGAGCTTATTCCTACTCACACAATCATAGGATGGAGTACCTAATCAAAAATGAGCTTATTCCTACTCACATAATTATAAGATGGAGAGTGTGTATCGAATATAGAAGTTTGAATGACACGACTATAAAGGATCATTTTTCATTGCCATTTATTGACCAAATGTTAGATCAGCTTGCGGGACATACTTACTACTAATTATTGGGATGGGTATTTAGGCCACTTACAAATTCCAATTATACCTAACAACTAGGAGAAAATAAATTTTACACGCCTCTATGGTACATCGGCTTATAGGAGGATAGCCTTTGTTATGTGCAATGCTTATATAACATTCCAAATGTGTATGATTGTTATTTCCTATAGCCTAATAAAGGAGTACATAGAGGTTTTTATGGATGACTTCTCCATCTTTCGTGACTTCTATGATCATTGTGTAGGAGTTTTAAGGAAGGGGCTAAAGAGGTGCATTGAGATGAACTTAGTGTTGAATTAAGAAAAATATCATTTTATTGTGACTGAACAAACAGTATTGGTGGATAAGATCTTAGAAAAGGGAATTGACGCTGATAAAGGCAAGATACAAGCTATTGAGAAGTTATATAAGAAGCTTCTTGGGATATATACTTTTATAAGCAGTTTATTAAGGATTTCTCAAATATTGCTAGGTTATGGACTAACTTCCTTATAAAATATGCGGAGTTTGATTTTAGTAGAGAATGCTTTGAGGCTTTCAAAACTTTGACAGAAGAGTTAGTGTCGGTGCCTATCTTGGTTAGTCTGAATTGGGATTTGGGATTTGCCCTTTGAGATAATGTGCAACACAAATGATTATGCAATATGAGAGGTTTTAGAGCAAAAGAAAGGCAAAAATTTTTCTAACCCATTTACTATTGTAGTAAGATACTTATTGAGACACAATAAAATTATACAACAACTAAAAAATAGTTGCAAGCATTATTGTTTTCCTTCAACAAATTTTACCTTTAGTTGATACTTTTTAAATTGATTGTGTACACAAATCATTCTGCATTGAATTACTTATTGAAAAAATCATAAGCAAAGCCAAGATCATTTTTATAGGTGCTTTTACTTCAAGAGTTCTACTTAGAAATAAGGGATAAAAAAGGGGTAGAGAATCGAGTGATAGACCATCTTTCTTGTTTGCATAACCTTCTTTTGGAAAGCTTGGATAAGGAAATTTATGTCACTTTTTCAGATGAGCATTTAATGGTAGTTGAGGTAACCTCTAACATTCTTTATTTTTCCAATTTTGTTAACTTTTTGGTAAGCAACATTCTTCCACATGGTTTGACTTATCATTAAAGTAAGCTGTTCTTTCATGATTTGAAAAACTACATATAGGAGGATTTGCTTTTGTTCAAAGTTTATATAGACGAAATGACAAGGCGGTGTGTCCCAGAACATGAGCAAAGATTAATCTTAGAGTGTTTTCATTTGAGGTAAGTAGGTGGATGCTTTAGAGCAAAAAAGACAAAAGTGAAAGTCCTTCATTTCAGTTTCTATTGCCAACACTTTTCAAATATGCCCACAACTTTGTGGTAAAGTGTGATAGGTGTTAAAGTTTAGGTAATATATCTCTTAAACATGAGCTTCCCTTGAACAATATAATTGTGTGTAAATTGTTTAAAGTTTAAGGGATTTATTTTATAGGACCTTACCCCAACTCATTTGGTAATAAGTGCAGTTTAGTTGTTCTTGATTATGTTTCCAAATGGGTTAAGGTAATGGCAACCCTAACTAATGATTCTTAGGTGGTTGTTAAGTTCTTGAAAAAGATTTTTGCTAGATTTAGCACACTTAGAGTTGTTATTAGTGATAAAGGTTCACATCTTTTATAATGATCAATTTCATAGGTTATTGAGCAAACACGAGGTTAATCATAAAATGGTTTTGGCTACCACCATCAAACTAATGTTTAAGCATAAAATAGTTTCAAGTAGGGAACTAAAAAGGATTCTTAAAAAAATTATTGAATCTAATAGGAAAGATTGGGTTAATAAATTAGACGATGTGATGTGGGCTTATAGGATGACATTTAAGATGCTGATTAGGATGTTATCGTATCGTTTAGTTTACGAGAAGGCCTATCACTTACCGATTGAGCTTAAGCATAAGGCTTATTAGGCCATAAAGTTTATAAACTTTGATTTAAAGTATGCAGGTAAGAATATGGCTTTTTAACTCACAGAATTAGAAGAATTCCACCTTAACATATATAAGAGCACGAAATTATATAAAGATAAAACTAAGATATTCCATGATCATTTCATCAATTGTAAGGAGTTTAAAGTTAGTGATCAAGTGCTCTTATATAAAACAAGACTTCCCCTTCTTTTTGGGCAAGCTTAAGTTAAATTGGTTCGAATCATTTACAATTTCAAATGTTACACCTTTTGGTGTGACTAAGGTATTATACGTTGAAAAAAGGAAGTTCAAGGTGAACAGACAAAGACTCCAGCACTACTTTAGAGGGTTGATTGATAAATCAAAGGTCATCCTTAACTTTGTAGGTATGTGATAATGGAGGTTCTATTGAGCTAAGGACATTAAAAAAGCACTTATAAGAGGCATCCTATGCTTTCAATTTTATTTTGTTATTGCTTTTCTTTAGTGCTTTATACATTTCTTCTCTTACATTTCATTTTGTTTCATTTTATCTTAATTTTTTTGTTTTTTTTCCAATTTTTATTCACAACATGCATTTTTATACTTGTTTAAATGTTTTTCAATGTAATACTTAACCTATAATATATATTTGATGTGTATTTCTATAGGGTTCATTGAGCCATGGCCATTGTGCTTAGAGTCATACATATGGCTAATGAAATAACATAAGAAATTTGGTGCAAAAATTTAGCCACACATGAAATTTAGTGAGGCACTTTGGTGCGGTTGTGAAGCTTTTGTTTCATTGGTTTCACATTGCATGTAGTGGTGACCTAACCTGCAACCTCGATGAATGGCTATGATTTGTTGGCCATCTTCATCTTCTTTTAAAAACCAAAATCGTAACTACACTCAGTCTTTAAAAATCATCCATCAACACTTAAAATTTTTATTAGCCTAAGCATTTTCATTTTATATCATACAAAACCCATTCATCTAGTTCTTTAAAAATACTACACTTATAAATTAGCAAAACAAATTCAAAACACCACATTTTTATTTCTAACACTTAAATTTTTGTGTATTTGGTTTATATTTGTCTTGTTTTGTGCTTTAGGTAGTGAAATAACCTAAGAAAACAAAATGCAAAAAGGTTTTCATCATCCTCATAAGGTAAGGAACCTATAAAGCAACCAAGAAAAGAATCCATTAACAATCATCCATATTTGAAATTTAAGGACCTTAAGCATAAGGAAGGATATGCAATTCTTTAAAAAAGGTCCTTTGGTCCACAAGAATACTTGGATTTTAATGTTAGAGGAGTTAGGATTGGAAAACTATGTTGGAAACCTGATTGAGGAAGATGGTTTCACTTTCACTTATGAGGTTAGAGAGGTAGGATTTACAAAATTAACCTATGACTTTTGTCATTTAAATTGATGATAAAGATGTTCGGAATGATCACACAAAGTGTATTAGATTTAGACTAGCCTCGATAGTACACAAGATGTCAAGTAATGAGTTTGACTATCATTATGGGGTATTGGACAAGTTCTATTGGTCTCTACCCCTTCAAGTCAATACTTGCCTTCATTAGTTAGTGTAAGGCATGAGATATTACATTTTGATCGTCAAGAGTTTTGGCATGACTTAATAGGGGAGAGTAAACCTTATAACTTAGCGAATTCAAGGTGCACTTCTTTTGAAAGACACTCAGACACTGAGGTACATAAATGATTGACAAAATTTTTAACAGGAAGAGGTGACGATGAAAGTATTGTGAACTTTAATGATTTAATTTACTTGTATTTCATATGAAATAGGCTTAAATGTAATGTGGGTGTTGTTTTGGAATTTTATTTTAAGAGGGTATCTAATGAGTAATTTTATGTTTTGAACCATAAGTGTATGGTATAGATGTAGCTAGCATTAGTAAGTATTGATCGATCCCAAGTACTAACAAAAGCTTAGTTCAAAAATCATACCATTAAAACTAAAGGAAAAAAAAAAGAAACTAAAAGAACTATGATGATATCTCGTTTAATCTTCATGAATCCAATCCAACTATGTTTCCCTATATGTTCTTCATTCTATCTATTGTTCTAGGTTGGCAATATGTGTTTTCTCGAGCTTCCCTTGAGCCTCATTCAAACCTCCTATTGATTACCTTTACCTTCTCTTTGTTTTTCCTCTTTATAGCTTGAAATTAAGGATTGTGGAATGGACGCGGTCACTCATGTGGCTGTGTAAATGACTAAGTCCCTTAATCTTGGTTCAATATTTAAAAATTATGATGAAACATGATCCTAGAGGGCTACATGATCTACATGGTTGTGTCCTTCATCGGCACGAGTCCCTCTAGAATAGCTCTAATTCTACCATTTTTATCCTAATTTCACCCTAATTCTTCTTCTTTTTATCTGTAAAGGTAAATAAGACCTAAAATGCAATAAAAACAAGATAAGTGCAAAAAATAATAAGAAAATCTCAAATGAACAATTAAAAAACATTAAACAAGGGATTAGAAATATAATTTATTTAGTATTTATCAAATTCTCCCAAACTTAATCATTTTCTTATTCTCAGGCAGATCAATTTCATTACTCTCAACTTAATAACAAACAAATTCGAGAAAGCATTAAACAAAAGGAAAATATTTGTGAAGATTTTCCATTATTCATTCAATTATAAAGTTTTTGAAATATTAAGCAATTAGATACTTGCATAAAATTAGAAATCAATCCAATTCAATCCATAATATTTCAAATTTCAACTCAATTTATTCCATTCTACTTAATAAATAAAGTGTAAATAAGAAAGATGCTAAAACCTTTAAACTTTTTCATACCCCTTTTTAAAAACAAAACATTAAATTTAAACAATATAGGAGTATTAAGAAGCTTGTTTAAAAAGTCACCTATCTTTTTGATCAGAGTAAACACCTTATCAAGAATGACATCTGGTTACTCAACTAGGTCACTCGCTTAAATGGCTATTAGAAGCACTCTTTAAATTAGATCTTTTTATTATACAAAACCAATAGAGTGAAAGTATTTATGTTCATTTATTCACATACAATTTTTTTCTTTTCCTTTTTTATATATGGGTTAATAAAAATACCAAAAAAAATTTACATTTAACTCAACATACGTACAAATTATACATAAAGTATCATAATGCAAATTGAGTATCCATACTTAAAATTAATGGAATAAATTGAAATCAACTTAATCATTAAAACTCCTAACTATTTGCCTAAACAAATCAAGTCATAATTACAATTAAAAAAAATTCCTGAATTGTTCATTATTATGCTAATTATAATAAGATTGGCATGCTTAACTATTAAATCTTTACCCCCAAAATTAAGTTATACATTGTCCTTAATATACAAAACATGTAAGAATAATGAAAAATATAAAAAGTAAAGGAGAGGGTGAGGATAATTGTCTTCTTATAGAAAAAGATTTCTCGCCTTGTCCAATGTAGTTAACTTCTATCCAATGCTAACAGAATCTTTTATATCCCAAAACAAGGGGTGATGTTACCTTTATAATCTGTGGAACTCCATCAAATCCCAAGTAACAAAGTTAGGACCATCAAACTGAAAATATGAAAATAACTAAACTACTAATGAAAATCCTACAAACTACTCAATAAAAAAAAAACACCTAATTATTAGGTTGCCTCCTACCTAATATTTCTTTATGAGTCTTATAGTTGGAGTTTTTAGTAATCAAACTAGATCTATAGTTAGTGGCTTGCTTTTGACCAATTTTCCACATAAGGGTTTACTAGCCCACATATAGGCCACATATTGTAAGATAATAAGGATATAAGGTATCAATTAATAAAAACAAATGAATCTATTAATGTCCTTTTTAGTAACAAACTATCAATATAATAAGGAATAATAAAACCCAATGGATCTTCTATTGGCTTTGATAGTTTGTTTTATGGGAAATAGGAGCCCTCTATACTTAATATTAATGTCAATAATTCCTCGATAGCCTTTTATTTGGCTCCTCTTCTTCATCTTCCTCTTTCTTGTCTTCCATCTCCTTTTCCTTCTCTTCTTAAATAGAAACTTCCTCCATGTCTTCAAGCTCTAGCTCCTCTTCACTTTATAAAGTTATAGTATTCACATGTCCCCTTAAATTTAGCTCGGTGTATCCATATAAAACACTCACCTCATTAAATCTATATAAGGCAACCTTTATAAAGCATTGCCTTTTAGGAGGACATCTACAAGATGTTGATAATCCTCTTACTATTGTTGTTATAGAAATCTGAATGAAACATGATCATTTCATGCAAAGTTGTAATAATTGCTCCACTCTAGATTATAAGTATTCTCATAACTAGTATCTTGAGGCTAGTTCGCCCCACAATTTGAATGTTCCCATATATAATTTGATGTTTGAAATTCATGATTAGGGTGATCACCCCTATAAATGTCATAACACATCATGGATGTCGGTTAAGTTTTCATATGTCAACATGCCCCTAGTTTTAAGCTTTTAAAGCTACCATAAGTGATGACATACCATAGTCCCTTTAAGAATACTTTCCTCTTTATCCTTCCATCGTGTTTGGTAGCTATAATGTTGATTACCCAAATCTTGAAAATAAGCCAAAAACTCAAGATCAAGAAAGAAAGTTAAAAGGAAAAAATAAATATAAAATAAAAGAAATAAAATACCTAATAAGAAAAAATAAATCGATTAATAAAAATAAGGTCTTCCTAATATTCTAATCCTTAGCAATGGTACCAAAACACATGATTTGTAATTTTATGTTCTAAACCTCAAGTTTACGATGTAGTTGTAACCAACATTGGTAAGATGGGGAGACCCTAAAAGGACTAAAATTACTAGTACTTACCATTTTTCTATTATCTAGCCTAACAAATTATGGTGTTTAAGATAAATCAAATGCAAAATAAAAATAATAAACTAAAATAGTTCATCATAATTAACTAACTAGAATGACGATTACACTGAGAAATAATAAAGAAAAATAGTGGTATACGGATTTCAAATTTCCCTGAGATTTCTCATATAATCATAATTTCACTACTCACTTTAATCTATAATTTATTAGAACGTGAAAATTCCTATCTTATGTCAATATCTTTCTCAATGCTATTAATACATAACCTTTAGTTAATGAAATCTATTTTTATTTCAAACACCTAAGATTGCATTAGTCAATTCATGAATTTCACTATTAGGTTTAACCCTAACCCAGAGGATTTATATTTATTTATCTTTAGGTTTACAACTCCGTTCAATTGTGGTAGATCCATTTATTCAAAAGAATTTCTCAATCTCAATTACATGAAATTTTACATGAAATAATATAGTAGCAATATCAATTCAAGGATAATTAAAAATACATAATTAAATCTCAAGGAAACTAAAGAATGAATTAAGTTTAAAAAAATCACTACAAGGTTTGTTACAACATTCGTTTAATCCCAGTTCTAAAAAAAGCTTATTTAATAATTGTAACATCAAGACTAAAGGAAAAATAGAAAGCTAAAAGAGCCATAACGAGATCCATTTTAATATTACTTAAAATCTAATTAGATTGATGGAAATCCACTTTAAAATATTTCCTTATTGGTTCTTCGATTAGTTTAGCAATTTATATTTTCTTGAGCCTTTTTTGAGCCTCCTTCGAACCTCCTACCAATTACCTTTGTTTTGTCCTTGTTTTACCCTTTCACAGTTTGAAATTAAGGTTTCTAAAGTGGAGATGGTCACTCATATGATTGTGTGCATGAGCATCTTTGAAAATAAAAAAGAAATAAGGTCCTAGAGGACCATATGTCCTTTATCAGCATAGATCCCTTTAAAATAGCTCCAATTCTTCTATTTAGTGTATTGATTTCACCCTAATTCTTTTCCTTTTAATCCATGAAGGCAAATCAGACCTAAAAACACAATAAGAACCGAATAAGTACTAAAAACAAAATCTAAAATAAGCAAGCAGGATGTAATAAATATGAGATTTAAAAGTATTAGTCTATTTAGGATTTATTAGTAGCTAGTAGAGTAACAGGTAAGATTTTTAATTCATCATTCGTCATAAGACTAGTAAGGAGTTTGGGTATGTTGATTAAAATGGATGAAAAGTGGGTATTAGATGTGAGACCAAAAGATGCCACTCTTCCATGGGAGCCCTCTTAAGCCCCTCAATCTCCTCTAGCTCAAGTTCCACCATATGCTAAAGGTTCATCATCTCAATTTCAATAAGGACAAGCTTCAATAGAAGAAGGAAATGATGTTTGGAAAATCAAGAATGAATTTAAGTTAAGGGTAAAACAACTCAAAATTGAAGTGAAGTGATAAAATTGAAGTTAGGCAAAAAGAACAATAAAATGGATATGGGATGGGTCAAAGAAAATTTGTTCAACTAATTTGCTTATCTACAATTTCAAACCACACCACTTCTATTACATGAGCCAATACCATTAGCTCTAGAGGATCCACACCTAAGGGAAGATAAGGAGAATTCACCTTTTCTAAGGTAAGTGTGTTTGTTCTAACCCTTTGCATGCACAATCATTCATTTAGCTTTATAATAAATTCATTTAGGATAATTTCATGCATTGTATAATAATTTAAAAAATCAAATTAAGGTAATTTTTAAGTTTGGTCATGCATTAGACTATTTTTCACTGTAAATAAAAATTCATGATTTGTAGTTGCACTTTAGCATGTTTATTCTCATGTATATTCATGCAATTTAACTTTCTATTATCTTATCTACACTATGGCATTTAATTTCACTTTGTCTTATTTGATTTTTTAAAGTTTTAACTAAAATGTGAAAATGACCTTGATGTAACAATCTTGCTCCATAACTTAAGAGTATAAGGTAAAACCCTAACCTTTTACATTCTTTGATATTAATTTTCTACTTGAATTTGATAGCTAGAATTGACTAAGTTGAATGGGAAAATTGGAATTTGAAAAGTAGAAATTGTTTGAGCATGTTTGATAGGTATATTGCTAATTCACAACACTCAAGCAAAGAATAAAATCGTGCCAACAATGTTAGAGAAGTTTTCTTGTTTCCTTATCTTTTAGATGATCTTTATGCCTTAGTTTCCTTGTTTGATTAATATTGTAGGCAATGTTACAAAGTGTGGTGGAGGTTTAGGTTAGATGAAATTGAATCAAGGTTATTAGGAAGGGGAATTTAAGTTGTAAGATCATGTGACGATGGTGACTTAGGGAGAGTGTTTTGAGCACACCATTCTTAACTTGGTAAAATGAGTACAATTGGGAAGTTAAAAGTGTTAAAATTTGTGAAATCACACTTTGAAAAGTTGTTAGTTTAATCACTTAAAGTGAAATTATATGTGACAAAGGTGTTTTGGATAATGAAAATGAAAATGTATTCTTAATAATTGGTTTACACTTGCTTGAACCTAAACTAGGACTAGTACATAGGATCTTTCCTATAAAAAAAACTCCTCCTCAACCTTTAAAAGAGATACAAGTATGGTTTGAGCCACTCCCAATATGTTAAGCTCTTTGAGGAACTGGGGCTAGTCATTATAAATGATTGCAACTCATATTAAAAGAGGGTTTATTATGAAGATAAGTAATAAAAGCAGATCGAATAATAAAAAAAATAAATGAAATAAAAGGATCCTTAATTTACTAACTAGTTTGTAGCAATGCAAGTGAACCATCCTAAAAAAATCTAAACTTTAAATAGTGCGAAGTTACTTGAGTTAGACACACCTAACTTAGTGATTGCAATCAGTAATATAGATAGGTGTAATAAACAACACTTAGATTTTAGCCTTTGACTTGTGAAATTAGTTCAAATATTATGATAATGAGGTTAATCTTAATTTGGTCTGGTTGAATTTCTCTTTTGAATTACATTAATCACACAATTTGAATAACTTAGAATATCCCAAGTAACTACCAAGACTTAAAGAATTTGATCTTAACCTTATTCAATGCTTATTTTGCTTGAGGATAAGTAAAAGTTCAAGTGTGGAGGAGCTGAAGTGAATATAATTTTCATATATTTACACTTGAATTTTGCTTAAATTTACTTTAGTGAGGCCCAAACTATTGTGGTTTTATGTAATTTTTAGATGTAGGCCTTTCATATAAGCGACTTAGATTAAAGAGGGCTTAAATTTGGAGAATTAGGCCAAGCTAACCAAGAAACCATAATCGCGGCCTAAAATAGGCCAATTAGCCGCAACCGTCTCTACCCGTGTATTTCCACTCACCATTTGCCAAGGCTGTGGCCTTTAAGAAAATGTCACACGACATTTCCAAATAATAAAGAAGATTTTTTAGGACAAGTTTTTAAAAAAGACTAAGATATGAAAGAAAGAATAGCCAAAAGAAGTAAGGGGTTTTAAGGTTAACTGTGGAAATTGACCATGTAAATAGGGATAGCTTGATGTCTATATAAAGATTAAGATAGAAAAGGAAAAGTGGATGTGATACTTTCATCATTCATCTATCATTTTTAGAAGGAATCACAAAGGCGGAATCAAGCTCAAAAGGAAGATTAAAATAGTTATATCCTTTTGTTCATTTATTTTCTTTAACGTTTCCTAAGAATCTTGTAACGACGATTAGTTTCATTAGAGTTGTTTAGTTAGGAAAATTATGGATAAACTTGTTTAAGTGTGTGTAATATATTGATACTCTGTAACTCTTGATTTTTGCTTTATTCAATCTTGAGTTTAACAGAATTTAGCTTTGATCAACCTAATACACCTTAGGTAACTAATGATCTTGAGAATGTAATTAGTAAGAAGCTAACAAGATTGAATAGGGGAGACTATATGGTGGCTAAAGGTAGAAACTATTGTCTTTAAGGTAATTAGGTTAAAAATATAATTAGAGGGGTTGATTGAACGTAATGCGTCACTAATCAACTAACTCATTGGAGACAGACGTTGGGATTAGTTATGGTAGGTCATTTCTATCCTGAGAAAGTGTTAGTGGTAGGATAACAACCTTTGCCTAGGATAATTAAGATCATTTAATCAAATGGCTTTAAGAAATCATGCCACTTACATTCCCATTCCATAATCAACCTAACTAGGCAACTTAATATTTATCACTATTTAATTGCATTCACTTTACATACTTGCATCATACCATTCTTTAGCATATTATAGTTTTAGTATTTTAACATTAGTTTTATTAGAATTCATAATTAACTTTATTTACATTCTAAAATCAACCTTTTTATTTTACACCAATTCATTAGTAGATTGATACAATAACACTTGATTAATTCTAGTACCACCTAATCCTCACAGGAATGATCTTTGGAATTCTACTTGATTTATAACGAGTTCAAGCTATGCACTTGTGGGTGCACAAATGGTGCTCCTATAATATTGTGTCCTTTTTAATTAGATGATGATATGCCTAAGTATGTAATTTAAAATCTTTACTCTAAAATTTTATTAAAAATATTAACCTAAGAGCTCTTTGATACTTCTTGTTAATCCCTAATGGCATCCAAGAGAAGGAAGGATGAATCGGGTATTGATAAATTTTAAATGATATATTTACTTAGCGTGTTAATGAGCATAATTTATAATAGAAATATAAAATAATAAATTTCAACGGCACACTTAATTAATAATGTCAAAAGAGCAAGGAAAGAGAAATGTAAACAAATTATTAATGATTCAACAAATAACCTTTGTCTATTTCCACTTTCAAGACTCTTAATGGAATTCCATTATGACTCTTTTTTCAAGGAGAAAAATAACCTTTGTACAATATTTTCACGACAAGGAGCAACCATTATACAATCTTTCTTAATGGAAAAACGAAACCTTAATTCCATTTGAAATACCTCCAAGTACAATAGACAAAGTCATGACAAGGAGCAACCCTTATACAATATTTCTTAATGGAAAAACGAAACCTTAATTCCATTTGAAATACCTCCAAGTACAATAGACAAAGCCCCAGTAGAAGCTTATGAGATATCTCACGTTATCACTTTAATAATATCAAATAGGCTCATTTACTCAAATGAGAAAATGAATGCTCAAATGCTTGACAACATGTAGAAATATATGAATAAGACACCTAAATACTTTTCGATATAAGAACCATTGATAAAAACATATATTTATAGATTTTTAGAGCTCCTATTAGTCATTAGAGCCTAATCGATACAAAGGTTAGCTCCAGTACACTAATCGATCACTAGGTCATATTGGTTGATCAATATGCATTCAATTAAACAAATTTACTAGTCATTGCACACTATTCAATCACTAGGACATATTGGTCGAGCAATATGTCCCCTAGAGGGACATTGGTCAACCAAATCACTATATTGATCAGCCAATTTGTTACACAAATAGTCGTATTACATGTTTAACCTACATTGGTTGACTACTAATCTATATTGGTCAACTAATCCCGCTAAAATTATGATTTTAACAACTTTAAATGCTCATTCTTAATTTGTTTATTGCAATTATAATTAAAAATAACTTTAAAAATATTTGAAAGATAAAAAAGCTTTTCTTTTAAAAACAAAAGCTTTAATACGTTTTGATAAATGAAAAAACTCACATAATTAAGATGAAATGTTTATGTATGATGAACCATTAAGATTCTCAATATAGCTAACTAAATTTACAATTAACATTACAAAATATAGAATGATCTTGATGTGCTTTGATCTTGTTTATTGACTTGATCTTCACTTTGAAAATTACAAATTTTAACTTTTCTTTCTCATGTTCGTTAATAATTATCTTCTTGAATTATGGTTATATTTTGTTTTAATATCACTTCTAATCAAAATAATAAATTATTAATAGTACTTATATTTTGTTATCACTAAAATTGCTATTGAAACCTCGCCCAATTTAACAAATGTCTTCATAGTACATAACGAGATATTAATTCCTTCCTAACTGTAGTAGACAATTTATCTTCTCTGGAATCAGAATATATCTCTATATAATAGCAGTGAAAACCTTATCTTTGAAATATTAAGAAAATTCTTCACTAGTTAATGTGTGTTTCTCTAGATTACAGAGCGGCAACGCAATTATCTTTGAACCTGAGCCTTATTTTTGCGCCTCATATTCTTATTCGCCTAAAAAAGCTAAGGCACACATCTTTCTGCCTCGGCAGTATATGCTTATTTTTATGACTGATATGCATGAGTCATACCAGCGAAGAACAATTAAATGCAGCTAATACGCCAAGCATAATATGCCTTTTCGTTCTAGCTAATGTATGTATACCTTTCACTTATTGGTTGAATCAATATCTTTCACACTCGATACAATTATAGTTCACAGAAGTGAGTGTTCAAAACTTAAAACATACGTCTTGATCACTTACTGGAAACGTGAGTTATAATACAAGCGTAAGTAACGTACAGTGTCCCAAGCCTCAACGAGACAATGTTGTCTTAAAGACTAAAGCTGAAGGACTTACTGAGCCATGCCTTCCAACCGCATGCTTTTCTTCGCATCAATTCTGACCTGCCTTCTGTCATATGTAGCTGCAACTGTTTCTTACACAGAACAAATTTTCTGGCGCCACAAGATCCTATTGCTTCCTGAGGACTCAAAGCTACAATACAAAGATTTACAAGAAAATGGATCTTGTAAGTGTGTGTGAGTAGTCTGAAGCTGATAGAAAAATAATTACCTATTAGCGGTCTATGGTAAAGGCATCAAGATTTAAGTTCATTTGCTCTGGGGAAAGCATATAGTTTTGTTGTCAAAACAAAGATTCATGATAGATTTATTGGCACGCATCAGAAGAAAGAGCACGGAAACTTCAATATGCAAAACGTTTGAATTAACAACTACCACATACCGATTATGTTGAAAAACCAAAACATAGGCACTACATGCCTGAGTTCCAGATGGATTTTTTTTAATCCCAAATCTACGGAGTTCAGTATTTAAGGCGAGAACAAAGGCAACCTGGTAAGCGAAGATTACATTATTCATCTTAGCCCGGAATTGTGATGACGTACCTTCTGAAGTCCCATTTGCACAGTAAAGCATGAAGTTTTTGACTTCAGAGCCAAGAACAGGAACACGACCTCCTCGTGCATATGCTTTCAGAGCAGACTCAATGACACCCGCAACAGGATCGTCCTCTTTCACTACAAATCTCAGGGGCCCTGCACTGCCAACCACATTCACGGTTATCAATAACCTGTTCCGCTTTTCATTTCCCTGCTTCTTCTGCTTCTGAAACATCATTTTTCTGCTCAGTACTGATGTATTAACTTGGGGCATTTGATTCTCTACTTTCGAATCTGTGTTTAACTCTACATATCCTAGCCCACTCGATTATTTATGACAGCACAGCAGATGACAATTTATAATATGGACTGATCGATGATGGAAATTCACTGAGACTGAAGCTTTCAAATATATAATATTTACCCAATTCGTTTCAAGTTTTGTCATGCTTTCCTTATCAGCTGTTGCGATTCTTAAAAACTTGCACTCTTTAAGAAGCATTTATTCTGAATTTTTTTTTCTGCATATCAAGGATTGAGATTGTGATGTATTGATCAACAAATAGAATCTGACTTTTCAATGCCATTACACGATTTTATTAACCCAATCGTAACAAGGATCAGACTCGTCGGCTCCTTCTAGCCATTCACTCTTATTAAAATTTGGTCGTTCTGCATATTCGGGGAATAACGTACGGAATGAAAAAGATCGTGGTGGCGGTGCTGTCGTAACAGTCAAATAAAAGAGCTATATTAAGAAGCTGGCAATAATTGGAATCTTCTTTGTTAAATAATATGTGCATGCAATGTTACCATTAGATATATTTTTAGTATTTACGGAACAGAGAGCGTGAAAAGTCCGTTTATTTGAGATAATTACCATACTAATGGAAATTTCCGTGCGGCCGGGGCTAGCGTGAGATATTACTTCGGAATGCACGAGAGACGACCCTTCAGTATGCGACTCTGTCTAGGCTCTAAATAGGCCACCTTCGTCGAACTTGTCTTCGAATGCTATTTTATGTTTGAAAAAAGAAACATGCTTTCTCAACTACATCAAGCGTTTCTACAATTCTGTTCTGTTCTAGGTTTTATTCATCGGAACAACATTATCAAACTCATCAACAAGTTTCATAATTTACTCATAATAATGTCCAACAATTGCCCAAATCACTCGTCATGCTTATTGAATTCGTTGAGAGTAATGGTTGAAATATATAATTCCCCTCGAAAGGATAAATTTCTTAATTAGTAGCGTTAAATTATCTAGTAAATAAACGTCATTTATTATTACAAATAAGAACCTCATCTACAATATAACTAACAAACCATTTTGACGCAGTGGATATAGTTTTTATAGTAAGATTATGTAACCTTCTTATATTCAAATGAATCTTCAATTTACTCTTTCCCATTTTTATAATCGAGCAGTACATTAGAGCTAGACTACACTTTTTCGTCCTCTACCATAATCAAAACTTTCGAACTTATCTCTTTATACAGCACCAATTGCTTTTCAGCCCATGTCAACTTTCAATTCAGGACAGCGTTTATCCCAGCGTAACTTCATCTGGCATTCATGTTTTTCATATAGAGTTTTGGACATCAGTCGCGCAGTTTGTAAATACATGCTAAATTTGCGATGGGTCTACCAGCTCATACGAGGAAAAAAATTATACCACACACAAATTCAAGGTTGGTTCTATCATAAAATCAATTAGCAGTAAGTGGAATAATATACTAGGCTTATATGTTAATTTTTTTCTCCTCTTTTCTCAATATGGGAAACTTACAGATGAGTATTCTCAAAAATACGTAACTTCTTTTTTTTTTTACAAGTTAGGCAATTGTTTACCTCTAATATATGCTAATGTTAATGGTAAAGTTTGAAAGTTACAAAATAAATATCTAATAGTTATCAATACAAGATATATCTTTTATGACATGCTATACTATATACCTCATCCGTTCCTATTATTAACATAGACTCATGTCTGAAACTTATATAAAAAAATTAGAATTAATTGTTAAAAAATCTTAAACTTTTTTAAAAAATAAATATGGCATTATTAGTAGTTAAAACTAGTACAGCTTACAAAAAGTTCAACACAAACATTATACAATCTAATTTATTACAAAGAAAATTAATGATTACTCAAAGTATGATAATCCGTGCTATAGATTCCATCTACGTTTCATATCTAGGGAGACATTGAAATATAAACTTTTGGCAATTAAGGTGAGTCTGATCCAGTTAATGATCTTATTTGTAAGCTGATATTTATCCTCTTCAAAGTTGGTAAATCTACAAGAGTTTTGTTCCTTCCAAATGGAGTAGATGGTAGTGGTGAAAGTAGCCCTATATAGAACTGCATTAGACACACCTTTTTTGGAGTTATGGATTGCCCAAGCCGAGGATTGTTCCTAAATATAAGGATAGACATTACTTCGTATCATGAGCAAAATTCTGCTCCATAAAGCTTTTGAGTATTTACAGAGAAAAAACAAATGATCTATAATAAATAAAAAATGAGTTGCATCCACAATATCGTATCATTGACTCTTAGTGTTGATGTGTTTTCAATTGCGAGCCAAGAGATAAAAGAGGCTTTGGGTAGAATGACATTTTATTATAAAAGAGAAGACCAAGGTACTGCCAGTACTCCCCTTGTAAAAATCTGATGGCAAGATTTATTAGAGAACTTACCACTCAGATTTAAAGACTAAATGATAGGGTCATCCATCTGTTCATTGTCTAGGTGAGGGAAATGTTGAGCCAAAGTATCAAAGCCTCAATAATGCCCTCTCCATTCACCGTTAAAGATCAAAGATGAAGTCTTAATATTAAGAGGAATTCTATTTCTTAAGTGTTGAACCTAAGGATTGAGAATCAGGGGACTCACATCCAATTGTCATACCAAGCCAAGTTCTTTCTCCATTACCAACCTTGTGCCTATTACAAGGATAAACAAAGTTTCTTAACTTCATCATCTAGATAAGAATCCAACAAAACTCCCTAGTATAAGGAATTTGCCAAAAATTCACAATTTTTAGGTGATATTCATTTATCCACTTGACCCAGAGGGCATTATGGTCAATATATAGCCTCCAAAGCCGTTTGTACATTAGGAACTTTTGTATGGTAGAGAGAGAAATTATCTTAACCCCAAAATTTTCAGAATTGTAACCTCACTCTATTTTGTTTTTTTGCATTCTTTGAGTTTTTAGAGACACCTGACTATAGAAATGCTTTAGTGATTATATCAACCTCTTTAAAGACTTTCCTTAGCAATGCAATGTGAGCCATCCAGTATAAATGTAAGCTACTCAGTACAGAAATGATAAGTGTTAACCTAACAATATAAGAAAGAAACCTATTTTGTCAAGCATTCACTTTTGCCTTGATTCTTTCAATAAGAGGCAAACAATCAGTATACTTTAGTTTAGAAGATGTGATTGGGACTCCCAAGTAACGAAAGGGGGGAGATTGTAGATTTAGCCCCACTAATCTTCGTATTTCAGTAGTGTTCCTCACTTTAGCTAAGAGATAAAGATTTCTCATCTGAGAGTTTTACTTTAAACCTAACCAACTAGAAAATAAATCCAAACCAAGCATCATCATAGTGATAGAATGAGAATCAGTACCAAAAAGGATCAAAAGATCATCAATATACATCAAGTGAGTGATAT
Organism: Erythroxylum echinodendron; assembly: GCA_027575705.1. Classification (NCBI taxonomy): domain Eukaryota; kingdom Viridiplantae; phylum Streptophyta; class Magnoliopsida; order Malpighiales; family Erythroxylaceae; genus Erythroxylum; species Erythroxylum echinodendron. Next base: position 19,166,871 of record JANZXR010000002.1, on the reverse strand, counting down.
TGAGTGCCCTGCATTTATAATGAAATTGAAAACTCCTATTGCAAGATATCATTTTATTGGTCAATCTAGAGAGTCCTTCCATCACTAGAGTGAATAAGTAAGGAGATAATGGATCCCCTTGTTGGATTCCTTTATCAATCTGAATAGGCTTGGTAGGAACCTCATTTATTAGGATACTCCAAAATAGGGTTTGAATGCGTGAAATTATCCAATCATTGAATTAAGAAGGCAATTGCAAAGCTTCAAGACATATACGGATGAATCTCTAAACTAACAGTGTCAAAAGCCTTGAAAAAAATCAATTTTGATTAGGCAACTATTGAGATTCTTGCTTGAGTTGTAGTCTTGAAATTGGCTCATCAGAAAGAAATTGGATAGGGCTTCGATGAATGTGGAGTGGTTAACTACCTTTCCAAAGAGTAAGGCCATGTTTTTAGACCCAAGATTCTCAGACCATACCCCAATTAAGGTGGACAATCTATTTAAAAAGGCTTAACCGTTTTAGGTTTAACAACTTCCTAATCAATATAGAAGATTTCCAAGAAGCAGTCAGCAAGGGATTGGAGGTAGAAGTAATTTATACTAAACAATTTATTTTTTTACAAAACTACAAGCTATAAAGCAGTAATTGAAGAGAATGAATGGGATTAAGGTTCTTAGCACAATGTAAGGGATAGAATATGATAGCATTGACTTTCACTCTTACTGAAATCACTAGCTGATAATCCTACTGATGATATTATTGCGAAGGAGGAGAAGGAAGCCCTGAAGTCCTACATGCAAGCAGTTGATAACCACTACTCATTATTAAGACAACAGTCCAAAGTCAATTGGATTAGGGAAGGAGACAAATGCACTAGGTTTTCTTCAATATCATTAAGGCAAGGAGAAATGTTAACATAATTACTTCGATAAAAACATAATCAGGGGAGATCTTGTATAAGCAAGTTGAAATTGATAAAGATGCTGTGAAACACTTCCAAAAGATCCTAGGATCTGAGGGTAATAATAGCTTTTACAATGTAGACCTCAGGAAGTTTATTTCTGCTAAAATTTATGAAGAACAAATGGATCTTTTAATTAGGTAGGTCATATATCAAGAGATAGAAGCAGCGGTATTTAAAATAAATTGCTTGAAGGCTCTTGGACTAGATGGCCTGAATGGATTCTTCTATAAAGAAACTTGGGATACATAGACTAAAATATGTGCTACACTACATCATCAATGAAAATTAAGGAACATTCATAAGCAAGCAGAATATTGGGGATAACATCATAATTTTGCAAGAACTTCTGAAAGGGTACATAAGAGGAAAATCCCCTCAGAATTGCACATTAAAAGTTAATCTCCAAAAAGCTTTTGATAGTGTCAGTTGGAGTTTTTTACTTCAGACTATAGAATTTATAGGCTTCCCTCAGATTTTTATCGATTGGATAAAAGAGTGTATTTCTACAGTTTCTTATGGGATCATGATCAATGGTAATCCCACTGAGTTGTTTAAAGGCAAAAGGGGACTTAGGCAAGGGGATCTCTTTCCCCTTACTTATTTTTAATTTGTATGGAGGCTTTTACCTTTATGTTGAAATATAAGATCTCTTCGATTCCAGACTTGAAATTCCATACTGAGTGTAAGTTGCTTTCACTAACCAGCTTGTGTTTTGCAGATGACCTAATCCTTTTTCCTAAGGCTGATATCCCCTCAGTTATGATACTAATGAATACTTATAAACATTTAAGGAAATGTCGGGTTTGAGCATCAATTTTAAAAAATGTTTCTTCATCTTATCGAAGAATGTTATACACCTAACTAATGTTATATCTCTTATAACTGGAATGAGTAATCAAGAGCCTCCTATCACTTATTTGGGCATCCCTATCTCTTCGAGAAGACTCCGATTTAGAGAATGCCTACCTCTTACTGAAAGGATACAAAGGAGATTAGATTCATAGACAAACAAAACATTATCATATGGTGGAATACTTGAGCTCTTAAAATCGGTTATTTTGTCTATGAATAAATATTGATGTTCCTACATTTTCCTTTCTAAAGGGATGATCAAAACTGTGGAAAAAATAATGAAACAATTCCAATGAAGTCAGGAGAAAGGAGATAGAGGGATTGCTAAGGTCAGTTGGAGTCAAATTTGTTAACCTAAAGCAAATGGAGGGCTGGGCTTAGAGTCAATTGGTAGAAGCAACAAATGCTTATTGTTGAAAAGATTGTGGAGAATTTTAAGTGAGAAGGTATAACACCCCACTCCCATCTGACATGCAAGTGTGCCTTTCGGTCACACGTGCACATGCCTTAAAAATATGACATGTTATTAATCTCACTTTCAATTTATAACATGGCATCATAATTAAAATCACAATTCACACTTTTTCTAACATCCAAAATTTTCTCATTTTATATCATGCCATCATATACATTGTAGTTTCAAGTTCAACATCATCTATAATTATACAACACCATCCTATGAGCATAAAAAACTCAGTCTACATAGTATGCTACAAATATGAGGAACACATAAAAATTATTAACAAACTATGTCTTCAATTCCTAGTTGACTGACCTTTGAGTCATATCTGATCGTCAAAGTTGCACGAATATGCTTTTATGGAGTCTTAGAAGCTAGATCGTCTCACTTTTGAAACTGAAATTGCCAATGTGCAATTTTGGTGAGTTTTGTGAACTCAATAGAGTAACCATCCTCGATGGTTCACTCATGTTATAACACACAATCAATCATAAACATATTGTCACATAGTTCATTTCAACTTGATTATCATCAAAGATCTATCTCAAACAAATTATATTTTAGTCAAACAATTGAATCAAACTATTACTTCATAACATTTGAATAAAAACATAATCATTAGTTTAATACCATGTATTCAATCATCTAACATTCTTATAGCTTTGCAAATTATTCAATGAATTCAAATTATATATGCATGCTATATGTATGAGACTCACATTCATTTTTACATTGTTATGACTGTGTGTTTTTTCAGTATCTGGTGTTATTGGGTTCATTGATCATAGTGAGCTTTAAGCTCTAATCATAAATGTACTTGAGTTTTAAGCTCTTTTCAGTCGCAGTCTTAGTCAGTAGCATCACCAGTCATAACTGCCTTTATATTACATGTATTGAAATGAAATGCAAGCTACAAATCAATCACATACAATCAATCACTTTTATTCACATTATTTCAGTCAATACAATTTGTAAGGCCCCAATATATACTCTAGATGAGATGTTACATATTTATGGAAATACACATATGATTGGCTTATTCTTTGGAGTTGGAATTCAAAATTAAACATTGAGGGAATTTCAAACTCGATAGCATGTATTAATACAAGTGTTATGAGATTTGAATTGGCATGAATA
>JANZXR010000002.1:19143551-19163375 GCA_027575705.1 Erythroxylum echinodendron | reverse complement strand
GCATGCATGTACATTCATTTCATGTGCAAAAATTCACTATTTATTATTCATGTGCATATATGAATGCATGAATATGTTAAAACACGTTCAATAACTCTAACCCGATCCAAAATGACCAAAATACCCTTTCCAATTGGTGAGGGGATGTTACAAGATTACTCTCTCTAGTTATAATCATTAAACCCTAAATCATAACCCCTAATTGAACTATAGAATTTGAAATCTCTTAATCAACAAAAAACCCATAATTACAATCAGATCTTAAGCCCTCTAATAGTCAACCGGGTCCTCACACGAGATCTCTCTTTATCTAAATTCCCAATTTGATTATTTGCATGATCTATTAGATTGTTTAACTCTCATTACCTAATCTAATCATTTTGTTATTGGTTCACTCTCTTGATTTATTATTGGAGCATACAAATACAACAAATAATCACGAATCAAAAGAAATCACATTAACATTGATTCAAAAACAAATCCCTAAAGAAGTTTAAAAAATCATCATCAAACCTAAATCCATCACTAACAAATCTATCTTATAAATTCAAAAGAAATAAAGATGAAATGAAAGTCACTTAGAAGGGTTGGAATTGATTGGGAAGATGGCAGTATAGTAGCCCCTTCTTCATTTCTCCTCCTTCTCTCTTCTTCTTCCTCTCTCCTTGGATCTTTCTCCTAATGGTTGAGGTTGGAGCTCCTTTTTAGGTCATTTCTCTTTCTTTATATAGTATTTTCCATTTAGGGTAAACCTTATGATTTTCTCATACCCAAAAAGTCTGAAAAATCCCATAAGAACTTAAGTTTGAAAGGCTATCTATGTCTTTTATTGTGGCACTAAATTTTGCTTCTTTTATAATCGTGGTAGTTGAGGCCACAATCATGGCACCTCTATTAGGCTTCTGTCATAATCGTGGCCTTAGATTTCGCTCCGAGCTTCTCCAAATCTCCTTTGTTCTTCAATATTTGACTTGAAATATTAACAAACACATCAAAGCACCTCAAACATATAACATTAAAGCCTAATAGCGTGCTTTAACCCACAAAACACTCAAAACACAAATATCTAACTAAATAACACAATCCTAACCTAATTGTGAGGTCAAGCCAATTGTGATGCTAATTTAATTGGCAGATCAATTTATTAAAAGATCATTCGGAGTGGTGGAAGATATTTTGATACGAGTGGAAAAGTTCATTATTCCAATGGACTTTGTTGTTCTTGATTTCGAAGAAGACAAGAACTATCCACTAATTATTGGAAACCATTTCATGAACACAGATAAAGCAGTGATTGATGTTCATGAAGGTAAATTGACCCTTCGGATTGGTGAAGATCAAGTGGAGTTCAATATGAACAAGGTATTGAAGAATTTGAAGGAAAGCAGTGTTTGCATGAAGATTGACATTACAGGTGAAAGTGTACAAGAGCAAGTAATAAGGTTCTTTGCAAAAGTTAAATCATTAAAAGTGAAGACAAACAATTAAAGTAAAAAGGCGAATGAAGGTGAGTCTAAAAGAGAAGTTGAAATGAGGGAGCCAGGTGTTCAAACCCATCAGGAAATATTATTATGAACCGAGCCACCCATGCCACCATCTACAGATAAACCACCAACCTTAGAACTTAAACCTTTACCCACACATCTCTGATATACCTAAGTAAAGGTCAAACTCTACCCATCATTATTTCCAATCAATTAGATAGGGAACAAGAAATAAGGGAGGTTGAGACTGTTAGGATGCGGATGAAGGCTATGGGATAGAAAATATTTAACATTTAAGGTATAAGCACAAATATGTATATGTATAGGATAAACCTTGAAGAAGGAAGTAGAGCTATAAGGGAATATCACCGTAGGTTGAACTCTCACATAAAGGAAGTAGTCAAAAAGGAGGTATTAAAGCTTTTAGATGTAGGTATCATATACCTTATATCTAATAGTGAATGGTACAGACAGGAATAATGTTTACTAAAGAAGGATGGAATGGCCATAATGGAAAGTGAAAGTAGAAAATTAATTTCAACAAGAACAATCACAGGATGAAGAATGTATATAGACTATCACAAACTCAACAAGGTGAATAAAAAGGACCATTTCCCTCTCCCATTTGTAGATCAAATGATAAAAAGAGTGGTGGGTTGCTCCTCCTGCTTCTTAGATAGTTGCTCAGGGTATAATCAGATATTTGTTTACCCTAAAGATCAAAAAATAACCACATTCACATGTCTTTATGGTGCCTTTAAATTTATACAGATGTCGTTCAGGTTATACAATGCCCTAGTTACATTTTAAAGGTGCATGCTGTCCATCTTTGCAGACATGATTGAAGATATTATGGAAGTCTTTATGGATGATTTCTTTGTCTTTGGAGACTCTTTTGAGAAGTTTCTAACCAATTTGGACAATGTACTCCAAGGATGAGAAGAATCACATTTAGTGTTGAATTGGGAGAAGTTCCACTTTATGGTGTAGGATGGGATAGTGCTCAGGCATAAAATTTCACACCAAATATTTTAAGTGGATAGAGCGAAGATAGAGGTTATAGAAAAACTTCCACCTCTGATCAATGTCAAAGGCATGCGGGCATTCTTAGGCCATACTAAGTTTTATGGTTACTTTATTAAAGATTTTTTATAGATTGCACAACCCTTGAAAAACTTATTAGTTAATGATTTGCCTTTCCTTTTTAATAATAATTGTTCATCTCCATTCAATAAATTAAAGGATGCACTAACATCAGCCCCAATTTTAGCACCACCAGATTGGACACTCCCATTGGAGGTTATGTGAGATGCAAGCAACCAAGGTATAGCCTGCGTGTTGGGTCAAAGAAAGGCCAAAGAGTTGCATGTGATTACTATGCAAGCAAGACACTTGCAGGGCCTCAACTGAACTACATCGCTATGGAAAAAGAATTACTTGCAGTGATGTATGTATGTGATAATTTTCGTTAATACCTTTTGGGCTTTAAAGTGATCGTATTTACTGATCACGCTATGTTTAAATATTTGTTTGTCAAGAAGGATGTAAAGTCGAGACTTATTTGATAGGTGTTACTCTTATAAGAGTTTGAAATAGAAGTAAGAGATAGGAAGGGAGCAGAGAATATGGTCATAGACTATTTATCCCATCAGGGAAATATGAGATAAACGATGATATCAACAAAAAATTCCTTGCTAAAACCCTATTGCTTCTCAATATTATGGTAACAACATGGTTCATAGATATCACAAACCTTTTCATCAGTGGTGAGATCCCTTCTGACTTGTCATATCAACAAAGAAAATGATTCTTGCATGAGTGCAGCTGATATTTATGGGACGAGTCAATCCTATATAAAACTTATGCCTCATATGCTGGAGGATGAGATGATGGATATATTAACACAATGTCATGAAGCACAGGATGCTGGTCATTATGGAGCAAACAAAACAACAGCTTAAGTACTCGAGTGTGGATTCTATTGGCCACATCTGTTTAAGTGCACTCAAGTTTTCGTGGCACAATGTGGTCACTGTCAGAGAGTGGGTAACATATCCAAATGAGATGAGATGCATTTATCCAACATCTTCAAAATCTAAGTCTTCGATGTGTGGGGCATCGACTTCATGGGTCTTTTTCCATCCTCTATAGGAAAACATACATTTTGGTGGGAGTGGACTATGTACCTCACTGGGCCAAAGATGTGGAATCTCGAACTAATGACAGGAAAGTTGTACAGAAATTCATCAAGTGGATATTAAATTGATTTGGAGTGCCATAAACAATAATAAACGATGAGGAATGCATTTTTTTAACTGATCTGTTGAAACTCTCCTAAATATAGGGTCCACCATCGAGTTGCCACTCCTTATCATTGAAAATGAGGGGATAATTGGAAGTCATGAATCAGGACCTCAAAAGAATTCTAGAAAAGACGGTGAATAGTTTTAGGAAGGATTGGGCATTAAAGCTAGATGATGCCTTGTAAGCTTATCGAATCAATTTAAAACACCTATCAGAACAACACCCTTCTGACTTATATATGTTCAAGCTTGTCATTTGCATGTGGAACTAGAACATTGAGCATATTAGGCAATGAAGTTTTTAAATATTGATTAGAAGCAAGCAGGTGAGAAGTGACTTCTGCAACTAAATGAACGTAAAGAGTTTTGTTGCAATGCATACTAAAACACCAAACTTTATAATGAGAAGTTAAGAGATGGCATGACTCTCATCTTAAACAGAAGGAATTCAAAATAGGAGATGCAGTTTTGCTATACAATTCGAGGTTGAGACTATTCTCAGGAAAACTTAAGTTACGATGGAGTGGATCGTTTACGGTCACCCAAGTCTTTCCCATGGGGCCCTCGAATTGGAAAATGTAAACAAAGAAATATTTATGGTGAATGGTCATGGTTGCAAACTGTATCTCGACAGAGTGATCCCGAAGGAAATGGAAGTAATTTCTTTCCTTTTAGAGAATTGAAAGCACTTCCTAGGATGAAAGGTCATGCTAATGACCATAAATTAGCACTTTTAGTAGTTAGATGTATTTTTTGGAATTTTAAAATTAGTTATTTCATTTTCGTAATCGAAGGGAATGGTGTGGAAGGAAAAACAATGAGGTGATGATGCAATTGTAAGTTGTGAAAGGACCTTGAGAGTGAAATGAGGGAAAGAAGCAAAAATCAGGAAATATTGTAGGAATTTCCAAATTGGGTCAGGATTGTGGCCTTCAGCAAGGCAATTAGGGAACATAATATTCTTATGTATTTTTCTCCCAATTTTACACCTCCTATTCCCCTAACCTATATATTTACACTCACCCTTAATTTTCCTACATATATCATTCTCTAACTCTCTCTGTGAAATTAATAAGTCAATTTCCTCTCATTTCTCTCTACAACCATCCTTAAAGTCTTTATCTCTCTCTCTAAATTCTTTATAACTCTCCTTCCAACTGGATCGAGAATTAAGCAAATGGTCAAGCATGCTCAACTAACACGTAAAGTTTAAGTGTCGGGCTACAGACAAAGGAATTAGGCTATAAAGTACGAAGTACCTTTTCAGATTTACTCAGAAGAGGAAGGTAAACGCTTCCAAACCCTCGGTCTTAAAAAAATTATTGTGCTCAATATTTGGATTTTAACAAATTAGAATGCATTGGTTTGAGAGAACAAGTTGAACACTAGGGGGAAGAGTTCACTGGGCAAAACTTATGCACTTTAATTATGTCATATATGAAGAAATCTCCATAGAATTCTTCACCTCCCTCCAATATGAGCTTAGTGACCCTAAGGATCTATGGTTTCTTTGCAGGGTTAACCATATGAGTTGAACTATGAAATTTTGTAAGAAATCGGGGGATTTTCATAATCAACTATAGTGGACTAGCATGATGACTTCCGTCCCACACATTAGTGGATCGAACTGACTGAGTTAGAGAATTTTGATGCTAAAAATGCCCACAATAGCATAATTCATAGTCCCAAACACTTTCTTTTACACAAGTTTATATGTCAAACTATGTTTAACAAAATCAAAAGCAACAAGTGTTCAACTAAGGAAATTTTCATATTGTGGTGCATGGATCATAGCTTCCAATTTTGCACCTCCACCCACATCTTTAATGCTATCATTGTTACTCTGAGAAAGAGAAGCAATAATCTAGGAATGGGGTATTTGTTCAGGGCTGTTGTGGAATATTATAATGTTAATTATGATAGACTATCTGTCCATCATCTTAAGTTCCTTAACACTTGTCACTTGACAAGAGCTAAAATCTTGAAGTCCCACGATATGGAACTTTGAGACATTAACCTAAAATTTCATGTTAAGACTAGGGCAAGACAAGCTAATTCGAGCTTGGTGCTATAGCAAAAAGAAGAGGAATCAACTGGCGAAGAGTCAGGAGAGGAAGAGACAACTGGATGGAGAAGGTACTAGAAGCAATTTCAAACACTAACAAAGCTATTGCAGAAAATACGAAAGTGTTAACAAAGATAGCTAAGGAAAAAGACACCAACGTAAAGACAATCGAGGCATCTATAATTACTTCGTTGCTTAAGGCGTGGAGATCCCAACTCCCACACCATCATCATCACCACCTCAATCACAATGACAGGTTTTTATGCTCTAACCTTTATCTTTTCATTTGTCTTTATTTTGTTCTCATATTTTCATATTATTTTATTTTGATTCCCACCTTGCATGTTATTTGTCCTTTTCACATTGAGAAAAATGTGTTGTCCAAGTATTTGGAGGGTCAAGTTATATGCATTATATGTTTTTATTTTGAGTGTGAATTTTGCATATTATATGTTAGTTTTGTTTAGGTTTGCATAATGTGATTCGTGTGAAAGTGTCAATAGCTAGGACTTAACAGAATTGATTTAGCTTTGAGCATAGTCTTTAGGTTACTAAGATTTTTTACTTGTAAAGTTAGTTTCCTAGGTTTCTTTAATATGATGATAGTTTGTTCACGCTAGGAATTTGACACATTCAATTATAATTTTAGGTCTATCAAATAAGTAGCATCATTAGTGTTTTTCACGAGAATGATTACATAAAGAAATGAGGTAGGCAAGAAAATATTTATAAAAGAAATGTGTGTTTTTATTTAATAAATAATTACTATGCTAGCCCTTTTTGAAACAAATCAGGTTATGAATAAAACTAGTAGCCAGTTAAGAATGTAAGGTAGCTAAGTAATCGAGGGACATTCATCACAAATGTTTACCTCTATGTCAAAAGACTATAATGACATTCCAACCAAGACACTTAATAAAAACATGACCTAGTTAAGTAATCGAGGGACATTCATCACAAATATTTGCCTTCGCATCAAAAGGCTAGGCTTATATTAATGAAAATTAGCAAAACAGTGTGTTGTTTAATAAATCCTATCAATCTTTGCGAATACCAGACTGCTCATGAAAAGCGACTTAATGATAGTTATAATTTTGATTGACTAACTTATTACCATTACGTGTTTGTGAGTGATAGGAGTGAATGAATTTGATAAAAAGTCTTGATTAGTATGTATATTTATTTTGAATTAATTAAACATAGATTTCATAAGTTAATAGGTTAGAACAACTTGAAGGATTGTGTTTGTAGTTAAATTTGTTTTGTGAAGTTCAAATGATTGTACCATTATTACATATGTGTGTTGTTGTTTGGTGTGTTTATATTTTGTTTGTTTTATTTTTGTTTAAGGAGAAGCAAAATTTCAAGTGTGAGGATGTTGATAGTTATAGGTTGCATGATGTTTTAGTTGGAATTTTAGTTTTTTTTCAATTGTTAATTAATTAATTCATGCACGTTTTGGTTTAAAATTGTGTTAGTTGGTTAAACATTTGTGTTTTGAATGTTAAGAGGGTTAAATCATGCTATTAAGCTTTAATTTTATGAGTTTGAGGTGCTTTGATGTGATTGTTAGTATTTGAGATTAGATATCAAAGAATGGAGAAGATTTAGAGGAAGCCTGGTGGAGGACCCAGGGCCATGATCTGGATGGAAGATGATTTGTGGCCTGCGCGATGACAAATGTAGACCGACCTCCCAAACATAATTTTTTGCGAGTTATTTTGGACTTTGGAGCCTAGGTAGAACCTAATTTTTACCCCAATTAGTAAAGGACTATATAAGACAAGAGAAATGACCTAAATGGGAGAGCCTCCATTTGCCACTTTGGGAAAAGCTAAGGAAGAGGAAGAAGGAAGAGAGAGAATTTGAAGCTTTTGTTGCTGCTTTAACCTCCAGTCCTCCCAAGTTATCTTTTCTTCTTTCCATCTTTTATTTTGTTCATTTGATGTATAAGATGGAATTGGTGATGTGAACCTTGGTTTAAGAATGTTCTAACTTATTTTAGGGATTTATACTTGACTTAATTTTAATCTAGTTGTTTTTGTTGTTAATGATGCTGGGTGCTATGATTATTTGTTGTAATTGTATGCTTCAGTAATAAATCAAGACAGTGCAAAATGTTTAAGTTGGTTAATGAAAGTTAAACGATCTAGTAGACCACAAAAATAATTAAATCAATAATTATACAGAGAGAGATCTCTTGAGGACCCGATTGTTTATTGGAACGTTTAAGAACTAATTTGGTTGTGGGTTGTTTTGTTAATCGAAAGATTACATGTTCGGTAACTCAACTTAATTAGGGTTTATGATTTAGGGTTTAGTAGCTGCAACTCGAAAGAGACTAATTCAGTATTCAACAGTCTAGGATCGACATTGAATTAACACAAAAGTGACTAAGTTAGCATTGATGATAGGATATGTCGGGCCCCAAAATTTTTTTATTTATTTTATTAAGCATGATCTAAATAAATTTTGTGGTCTTGCTAGATAAATCATTTTATTTGGAGTTTTATTATTATGTCAATTTTGGGAGGATTTATTTCATGGATTGATGGAATTAAAGTATTAATGTTGTAAGGTGATATAAGGGCAAAATTGGAAGATCACTTAAGGTTAAAAGACATAAGGCTTATATTGGAGGGCAAAAGGGACATTTTTGTGATTATTAAGACTGTAGAAAAAGAAAAATTGTGTGTGAGAAGAGGGAAAAAAAAGACAGTGTCGTGGAAGAAGAGGAAGAGAACAGAAAAGCTAGGGTTTTTAGAGATCTTGAAGAATTTGAAGCTTCAACAAGTAAGTTATGCTTTATATTTCATGGGTTTGGTTAAATGAAACTGATCGGTGTGTGGTTAAGTGTTTGGATCACTACCTTAGAAACCGAATCAAAAAATTAATTCCAAGGATTGTAATATAGAGTGCAACCCTGGGTCGTCTCACTTAATCGGAACCTAGAGCAAATGATCTAAGCTAGCCTAATTGTCATGAAATGCAAACTAAATTAGTTAAGAGTGGGGTTTAGGATTGTTTTGATTAAACTAAATGAATTTAAATAAATGAAAGAAAAGTGTATATAAAGGGTGTTTTTGGATTTTTGGGAAATGAAAAGTGAAAACTCAAACAATGATCAAATGTGATAAAACCCTTTCGAAAACGAGCTTTGGTTATCATGGTTCAAAACAAATCTTTTAGGAGTGAAATTCACTAAGTTTCAAATGATAAACCTTAAAGAACTCTTTAAGTCTAGGGTTTTAATCAATGAACTCCATTTCTTAAAACCTTGTTGAATGTCTCTTAGTGTGTGTAATGGGCAAGTTAATGCAAGTGGTCAATTTGGATCAAGCATAATCTCAATATCAAACACAACTAGGCAGATAAAAGAGAATTAACACAATCACCAAAAAGACATATATGGAACTTCATATATTGAGCATCCAAGTTATATATAAACAAATCCATAACACATTACAATGTTTAACTCTTGATTAAACTCTAATTAAGAAAAGTCTAACTACAAAGCATAAATCCTAACTCAGGAGTTCATAACAGTGTAGAAAGATATGAACAAACAACTCCCCTTTGAAGCCCATTGAACTCAAGCCATCCCTGCATCTTCAAGAGGAAATGGTGCTTAGCCAAGCATCTCCGGGAGCACTCACAACTGTAGATACATCGACAACATCCATGGTAGCAGCAGAGAGCGACGATGAGAAGTGAAAATGGGTCATGGATGAAGGTCGAGAGTCAGAGATGAAGTATGAATATTTGTAAAAGTCTCCCGCATAACCTAATTTGGCATGTTTTTAAATGTTGGGTCTCGGGTCGGGTCGAAATAGTGAGATATTTTTCCCAAATATGTCTGGGTTTTTGACATTTCACCGTGGCGACAAATGACTTTCTTCGTGGCGAACTTTTCTCGAAAGGATTTGTTCTTTACTGGCTCCTTCGCCACTGCGAAAGAATTAATCTTCGCCACAGCAAACTTCTCCCGAAAGTTCAGGCTGATTCTTCGTTCTTCATCGTAGTGACAGATGGGCTAGCCCCTGCGAACTTTTCCCGAAAGCTATGCTCTCCTATAGAACACGTTTTCGGAGTATGTTTCTGGACAAGTTCGTCGCGGCAAACTTCTGGGTTTTACGGCGGCTAACTCAATTTTCCTGCACAAACATACTTTAGTATTTTATGCATAACTTTTGGTGTAGTTATCCAAATGGAATGATTTTTAATTTGTTGTAAACTAGAGACATAGGAATACAAATTTTATGAAGGAATTGAGTCTAAATTCAGGTTCTAAGCATTTAAATTTTGGGATGGAGACTGAACATAGAATTTTGTTTTAGTATGAGAAATAGTTTAAATTATTGAGGTATGACCTTCCGATTGCTAAACCAAATTAAATGGAATTTTAGTTATTGTTTAAGGAAATCAAGTGAGGCAAGAAAGGTAAGAGGAACAAGAGCAAAGACATCCCTAATCAAGTTTATAATCAAGTATTTCAAGGTGGGTTACAGTTTTATAATTAAGTAATAGGCCATTAATGTTTTCTTTCAAATGATGGGAATAATTAATTTCAACTATTTTATGAATGTACATTATAACTCTTTAATGCTTTGAAAAAGTGTTATGTGTTTGGTATGAGCATATTGCATTGATGAATTATGGAAAGAATGTGAAAATGATTTCTGAAGAGATACTACGGTTGTAAAATCAAGTTTTGAAAATGTGCCTTTTTGGGCAACAAGTATGCAAGATATGAAATACATGTTATATGGATTTGTGGTGGTCCCTTAAGTTAAATCAAGTGCACTTTGACAAAAGGATTCTCCCGCCTGCCTGCTAATGGCATGGAGCTCCTTTATGGACTCCCATAAGTTCACGGCTACACAAGACCATTAAGTGGGATTGCAATAGTACGTTCTGTTCACGGCTACATAGGACCCTTATGGGAAATGTGTAGTACATTCTGTTTTGGATCCACCCAAACCATTTGATGTGCCTACGTGTTTGTGATTTGTGAACAAGTTGATGAATGCATAGATCGTGTTATTTGTGAATTGGATTGTATGAAGAAATTTGAGAAATATGTGCTTATGATTCAATGTAAATTATTTTCAATGGTTTGCTTGTTACTGGTTATAAAATTGTTACCCACGAGCTTTGAGCTCACCTCCTCCCAATTCCGTCCCATCTTCAGGTGATGATTAAGAGATTGAGTAGTCAAGGGTTACGGCATCACTCCGAATCTGCATACTTTTGAATGTTGAGTTAGGTTTTGGGAATTTAAGGGTTTAGCTACATTTGAAGTATCTTTTGTATTTTTTGATTATGAAGTAAATGATGTATTGTGGCTTGAAATGCCATTAAACCTTTTTAAAACTCTTACTTTTGATATTAATGAAATATATGTTTGGTTTTGTCTATGATTTTTCATGTTTTCGCAAAGTATTCAATTATGAAAATGAGATTAAGATTTTGAGAACGGTTATATTCTTATCCATTTTGTTTTTGGCTTGAATTGGTGAATGTGGCTGAAGGATTTTAAATTTGCATTTTAGTAAGACAAGTAGTTTGGGTTATGGGTTCTTTCATAGGGGTTTTCTCCACGGTGAAGCCAAGAGTTGCCGCGGCGTAATTTACCTAAAGAAAATTCTGATTTTCTTGTGGCGACTTCACCGTGGCGAAGTTATAATTGTCGTCGCGGCGTAATTCGCCCAAAGGGTCAGTAAGGTTTACTCACATATGTTCGCTGTGGCGAAGCCGATTTACTCGCATATGTTCACTGTGGTGAAGCCCACCTTTGCTTTCGAAGGATTCTTCCTTTAAATTTTCACAGTCTAAGCCTCCCTCCACGCTCAAGCTTCATAACCCCATGTCCGATGTTGGGCTCCAAAAACGGGGTCCAACAGGATAAATCCCCTTTCTCATAATTTGTTAAATTTCCTTGTTTGAATTTCAATTATCAATTAGTAGTGCTCAAATTTGATTTGTTGCCTCAATTTAGAATTCTCATTTCAGTCATTCTATATTCGATTGTTTACTTTTCTGTTTAGTTTTTATTTTCATTTTAATTACACTTTTAGGCCTTAGACAAATTACGATTCGATTAGTTCACTATTTCCTCATGGGATCAACATCTCATATACTACACTATAACTCATGCGCTTATAGAATATTAAGGGCTTTATAAGATCAAAACTTACTTAACACCAATGGACTAGTCATATGTATATTATAGGTTAGTCGATCTATTAATAACATCCTATCAAACACTCCCCTAGTGAAAATGTATGAAAGAGTGGAACTAGGATTTATCAATGCATGCATATCATGATCAAATAGAGAGAAGGTACCAGTTATAACTTTTAGGACATCCTATTACTCATAAGCCTTTATAGTATATGCCCGTGCTTGATCGGTTGATGTCGTAGGATGATCAATATACTTAGATACTGTGCTCAGAGTGGCCTTAGGCTAGCCTGGTCCACCTCTGCTTCTACCTCGTCCTCTAGATGCAGTAGGAGCATTAGATGCCCTCTACTCCCCCAAGATGCTCTAATCTATCCCGAACCTTGTTGATAATTAGTTATTAGGTGATCCATATCCCTACATTTAAAGAGGTCCCAATAAACTATGGACATTTCCCCAATGTATCTTGGTATAGTGTGGGCACTCTGATGGTCCATCTCCCTATCTAGCTAAAAAGCCTTTACCAGCATTAGATGTTGTGAACTGCCCCTAATGTCTTCCTTATTGGCTGGGCTATAGATTGACTCTATTGGGGATGCACCCTGTGAGTCTCGGGTTCTCTTACCCGAAGATGAGCCACCTCTAGAGAAACTCCTTTTTTGTGTATTGTCTCTTGCTACTCAACCAACTGATAGTAGCTTACCTGTTATAGAGAAATTATTGCTAAATACTTTTTGATGCTTCCTTAAATTTTCAGCATTGGAAGGCCTCTGTCAGAATAGGCTGTAGAGCATACTTGTTGAGCTAGTTGAACTCCATTTTATACTCAGCAATAGGTTTTTTATGTTAGATTCAGGAACTACTTCCGATGAGCCTATCTATAATCTTCTGTGACATACTTCTTTTTTAACTCTTAGGTAAAGAACTCCTAAGTTAGAGGGTTAGGCAATTGAAGATGTAGTAGAACTAATTTCCACCAATCATAGGCTGCTACTTGTAGGAGAAAGACAACATAAGTAACCATTTCTTTGGGTGAACACTTGATCTTATCTAGAACCCTCTGTTTCTACTCTAACCAGTATTCTGCTTTATCTGATTCATTTAGAGTCATGCCCATAAATTCTCCCACCATATGTTTTCTCAAAACTTCTATAGGAGCTTTAGGCGTGGTCATTCTATCCATCAATCTCAGCATATCATGGGAAAGCTTTAGAAACATTTCTCCAGGTACTGACAATACCATTATTTCATCCCTTGGAGGCTTAGGAGGACCTAAAACAGATTGATCTCTTCGTACCACATTATCAGCTGACTCCTCCTCAGCTTCATGAGGTCTTTCCACCTTTACTATCTATAAGAAAATGGGGACATTTGTATTAGGCTAACAAAAACACCAAACCATACCGCCTAAACCGAGCTTTGATGCCTCAAAATGTAACACCCCCTATACGGAACCTATAGCTACCCACACATATGGCAAACAATTTTTTATACATAAATTTATAGCATACATTTCTATTCAATACTATACATATACACATTACAAAATTTCACATAAATTAACATTATCATTTAAAAGTAGTATTACATCTTTACATTTACCTGATGTCTAAAAGAAAACATTACGATTTTCTTCATTACATGTACAATCATCCTTTAAAAAAAACACATTCCAAAGGTACTTTTATTCGTAGCTGTTGGCCTTGGTCCCTACAGATATTCCCCATGCCTATCTCCTAATATTAGTACTTACACAAATCAATACCCGTGCTAAGCTTGAGAGCTTAGTGGAAAAGCACTTAGTTTGGATGACCACTTACAGTAGTCATCTACCAAGAACGCATTCATAAACATTACAACTCATATAAATAGTGATGGCATACTTAATTAAATTATGTAAAGAAAACATGCATCAATGTGTTATTTATATACTATAAATTCACGTTCATAAGCCAAATATTGATGTTCTATGCTTAATGATACATATTATCAATACAAATGCAAATGCTCATTAATACCAATTATTTATGTTGTAATGCTGTATTTCTTATGTATAACCATTAGGCCTGCATATTCCTATGAGTGTGAATAACGGGAGTTATGGATATCCAAAGATATCAAAGCTGTTGATACCCAAAAGTATAAAACTGTGGATACCTGAAGGCATCAAACCGTGGAGACACTATAGTCATAAAATGAAGACAACATTAGTGTTAAACTATAGTAGCTGCACTATAACCCTATAGGCATACCTATCTATTCACCACCAAGACAATCGAGCAGGTGCTATAACATTTCCTTTAACCATTTCCCATTTCATAATTCATCATATGATATTCACTTGAAGTCATAAAATCTGTATTGAAGCGCATACTACATATATATGGGCAATAAATATTTGTACAAATCATTTATGTACATGTAAATTGTCTTTAGCATACATTATCTGAATCTTAAATTCCAATGTTTAATCACCCAATTCACACGTGGTAAGTCATATTTCATTTATTTCTAGGTGTTTGAAAAGTCTTATACACATTAAAAAAGGTTTGGCAAATGTGGTAAAAAAATAAAAAATAAAAACAAGGTCATGATCGTGGAAAAAGACCCTTCTCTAGGGTCATGATCATGTCTAGAGCGTCACGGTCATGACATAAGAGTTTTATATTGGGTCATAATTATGAAAACCATGTTATGATCATGAAAGAAGATCTATATGTTGTGTCACGATCGTGACAGACACTCTCCATTCATACCTCTACTTATTCCATAATATGCATATAGAAAAAATTTGAGTTAGTTTTTAGTTCTTCTGTAAATTTTTTCCCTATGTATTTAGTTTCCAAAGCACTAAAAATAAAGCCATTTATACTTTTAAATCATAAGATATAGACTAAACATCACAACTTGTTCCAAAATATGGGTGGCTTCAGGTCACCATTTTCGATCTCAATTTCCATTGTCATAAATCCAGAATTAAGTCAGTCTTTACTAGAGATTTCTATTCCTATGTCTTAGGTTTCATATGCGACTAAAATCAACCAATTTATAGGTCTATAGGCTGAGTTACGACCCAAACAATGGGACTTGTTCAAACAAACCAAAGACAAAATATCACTACAAGATACTCTCTTATCATATTCAACCAATTCCATGCAAAGTAACATCAAAATAACACCAACACACCGTCCCAGTAACCATTCCATATCCGAATGAATCTTTGTATTCATTAAAAAATACACACAATGAGAAATCAAACTAAGTGTAGTCCCAACCTTAAAATTGGCCAAGTAGTTCTTCTAATGTCTTTCCTTCCCTTCCTCTTTGTCTTTGCTCGAATCACTAAATAGAACCAGCACAAATACACATCTCGATCCCAATTCCAACCTTACAATTCCAATTCTTCATAAGCAAAGATAAAGATGAAGATATTTCCACCTAAGATTAGCTTGATTCCTTATATGAAAAGTGATGGGATGAAAAAGATAAAGTAGATAGAAAATGAAAGAGGAAAAATATGGAATTCAAACTTTAAAATGTTGTCCATATCTCCTCTCCATATGCCCATTTAATGCATTTTCAAGACTCACATACATGCTTAATTCCTATTACACACATATGCTTTATTCTTATTAGTCGCACATGCTTTAATCCAATTAGTCCATGTGTTGACTTTAGGAAAATTGATCATTGGTCCTTCTTAGTCCTTTAATTCCCACATTGGCCTATAATCTCATTAATTAATTTCATTATCATCCATATTTCACGTCTAAGTATGTATGTCCTTGCTAAAATGAACAAATTACCTATTTACCCTTGTCTTTTACATTAAGTACTATTATGGCTCGTACTATGCTTAAATGCTCTTAATTTGTTATGTTCACTTCTTAACATGCCCTAAACATGCTATAATACTTCTAGGGTGTATGTTGGCGCCTTATGAATGAGATTGAATCAAATTTTCGCCATTTTTATAAATGTCTAAACTTTTGTTATATAAATTTGGTACTTTTATCTCAAGGCATGTTTAAATGTGTTTTATTGCCAATAGCAACTTTTCTTATCTTGAAATCTACAACAGACACAAAACTCAAGTAAAAAGCCAAAAGAAAGAAAGCCACAAAAATTTGAAATCAAAATTAGAAATACACATAAAGACTAGATGACCGTCAACTCCACATAAAACTTAGCTCTAATCCATTTCCAAAAGGAAACGTGTAACACAATACACGCATCTAAAGAAGATCAAACATATTAGTGCCCAACAATAAAGAAGAAACGAAGAAAGCTATGAACATATCAGAGGATGGGGAAGATATATGGAGGATATAGAAACAGTGACTATGGTAGAGGGCTGAGGACGAGTAGCAGTCAAACAAATGAGCAGAGGATGAACAACGTTGGCTAGCAAGGAAGAGTTGAGGAATTTAATTTCAATTAAGTTATAGTTATCACATAGGCTACCATTGGTATGAGGGAACACGAGGATAACATCACCAAGGTACGTAGCATTGTATACACTTGTGAATTGAGAAAGGCACTTCTCGTTGTGGCTCTTAGGCTCGTTATTTCATATTTTTTTGAGTTCAACTTGAATCTCAATCAAATTGGGTTGAGCCTAGGCAAAAATGTCAATCCTACTTCTTCATGTTCAATCTCTTTTTGTTTCTCTCTTTAGCTTAATTGTTTCTTTGTAGTTAAGCAATATACAAGTCATTGATAACAATTGGCTAAGGAAGTTAACGTTAGTTTATATCTTACAATAAATCAATTAAGCATATTTATAATATATTTAATTAAAGATATTCATTATTCTACGTGTATTTATTTAGTTAATTAACTAATAAGATAAGGTTTATGGATATTTATGTTTTATAAGTAAAATAATAAAGAGATGCCAAATATGATATTTATATTATATTTATGTATTATCTTTAAATCACTTATTGTCATTGTCTATTAAAACTAAACAATAATTTATTAGAAAAACTACCATATATTATATTTCTTCTTTATAAAGAAGTAATTGATTTCATAAATTAAAATATGGAGATATTTAAGAAAAAAGCATTAGTGCATTTTAAAAAACAAGTTCATTAAACTCGCCCAATATAAGAATTTTATATAGAATATTAATTGTTTGTCTATGAAAATATTAACAATTGTTTAAGTTATCTTTTAACTTTAGATCTTTAAAGCATTTCATCAATTAATAGATATATTTGATACTACTTATGATTTAACTATGGGTAGCCTAATGTAGCTATTAAACATGACAAACTATATGGAATAGTTAATTGATCGATACTAAGATTTGTAACCATAAAAGAATTAGAGGTAATGTCATAATGTTCTATCATTCGCGAATATTATTTATTTGAGAAATCATTGATCAAGGTGGAATAATACTTTAAAAATAAAATTTAAATATTATTAAAAGAATCAATTACTACATTTAGAGAATTAATATGATTAGAATTAGATAGATTAGACATTAAATCAACAATCTATCTATAATTATAATATTATATGATAAAGAATTGAATTATGCAAAAAATTATGGACAAAAAAGGTTAGTAAAAAACTACTTTAATTTTCCTTTTATCTAGGTGATTATGATGCATTGTTAGATACTAATTTTGATTTATGGGTATAAAATTTTTGATTAAGGAAGCTTTAATGTTAAATATAATTTTTAATTATAATTCATATATATTTCCAATATATCTAATAACATAATGAGTCAAAAGAGAAAAAGATAATTTAATCAAGTTAAAATTGAGCATAAATTTTAAGAATTTTAATGTCAAATATAAGATATTTGATAAATAGGGACTAAGATTTAATATTAAAATTTATTAGGACCTCATTGAATTAAAATCGATTGTAATTATAATCAAAGTTGAACTAGAATTAAATTATAATATTATTAAAATACTCACTCTTTATTTTTAAAATGTACAAGCTTTATAAGGGTTGCCATTATTTGACATGTCCTTTTGTACACATCTTTTAAAAAATTAAGTTAAAAATGCATTAACTTAACGAAAAGTTTGTGTGCAAGTTGAACCCTAGTGACATACTCAAATTCGATTTACAATGCATACTAGACTAAATACAAATGAATAATATTAGTGATATAGCATTATAATATAACAAAAGAGTTGAATAGCTAGTACAATAATTCACATCTAACCAATTTAGGAAGATAACTACCCGAACCTTATGCTACCTTATCTCCTCTTAAAGTAACATTAGTGGCTACTATTAGACCCTTAAGTCCATAATACGGGTTCGTGCGAGTGTTGGCGATCCTTGGCCAATGCTTGGCACGCAGATCAGCACAAGGAAGGTGTGTTGACAAGGGAACAATGCAAAGTCTTACGAGTTGGCGAACTAAGTCATGTGAGATCCGAGGGTGCGCAAAGGCTCTTGACTTCAGCGAGGCAGGTCGGAGTAATATCAAACGTGTGAGGTTTTATATTAACTTGGTTTGTGACTTGTACTTAGTTATGGAGCGACGGGACTGCACCATAAAGTGAGCTGGTGTTAGACCCCGTTTTCGGAGCCTAACTTCTCATACATGATTATTCATGCTTGCTCTGACACCATAAATGTGTTAGACCCTAATTTCGGAGTCTAAATCCTGCTTGCTTGCATGCTCTGATACCATAGATCTATCAGACCCCGTTTTCGAAGTCTAACCCTTTTATACATGCTTGCTCTGATACCAACCAGTGTTAGACCCCACTTCCCAGAGCCTAACCTTTGGAAACATCATCAGACTTATCACTATCGGGTCATCTTCTCAACACCTTACACATATTCCTGCTTCGGGGCAATTGGTATAACTTTTCCTATAGGAATCCAATCTAGGGTTTCCTTGGATAGATTTAAAGAGCACTTCAATCTCTACAACTTTCGTGAAGACCTCGAAGGTCGACTTCTTCTGAAGGGTCTATTAATTTTATCGTCTCATTGCTTGCGCCTCATTTTTGGCTTCCCTTCGTCTTACTTCTATCGTCTGTTTTTTTTTCCTTCCATCTCATTTCTGTCTTGCGTCTCATTTGTCTTCTGTTTCATTTCCGTCTTGCGTCTCATTTTTCTTCCGTCTTATTCCTTCTGTCTCTTTCATTCTTGCGTCTCATTTTTCTTCTGTCTTATTCCTTCCGTCTCATTTCCATCTTGTGTCTCATTTTTCTTGCGTCTCATTTTCCTTCTGTCTTATTCCTTTTGTCTCATTTCCGTCTTGCATCTCATTTTTCTTCCGTCTCATTTCCGTGTTGCGTCTCATTTTTTCTTCCGTCTCATTTCTATCTTGCATCTCATTTTTCTTCCGTCTTATTTCTGTCTTACGTCTCATTTTTCTTCCGTCTCATTTCTGACTTGCGTCACATTTTTCTTCTGTCTTATTCCTTCCGTCTCATTTCTGTCTTGCGTCTCATTTTTCTTCCTACACTAATATGAAGTCTGTGAATAGTAACATAGACGATGCCTATGTACAGTAACACAGACGATAGCGCTAACACAGACGATGTCTATGTACAGTAACAGAGACATCGTCTGTGTTAGTGCTATCGTCTGTGTTTTTGTATGTGTCATTGTTCACAGACATTGTCTGTATTACTGTTCACAGACTTCGTTTGTGTTATGGTTCACAGACTTCGTCTGTATTATTGATAGCACTATCATCTGTGTTCTGTAATGACGTCAGAACACAGAGGAAGTCTGTGAACAATAACACAGACGATATCTGTGTTACTGTACACAGATATCGTCTGTGTTATTG
>JANZXR010000002.1:19127488-19137593 GCA_027575705.1 Erythroxylum echinodendron | reverse complement strand
TTTTCTGTTTAGTTGAAGCTCAATAAAGGTTTTGAATTGAATAAAGGTTGCAAGAGCTTCAGATTTAAGTTTCAGTGAATAAAGTCATGTGAATCTATTGTAAGCATCCACAAATATTAGATAATACCTATAGCCTTCGGTTGATAGCAAAGGGGAAGGACCCCAAATATCTGAATAGACAATTTCTAAGGGATTTTTGGCAGAAATATCATGAGTTTGAAAAAGTAGTTTATGAAGCTTGCCTTGTTTGCATGAATCACAGAATTTTAAATCTTTGGTATTAAGATGAATTTTCATTGAATTAAGAACCTGTTTAAGTACATTGAATGATGGATGAACAAGTTTAGCATGCCAAACATTAACATCATTTGTAGAAACTGAGTAGAAAAAGTTTATGGGTAAGGAACTAAACTATGGGTGCTCGAAGGAGAGGATGGTAATGGAGTATTCTTTGATTGAGTGATGAGCTGAGTTTGAGGTAGAACATCAAGGCTGTAGAGCCCATCCCGAAGCATCCTTTTGAGAAGAATTTTCCCCATGTCGTTGTCCTTGAACAAACACATTGTGTCAGAAAATTCCACAATTAAATTGTTATCTTTTGTGATTTTGGAAATGCTCAACAGATTTTTACTTGGAACATGGAGTATTTGATGTAAAGATAGTGGTGTGTGTTTATTGTCTTGAAATTGAATGTAAGATGAGCCAATATGTGTGATAGGAAGAGAGTTTCCATTACCTACTGCGATGTGATCATTAGCAGTATAGTCTGAACCAATGGAGAGGTTATTGAGATCGGCAGTAACATGATTTGTAGCTCCAGAGTCTACATACCAAATAGAGGCACTAGGTTGGTCAGAACCAGCATTTGTTTGAGCTAGGAAGGTCTGTGGTGACCCATTGTTTGTGTGGTGTTGACCAATATTTTGAGAGTGATACTGTGTGGATGAATTTGACTGTTTCAATTGCTGATTTCCATGCCATAACTGGTCAAAACGCTTGTAGCATCGAAGGGCATCATAACCTAGTTTTTGGCATAGTTGATATTATAAGCAATCGAAATTAGTCCATCATCCTCTACCACGACCCCCTCTTTCTCTAGGAGCATAACGATCTCCTTGATTGCGAGATTGAGTTTGATTTCTATTAAACGATACAAGATTCGCTGAAGGAGAAGAAATAGTTAAAGTGTGAGATGCTACATTTAGTTGCTCAAGTCTAGTTTCATGCATCATAAGACTATATTGCACATCTTGTAGAGTTGCATTCTTCATTATGTGAGTTAGGAGAACCACAACTGGGTCATAATCATGGCTTAGGCCATTTAAAGCACTTAGTATAAGTTCATGATCTGGTACTGCATGTCCTGCTATCATAAGAAAATCTCCGATTGATTTTATCTTCTGAATGTAATCTGAAATTATCTGTGAGCCTTTCTGAATTGTTGACAATTGTTGCTTTAACTGCAGGATCCGAACCATTGATGTTTGTGCATACAAATTTTTTAATATTTTCCAACATTCAAGAGAGGTGGAGGATTGATTTACCTGACCTACTACATCCTCACCTATAGTTGAAAATAGCCAACAAAGAAGTAGCTGATCTAATCTGCGCCATAAACGGTATTCTGGATTTACAACAGTTTGAGGAGCTTCTGCTGGTGTTGGAGCAGGTTCTGTGATGACATGTGGAGGTGGAGATACATCTAATGAAATGAAGTCTTCTAATTCAAGAGCTCGAATTGCTGTTGTCACCTGTGCCCTCCAATTAATGTAGTTGGTTATGTCCAATTTGATTGGCAAGTTGAAGTTTAATATATTTGCCAAACCTGGAAAATCACATAAAGGGGTGGTGATATGTCATTGCCGAGTTTGATTAGAGGTTGAGGATGAATCTTGAGCCATTGTGACGTTGGTTAGTAGGGTGGCTTTGATACCATGAAGAGAAAGGAAGAGAAGAGAGTATGAAATGTAAACCTTTCTGCTTACTTTCTTTATTTGCGTCGAGTGTAATATATACAGACTAAAATGTACTATAGTACAGGATATTATTCTTAGTTCTGACATAACAGAAATTGGTTATATACAGCTGGAAGTTTGTTGGGAAGGATTGGGAGTGTTGATGATACTGGGCCCAGGATAAATCTTCTGGTCAAGGACGTAGGTGAGTCGGCATAATCCTTTAGAATAAAGAGTGACTAAGGAGTATCCACCTGCTTTAAATGACAGTAGAAAATGCAAAGTTGATGAAGAGGCAAATATGTCGACGCCTTCAATCAGTACAGTTGGTGTTTATGTCGAAGTCCTTTTTGTTTTCATCTTTCCCAAATGGTTGTGCGAGCAACTATGTCTTTGACAGAGTTCGCTTCATGGGACAGGTGGTAGTGAAAAGTTGAATTTAAAACTATATTAGCCTCATAAATGATTTAGAGTACCCAGGCACAGCCCACATGTTACCTCTCATCATATATAGGCGAGGTGGGGTGGTTGGTGGTCCAGTGGGCAAGTTCTTATGGTTCAATGTAGCTTATTGATTTTTATCAATTCAAATCCTAGGTTTGTTTTGTATTTAATTAGTGACAAGTTGGTAAAAAGAAATAAAATTCCTTCTAGACTGGTCAGAAAAACGGAAAAGGGCGGTGAAGGCGGCGCATTTGAATACTAGATCATGCAAACGTGTTCTTGGATCTTGTACACTATGAAAACCTTTGACTTAAAAGAAGTGTTTATTATTCCCCTTCTTGATTGTTCGCTACATCCTGTTGAAACCAGATGATGAAAATCGAACCAACATTTAACAATCCATGATTCTCAACTAAATAGTAATACCTGGACCTAACTAAAATATTCCAACTACGACATAAATAAGTATTGCAACAATAAAAATAATTAATAATTTTAACGCATACAAACAGGATTAAGAATGAAGAATGAGACATAGACTGATTTGGCCATACGGCAAATAAATTGTTAGAGACGAAGGTTCAAAGTTGAGAAAGGAAACAACTAGCGAGTTCGAAGCCTTTTGAACTCCACTTAATTGACTAAATCATTGTGTGTATTTACAATAATCTATCAAATCCAAATTATTGTTATTTGTTAGAAGGCGTGTGGTGCCAGTTGCCAAGCCTTTTCACCTCAAACCTGGGGCGTTAATTAAGGGATTTTGGCTACTATTTACTACTTTATTATGTCTCTCTTGTATGAAAACTTGAAATTTATCGTATCATTTAAGATGGAATCAAGACGCTTCAATCAAGGGGATTAGTTCTTCTAATTTCAATTTCTATTTTCCTTGTAATCAAAGTTCCTCAGCTATTAAATTTATTACAATATTAAATAATTGAAGAAACTTTAAACAGATATTTAGGATACATCCTCAATCAAAAGAGAGCAATAAGTTTATTTTAATAAAGGTGAGGTTTTTTTTTATAGCTTCCGCTTATAAGTTTAAATTAGAAGAAAATTCCTTTCTTATATGTATAATATCGGTGAATGTAATTTATTTTTTAATTTCTAAATAAAAATACTTTTGTGTAATTCCACTCTTAAATCTTAATACAAACAAACATCATCATATTTTTTTAAGAAAAGAATAGCAGAGACAGATTAGGAATTATAAATGAATAGGTGAGTACAGTAATTTAAGTGGAAAAGTACATGGCTTGAGCTGGCTAGAGACAGATTAGGAACTATAAATGAATAGGTAAGTACAGTAATTTAAGTGGAAAGTACCTGGCTTGAGCCAGCGAGGGCTGCTGCTTCCACTAGGCCTCAACTGACTCCGTTCCTGGCCCCAATCTTGGAAGTCCTTTCTGTAGGGTATGATTATGACCCTACTACTCATCAAAATCCCTAGTGTTATATACTACTCTACTCTTCCATCGTCATAAGAAAATCCAAGGACACATAGTAACTATTATTGGCTTTTTTTTTTTTGGAGGGGGGAGGAGGGGGTTGTGTAATAGGTATTTTAATTTGATTAGACTAATCCTAAATTTTTAAGACCTTATTTTAAGAGTTTTAGAGAAGATAAATTAAAAATTTTAAGGTCTCTCAGATTCTTACGTAATTTGTACACCTCTGCACACAAAGATTCGTCATATACTAATTGGTTAATTATTGATTAATTACTGACCCTACTCAATATCAGGATTCTCTCGGTCTTAAGTTTCTTAGTAGTTCGAACTTTTACACTACTGTTAGAAGCGAGACGTTTGTAATTAATCTGATTAAGAAGCGTATCCAGAGAATTAGAGGATCATCAACTAAAAAATTTTCCTTTTTTTTCTCTTATATAATGACTCGAACGAAAAACTTCTTATAAAAGAGAGTTTTAAATGAAGAATTGAAATTAATTAAGCCACAACATTAATTCTAAGAACAAGATATACTGTACTTTTGGAATCTCAACCAATAAATTGAATGGTTGGGATGTAAAAGAAAAAGCGAGGCACAGTAATTCAGGAACATCACTGCTGTGCCCATTGATTCTATACTCGGATGTCTAAACGAAGACTAAAATGTTTACAACCCTTCTCGTCTTCTTGATTGGTTTGGTCGAGTAGTTATTCCGGGGCTTAGGACATGCAAGTGGAATGTAGACAGTGACATTGCCTTCTGATATAAATATTGCCATTGGCCCTGGCACAGTTCTAATGATTTAGTTGGAACCTGTCTTTTTCATGTTAACTCACTGACACTAAGTAATTGTTATGATATGAATATGGGGCTGAGTTAGTCAAATAGATCCGCCGCCGCAGTTTTGTCACCAAGTTGGAACGAGTTCGCATAAACATTATTACGTATTTTGAATTATTTACGAAAGGGTTAAATACGAAACAAGTACAAAATGCTTGATTTTAGTTTTATCTGTACTTTCGAAACAATTTTTTTGGTACTAAATTGAGTTACAATATTTTGGGATTTTTACGGAAAAACATTTATTAACGCATAATTAACTTTTTTAAAAAAATTAATATATAAATTTTTTTAACGAATCAAATAATTTTTTAAGAAAAGACCGATCGGTTCATTTAAAATGAAGAGTTTTCTTTTAAAAATCAAAATTTTTATAACTATGATGATTAAGAAGATAAAACTCTGCACTCTTTATCGTCTAAAATTAATTTTATATATTTATTAATCATCGGTTTGATCACGGTTGAATTCTGATTGAACTATTGACTTTAGAATCAGTTATTTCTCCGATTTAATCACTAGATCAATTTTTTAAATATTGATTGAAATACAATTAATAACTGTTTAACGTAACTAAAAGGGACAAAAATATCCATGAATTTCTTCTTTCAGCTCCGAGATGAAGTCCATAGGTAGCGCGTGATTCCTTCTTTTAGCTCCTTATCTTTCACACGACAAATCCGAGTATTTTTGGCACTTGATTTGCCTATATTTAATTTTTTTCATAAAAGGCCAACTACCAGAAATTTCTTTACTTAAAAAAGAATCAGAGATTGCATCGTCAACTGATCTTAACTTTCCCAGTAAGAGTTTGTCTCTTTGTATATATAAATAGGGGAAGCATACATTAGTCTTTACAAGTACGCACTCTTTCATTGACAATCTCAAACATATACCTACTTCAAGCTAGCCACACATAACTCCTTACTTGTGATTTCCTAGCTAAAATTTACTCTACGGAGTTCTGTTGATCATCAATCATGGAGAACATTATGGGGCTTCTCAGGATTCGTGTGAACAGAGGGTTTAACCTTGCTATCAGAGATGCATGGAGTAGTGATCCCTATCTTGTTGTGAAGATGGGCAAGCAGGTAATTTTTACTGTCTTCTTGTCTTCCTTGGTTCCGATTAATTTGTCTGAGTTTCTTAGTGTAAACTGTGACTAAAATTTTTTTTTGTTCTTAATATTGAGTGGTGAGAATCCTTTTTATGGCCATATTTTCTCTCTGTTCGGAACAACTTAATCAGGTCTTCCTCCTTTTTTCTCTGTTTATAATGAATAATCGGTTAAATCGATCTATTTTCATCTATCTATTTTCATCTTCACTCCAGATTATCGAATTTTTATTCCAGTTATCTTCTTGCACGGCTCATTTCTAGTCGCGATCTACCCTCAAAGATCCGGCTCTTTATCTTTTCCTCATTATTCTGTATTACAACTTAACATCTTTCGAAACTATTTTGTGAAAATTAAAAGATCTTTCGTTCCAAGTCTTTGGAAAGAAAAAAAAAAAAAAACAAGGCAAGAGAACTTGTGTGTGTTTTACATAATTGGCCCTGTGAGTTAATGGGACCTAAGATGCAGTGAAGATCACAAATGGAAGATAACTTCCTTTGGATTGAGAATTACGAAGATAGGAAGTGAAAAGTCATGCTTTAGGACTGGAAATGACTGTACCAACTGATGTGACTGTACCAACTGATGTTTGAAAATATGGCCTGTTGCAGAAGCTGAAGACCCGAGTTGTGAAGAAAAATGTGAATCCTGAGTGGAACGAAGACCTGACTCTTTCAATTATTGATCCCAATCTTCCTATCAAAATTGTAAGGAATGTAGTTTCTCATGAAACATGTAGTTTTAGAGTGAATTTTTAGTGTAACCCTTCCTTGTATTTGGTTTATGGTTTGCGATTAATGATGAATTTCATTATTTATACGAGTGCAGGAAGTGTTTGACAAAGACTTGCTCAGTCGAGATGATAAGATGGGAGATGCAGAGTTTGATGTCCGTCCATTCATTGAAGCTGTGAAGATGTACAAGGAAAACCTTCCCCAGGGAACCATAATAACAAGAATTCAACCAAACAGAAAAAATTGCGTGGCCGAAGAGAGCCACATTATCTGGGCCGATGGAAAGGTGATACAAAACTTGTGTCTTAGGCTGCAGAATGTGGAGAGTGGCGAGGTAAATCTCCAGTTGCAGTGGATTGACGTTCCTGGTTCCAGGGGTTTGTAGAATGCCCTTATCTGTCGATAAATTTATCTAAAGTTCCTTAATATGTTATTTCTTAAGTAGTGACAAAGTTGCAACTTGTGACTGCAAAGCCAATATCAAGTACTTATTGTTGTAAATATTCTTTGTTAGTCATTCCAAGAATCTGACGAACTACCCAATGTGGGTTTGGTTTGCTTACGTGGATAAAAATTACAATTACATTAGCAGTAAAAGTTTTAAACTTGAACTGCATTTTTACAACATAGCAGTAAAATGCACCTCCTTGTTGGAGAATTGGGATGAGATTGGATCCTACAGGCAACATAATAACATAATAGGTATGAAACTTTTTCGTTTGCTTTTTTCAAAGTCTAAGATGACTTAAATTCTATAATGTAATTAATACATAAAACATGGTAAAGAATAAATCATAGTTCATATGATGTTATAAAATTTAAGGCCCTTTCTTGTCATTTATCTCAAACTATTTGTGAAATTGATTTATAGTAATTATCGTAATCGCTCATATTTATAACAGTATTAACATGAGCATGTTGGGAGAACTTTACAAACGGCACAGAGGGATAAGTAAGAAATGCTAGTTTTTGTAAAGCTTGAGACTATTTATATTAGAGTTTAAACTTTTTAGTAATTCAATTGAAATAAGATTTTAATTTCATTTAAACTTTAATTAAAATTTTAATTAAATATTGATTGAGCCTAAATATGATTTAATATTTTATATTGGCTTTTATTTATTAAATGTTTTAATAAATTCTAAATTTCTCGAACCTTATATGAAGTCCGATTTGATTAAAATACTTTTTTCAATTATTTTTTATGTTTGACCTATTAGTTACGTAAATATGTTAGAAATAAATATAAATTATAACTATAAATCATATTTAAGAATAAATAAATTGAATTCTTTTAATTTATTTTCATTCTTTAATTAAATAATTTATATCCATAGATTAAAATTGACATTTAACAACGCACATGATTATCAAAATATTAGGAATGCCAAATGCTTTTAATAACGTATTAAAAGAAAGTTGTTGCCATTCTCACTGGCAACAACTTTGGGTCTAGGAGCACTTGCACTCGATTTAACAATAACAAAGACTAAGGCAAGTTATGGACTTATTCCTCCTGCCACTACTATAGCCTTGATAGGGATTGAGGATCAATTGTTCTACTGACTATGCTTTTTATGGAAGCTTCTTTCTATGCTAGCTCAGAAGACTTGAATTTATGACCAAAATTCATAAACTGTGCAGTTTGTTTACAAATTAAACCATATATAACCATCAAAGTTGCGAATACCGTACCGAATTCGGTTTCGGATTAAATTCTGGTACAGTACTATACCAGTACTGGTCAATATCGGGTACTGTTTCGGGTAATTTTTTATATTTATGAAATAATCCCTAAAATTTTTAAAATTTGTAAAATAGTCCACTAATATATTGGACAATTATATACTGTATACTTTACATGTTTACATCAACCCTGTTTTTAAAAATCATAATAATAAATAATAATCACAATTAATAATTTAAGATAAAATGACAATAATTTTTAAATATTTCACATATAAATAATAAACACAATTAATATGAAAAAAAGACAATCATTATAATACAAATATAAAAAAAGAATAATACAAAATATTTAAAATATTACAATAATATAATTTCAAGATTTTAATAAATAATAATTACATTAAACATCCAATAAAAGAACAATAAATATCCTTTAACTATTACAATTTCATCGTGACAAGCAAACAATCAAGTTGAAGTCAAACCTGAAACAAAAACATTTACAATTATATTACATTTATAAAATTTAATATAAACTGATAAACATTAAATATAAGTAAAATTAAAAGAAGAGGAAAAATGACCTGCAACGAAATTCAATCGTCAAATGGAGGATCCCCACTATAACTGACCCCAGTTATCATTTGGTACAAAATCCTCATCATTGAGAGGAGCTTCATTTTCATTACCATTCAAATTTAACGTACCAAATGACATGTCAAAGCTTTCCCATCCAAGATTATCTTCTAAGTCATTGATATCTACCAAATTCGGTTATTCAGAAACCTAATCCGCCAAAACATCGATGTTATCAATAGAAATTGGATCATTTGAATTGCTTGTACTATTAAGGCTCCTAGTAAACAATAAATTATAATTATTAAAAAATTATAAGAAATTATGTTGAAAATAATAATGATAACAAAATATCTTTCTTGACAATTTCCAATAATTTCTATTTCCAACAATCACAAAACAATTCTCAACAATTCTCATTTCTAACAATCACAAAATATTCATAAATAATTTCTATTTACAACAATTCTCAACAATTCCCATTTTCATCAAACATAAAATATTCATAAAATAAATTTCATTTCCAACAATTCTCAACAATTCCCATTTTTAACTATCACAAAACATTCATAAACAATTTTCATTTCCAACAATTCTCAACAATTCCCATTTCCAACAATCACAAAATATTCATAAACAAGTTTCATTTCTAACAATTCTCAACAATTCTCATTTCCATCAATCACAAAACATTCATAAAATAATTTTCATTTCCAACAATTATCAACAATTCTCATTTTCGAAAATCACAAAACATTCATAAATAATTTTCATTTCCAACAATTCTCATTTCCAACAATTACAAAACATTCATAAATAATTTCCATTTCCAACAATTCTCAACATTTTCCATTTCCAACAATCACAAGACACTCATAAACAATTTCTATTTCCAACAATTCTCAACAATTCTCATTTCCATCAATCATAAAACATTCATAAAATAATTTTCATTTCCAACAATTCTCAACAATTCTCATTTCCAACAATCACAAAACATTGATGAGCAATTTCCATTTCCAACAATTCTCAACAATTCTCATTTTTAATAATCACAAAACATTCATAAATAATTTCCATTTCTAACAATTCTCAACAATTCCCATTTCCATCAATTACAAAATATTCATAAAACAATTTTCATTTCCAAAAATTCTCAACAATTCCCATTTCCATCAATCACAAAACATTCATAAAACAATTTCCATTTCCAATAATTCTCAACAATTCCTATTTCCAACAATCACAAAAAGTGGGATATAATTTAATTCTTAGAAAATTATAAGAAATTA
>JANZXR010000002.1:19106775-19120175 GCA_027575705.1 Erythroxylum echinodendron | reverse complement strand
TGTTAGTATAGTTATTTTTTCATTTTAATCCTCAAAGTTTTGAGGATTTACGGTACCGGACCGGTACTGTTTGGTATCGTGGGTACACGTTGGTACCAACCGATAAGGCCCGGTATCGTAAAGCAGGGTATAGTTCTGATTTCTGGCCGATACGAAACGATACCCTATACGATGAAAACCATACTAATCATATTGTAATCTCACATTATAGAATACAGATCATTCTCTCGAGATATCACAAAATCATATATATGATTTAAATGGTCAGCCTGACAAGCCATATGCAGACTAATCCTTTAAATTATATCTTTTTTAAGAAGTGTGGAGTTAATAATTTTCAACTATGTCTTTAGATTTTTTAGTGCTTTAGATAATTTTACACTCTTGTCGTACTCTTAATTGTCACTCACATGGTTCTATCATCTAAAGTTGAGAGACAGAACAATTCTATCTATAAAAAAATATGATATTCATTTATACAAGGTTATATAAAAATGTTGGATGATCTGAAATTTCAACTCCTCAAAACTCTAGTTTAAAGTACAATCTTTACCTATCCATACGATAGTATTTAACTTTTAACATCTGTTTATACTTAGACTTGTGTTTAATGATCAGGGCTGTGACATCTGTTGGATCCTCTGAGTTGAATGCAGTATCATCACTATGCACTACTGATATATATCACACTCATATAAATCCATATATGAGTGGTAAGAAAATCCTCAACTTCTCATCTAAATATTCTTGTGACCTAGTGATAATTGTTTGTGTAATTTTGAAAAAATGCAAGTTGTCGTGAAGAGTTATGATTTTTATTTGATCCTAAACACGCAAATGCATCTCCATGTGGAGTGCATGATATGAGAAAATTGGCTTATTTGCATGAACCAGGAGTCCTCCATACATATTGTTTTTGTCTAGTGTTTAGATTAATTCATTCATATTCCATATGAAATGGGGGAAGATAATGTTGGTGAATATTTTAGCTAGTTATTTTTTTATTTTATATTTTGAATATGTTAAAAGTTGAATTTTACAAGTCCTTGTGGACTATATAGCATATATAAATGCAGTTTTTGGTTGTTTACATTTGATAGTATATACTTAATTAAGACATGAATTAATGTATATATGGATGTTGCTTATTTAATCATAAGAGTTGGTTTTTACATTAACATATTATTGGTAACGAAAGAATAAATTGTTGTTTTTATTATTACGAAATGTTTCCTAAAAAACCCAATTCATGGCCTTATAAAGATTCAAACTATTGTCATATCCATTCAAAATTATTGCTATAGTTTGAGATTGTTTTGTTTCCTTAGTTAAAATTTTAAGCAACATCATTAATTTTGTTGCCTAATAAAAATTTTTTAGTTGCCTTACACCTATAACAATGCCACTTTATTTAACATTATGATTTTTTTTCCTTGATAAAAAGATAATAATTGTGCTTACAGTTATGTGTTTGTCTGTTGCCTAAAACTAAGTTTTGCTGTAGTAAAATGTTATGATTATACATAGAGTATATAATTAATATCTACTTTGTTTGAGTCCAATAATATTAGTTTTCCATTATTAATAATTGATTTTATTAATGACATTTGAAAATTAATTTCAAAGTGCCATTTCACCTTAGTTTGGGATTTTTCAAATTAATATGAAACAAGAACAACATAACATTCTTCCTATTTACTTTATGATGATAAATCCTAAATTGATCACTTAACTACCTTCATATGGTTCATACTATATCTCATAACTACCGACTGAGCTACTATTGAATAAGATAGATCATATATAGTATCAAAATATAGTAATCCATATATGAGATAATTTAAATCACAAGTCAAATGATTACTTATACAATCATGACAATGAGAATTCTATCTACATACAAATAATGTTCTAAACATAATTTTTATAAAGGATAAATTCAGTGAATTTCCTCTCTAATAAGCATTCACATATTTGTGTGTATCTTCATACTTTGGTTTGTGAGATCGAATACTTTTTTCATTAAAAAACTTAACATGTTATTCTTTTTATGCTTTAATAACGTCTAATCTTAATATAACAATGATTAGAAACAATTTAGAGATAATACACAACTGCAACATGAATTTCATAATTATAATTCATTATAATTTTATTTACAATATACATTTATCTCATGGAATTTATCTCATTCATCAATTTATTAAAAGAATACTCATAAAATAAAAATAACTTTAAATAATTATGTCACTAAATTATAACCAACTAATCGATTGTAAGTATAAACCAACAATCTTCCATTTAGACTAAGTCAATCGATTAAGTATCTTACACTATATCACCATATAGTGATCATACTACTCTTGGGATAGTGGTCTAGTCAAAGAATTCTACACATCTTTATAATGAACGCTAGCTTAAATTTTACAACTTTTATCTCAACTATCATTGTAATTAAGAGAAATTATCTAAACATATACTTAGATCTTTGGTGAGATCTTAGCTCCTTTTACATGCACAATAGCTTTAATATTTTACAATACATTACTGTCTAAACAATATAATAAACTATAAGAAGTTTATTAAAGAACTTTGTGATCCAAATAATCATTTTCACTAAATGAATAATGTATTAAGGCTTGATTAGTAATTAATGCTACATTATAACCTTTTGAATCTCAAAATAATATTGTTCTAAATAAAACATACCTTAACTGGGACTTGCTTATGTCTAACTGAAGTTAATATCCAAATGATCTTGAATTCAAATATCAACTTATACATAGAATAGCTCTTGTCAAAACATATCTTTTATGTTATTCCTAATCTAACCTCTAAATTCATGTGATCATGAATTTGCTTATTTGACTCATACAAGTTTAATCAAGTAAGACACATTATTATAAACCTAAACATATTCAGGTTAAAGTGACATTGAATTTTGCTTAATAAGCCTAACAGTAAATAAAACTCTGGTTTATTCTTATAATAATAAAATATAACAATCATGCTACAAACATGTAGTTAATATTTTAATGAGGGGTTTACTTTTTTGTCTCATCAAATAAAAAAATGCATATAAAATGTTGTTCATATAACATGTCATGCATACATAATATTTCAAATAAAGTGAATCATCATGCAAATATAATCAAATTACAAGCATGAAATATCAATTCTTCTTTGATTTTAGTTATTAATCTTTATAATCTAAAATACTATTTTTAACTCCTTGAATAATTATATTAGATTAAGTATATAGATTCCTAAGTGAATTAAATTCCCATTCTAAATAGAAATTTAATTTGATGTGAATATGATTTTCAAAATTGATTATTTCAACTCCTTTAATAAAATTTAATTGAAAACACTTTCTAACTAATTACACTTTTTACTTATTGAAAATTTGAAACTTTCTAACTAATTACACTTTTTACTTATTGAAAATTTGAACACATATTTTTTTAAAATTTTAACAGGTATTACATTCTAATCCAATTAAAAAATTATTTCTAATATTAAAGGGAAACCACTTTAAAAATTAAATAAAATATTTTTAATTAAAAATAATTTTAATTATTTATTTAGAGATTGTTTTTTCAGTTAATTAGAAAATCATTCTTTAATATATTAGAAAAATAATTTTAGAAATATTTAAAAAAGATCAATTTTTTAGTTAATAAATAAAAATACCTTTTTAAATTTAATCAAGACAAATAAAATTTTCAATAAATCAAAAAATTATTACTGAAATAAATGAAGAAACAATTTCCAAACAAATAAAATAACCATTTTATAAATAAATAAAATAATAAATTAAATTTATTTCAATCAAATTGAAATAAATGACTTTAATTAAGAAACATCTTTTCTAATTAACTAAAAAATAAAATTTCTTAATTATAATAGAATCTAATTAAAATATAGTTAAATATAATTTTAAAAATAAGTTTTCTAAAACTTATTAATAAAGCGTAACGCTCTTTACTTGTATCAGTTAACATTTGAACTCCATTATTAACTTGTAATATATATGTCTTAGTGGGTATGCCTAAACCGGACAGGCCATCAACTAAAACGATTCTGTCATATAAGAATGTCAAATAAAAATGGTCGGATTAAAGTTGATAGCATAATATGCTAAGCAACAGACATCTAACAAATTCCTAAATTTATAAAACCCAGGGTCTCTCTTCCCAGCCACTTCTAGCTTCGTGATTCTCTTACGATTGCCAATATTATACCCCTTTAACTTGTACTCAATGTAAATTTAATATTTTAGAAATAAGTTGATTGAATTTTGAATAATTCGTCTCCCACTTTCAAGAAAAAAGTTATTTTAATATAAATTTAAAATTTTAAAAACTAAACTTATATTTATTTAATATTCAGATAAGCCTAAGCCTAACCTAATTCAACTTGATTCCCATTATCATCCCCAACTTCTATACATTGATTTAAGTACGTTGGTTTTGAGTTCCAGCATTCAAGAGACTATAGTTTTAGCTAGTGATGTATAGAACTTCTTTGACTTTGATAATTACATAAATAACTTATCTTTGGAAAGTAAAGATCTGCATACGAAACTTTTTTACCCATAAATGAATATGATTTGTATCTTCTATTGCCTAAAAAGATTAAGATCATTACAAGTAAGTTATGCCTTCAAGTAATAAAGGATATTGATTCTAGGTATCTGTTTAAATGTGAAGAAAGAAAAAAAAAAAACAGTAAAAAGACTTTTCTTAGAAATTGACGAAGTCTCTAGATATTTTCAATTCTTTATCTCTTATTGTTTGAATTTGCGTTAATTGTTTTAACTCTTCTTTCCTTGTTGCTAATAATATTCCCTGGGCTGACCTCTTATGTTATACCTATTGGTATATATGACGCTAGTATAATTGTGTTGTTTTTGAGCCAGAGTTTGTCCAGCTCTCCCATGCTACTAATGTCATTTGTGCAAGTGTGCAGAATTTTCGCAGATATAGCACGATGCAAAAGACATTGATGATGAAACAAGATACGCTAATTGCTTAGAGTCCACTACCTACTGGTTGCATCAAAATTAATGTGGATGCCTCAGCGCCCACAAATCTGAGAGACACAACGATTGGAGGCCTTGCTAGGAACATTGAAAGACATTGGCTGTGCGGTTTCATAAGGAGACTCGGTTGGGGGAATATTACGAGAGCTGAATTGTTTGGCATGGAATCAAGGCTTTCGCAATGTGTCTCTTAAATCAGACTCTCTTTTAGCTGTTAACAAAGTGAATGATGACCTTTATCGTACAGATAAATTCTATCCAATTATTCGTGTCTGTAAGGAACTGCTTAGTGGCCCTTGACAGTGTCGTATTGTGCATACTTATCACGAAACAAATATATGCATTAACTACTTGGTTACTTGGGCTTCTGGAGGCCCTTTTGAAGTTACTTACCTGGAGAACCTCCTAGACAGCTTTATCATTTTCTTCAGGAGGATCACTTGGGTGTTGCTCAGCGGTGGAACCTAGCAAATTTTTAATTACTCACTTGTTCCAAAAATTTTTTTTTTACGTATAATAGGAAGTTATTCTTAATTCTCTTCCCTATTATGTGAGACCTACAATATCATAGGTCTCATTCACTTAAATTAAACTTAAATTATAATTAGCCCAATCATTTCTAATTCTATATTAACTATAATAAATTTCAATAAATCTTAACTATTCCTAGTTAATCATAATTAACTCTAATTTAAGATTAATCTTAAATAAATTTAATTAAATCTAAAAAATTTTAATTTTACATTACTCTAATTTAACTTAATTAATCCTAATTTCTAAATATTTTAACTATCCCTACTCTAAAATTTTCAATATAAACCAAAGGCCAACCAATCTTCTTCAATTCAGGGCTAGTACTTCTGATGTCAGTTGTTCTCTGCTGGAGTTTTTTAATTATAGTCTCCTTTTTTGCGATTTATGGATTAAGAAAAAATTTAGCATGGTTCTATAAAAGGCAGAAAATTTATAATATTTATCATATATGGTTTTATCATTTGATATATGTTTGAGTATTTAGATTCTCATACCCGTTTTAGAAGGAATAGGAGATCTGGTTAAAAAAAAGCAGTATGTTGAGAAGGTAGAATTGGTCTTTCTTATTTCTACAGTTCTAATTAATGTTATTAATTGATTTTGCAAATATTGGATTTTGTTTTTATATGTTGTTGGTTGTTGTACAGAGTTAATATTTAGAAAAAAAATTGAAGAAGAAGAGAAGGAGAAGCTTTAAAAGTTATGTTAAAAGGATTTATTTAATTTAAATACCATAGTATCACCTAGATTTTATATGGTATTATAGATCTATATAAACAATAAAAAATTAAAAAAGATATTATAGTGTAACTCTTAATTAACATACTCATAATTTAATTTAAGATTAGATTTGAATGATTTTAAAATATTAATTTTTAGATATTATAAAATATTAAAGTCTGGTGCAATGCAAGAACAAACTAAGCAGTAGCAGACGTCTATGTGAGAACGAAGGGCAAGACTTTGATTTAGGGATTTTAGTCCTAAAAATGATATAATTTAGTTATGCTTAATCAGTTAGTTTAACTAAACGATATAGTTTAGTTAAACTTAATTAGTTAGTTTAATTAAGTCTGATGTGTATAATTGTTTAGGATTTTTGGAACATGTGACAAGTCACATCGGCAAATTTAACGTAGACACTAATATTGGGCTAGAATTGAAAACATTGAAAGTTTGAGTATCTAATTGTCACTTTTTAAAGTTTAGATTATAACTGCAAAATTGAGCAAAGTTTGTGATTTTTTTAATTAACCCTTTTTTCTTCGTCTACTTTGAGATGTCAAATAGTAAGTTATGCTGACGATGATATCAAAAAACAATTATAGCATAGTTTCTAAGGCAAAATAAAAAACGACCTAAAACATTAAAAAATAATTCAAACATCATATAAACATTTCAGAAAAAAAACTCTTAAATTAATAGAAAGTTAACCTTTCTATCAAAAAATTTTTAGATGAAAATTTTAACCCATTGCTAAGTAGGCAATTTATCTGACATGGGTCCAACAAAATTTATAAACTCCTAAATTAACTAATATTTTTTTCCTATTGATCCTTATACTTCTTCACACTAACTATTCGACCATCACTTTTGCACTATACCTCAACCACTTAGTCTGAACTGGATTATTTCCCCTTTTTGGGTAGCCCATCCATTGTCCTTTAAACCCCAGTACTAACAGTTTACTGTTTACTGTAAAATGTTGCCTGATTTTTAAAACTTGCTCCTTAACAAATAGCTTGAGAGTGAGGAGTTTCCTCCTCTCTTAACTGCCAAGCAGATTCACTTCATTTCCCAGAACGTAGGAAAGTGGACCTGGAGTTGTGTGGTGGGAGATCCGGACTCCTTTAGAAAGTTTTGATTTATAGCTAGAATCAAAGAGGGTCCAATCAACCTTCTTGTAGAAGTGTTGTAGCAAGGTGCAACTAAGTAGAAAACAACTCTTGTTGGATACTTTCTGAAGAAAAGAATGGCATACCTAAATGTTTAACGCTAGGTTGAGATGAATTGGAAAAAAAAAAGCATTTCAATCTACACTAATAATTGAAGATGACTTTTTCATCTTTCGATTTTCTTCAGAGGAGATGGTTAGTAAGGTGATGGATATGGGTCCTTGGCATATACAATGTAAGTCGATGTTCTTGAGGAACTAAGAAATAAGGTTTAAACTAGACAGAAATGAAATCAAAACAATCCCTATTTGGGTTAACATGCACAAAATCCCTTTTAAATACTAGTGTTCTAAAGGATTAAGTTATTTATCTAGTTACATAAGAACCCCTCTAGCTATGGATGAAAATATAACGAACATCAAAAGTGTGGGCTATGTTAGGGTGTGTATTGACGTGCAAAGCAAGAAGATAATGCCAAAAGTATACCTATTATGAAGTATAATAATTATAGAGAATCGATTGAAGATAGAATTCTTTTGTCATATCCATGGAATCCTTATATGAAGGAAGCTAATAAAATGTGGATCCCCAAGAGAAACAACAAAAAATAAAGTAGTGGAAGAAAACAAAATCCAAACATGCTAGGATCTTCCAAGAATGGTGTTGAAGTATGCCAAAGTGAAGAAATCCAAAATCTGCAAGGAGTAACATCAGTTAATGTTAGGAAATCACATATTAAACATAAGGATGTAGCAGTAGAAGAGAAGGAAAAGAATAATCAATTGAAAAGTGCAGGGATAAATAAAAATGATGAAAATGATGAAGAAATTGGGAGTGAATACCTCCAGACAAATTAAAGAAATAGGAGAAAATGAAGAAACTCAAAGGCAACTAGTAATACCATTAGCTCAAACTCAAAAAACACAAACTGAACATGATAATTTCATTTAAAGATGTAAATGAAAGAAAGTCTCAACTATCACGGAATGAAGCAAATGAGAATAACAAGGTAACAGAAGCTGACATAATAGAAAATCCAAGTGGTATTGAAGAAACTAGTGTGAATTCTGGTGAAATAAGTGGCATTAAGCAGCAACAAAATGAATGGCATGCAATAAGGACTAGTAGTAGAAAATCTAGGATAAGGATTAAGTCCACTCACTCTTAATGGTTTGCACAATCTAGAATGTAAGGGGACTAAATTGTCCCAGTAAGCAACTAGCTTTAAAGGATTACATTTATGCTAGAAAAGCATATTATGTTGGTTTGGTGGAAACCAGAATAAAAGAGGAATCTTTTCAAAAATGGTTGAAAATTTTCCCAATAGTTATTGTTGTAATAAATCTAGCTCACTTGCTTATAACCAACTGGTTTTGTAATGAGAAATTGATTCATTGTGAATTAATTCTAAAATCAGACAATATTCCAATAGCAATAATAGTGGTGTATGCAGCTAATTGGGAATTTTAGCTTGTCAACTTATGGAAAGACTTGTAAGGAATTGATTCAAACAACTCTATACCTCGGATGATCACTAAGTACTTTAATTGCTTGCTTTCATTATCTAAATCCATAGGGGGAAGGGGAATAACACATGCATATTTCAAAGAACTGACTGCACTAACATCTTTACTGGGAATTGTGGATCTTAAATTTCATAGGCCTTTATTCCTATGGAGCAAAAGGGAAATAGACTGGTGTAGAGGAAGCTTGATAGGTGCAT
The DNA here is from genome assembly GCA_027575705.1 of Erythroxylum echinodendron. Lineage (NCBI taxonomy): Eukaryota > Viridiplantae > Streptophyta > Magnoliopsida > Malpighiales > Erythroxylaceae > Erythroxylum > Erythroxylum echinodendron. The sequence goes on along the minus strand of JANZXR010000002.1, from coordinate 19,110,979 downwards.
AGTAAATAACAAATGGCTTGCTCAAATGATAGAAAGTTATGCTATTTTTGAGGAACCATTATTCTGTGATCATACACCTGTCAATGTTTACATTAAGGGCAGATCAAGCAAAAAAAGTACATCATTCAAAATTTTCAACTGACTACTAAATCATGCTCAGCTTGAATCAATAGTTGTAGATGCTATTCGAATGAAAGTTTAAGGATCTAATGCATTTCAGTGTCTTCAAATGCTGAAGTCTTTCAAAGCTGAATGCATAAAACTACTGAAGCACTATTATGATCTTTTGAAACTTAAAAACTGTAGTTCATGGAGAATCTTGTCTCAACTTAGAAGCCATTGGTTATTAATCCTATAGATCCCTCACTCATAGATAAGGAGAAGGTAGAATTATGCAAGTATATACAGGCTGCTGCAGACTTTAGAGATTAGTTAAAGTAAAAGTCCATAATTTTATAGATTCAACGAGGAGATATGAATACAAAATACTTCTTTAATATGATTCAAGGCAGGAGAAATATGAATATAATAATCTCTCTTGAAGATGAGAATTGTAGAATGATGTATGCTCAAGATAAATTGAAAGAAATGACTAGAAGATATTTGAAAGTAGTAAATGGAGTATCTAAACACACTTTTTGTCTTCTTATTAATCTTCTCAATAACATGTCTGGCTCCATAAATCAGGATCAACATTTTGCACTACTCAAAGAGGTCATAAGTGAGGAGATCAAGGAAGTATTGTTTTCATTTCATCCAAATAAGTCACCAGGCCTTAATGTCTTCAACGTTAGAGTTTTTAAAGCAAAATGGAAACTCTTAGAAGCTCCATAGGTGAAAGCAATGTAGGAGTTCTTAAGGAGTGGTAGGTTACTCAGTGAAATGAATAAGGCTTATCTAGTCTTGGTCTCTAAAATCCCTAATTCTAAGAGATTGGATGATTATAGACCAATAGCTTGCTGGATATAGTTTATAAGATCATCTCCAAAATCTTTGCTAACAGATTGAAGAATACTTTACCATGATTAAACAATCCTAGTCAAGATGCTTATTTCCAAAGTAGAAGTATGGGTGGCAATATAATGTTAACAAACGAATTGTTCAAAGACTACAAAACTAAGGAAGATGTAAGGCCTAGTGCTCTCAAATTTGATTTCACCAAGGCCTATAATAATGTGGAATGAAATTTCATCATCAATTCACTCCTTGCTTTTGGATATCCTAGCAAGTTCATCAATTGGATACACTCTTGCATATCATCAATATCATTTTCAGTGCTAATAAATGGTGAACCTACTTAACTCTATAAAGTAGCTAGAGGAATAAGGCAGGAACATCCACTATCTTCCTATCTTTTTGTTATCACTATAGAAGTGCTATAAAGAATGAAACATTTATGTATTGCTAAAAACATAAATTTCAGATATCATTAGCCATGTAGAGAGCTCAATATCACTCTACTTTATTTTGCAGATGAATTACTCATACTATGCTCTAATGATACTACTTCAATTGAAGTAATCTTAACTTCCTTGCAGAGACTTTAAGAACTATCAGGGCTGAAATTCAACCCACAAAAGAGCTTAGCTTATCTTTCTATGCAAAGTAGAGAAGACTTATTAAATTTGATCATGAGTACAGGACTCACCATTCATCAGCTACCACTCACTTATTTGGGGCTTATTATCTCTAGCAAGAAGCTAAAATAAGCTGAATGTAGACCATTGATTGACAAAGTTCAAAGAAGAATTTCCAACTGGAGCAATAAATATATGTGTTATGGAGGTAGAATGCAACTAGCTATTTCCATTTTTAATAATCTATATGTGTCACAATTAGCAATCCCCAAAGTTATTTTGGAGAAGATTGACAGAAGTATGAGAGATTTCATATGGCATGGATGGAATTCAAGTGGTAGGAAAATATCCAAAGTCAAATGGAGTATTATTTGTCTTCTAAAAGAAAATGGTGGATTAAGGATTTAGCCTGCAGAATGAACAAGATTTTGTTAACTAAAAGGCTATAGAAAATTTGTTGTGATAAAGAAAGTCTATAGGTTAAATGGGTACATATGTTTCATGTTAAACACAGAAGCATTTGGTCTATTTCTCATAAAGTTCTCAATCTTACACTTTCCAACAAATTCTGCACACCAAGATATTTATGCATCCTCATATCAAGCATTACACTAGAGATGGGGAAAAAATACAAAATTCTAGTTTGACGACTGGCATTCCAGCTTTGAAAGGCTCAATTCCTGAAGACACTAAGGTGTAGATACTTATTCACAATAACAACTGGTATAGGCATTTCATACGAGTAAAAAAACCACGCCAATTGTAGATCAAATGCTAACTTATTCACCAGATCAGAGGCAAGAAGATAAAGATAGATGGAAGTTACACATCACATAAATTTACTGTCAAATTATGTAAACAGCTGCTGCTTGGTCTACTCACTAGATTTCCTCTTCACAAGCTGATACTGGGATTTGGACTTTCATAGGCTCACTCTTTCATTCTCTGGTTAGCAACTGAGCAGACTCTGGGAACTAGAGACAGGATAAAACCCCATATTTTAGATATATCCTACTTTTTATGCACTAGGAGGATGAGTCTTTAGATCATATCTTCTTCAAGTGCTCTTACACTAGACAACTATGAAGTAAATCTCTCTACATTTTTAATCTAAAAGACAGATACCTTGATTGGAAAGATTGCTTAAATTGGTTAAATGGCTTGAATTGGAAAAGCAAAGAGGATCTAGGAGTGTTTAAGGCTAGTTTTGTCATGCTAGTGAATTTCATTTGGAGAATGAGAAACAGAAGATCTTTGGGAAATCAGAAGATTACAAGAAATGCAACTGGAATGAGTTTAATCTCAAGCTAAGGATTACAATTATGTCAACTCCTTATCTGCAATTTAGCTTTAGCCAATCAAGCAGCAGTTGAGAATATAGAAAGTGCAGGTACTAAGTTAAGAAAACCGAATAGTTGGAGGTTTCCTTTGTACAAACTCTAACTTTAAGAGTTATGATTCTCTTATCTTTGTAATTTTCACCTTTTAATTGAATGTATTACTTACTTCAAACAAAAAACTAATATTTTTACCCTAAATTCCCAATTCTCAAAGCCTCTAAATTAACAAATTTTTTAAACCCTAAATTCCCAGTTGAGCACCTCTACACGGTTAATCTTCGCCGGTGGCGTTGGTTCTGTGTCGCGTTGCTTCTCTATGTGTGCATTGCGTCTCCGCTTCTTTGTGCATTGCTTCTCCACTTCTGTTTTGTGTCGCTTTTGTGTCCTACTTTTGGTGAAATGTTCTCCATATATATCTTGGTTATACTATCGAATCGCCATCCATTGAACCCGACTTCAGATTTTAGCCAATTTATCCAACATGACAACTCTTTCTGAGCTGTTGGATTGAGATGGTCAATCTCAGGGACGGGTTTAAAATCCTCTCTAGTGTCAAGATTTCCTTGGCCATTAGAAAAGTCAGTGTCTGGGCTGCAAATAAATGAGGAACCACGATTAAGACGATTGACTGTAGTTACACTTCCAAATATAGACTATATTCCTCTATCACCTTTCCTTTCGACAGTTTTATGGTTGATAACAATGTCAACTACAGGTTGGATCCCACTTCGATGCAAAGAATCAATTATGGACTTTAGTGCCTCTTGGGATCCATATTTGGACGAGTCAAGATCATATAGACGGCCTGGCAAATATCCTGACAGATACTGAAAAAAAAAACAGCATTAGTTAAACTCGTCTTATCGGAATATGTCACTCTGTTCCACGCTTCTTCCATCTTTCAATGGAATCAAGAAACATGGCATAGAAATTGAACAAACGAACTTGCTGTCTGTTTGGTTGCTTCAAGATGCAGAGACGGAATGGAACAAAAATTTAGAGACAAAGCAGAACAAAAATTGGAGACAGTAAGCTGTTTGGTTATGAAGGATAGAACAGAAAAAATTGTCTTCGTCTGGAGAACAAAATGTGTTTGGTTGTAATAGACAGAACAAAAAAATAGTATCAATGACGAAAATACCCCTACAGTATAATATGATTGTAAATATGTAATTCATTGATTATTTTATAATTATATCAATATTTATTTTAAGTGTATTTGTAATTTTTGAATTACGATGAAATAATTAAAATATAATTAATTAAATTATTTCTTTTTTTTTATTT
>JANZXR010000002.1:19073774-19106675 GCA_027575705.1 Erythroxylum echinodendron | reverse complement strand
TTAATTAATTAAAATATTGTTTGTTTTAAGTTTCAGACGTTACATGAGGCTATTTTCGTCTTTTCTTGATCTTGTCCGTCGAACAAGAATTTCGGTACCTCAGTTTTGGAAGGAACAAAAATTTCTGTCCTTGTCCTCTGAAGACGGAACAAAAATAGGTGAAGACAACAAACAAATAAGACGAAGGACAAAACTTTTGCGTCCTTGTCCACTGTCCTCACCCCCTGAGGACAATAACCAAACGCAGGGTTGATTTGAAAGTACCCCAACGTGCAGCTGATTGAGAAGATGACGGAGCCAAACATGAGTAATTCCATCATTAGCCAAGTCAGGAACGAAGTTTTTCAGGAAATTGTACCATTCGCCTGCTTTGTTACATGACTCCCAGTTGAATCCCTGATACATTATAGCACCAAAAAAAAAAAAAACGTAAACTTGGCAACTTATGTGTCTGTCTTTGTGCAGTTTCAAGAGGACTAACATATGCATTTCATACCTGAAATAACAATTGACAATCTGTGAACAGATGCAAAGAGAATAACAGGAAAGATAGGAAACAGAGAGATGTAAGAATTCATTGTCTTAATAACTTCAGCTATGGAAGGTGTGTGGTACTCTTTATTTATAATGGGACGTTTTGTTTAGTCTGCTATGCTATTTCAAGTTTGATCAACTGGGAACTTGAAATCTTGTACCCCATTGAATTTGTTGACGCTATAGTTGAGGTCGCCAAACACAAGAAGGGTAAATTTTTCTTGCTTTTTGGGGTTCATCCCATAATCATGACGTTGGCAATTATTACGACCGAAAAAACCAATCTGTACGTTCACACCACTTCGCTGTTTTCTTGAGCTGGAATCTAGTGAACGTCTTTTCTTCTCAAAAAATTCATGATAAGCATTAACATCTTACATTTTTTTGGCTCTCCTTTCTTTGACCTTATTTATTTTCCCCGCCAGACGATTATGAACAACTATGTTAGGTGATTAGTTGACAGCTTGGTATATTTTCTATTAAGTGACATCAAGCAGAATAATATTTACCTTTTATGTTATTTGGATAAGGTAGGCTGTAATTGGTTTACAATGCTGGGGATTCTTTTTTGTCCATGCCATCTGAGATATATATATATATATATATATTCATACTGGAGTATATTAATTTCAAGACTGTTCTTAGTTCATGGGGTTGGTTTTTATGTACATTTCAACAGACAAACCATATAGTTTTCCCTTTTGCTTTTGAAAAATAATGAACTCAAAACTTGCAGTCCATATTAGAAACTCATTTAAACGAAGTAATTAGGTGAACAAAATAATGCTAGATAGCATTTGCAGAAGATTGGTTTTTGGAATCTCCTTATCTTAGTTCTGTTATTTTGTTTCCTTAAATTTGCGATAAGAGGAAAGGCTAATCAATCTTTTCCCTCAGATTTGAAATAACCTTAATCTCCAAGAATAATTTACGTTTTCAGGCAGAACCCTGCTCTAGGAAATGACAATGCAAATCGTTCCTTCACTACATTTGGTTGGATGTCATGAGCTACTAGCTTGTTAGTTACGCCAGCCTCCATATATTCACGCAGAAACAAAACTTGCACGAACAGTAAGGCAAACACAAACAAAGCTTTGCAGGTTTTGGAAAAAATATCAGGAGTGAACTTTTGTGCAGCACACAGCCTAGCCTTGATCTTCAACGCACCCCTGCAAATCCAAACTATTATAACGAAATCATTTGCCAAACAGGTTGAACTAGAATAGCGTGACACCAAACAGCCAAAATTAATACCTCATGAATGCTATTTGAGGATTGAGTTGACCATTAGCCAGCTTGAAGAAATCATCGTCCTTCAGAGAAAAGCACGGATGCAGTACGCACTGAAGCAAAGAAGCAACGCATGGAGAGAGTCTCTCCTTTGTAGGAGTGGCCAATGGATCTCAATTCTTCAGTTAAATCTCTCTTTTGTAGGAGGTTCTGAGTTCGAGTCACCAAAGAGAAGAAGAGAGAGAATTTTTCTCTGTTGATGATCTTCTAGCCCCCTAAAAATGCTCCTTGTTCGGATCAATTACGGACGTCTCGCTTCTAACGACAGTATGAGAATCAAAACTACTGGAAACTTGGAGCTGATGGGAACTAATGCTAAGTAGGTTTGGTGTGTTTGGATCTGCGGTGTGGTGGAAATAAGTACTTATTCACCACAGTTTTCAAACGCAGTCACATGTTTAGATTTGTGGTAAACAACCAAAGGTTGGAGAAAAGTGCAGTGCCATCACAGAAATCAATAAGCAAAAAGATGATTGCGATAAGAAACTGCTTCTGTGGTAAAAATTTTGCTTTCTATTAATAACCTTCACTACAAGTATTATTTTCGATTATTCTCTTAATTAATATGACTAATAATATATTTTCATTAAATATTTTATTTACTAAATTTATTTTATTTATATTTATATTTTAATTTAAGATTTTATTATTTATAATTTTAAATTTATATGACTAATAATATATTTTTTAATTATTTATACAACAATTAATAGTTTATTAAATCAATGATTTTTTTAGTCATTTTATCTCTTTCCAGCAATCGCAACCGCACTTGCCAACACCTATTTTCACGTTTCATCAGTTACCAAAACAGCAATCCTAAACACATAAATACTTATTGGGAATAAGTACATATCATTTTAGCAGGTTGATTTCAGCAAATTATCAACCGCTACCACTCTCCCAAACTAAGCTTATGTCGGTGTGTGTATACAGGTTATGTAATACAAGAATTTTGTATCTTTTTTATGATTACAAACGTAAGAATAATACGAAATACTTTAAATACTACATTTTCCAACAACAAATCATTACATAATAAGAATCTATACGATCATTATAATCAGATGATTTTGGCTTTTGACTCTACTAAGGCAAAAGTGGCGGTGTTAGAATCGAGTGATAACCACATGCACACTTCAGTTGGATTTTTACAAAAGAAGATATTAGTTAAGGCTACTTTTGTTTATGGATCCAATTATGGATTTTAAAGGAACATCTATGAGATAATCTTCAAAGACTTAACAAGAACAAATATGATCCTTGGGTGATATCCTGGGGGCTTTAATAGTGTCATTTATGTTTCAAAGGCAGAGGGAAACTCACGAGTTAAGATGACCTCAAATCATTTAAAAGAGTATGTAGAGAGCATGAGAATCATGTATCTAAAAATTAAAGGGAATTTTTTCATATGGTGCAATAGCGAAGCAACTACTTGGCACATTAAAATGAAATTGGACATGGTACTGGTGAACAAAGATTGGATGTCCAAGTTTCTGTAGAGTTTAGCTAAAAGCCTTATTCACTAAAAGGAAAATTAATTTATCCTCTCAACTTCAATAACTATTTGACTGATGATTAGTCTCTTATGTAAGCAATGGCAAGGGGATTGAACTGCTTCTTAAAGGGAAGTAAAACCTTTATATGTATGAGGAAGCTAGCCATGATCAAAGAAGAAATCAAGAAGCTTAAAATCAGAATTAGTAGAAGTACTCTCTATAAAGTCATAGAGACTAAAAACAAACTTGAGGCGATTCAAGAAGAATTACAAAAAACATTCAGGGACCATAATTGGTTGATTAAAGAAAAAGAAGCATTAAGGAGTTACGTTATAGTTGAAATGAACCACTTCTCTTTAATGAAGTAGAGATCAGCAAGTGCAAAAAGAATGATGGAAAGGGACGAGAACGCTAGATATTTCAACAGTATGGTGATGTCAAAGAAAAAACAATAATAGGACGTGCTCCCTAGTGAAAGGAGATGTTTCACTTGTTAATTCACAGCTTTATCTCATGAAGTAAGCCTTCTATTATTTCAAAAAGATAATTGGAATAACATTAGAGAGTAATGCAACCACACAAGCCCTTAGAGCTTTCATAAGTAATCAATTTTCAAGGGTGAAGCTAGTAAGACTTGAATTTCTTGTTACTCACATTAAGACTGAGCAGGTAGTGTTTGAGATGAAACCAGATAAAGCTCCTGATCCCAATGGACTGAATGAAAATTTTTTTTAGAAAGTTTCGCCTTAGGTTAGGAACTTAGTGATTGAAGCAGTGTTGAAAATATTTACTAGTGGAAACATGCTATTGGCAATAAACAAAACATTTTTCTACCTAATTCCCAAAGATTACTAGCCTTAAGAGCTTAAGTGAACACATAACTATTACTTGTTGCAATTACCCATACAAAATTATTTCCAAAATCCTTACAAAAAGATTAAATATTATGTTGAAAGATCTAGTAAGTGACAATCAGGAAAAAAAAGAGGGGGGTTGGGGGTTGGAAGGAAGAAAAATAGGTGATAATGTATTGTTAACTCAAGAACTTCTAAGGGGATATGCAAAGAACTATGGCCCTAGGAATTGTGTGATGAAAATAGACTTTAATGATGCATATGATTATATTATTTGGAAGTTTATTGATCAAATGATGAAAGTTTTAGGTTCCTAGATAGATTTAGGAGCCAAATTATGGTTTGTGTCACTACTACCTCCTACTTATTTATTTTATGATGAAAATGGAGAACCCACTCACATTTTCAAAAGAGGTAAATGACTTAGGCAAGGAGACCCCACATCCCTTTACCCATTTATTTTATGCATGGACACCCTAATGAGACTTGTAAACTCCAAAATTAAGAAGGATAAGTTTATTAAGTTCTATAGTAAATGCAAAAGACTTAACCTCTTATGTCTTGAATATGCTAATGATATTTTAAAGTTGTACAGTGCACATAAAGGTTCCATTAACAAGCATATATCCTTACTGTAATTCTACAAGGATGAATCAAGGTTGGAATTGAACATATGGTAATTTATATAAGTCTAATATATATAGCTTAAAAGCTATCAAGCTTATTAGGTTTGCATAAGAAAGAACTTCCTTTTAAATATCTTGGTCTCCTAATAGCCTTTAGAAGACTCACTTACAGAGAAAGTATTCCCATCATTAAAAAGGTACAAAAGAGAATAAAGTTATGGAATAATTGGCATCTCTCTTTAGTAGGGAAAGTATAATTAATAAAATAAGTCATTAACCCGTTACATGTCTACTGGGCCTCTCATTTTTTCCTTTCAAGGGGTATGATAAAAAATCAATTAAAAAAAGCTATAAGACAATTCCTATGGGTTAGTGGGAGAGAAGGTATGTATAAAATAAAAGTAAAGTGGAAGAAAGTATGTTGTCTTTTAAAAGAGGGAAGTTTAAGGATAGTTCCTATAAATCCCTATAACAAAACCTTACTTGGTAAGAGACTGTGGAAGTTGCTAAATTACAAGGGGTCCTTATGGGTAAAATGGAAGCATACATATATATTAAATTGGATTAGCCTTTAGGAGATCAGGAGAAAGCCTATTAACTCTTTCTTTTCATAAATTCTAAAGTCGAGGGAAACAATGGCAAGTAACATAAGATGTATTGTGGGGAATCGCATATTAGCTTATCTATACTTTGATAACTAGTGTTTGAATGGACCTTAAAAAGGCAATCAATTAGTTTAATCATAGGATCTATAATGATGTTAAAGTGGAGGTATCGATAAGGGGAGACTAATGGACCACTATGCCATTAAAGTTTTGCACCTACTACTAGGTTACAATCTTGACTTGGGGAAGGAAGACACAGACATTTGGCTAGCTGAGAGGACATGAAAGTGCACTAGAAAATCATACAAAGTGATGCTAAAAAGTAAAGGAGATTTTTCAGATTAGAATAGGCTGGTGTGGAACCAAAATATATTACCTTAAGTTTCCTCCTCTATATGGCTAGTAGCTAAAGCTAAGCTACGTTTAATGGACATGGTATCTTACCTAAACTATCACAACCCCAACCTTGAATCATGAACGGTGCTAAAGGAATAGTAAACTCAAGGTTTACCAAACCCTTAGCAAGCCTAAAATGTCGTCAAATCCCTATATCTATAATAAAAATGAGATTTCAAAATGATCAAACTCATAATTATAACAATAAAAAAGTTCTAACAATATACAATCTTTAATGTTCTACAATGTTGAGATAGTTAATATAAGGGAAATCCAATTTATACAAGACTAATATAGCTCTAGAGTCAAAGGTCATCAGCAAACATACATCGAATCGCCGAAGAGGAAGAAGACTGATGACGTACCCTGTTAGAAGAGATCGGAAAAGAAGATCCTGAAAAATAGTTGAGGGGAGTCAAACCTCACTGAATGAATTAATATTATGGTTATGTTTTTCACTCCTAAGGATTTCAAATGATACATATATGTATATATTTATAATGTATTACATCAATAAATGCAATTTCATAACATAATGATATTGTTCAAAAACATGCATGCATTTCCCATATCAATATCATGTCACATAACCATCACAATCACAAATCACAAATAATAGAGGAGAAATGATGAATGACCCTATAGCATACCCCTTACCTATAGACCACAATGATATGGGCTCTCTTGTTACACATAAGTAGCTTGGTCCAGATGTAATGGATTGCCATCTGAGAGCTACACTTAATCGAACAGCCATAGCCTCACCACGACATGATTGTCATCCAATAGTAAGCTTAACCGAACTACCACAATCACGCCACCATATTATATACCATAAATAGGTTCAAGTTCGAGAGCAAGCTTGATCGAACCACCCCAATCGTGTCATATCTCAATCAATGGATCCACCAATGGATCAAATATTAATCCAAATTCATATCTGACCAATTGAGTCACTATACAAATAGCCTGGTGATGCCCACTAGGTAGCCTATACCACAATAATCCTCCACATCATCAAATATCAAGACAAGCATAACATTGCACATCAAAAATATGTATACATGTGTCAATCCATATGTATAAGTATCATGTGTGCATATAATAATGATGGTGATTCGATGATGAATATGAAAATGAATTCTATTGCATGCTCATAACCATGAATATTAACTCACAGGTGCAATGCGCTCCTTTGAGCTGAACCTAGTGTCACAAAATGGAGGATTCTACTCCTGATTGATTTATAGAAAGAAAAATAGGAATGACCATTATGATTTAAAACCTAAACCAATTTTAGATACCTCTATAATAAAACCATAACTAAATACTAAGGAGTTTTATTTTCTATTTAAATCGGCGATGTCACATCTTAAAAAGAGCCTACTGAAAATTTGGCAGAGTTTTTCCTATAAAATCGACATCCCCCTTCTGAAAGAAGGATCATTCCTACAATAAAAATACACTTCTATATCCAACAATGACCACAGATCAACTTGGGCCTCCAAACTACTTATTTATGCCCAATTGAGACCGCATTTACATTACGAAAAATCTCTAATAATCCAATTTATAATTCAAGTATGCCCATACACCCTCATGTATACTCAATACATCCAGAGAGTCTCAATTCTAATCAAAAACAACTCAATTTAATCAATTTTATGCATTTTTATAAGAATTTAACCATTTCTAACTTATCATCTCACAAACTATAAAGAATTTCAATACAATGCTTTTATGAAATTGATCCACATAATATTTGAGAATTCTTAAAATTATTTCTATCCATTTCTGGGTTGGTTAGAAAATCACTACCGTCATCAGAGCGTGACCTACAGGCGCCACAACCGGAGAGATAGTGATCTTCTCCACCCACCTAAATATGACGAGGTCACCTCTAGGAATCCAATGGCACTAGTTTTGCATCAAAACTCCTCCCAATTTGCGAAAATCGAAGGATAAAAGCTTAATGGTAATTGATTTCCATTTACAAATAAAATGGGTTAATTAGTGTTGGATTTTCCTCCTTACCTATGTTTTTAGGGCCGTTAGGCATGATGGTGGTGTTAGTTTTGCCCAAAAATGACTAAAAATATGAGATCATGACTTTACCTAAATAAACCAAAATTTTCAATCATGATTCATCCAAATTTTAGTCATTTTTGTGAAATAAGTTTAGGGGTTTCGTAGAACGTCTCGAGAGATTTCTATAGAGTCCTAGATAGTCAAATAGTGTTCGAACGATGAAGGTATGAGTATCAAAAGTTGGAAATGAATAGTAACCTATAAGAAAAAGAGTTTAAGAGAGAAATGAGCTTAAGATTTCTTAAGCTCAACTTATACTTTTACAAGCTTTTCTCCTTATTGGTTTGTTATGAGTAATTTAACAAAAATTTGGATCATTCTGCACATGATACTAGGATATAATCCTCAGGAAAGACATGTACATTTAGTTAGTTGAGAGGACATGAAAGTTCACTAGAAAATCATACAAAGAGATGCTAAGAGGTAAAGGAGATTTTTCAAGTTAGAATATGCTAGTGTGGACATGTGGTGAGAAAATACAAGTAAAGATGCATATAGAGGACTAAGCTACTTGAGAAAACAACATGCAAGATGTGGAGTGAACAATGAACATATTCTATGTCCATGAAGTGTCTAGTAAGCAATGCAAATAAGGAACATAGTATAATGACAGTTAGTCTTTGAATTCTCTACAGTAGAAAATAAAGATCCAAGTTTTAGAACATTACTTATGAAATTTGAAGAAGCATAAACATGAGTAGCTTGGTAAGCAGTGCATAACATGTAACTTAGATGAAAGACACCTATCCAAAAGCTAACATATTAAAGCTTTGCTAGTGACCAATCCAAACTTGCCTTAAATAAATATTTCATTAATTAGAAATGGTATAAGATAATCTCCTTGTATTTAAGCCTTGAAGCTATTGTATAAAAATCTTATTGTTATATATCAAAGCAAGTATAGTAAATTTTTTTTTTGAAAAATACAAAAAAGTGGGAGTGAAATATAAATAAAAATACTTATAATTTTCATATTTATTTTACATGTTTAACATTTGACGAATACATTAATTATAAGTGAAACTAAAACTAAAAAAATAACTATTTAAATCATATTGGCCTCAACTTTCATTTAATAGAAAGTTATTATCATTTATAAGAGCTTATCATTACCATCATTTAAGCTCAATATACCAAATGTCATGTCAATACTTTGCTATTAAGATCATCTTTTAATTCAGTCTCATCTTTGATTCATCTAAAGCCCAATATATTAAGAGATTAATATGAGCAAAACAAATTGTATAATTGTAACTAATTATTATTTTAAGATTTGTAGTAAACAATTAAAATTAAAAAATTAAATTCTTAAGAATTTATGAGAAATTATATGCAACCTAATAATGATAATTACATACTTCTCTAAGTGCTTTAAGTTGTATCACATAAACATTATATCATTCAACATCTTCTACTTTAATCTATTTCGAACTCACATATACTCTAATTCCTTTTACACCCAAATGTATTAATAGATTGGATAAGTATCATTTTTCAATTCTGGAACATCACTTTCAAATTTGTCCCCACTATGCAATTGCAAACAAAAACTATAATCTCTAAATAGAATAAAGTGATGATTGTCTAAAATAAGTAAAATAAGTGAAAAAATTGTATACTTGAATTAAGTTTGACTCGTTGATTAATTGCAATGCACAACTTGAAATCACCAAATACATCTTTGTATGCCTTCATTTAGGAGCTAAGTAAGTCCTATATCATCTTATTTGAAATAATTATTGTAAAAGTTAAAAGCATTCCTTTATCAACTTCAATTGTCTTCATGAAAACTATTTTAAAATAATCTCAGAATATTAAATGCACTAATAACAAATAAAGGATGATTAAGTTGTTCATCTCACCTCTCATCAGTGATAATAAGATAATATATGTACAAAGAAGCCCTATTTTTCAAATCAATCTTCATTTTTTCCTTTGCACTTTTTATAGCATCATAGAAGTAACTCGTTGTTGACTTCTTATTATTATCTATCAGATGGAGTACTATCAGTAAAGGTTCATAAAATCTAATGACAAATGAATATTAAAACTAAAATTCATAATCTTCAAATATGATTCTAGAAACCTTAATTTCGTCTTGAGACTTGTCATGTTGAAATACAACTAATTTATCATTCATAAAAATTTGCCTAAACTCCTTTCTCATTTGAATAAAACACTAAAGTGATAAGAAACTGATCACATAGATTAATAGCAGGGCAATACAAATCTTTATCATTTGTGAAATCTTTCCTCATCAAATTTGAAACCTATGAAAAATTATAAATGAACTTAGTGTTTTTTTTTTTGCTTTTTGTATGATTCAATTAATGATAAAAAAGTATCTAAAATTTTCTAATATTAGGTCAATACACTATGTACCAAAAAGTCCAATATAAAGAATTGCACTTATTTTGTAACCTTTTGCTAGCTGCTTTATAAGTAGTATATTTTCAATGATGAATTGTATAATATTATCTAACCTAACTTTATTCACAACTTTGTAGAAAATTTTCTAACAAATTATCAACATTTCTTACAAGGTCTAATGTTTTTGTCGACTTCAAAACATTGACCCCTTTTTCAAATAAGCAAACAATTCATAATTCTCATATGTCTCTTATTTTTTTCTAATCATCGCACATGATTAAATATCTACAAGTTTTTCAAATCCTTTTCTTTCATTCAAATAGCTTTTTATTTTACTAGTAAAATTGATCAAAAGATTACCTCTATAGTCATCAATTAAGGGAACTTTAAATCCTAAACCAACAGAGATATTAACATCCACCATATGCTGGCAATAGCAAGATTGGATATTAATAAATGACACACCTAAATCATACTACCTTATAGTCATTGTTATTTTATATTATATATTACTTTCTTAGGATTGCAATGAACTTCAAATGGAAGGTTAAGCTCCAAAACTTATCCATAAAACAAAAAGGTTAGAAAATTGTCTTCTTCTCTTCCTATCATCAATTGGGATAGTATCAACTCCTTATTGTTAAGTAGACATAATAACTTTAGTATTATCAATATTATTATCACTAATGTCCAAAGAAATACCACTACCAATTTTGTAGGTAGTTCTTTGCTTCCTTACTTTGTTATTCTTATATTACTTAAATAAATTTTTTATTTGTATTTAACATTATAAGTAAAATTTTTGCAAGATTCTACTCATCCTTAACCCCTTCTAATTTTTTTAACCTAATAATTCCATCACCTTTTTTATGTTTGTTAGAATACAAACATATGTGTGATTATTATACTAGGAACCACTTTCGCATAAGCCCAAGTTAAATCAATCAATATTCTTAAGAGGTTAAAATATTAGGAGCACTTGAATCTCCCTCTATTTGTTTATAGAAATAAATGCAAACATATGTATAAAAAGAAATAATATCTTTTGGCTAATAATACATTCCAAAAGAAATGTTAAGTATCCTATAACTTCACTTTATTTATTTATAACGTGATTATTATTATGTTTCTACTTACTATTTGATGTGTATATTTGTTTAAAAAAATTTATTTTAATAGAAAAACAATAAGTTCCTTACTCCAACATTAAACTATCTATTATTTATAACCCTTTATATCTTTATAAATTTTGCCTTTTTATATGTAAAACAACTTTTCCATTCTTTTTGACTCCTTTTAATCCTCAATTATCTTATCCAAACTGCTTCCATATTAAAGATATGTAAATTTTGAATATCATTTAATGATTTAACATCCTTGATCAAGGATAAGAACATTAATTTTAGATGAAGGATGGGAATGACTAAGTGCATATGGCTGAAAGTTGGATCAATTTCTTTTCATTTAAAAATATTAGTCACCAAATGGCACAAATTATAGTAGGGAAAGAGAGATTTATTGTGGTTTGACTAAACAATCTTTAGTTAAGTTCACTCCCAAAGTTTCACATAGAAATTTAATGTCTTCTTCTTTCAATGGGTGAACAGGAACCCTCCATAAAATGCCTTATTTACCAAAGATGAAGAGGAACCCATACAATCATTTTGTTTTTTCACAAGTGAAGACTAATCTTTTATAAATATTGTTTAAGGTCAAGATTAACTCTCAGAAGGTGTATCTTAAGTGATTCCCTAATTGTAATAATTATACAACTTAAAAGACTCTCTCTCTTACTCACACCAAAGAATAAATGTTATTTAATATAATTTTGAACTTTTTAAGCCTCTCAAGAATCTTAAAAACTCTCTAGTATGCTCGACGTTCATCTCATAACCCATATATATTTTATATTTATACTCAAAATAACTTTAAAATAGTCGTTAATAAAAAATAGTTATTACAATAGTTAGTATTAGTAGAATTAGTTAATAATTTCGCAAATTGGTTAACCATTCTTGTATTTTGGTTGACCAATATGTCATATTAGTAGATCAATTTGATAAAACAAACCATTCATATTTGTAAAAAGTAGATCACACTATTATACTAGTAAACCAAACTATCCAAAATACTAATATTGGTAGCCCAAATCACCACATTTGTTTGACCAAACATCTTGAAACAAGTTTTTCAAAATTTATGAAGTTTTTTAAAGGCCAAAACATATTTATTTGATAAAATTTTGATTCAAAACCATCTCAAAATTTTGTTCAAGATCAAAATATTTTCTTTAAAGAGTAAAATAAATTTTCTATTGCTTATAAAACAATTTATGGATAATTCCCTATATAAAGATGATCATGAAATGATTGAGCATTTAATTCATTGAAATAATCAAGATAAAGTTAAAAGAAGATTGCAATAATTTGCTTAAATCTTCATGCATGTGATTACTTCTTATTCTTGATTCTTCATTTGAATTACATATATGTTTTACTTTGCTCATTTTCTTCATCCTTTGATTGCTAAATTGATTCAATTGGCTCCTTCACTCGCTTTCTTACAATAAACTTGATTTTTCATATATTAACTTACTAATATCACTAATGATAAAAATATCAATAGTAACATATTTTTTATTATCAAAATTATGCATTGGAACCTTACTTGTACCAACAATCTTTCTCTTTTTAATGATGTTGATAAAACATTTAATGGTATTGGCAAAAATAAATGACATTAATTATGTTCTCCTTATGTTAAAGTAATATGTAATGCACGCTTCTTCTTAATTCATGCATCATAAAATGATCAAGTTTTAATATTACCATTCTCTTCTCTTTTTTGTAAACAAAAAAGTGATATATGGTATAAAAATCTATAAGCATCACAAAAAAACTTTTCCTTTTACCCTTTTCAATATGGAAAAGAGTACATTAGGGCATTTTTAAAACCAAAATCGCAATTCTTATAATACACATATACCAATTTCAAATACCAATCTTTCTTTCTCTGCTTAGGTAGATGCAACAATGGTCTATTTTACTAAATATGTATGTCAAGTTAATACTCTCAAATCTTGTTAATATAAAGGTATATGGTTACCTCCTTTTAAATATTATTTATGGTTCATTTGCTTCCTCTCTTGGTTCAATAATAGGTGTTTTTATACCAATTTTCTCATTTGGCTCATGTAAGAGGTCTTGGTGATTTTCTTTTGAAATTAATTATTAGGCATACCATTGATGTTTCTCATTTGATATCTATGGAGGTGATAATAATTTTTATTATTCATTTATTTCCATTTGATATTAACGTATAAGGCAAAGAAAGCAAAGAGTTCTAGGTACCTATACAAACTTTGAGTCCTTAGGGATTAGTTCTTAAACTTATTTTCAACCTACACCTTGTTGGGTTTATTTAACAACCATTATTTCAAAGGCCCTCTTCTATAAATATGTCCATAATCACCATAAAAGTAGCACATTATATAAGATGATTTGAAAATGTATAAATTATGTGAAAGTTACCTATAAGAATTTGATATATATATATATATATGCATTTCTAATTCTTAATGGATGATATGTGCGATATATTGCTCTATTTTGGATATATAAGGAAATAAGAGCTCTCTCTATTTAATAGTGAAGTATAAAAAATGATTAGCATAATTTATGCTCTTTTCATAAAAATATGACAGTGATTTAAAGTAAATTTCATACTTTTTTATTTTCTGTAAGGCTTGGAATGATAATTAACTTATTTCAAGTCATCTAATAATAAAGAGGAATATATGCATATGAAAAACATTGTATAAGTATTTTATATGGTCTTACATGAAATTTTTGTCTATTCTTTCCTTGTAAACTATGTCTTTCAGGTTTAGAATGTGAATTGTATATAAATATATAAAACTTCCTTTTACCTTATCACCTAAAAGATGATGCATAAGCATTAAATTTTTCATATTTGAATTAGATGCTCTATGGTCACATGATGATTTTTTCATTAGCTCATTATGTAAATATTTATCTTTTACAGAAATTATTTCAGCATTGGATACTGCACTTTATAAGTTAAACTAATTCCCTGCTTATCATTAGAGATCTTTTGTGTTGTACGAATGTTATTCAATTTTTCACTTCCTATATTAAACCTAGACAAAGACTATTTGAGTTCTTAGGTCTCCTTATCTAATAACTTATTTTCATGCAACAAATCATCACAACTACACTCTCTTAGAATTTATCATGCATACATATCACATTTTAATTTTCATTCTCAATCATACATACATCTAATAACTCTAAAGTCTCTTTATGAGTAGAAGTAATTTTTCTTTTTCAAAATTATGACCTTTAGGTATTAAACTAACTCATCATATGAAAGATCAATATGACAATCATCATTATGATCATAATAATTTGAGAAAGATGGAACCTCATCATTATTAGTTATGGATCATGTAATTTGTACCACATTTTTAGATTCCTCACTTTCTAAAATGGTAAAGTCGTCCCATGTGGCTTCATTTATATATTTTTCATTCTTCTTTAATTGTTTATCCCTCTTTTACTTAAAAAACTTCTTGAATTTTTTTTTAATCTTTATATCATTCTCACTTCTTATATGCAGGTCTCTTCATCATCAAATTTCTCATCTTTAACGACTTTAAACACCATACCTCTTTTTCTAGAGCCATTTCCTCTTATGAAATTCATTCATCTACAATTCATAGTTTATAAGTGATCTAACTAGGTCTTCTATTAGCAAGGTGCTTAAATCATTAGATTTTTGTATAGTTATCAAATTTTCCTTCTAAACTTTTGATAAAGACTTAAACAATTTTTTCACCAATTCAATATTAGAATTTGTTATTAAGAACTTTAAGATGTTCATGCTAGTGCAAAAGTGAAATGATTTGAGATTTATTCTCCTAAGTATGAAGGTGGTCTAGGTATATACTCCAATCATGTCCTTAATAGAGCTGTCTTAGAAAAGAGAATT
The DNA here is from genome assembly GCA_027575705.1 of Erythroxylum echinodendron. NCBI lineage: Eukaryota > Viridiplantae > Streptophyta > Magnoliopsida > Malpighiales > Erythroxylaceae > Erythroxylum > Erythroxylum echinodendron. The sequence goes on along the minus strand of JANZXR010000002.1, from coordinate 19,091,403 downwards.
TTTTGAAAACTCGTTATAAATCATGATTCCATTTAAGTCAAATGTGTCCATACCTATATGACTAGAGACTAAAGCTTATGAAGTATCAAACATAAGTCCTCTTGCTCATAGTCTTTTAATCAGATTCTTAGCTTAAGGGTTCCTATATTCAATGGTATTAAATTTATAATTGGAGATGGTAACTGAGCTCTATTCTAGTTTCGTAATTGGGTAATAAAGGCCCTCTTTATAAGTTGCAAAGATTGAATCAATTGAGACTTTTTGTTCTATAGAGGGAAAGAATTAATTCAGTAATACACTGTGATGAAAGGCTAAGCAACTCCAGAGGCTTGTCTTTAATCTACGACCACTTCTATATTATTCTCCATTCTAAAATGTGGAGGACATACCTCAGTGGATATATTATAGCGCCAAATGTTTCGCAACTAGTTTTTACCTTATTGTAATCAAATCGCCCAGCATCTATGCTCCTTGATGACACATTATTTGGTTCCTTAATAGTTGCTTTAAAGAATCTTTTATTTTGTAGTTAACTATCAAGCAGAACATACAAAATATGGATATAATTAAAAACAATCTCTTATTTTTAGATCCTATAAGTTCTGTAACTTAGCTCTAGAGAGCAACAATCACCTATTTCTCCAATGCAACTATTCCAAATTGTTTTGGAGCTGCATTTTACATATATGGAAGCTTTAGGTGTTATACCAAGATTGGTCTTAATTTATAATTAGGGTCAACTATGTCAAGCTCACTTTTAAGGGTGATTTGTTAGTGCTTAAGTTGGTATTATAGGACATTGTATTATAGAAGGAGAGGAACTTGGGACTCTTCTAAGGCAAAAGTACTTCTTTCAATAGTTTATTAGCCGAACCATTCTTTGCATGAGACGATTCAACGTAGCTTAGCACAATTGGCCTATTACTTAATCTCATGCTAGCCTCCTTTTTGGGACAAGAATGCCTAAATTCTCAATGCCTAGTTAGTGCTCCACACCCAATGTGTTTCGTGGTTGTGGGTATTATTTGACATGCATCTCTCTGTTATGTTTTGAATGATATTAGGTTTGCTTCATTTTTTTAGTTATTCGGTTCTTTGGTTTCGTTGGTTAGTCATTTTGATGTAGTTAAACTTGCTTAGTTCCTAACAATTTAATTCCTTCATATATTTTTTTTTTACTTTTAAACATAGTGTGAAATTTTGAAATAATTTTATAAATTACTTTTAAAAGTGAAAAATAAAATTTTCCATCTAAGACCATATGCTTCAATTTGAAAAAATAAAAAATACTTTTAAAATAAAGAGTTAATATGCTTTCTATATAATGCTAATGTTGTATAATGTCAATTTTTCGTAAAATCTTGTAAATGAAATATCTTATTGTATTAAATTTAGGGTCTTTGAAAAACTTTTGTTATAAGTCTTAATTATAAAATTTACATCAGGTTTAAGACCCAAAAGACATATATGATAACTAAATTATGACAAAAGGGCACGGCAATTCACTCCTCGATACCAAGTGTAGAAGTGAATTAGAATTGAACTAGACCAAGCTCTAATTTTTGTTTATTGGGTCTGCTTGATTGAGGTTGTTGAAAATTGAAGAACATAGATAGGTTGTTGACAATTGAAACCTTGTTGAAAATTGAAGAATATAGATAGGTTGTTGAAAATTGAAAACCTTATCTATGTTCTGAACGGTTCTAATATCTCAAGAATGGTATGTTTTGATAATTTTAGGAGTGAACAAAATTTTCGAGGGGAAGGATACATCAAGTAGATCACAGTAAGGATGTGAAGAAAGGCATTAATTATTGTCTTTTGGTGCTATGCTTATTTGACCCAACCCAAATTTTGGCGCATATGACGATCAGGCGAAGGTTAGAAAATTGTGGTATGTTGTGGGTGTGCTGTTTACTTGGAATTGGAATAGAAACAAAAGAAGACAAAAGAGTGGGTGCGAATGGCAAGGCAGAAATGAATTGCTTGCTGGGCCAAGTACATTACGGATGCCTAATTCCTGTAAATGGGGCTTAACGGCACTGAGGCCCCTGGAACCTCTCATCAACCAGCGGTGTTACTATTAATTTTACATGTGCACCGCCAAACAACTCCGGAATTTAAAGAAGTTTGTTTCAGAGTAGGAAACGGTAACGCCATTCAATTATTTGGGCTGTGCTACGTCCTCGATAAAAGACGCAATTCAATCTTGTATAGAATCCTTCCTTATACCAACTTCCAAGAACGCGGCTTTTCTTAGAAGTTCTTCGAAACTATAACGATTAACCAACCAACTTCTCTTTACGAGACAACCAACGCTGGCGTGAACAACACCTGCACAACCCCTCTACCACACGGTGGTAGGGGTGCCCTTTAACGTTTTTGTTTCTCGCTGGAGAGGTGGCTCCATCACCAAAAACTTGTGTGCGTATGCATAGAGTATACAGGGACAATATACTAAATACTAAGAAGAAAAGGAGCATGTTGACGATTAAGAAAGTTGCGACGCTTGTATCAAATTACCAGGAGGTTAATTCACATGAAAGCATTGATGGTTGTGGTTGGAATTGCCTCGGAAACTGCTGTTTACCTGGTATTCTTTTGTTATTTCTTATGATTTTAATGCAAAGAATGTTGGCACAAATAAGAGAAAGTACGTTGATTCAGTAGTCAGAACGTTTACCCCTAAATTGCAGTTTTGATTGATTGACCATCTTGAAACTTTTTTGCTAATATGAAACATAAGGATATTTCCTTGAGAAAAATTTGCGTTGATGAGTTGTGTTGTTCCTTGCCTCTTATTTACATCTTTCTCAGGGTCAAACTTACCTCTCTACACATTCAGCAAGGGAAATGGTGGGGTGAAAGTAAAACCATCTAAATCTAATGAACAGCCTCAAATTGGTTTCCTGCACAACCTATTACTGGGCCAATGGGAGGATCGCCTGAGCCGTGCACTTTTCCGATATGATGTATCCAATTGTGAGACAAAAATAATTCCTGGCCATTTTGGTTTTATAGCACAGCTGAATGAAGGGCGTCATCTCAAGAAAAGACCAACTGAGTTGAGAGTTGATCAAGTTATTCAGCCATTTGATGGGAATAAGTTCAATTTCACTAAAATTGGACAAGAAGAGGTACTCTTCAGGTTCGAAGAAAGCAATGACGGAAACAGCCATTTTTTCCCTAGTGCCTCTGCCCCTCATAATTTGAGCTCTATGACTGTGGTTGCTATCAATGTAAGCTTTCTATTTTACAGCATATGCGAGAATAGTTTGTTCTTTTTTTTTTCTTTTGTCACTTACTTCTGACGTTTATGATTAGGTAAGTCCAATTGAATATGGACACGTTCTCTTGATACCGCATGTACACAGATGCTTGCCTCAGATGATCGATCAAGAGAGTTTCTTGCTTGCGGTTCAGATGGCAAATGAAGCAGCAGATCCTTTCTTTAGAGTGGGTTACAACAGCTTGGGTGCATTTGCTACCATCAATCATCTGCACTTTCAAGTAACTTTTTTCTTCCAATCGCTCAATTTCTTTTCCTTCCTAACTTTCCTGTTTATGGATGTTAAACTAGTGCCTTCAAAACTTGCAGGCTTACTACTTGGCATTATCCTTCCCTGTTGAGACAGCTCCAACTAGGAAAATAATGACAGTGAAGGGTCTGGAAGACAGAGGAGTGATTGTTTCACGGCTTTTAGATTATCCTGTGCGCGGTATTGTATTTGAGGGTGGACGTACATTGCAGGATCTATCTGATTCTGTTGCCAATTCTTGCATTCAACTCCAGAATAACAATATCCCATTCAACGTGCTAATCGCTGATTGTGGAAAAAGAATTTTCTTATTCCCTCAGGTAACTCGTTTGTCGAGATAGCCGAGTAGTTTCCTGGCATGTTCGCAGTCACGGTGTAAATTATTTAATTACCATTCATTTGGATTTTCTTGTCAAATCTACAAGTTACTATGTCCCTTGATGGGTGCAACATGGAAATCTTCTGTTTTTTTGGAGAAGTCTATTTGATTTATTGGTTTAAGAAAAGCCATGTCTTTTACCTGTAATCGAGACAATCTGAATGAGTTCAAATATCAATTCTTGGGGTAAACGGATATTGGCATTCCAACAATTTTGTGAAGACATCCTTTGTTCTTCTCAACAAAGTAAATGTTTCTGAAAGTATTTACCAAAAGAAGTTCTGAAAGTATATTGTGCATTCATTGCCTTTGTAAATTATTATTTTCGTGGCTTTGTCTGAACTGAACATTATGATCGTCAACTTGGATTCATACAGGTCCTTTAACTCAGTATGGAAACCAATTGTGCATCTTTAGCTGTTTTGTATTTAGTTGAACCATTCTGATTCAGTATCTACATTTCGTTTTGTGAAGAAAATTCATAATTTTCTAATTAAAATTAAATCTCGCATTTAATAACGTGCTTGTACTTTTCTGATTCTTTCTATTTGATTCATGGCAATTGTACAGTGGTATGCGGAGAAACAAGCCTTTGGAAAAGTGAGGCAAGAGCTTCTGGACACTCAAGTTAATCCAGCAGCTTGGGAGCTTGGTGGTCATATAGTACTGAAGAGAAGAAAGGATTTTGAGGAAGCATCAGAGACATATGTATGTGGACTTCTCGCTGAGGTCTCTTTATCAGAAGAGAGATTCCAAGAGGTACAGGCCTTTGCTCTGGAAGCTCAGTCTGCGAGAGAGCACATATGATGGAGAAGCCATCTGTCCGCCTGCAAACAACATTCTGCTGAAACTATCAAACATTTGACCCCCGACTGTGCGGCTATTTGTTGATGAATTGGGGTTTGCAAAGCACCTTTTCAAATGCCTCTGCTGCATAATTGAAAGTAGGCATGCTGATATCTCCATTAGTCTCTTTTTAGTCCCCAGCAATGAAGACTACGTAAATATATGTAGCTTAAGGGTACATATGCATGGATTTTTGTCGCAGTAGGTACCCACGGCTTTTGCACAGGTGTTCCAAATTCACTAATTAATGATAGAGAAGCTACACATTGTGATGTTATAATGTTTTCACGACAATTATGTTTCTTTTTGGGTTAATTACCAAAAAAAGCCTAAATTTTTGTTAAAATTTTAATTATAGCTCAAACTTTAACAAGTAACAATAAAATACTCAAATTTTCAGTTGTTTTCAATTCTAACTTAATGTTAATGTTTCATTAAGTTTGCTGATGTGACTTGTCACATATTTCAAAAACTCGAACTATTAATACACGTCAGCCAAAATTAATACAAGAAATGGAGATTAATGAAACGACATCGTTTAATCATATAATTATAACGAAGTCGTTGTTTAAAAATGACCTAAATCAGATTATGCAGTCCTGACGACTGTATGCTTTGATTTTAGTTCTTTCCTACGTTTTCCGTTGTTCTCTCGATACTCTCACCTTTCGATTTTCAGATTACGAAACCTTGATACCGTCATACTAAAGGCATTGAACTGAAAATGAAGAACTTCTTGTGAAGTAAACTATAATATGATAGTAGCTTGGAGCATTAAAAAAATAAACAAAATACAAAAGGTTAAGGGCATTGGGAAAACAATAGATAACATCGAACTAGAATTAAAGAAAATTGAAAATTTGAGCATTTGATCGTCTCATTTTAAAGTTTGGTCTATAATTGAAAAATTGAAAAATTAAACATTTTATTATTACTTTTTAAAGTTTGGATTATAACTAAAAAATTGACGAAAGTTTGAGTTTTATGATAATTAACCCTTTCTTTTTTTACTTCGATTTAATGTGAAATAAGGCCAATGTCATGCAATTTGTTTTGTTTAAGATTTCATCTACTAAGCATCGTGACTCATTTCAGGTCGGCTTAAATTGATCTTCAGTACGAATGCCATCATATTGCATTTGAATAGAGTATAGAAATACTCATATCCATAACTTATTTGTGCTCATAAAGGTATAAGAATTATTTCTCATATGTAAGTATTGTTAGAAGAAATTACTTAATACTCAATATTTAAATATTATTCATATTAGAACAATTTAGATAATATTTACAAAATAATTAAATAAAGATAGATAATTTGTAGTATAAAAATAAATATTAGAATGTGAATTAATTATAACAAATTGAAATTTGATTCACCTATAAATACTCATTAATTCAAACTTTAATAGTAGAGCTTGTTTTATATTGTAATTCCTCTATAATAGTATTTTGTGAGTCATATTTCTTTCAATCTCAACTTGAAGCTTTGACAGTGACAAGAGAAAAATCAGCATAGTATAGCATAAGTGGGAGTCAAAATCAAGGTAGATCAAAATCACAAGGTCGAGGGAATTTAAAATGATATAACTATGACAAGAAAAATCATTTGAAAAAGAGTTGTCGTAATTTAAGCAAGAAAAATTTTCAATTATTTCAGATGATGACGGTGCTCTTGTTGGGAAGCAATAACAATAACTGAAAGCACAAAGTCACTTCTTGATGTATGACTCTGCAAATCTAAGAGTTACTTTTCATACATCTCTATAATAGAATGCCTTCATCATTATGACTTTATTTCAGAAAGCAATGTAAATAGTTGTGAAAATCATCATCTAAAGGTTGTTGATATTAGAACTAGATGAAGATGTATGACGGTATAATTTATACTTTTTACTAAGTATGACATACAGAGGACCTAAAAAAAATTTGTTGTCTCTAAGACTATTGAATGATCTTTAATGTAAAACAAAGATTGTTAACAAGATTTTAAAGATAATTTGAGGTGCATGTAAAAGTTGGGTGCAAATTTGTACAAATTAAATAGGGAAACATTGCTAGAAGAAGAGACATTAGTCGCTTTAAGCATCTTAAGTGAAAGATTTTCAATGTTAAGGTATCAAAAACTAAGACATATATCTAAATAAGAAACGAATATCCTTATTGAGTAAAGTTACTCCTAAGAACTATAGAGGTCTTGCTACCCTTTTGCAAGTATTGAGTTACAAATAAGCAATACCTTATTAAATTTAATTTATCAAATTTAAAAATAAGGTTATTCTTGAATTGATTTATTCTGAAATGTGACAAGCACTAGTTCCATCCATATGAGGAGCCAAGTGCTTAGTATATTTTATTAATAATTATTCTTAGTAAGTGTTATTTAGGTGTACCTTATCAAGAGGAACTAAGTCTTCAAAAGTTTTAAAGCATATATTGAACCTGATTATAGTAAAAAAATCAATTATTTTAAAGAAGAATAATGAAGGAGAATATATTAGTAATGAATTGGTATATTTTTTAAGCAAGAAGACATAAAAAGACAATTTTTTATAACTTACACTCCTTAAAAAATAGTAACAAAGCGAATAAATAGAACTTTGTTAAAAAGAACACGAGTAATGTTGAGAGATATAGGCTTAAGTGAGGCTTTTTTATAGAAGTAATTACCATCTCTTTTCATATAGTGAGTTGCGTTCCAACAATTATAATTGAGTTAAAGATGTTGATGAAGATCAACAATAACAAGCTAGTAAGTTATTTCAACTTTTATGTATTTGAAAGTCCTATACAGGATGTATAATGTCGAAGAAAGCACAAAGTTGTATCTAAAATATAGGAAATGATTATTCTTAACAAAAAAGATAACTAAATTGGCGCTCAAATTATATAATAGAGGACAATATAATATATTTCCTTTTAACTTAAGAAAGAGAGTTATTAACACTTAAAAAAATACTTGATAATCTAGAAGTCTCTTAGTATAAAATTAAATCTAAGAACTTATATCATTATCATATTGAAGTAACCCAATTGATAATAAATGAGTCTTCATAATCATGTGAAATGGTAGTAATCAAGTAGAGTGAAATACTATTTTTTTTTAAACTTAAATAATGAAACTATAAATCTATCCCTAGTACCATCTTAGGACAACTCAGTCCCGGGCAACATCCTGATCTCACTGGAAAAAAACGTAATTGGCTTACCCCAATCGTAAACATGCGTGATGTGGTTCATGTTACTGGAAGCTATCAGGTATATTCTACTCTTTTATAAGATCATTGCTATTTTCCCCTTCAGATTTACCCACTAAACTTTGATTTTTTTTTTCTGTACGGTAGATTTATGCATTGCTTGCATTTGGCATGATAGAAATGTAATGACAAAGAAGAGGAAAATGTATATCCTATGGAATTGTCTTCAAGCCTTTAAGAAGTCATCAAAGTAGAAAGTAGCGAGCGCCAAAAATGAAATGGAAATTCAATGATTTTGAGCCTCGGGGACTAGAAAAGTAATTCACTAAAGATAAATCACTAGATGTCAATCCAAAGGTTTAGCTCTGTTTGGTAATCAACTGATTGCATTAGCTGTTAGCTGATAGTTGATTATATCAGCTGATTTAATCAGTAAATTTCATTAACTATTTGTTAAAAATATTTAGTAAAATTAGTTGTTTAGTATTAACTGTTTATGTGTAAAACGACTTATAAGGACATGACTTTAAAAAAATTATAATAACGTGAGTATTATATTTTAGCATTTTTAAAATATTTTTATAAGAATTTAAAATTTAAATATTTAATTTTACTAAATCCAGTTAAATCTCTACTAAGAAAGAATATCTGCTTCACGTTTGTCCACGTTAAAGCCTTATCATTGACACAGTTAGTTCTAGATTTGATTGAACCTCCTAACTCTAATGGTAGACATAGGGGTTATCGCATTCTTAGGTTTATTTTCCCTACAGCATATACACTTCCCAGCATGAATTGATAATAAGTGTTTCATTTTGGAATCAAGAGACCTTCTCTTGATCTTTAGACGCTTCACTTCGGTTTTCTCCACCATTACGGTCTTCTGCTTAGCTGAGGAAGAAAAGGGGAGCCTGAGCTTGGGGTGAGGGCTAGTAGCAGCAGGGGACAGAGACAATTGAGCGAGAGTAAAGTCCTCTTCAATGGAGGACATCGGTTTCTGGTAATCGTTCTTGGTGGTTCTGTTGAAATTGGAGTCTTCCACTTCTTTTTTCACGAGATTGCCCATCTTCACAGCTCTTGCCTATTAGCTATCGACACACAACACCAATAGTCCTGAAACCAATCACCTCCCTTTATGACTCCCTCCTTGTTTATTTATTTAGCTTGAAGACTCGCCTTTTTCTTGCGCCAGAGATTGGGGTTTCTTGAGGAGTTCCTGCTTGAGTAGATCTATTTGGGATTGGAGGGTGTATTTGACATTGTTACATCTTTCGTTTATTCAATCAGCTGAAGCAAAACGCTACTGTGATGAAAATCACGTGATTCTCCATTAATCCACACATAGAAGCAACAAAGCTGAAGAATCTAACGAGTTGGTGTCTGAAATGTAAAAGAAGAAGAAGACATGAAGCAAACTCTCGAAGTTTCTCACTGACAGAAACAAGAGACACAAACTTAATTTCTTTCACGTGAAGACAAAAGTTAACTCACCTGTCTGATGTTTTAGTTCAAAACAGCGTCGTATATAGCATTAGTTTAATTCAAAGCTTACAAATAAAATACAGAAACGCAGGTTACAAGGCATAAAACGCAAACTAAAGGCTAAAGAGTTAAAGGTCACGTGAGAGGGACAAGACTAACATCCGAAAGTCTCATTCTTCATCTCCTTCAGATATAAAAAGCAGAAGCATAGAGTTAGACATACAACAACAGATACAAAAAAATATTTCAGTCTTCATTCACTTGTAATTTTCTATTTTTGAAAGTGAAAATAGTCAGAAGAAAAAATCAGAGAGTGCTAGAATACCTTCTATGGGTACTGGTGAGTAAGAGATACTCTTGTTGCAAGTGTTCCGGAGAATACTCAATCTCTATATTTTCTGTTCTTCCATTCCTCTTGATTAGTGAAAATCTTACCACCATAGGTGGGAACCTTGGATGTAGATAGTGATACACTATCGAACCAAGTAAAATAAAGTCTTCTTTAATTTTCTGCAAGTTTTGATTCATGCAAAATTAACACTGTTTCAAGTTCTTGTGTTTAAAGAATAGCAGTAAAAGCAAATTAACCCAACAGCTACCCCTCGTTAGCTTGTTAAAAATCAACTTATTAGGTTGGTAAAAATAGCTGGTCAATATGGTTAATCAACTAAATTGGTTCAATCAGCTGTTTTTTCAGCTGATAAGCTAACATCTAAACGGGGCTCACTGTCGAAGGCAGCGATTTTGGAAGTAGTAAGTTACGCCAAAGACTTCATAACTCTATGAGAAAATAAAAGCTCTAAAACTATGTAATAAAACGATAGGAAAATCACGTTTCGTGCAACAGGCTCCAGGAAGTGGAGAATTGTGAGATTGTGATTTTCCTGCATCACATACCTTGTAGTGAATGCAAACAGCATTGAAATCCCAAATACAATTATTTGGATCAACTAAAAGCTTGGGATGCAATGCTTCATCTTACGCTAAGCCCGCCATTATATTCTCTTCCGCATTTGCATTGTTTTTGCCTTTAATTCATTTGGAGATGGGAAGTGCAAAAGAGATGTACACACCATGATAATCACACTGGATGATTCTGATTAATTTTTTAAAATTTTATGTGATATTAATAAATTACATATTTAATAATTTATTGATATAAATTATTATGTCAACACTATTAATTATAAAATTGAAGACATTATTTTTAAAAGATAAAAGTTAAAAGTATTTTATTACTTTTTCTAAAACTTTGACTATGATTATAAAATTAAATAAAGTATAATTTTTTTATAATTTAATTTAGGAATAGTAATAGAAAATCCAAATGCAAGAAACCGAAAAAGCTGCAGAAAGTTCAAACGTACTGTTCAGTGCAACCATTCCTTTGAAATTCATATGGCATTGACACCCTTAACAAAGGAAGTTATATTACTTTATGTGGTTTCTTGTTCATAAAATACGCAATTTCTTAGTCTTTCCTTGAAGTAAAAGAAAATTCTATAAGGGAACTGCATCGATGCCTTTGTAGACACGTTACTGAAGTTAACAATTGAGAATCCGTACTAGTTCATCCATATACCAAAGTCCAGGAGAAGTACAAATCAAGGCAAAAACGAAATGACATTAAAAGGGGAAAAAAAAGAGAGTCGATTTCAGCTGCCTTGTGAGTTACTGACTACCCAACTGCAATCATTGAATTTAGTTGCAAAGTTGAGTCAACACGGAGATTGTGAGACAGAAAACGCGTGAGTAACCAACTCCAAACCCAACCATTAAAGAAAGCTGAGGAAGCAGAACCAAACTACAGTCGGTTGGAGCACACGACACGAGATAACACAAGAAGCAACCAATGCCATTGCCTATTCCGTGTTGAGCTTAGCAAAGCATCACCATCATTTTCGTACCCACAACTCCACACGCTTCTCATTTTCAAATCAGATAACAAGATCACTAAAACACACACCATACTCTCATCGCAATATGTCCCAAAACTAACTGAAATGGGCATGAACCACCATGTGATTTATGGTTCCTTTAATTTTAAAATATTCAAGCATCTAACCACATACCTCCCAAAACCTACTTCAAGGAATCACAAACATAATGCATTTTGTAGATGTGCAAAGAATGATCAATCACATAAAACATCTATCTAATTAACAGCTAATCGTGACTGAAGAAAAGGGACATTTCAAACGACCAGTAAGTACAGTTTCATATCAGAATTCCTAGGGAAAGCAAGTTGTACTTCCTACCTAAAACTATAATTATCTAATTAAGCCGTAGCAAATAATAATGATCAGGCTAACCCGTTAGACATCATCTTCTTAAACTCCTTAAAGTTGACGTTGCCGTCGCCGTCTTCATCGACCTGTCGGATCATCTTATTGCAATCAGATAACGTGCACTTAATCCCAAGCATCTTCATAACCTTGTGCAACTCAGCGGCCGAAATGAACCCGTTTTTGTCAATGTCGTAGAGGTCGAAGGCGTCCCTTAGCTCCTTCTCCCCGCACTGCGAGGGGTCGTCCGACCCGCCTTGTTGGATAAAAGCAACAAACTCGTCGAGATCAATGTGTCCGTCCCCATCTTTGTCGTACTCTTTCATCATGCACTGTGCCTCCTCCGATGACATTTTTGTCCCTAGCTCTCCCAGGCTGTCCACTAGCTCACTGCAAGAGATCTTCCCATCTCCGTTTTTGTCGAACTTGTCGAATATTCTTCTCAACTCATCTACAGATCCAACAAAACTAGGATTCGATTTCGCCATCAAACAAAAACTACGAAGAGAACTAGAAGGAGGTAGCCTCTGTATATGAGCTTTTTGCAGCCTTTTTATGTAATTAGGACGGCAAGAGGAGTCATTTTATATCTGTGGAATACTCGTGACAGAACTAGCGCGTCATATACGCGTTAAGAGCAAGTGGTCAAAGTTTTTCCTTTTTAATGGCAAATATTATATGGTTCAAACGATTACTTTTTGATATGAGTGGAATTGTAGTCTGTATAGATTCTAGAATTAAATACGACTATTGCAGTATTGGGTGGGCGTGTCTTACCTTACGTATCAAATCGCCGTATATCTCATAACTCCCGCACCAGAAAACGCGTGGAGTGAATGTGCGGCAATTCTAGCCAGATAAAGTTTTGCATACCCGGTCACGCCACACTGAACTCTCAATAATTTATATTTTTTATTTTTTAATTATATTTTTGCATTATTTATATATCCGCTAAAAATATAAAATAGAATAATAAAGGCGTTACTAGATCTAGCATAATATATATCTTAATTATATTGTACTATATAATAGAAATAATAAGATATGGTTTCGTCATTTTCTGCTAAACTTTTTAAGAAATAAAGATGTCAAATATTAGGAGTGAAACAAATACATAATCTTAAAGATAAATAATAACTTTTAAATAATAATAACTAAAGTGAGAATAATTCATATCACATGAGATTCAGTGTACTTAATTCTTAAACCTAATATATGTATATGATACTTTTATATATTTTATTACACATATTAAATTATTAAGTGCAACATTTTTGTGTATAATTTTGAACTTTGTAACATTATATAATCTCTTTATATATTTTAAATAAATATGAAAATTTTCTTATAAATAAATATTAAAAATATTTTGTCATACTTTAAATATTCTAACATATGTTTATTTTTAATAAAATAATAGTTATTTTCACCATAATCATCTTAATTAAATGCATGTTTTTATAATAGAGTTACTATTTTATGCTTTTGATTAATTAACTAATTAATTCTTTTTTAAAATTTATATAAATAAATGTATAGATGTTTAATATTATCTATATAGATATTGGGGAAGTATAAAAAAATAAAGAAGTTTAAATGGAAAGATCAATCACGATTTCCTTTTCATATGTATATGATACAAAAACTTATACATGTATATATGTGAGTGCGTATAATTTTGTAGAAAATAAATATATAATTATTGTAAATTAAGGTACTTCAACATATCTTTGAGATAAATATAAATTCATATTTAAAATATTTTTAAAGTCAAAATCATTTTTTAAAATTTATATTCAAATTTTTTCTTTTTTATTATATGTTGAAGTTTAAGATTTTATAAGTTTAAATTTTAAATTGATGCAATAAATAAACTTCTTGTAATGACGAAATTATTTTGTATATTGTACATGTAATCGTGTCAAATATTTAAAATAATTTAAATTTTATCAGTACATATCAAGTAAAAGTATTTCAAAGGTGGATTTTTTATAATCGTAAAATTTAATTAAAAATCACGCCATCTCAAATTAAATCTAGTTCCAAAAAATATAATGTATCTATTACCTATAAATAATTAATAAAGTCAAATAAATTAATTTACTTATTATTATTATTAATTTATTTAAAATATTAGATCTATCAAAATTTACAGTAAGTAATTCTCCTTTATTTATCCGACAAAAATGGTGAAAATATATTTTAATATTTCTATCAAAATTTAATTTAAACTCAAATATTTTAACCCATTAGCAAAAAACTTTAATGTTTTATAAACATTTAACTTCAACTCCAACTTAACTTCTCTATCAATCTTCTGTTATAAAAAAAGTATGTGGTTCTCTTGTCAAATGAATGTCTATCTGATAAATGGCCCAAAAATAAAGATCATAATAAAAATTCATCTTTCTCTCTTCTCCCTTCTCTCGTTCTCTCTCTTACTGTTTCTTCTTAAAAAGAAAAAGAAAAAACGATTGATAAGACCACATGATACACAGCTTCTAACTGCAGAGATATCTATTCGTTCTTGGTCTCCTTCTAATGCCTCATGACTCATGTTTCTGTTGCTGCTTCTTGTTTTCAGCTATTGGAATCCAACAAAAGGAAATGCCAACGTACGCATTAATCGGTAGATATGAACTACAAGACTACTAAACCCTATCGAAATATTCGAATGGAAAGTCATGCAACATTTTGCATCAAGATCTCAACTTTCATCAACAATGCAAGTTCACATTACCTTTCTAATCCAGAATGATTAATTAAAAGTTTAAAACCAAGCTGGAAAAAGTCAACAATAAAGTGAAACAGGTCAAGAGAAAAAGTGAAGAAGAAAAATTAGAAACACACAAGGAATTTTCCCTTTAAGTGTGCTCGAGCTTTAACTAAAAGTTAAATCTTGGTTTTAGCTGTCTTTAAAGACAGTTAGATTACAAAACCAAGAACGCCAGTGCAGAAAAAACGCTTTAAGAACAATAAAATCGACCTTATAATAAAGACAGAGGGACCCAGAAAATGCCCCAATAATGTTTTTAATGCGTATTTAAGCGATGCAGCAGTCGGCCAAAAGACTGGATGCTGTTTTCGCATAGCGGATATGGAAGCTCTCTCTGTTCCTTTCTCATTTTTGGCTTTACTTTAAAACCAAATGCTTAATCGAGCGCCTCGCAGGAAGCATACCCACTTCCTCTCCTTTGACCAGATTTCGATATAACGTCAATATGCAAGCTCTTAAGTACAACAACAACAAACAAGACGGCGAAGTGGGTGGAAGTTCCACCAATTTTTTTATTCCATCCAATGGACATATGAAACGTGTGCTTAAATGTGTCTTCCCATGATGTTCGGTGACCAATATAAAAAATCTCTTTTTTGTATCAATAAAATAAATAAAATTCATAAATCAAACTTTGACAAGCAGAAAGAAGGTAGTCAAAATAGCAATAGTGACGAATTGCATAATGTCATCTTTGACAAAAAAAATTAAGCCACTTGGAGTCTACTGAATATTTTGATTACCCTTTCCAGGGTATGAACACAATAGAAATGCTTTATGTTGTTACTTCTCAAGGACAAGGGCATAGTAACCAGTTTTGCCTTGCTTCATTTAAATTCGATTTAAGAAATTGTTACTGTTAGGATATGTGTTGTATATCTAAGTAATTAATTTTGGCATTATTTATTAATTGGACATATAAGATATTAATTGGATAATGACTTAGAATCAAAAGCTATATAGATAATCTTCTAATTGAAAACGAATCATATCTTGGATTGGACTTTATTATCATTTTGATATTGGAATTATCTTATAGCTGGACATGTTGGAAATTACTGCTGGATTTGTGGGTTTTGTAGATTGATAAAATTAAAAGGATCAGGTTGTTATATGTTTGAATTTAAGTGGGACGATGCTTGTGTTAGGGATTGCTGCAAATCTTGGATTTACGGCTATAATTGATCTCCAACATGAGCTTGCAGCAACTGAGTTAACATTGATTGTGTTTGGGTCATGCACGTCTCTAATTAGCAGCTTTGGTGAATCTTCTTGATGTTGGTGTGGTATTGAGCTATGGTTTAGCATGCGTGTGTATGTGTGGCGTAGAAGGTGAAGAGCATTAATTGGTTTAAAGCTGCAGTATATGAACGATGTTAATGTGGGTATAAGTCATAGAGTTTATGTGAGATAAGTCAACGTGATTGTGGGTATGCATTAATTGTCCATTAAACAAACACTGCAGAAATTTATCAAAGAAGTAAGTGTGCAAAAACTAAGTTGGCTTGCATGTGCAGCAACATTGTTGATGTGCGTGAGTGGCACAGAAGGCGAGTGTGTTAATTGTTAATGAATAGATATACTGGGCTGATGTGTTTTGTTTTGGCAAACAGCTGAATAATATAGGTTGATTAATACATGCTACGCTGAGGAGAGCCACGGTGCAGTGATTAATTGAAGCAGTTGAAGCTGGGATGGATCGTTTCAATTAAAGAATTATTTCGAGAAATTGAAATCATAGGAAAGTTTTTATTTATCTCAAGTGTATTATCGTTTTCGTTTTTAATTATTTTAATCACTTGAATTGTTTGTTTAATTATCTTTATTATTAAACAGTGAGTGTAAATCCTCTGTTGAGGTTAGGATGAGGCGGTCGTAATATTAAGTATAAAACTCTTTCACGGGAAGTGAGATTGAGAGATAGTGTTAAGGGTTGAGTGGTGTTAGCTCAGTAAAGCCTTAGGTAAATCTATTGTACTTCGGTGAAAGTTATTAAGCTGGGTGAGGGCCCGCAAATGTAGGCAAAGAGTGCCGAATTGCGTTACCAAATTTCTGGAGTTATTTGTTATTTTACTTTTGATTGTTTTTGTTTTCATTTGTGCTAGAGACGTCCACGGTAAAATTGGAAAGTTTACGAAACTACTATCCCCTTGGTTTTTTAGTTGCCATAAAAATACCAAGCCTAACGGGATGTTTGGTTAAGAGGAATGACTATTCCATTCCTCATCTATTCCTAGTAATAAGTTGTTACTTTGTTTGGTTGAAAAAATTATACAGAATAGATAGTCCGAAGGTTTACTTGTTCTTGAATTTGCAAAATATCTAAAGATACTCCCTTCCCTATCTTTAGCTATTCTTGGAACGGTAGTGATGAATACTACTACTACCACTACTACTACTATAACAACAACAACAACTACTAAATGACATGTGTAAAGTAATAAAGTAGTATAAAAAGGCAAAAGAAGACAAACTTTGGTTCATTTGAAAGTAGGATTTGTAATAACCAAAAAGAAAGGAAGAAAAGTAGAGAGAAAGAGGGAGAATTTGGCCAAGGAGAAGAGGAAGAAGAGAGGTGCCATTTTTGGTGGATTTGGAGTACAAATTGAAGAAATCTTGACCTAGGATTAGTGTTCACCAATTTCCTCAGAGATTCGGAGAAAAAATAGTAAGTTTTTCTTAGTTTAAGTTGTTTATTTTTTGGATTTCATATGAAATGGAGTTATTTAAGATCAAAGGTTGTTTTCAACTTATTATGGAGTAGATAATAAATTTGAAAGCATGTAAAGGTTGAAAACAACAAAAGTGAAACCAAAGTTAGGGTTATGATGTTCAGATATAGATTTGATGTCAATGAAGTAAATAAATGAAAAAGGATTGGATTAGAATTGGTTTGAGTTCATTTATGTGTAATGAAGAGAAGATGTGTTAAGAAAAATGGAAGGATAGTGAAAGAGTGGTGTATTCGACTAAGCTAAGAAATATTGGAGAAATTGTAATTTTTGGGTTGATGAGTTTAAATGATGCTTGGTATAAACCTTAGGTGAAATATGTAACATCCCGTTTCCATAGAACGGGTCGGACCTGAGAAACAGGCCCAAGTGAGGTCAATCGGAGAAGTTAGG
>JANZXR010000002.1:19041945-19069483 GCA_027575705.1 Erythroxylum echinodendron | reverse complement strand
TTCCCGAAAATAATCAATTCATATTCTTTTAATCGGTCCACTCACTTTGATTCAATCCCTTATTTTCAAATTAATCTTAAAAACCAAAAATTTATATGGAGAGGTAAAAGAATGTTTTAGAAATCCAATGCTTCAAAAATCGGGTCAATCGGAGGTCAGATGCAAAAGTTAGAAGCAAAAGAATGGCAAAATGGGTCGGATGAGATAAAATTAAAAATGGGTCGTTCGCACTCGCGAGGGTCTCGCGGCCAGGAGACGCGTGCTGGACGCCCGTGCTCGCGAGGAGAGAATAATGCGCTCGTCCTCGGGCTCGCAATGGGCACGTAGCGTGCTTGCCCTCATGCTCCCGAGCTCTCGCCCTCGCGAGGAGCGCGCAGTGCACTTGCCCTCGCGATATCTCGCGCCCTCGCCCTCGCCCTCGCCCTCGCGCTTGCGATCTTCTCGTGCTCGCAAGGAGTGCTCTCGCACTCGCCCTCTCCCTCGCGCTTGCGATCTTCTCGCGCTCGCGAGGAGCGCTCTCGCACTCGCCCTCGCGAGGGCCAGCTTCCTTGCCTACTCCGACTGCCAACCCTTTTTGTTCTTTCACACATATTCTTCTTCCAAAACACATAACTTTTCACTCAGGAGTCCAAATTTGACAAATTTTATATCAATAGAAAGATAGCAGAAAAACGTACAATTCCCATGAGGATTTATAGACAAATTCCACCTCTATAGGGATCAAAATTTACTTCAAGTATCTATCCTGTAAATCTCATCCTAAACAGTAACACAACTTCTAAAAATCATAACTTCCTATTTCATTATTAAAAAATTCCATACTTTATATCAATGGAAAGATTAAAACACAAGCTACAACTTTCATGAAGAACTTAAAAGAAAATTCAACCTGTAACAGGGTCAAAATCTCAATCAAAGTTTCTACCCTGTTACATATCACCTATAACCACTCAATTCACTCAATATACCAACCCAACCAAATCAAAACCTCCACTTGAACAAGAGTCCACAAAATGGAAGCAACATACACTCAATCCTTCAAACATTTCTACACCCATGTAAGACATCAACTAACTTCCAAAATCTCTAAAACATCTCTAAATTATATTTATCACCTTCTACCTCATCAATCATCAATTAAGGCAAGAAATTCACACAAACACACACCCATATACCCCAACAAAATTCTCAAGCACACAATTCACATTTATTCACAATTACATTTATTAACAAATATACCGAAAAATGTCATGAATGCATATACAGTCATTTACATGTGCAAAATTCACTATTCATTTACATGTGTATGCATGAACATGTCAAGGCAATTTTAAGCACTTATAAACTACTCCAAATTACTATTTTGCCCTTCCCATTGATGATGGGATGTTACAGATCACTAGATTGGTTGGGTTGCAAATTTAATAGGCCCATTTGCGGTATTTGGGAGTACCGATCACCCCAGGTAAGCCCAGGTATTCTGAATTCCTACCCTTGATTGAAAAACTGAAAGCGAGGATCAATGCCTGGCAAAACCGATTTTTATTTTTAGCTGCTCGGGTAACCCTAATCATTTCAGTGTTGCATAGTATGCATGTCCACTGGGCTGCTCATGTGGTTATTCCTCAAGGGGTCATCAAGGAGATGGAGTGGATTGTTAAATCCTTCTTATGGACTGGTAAGCATGATAGTTGTAGAGGAGCTCAGATTAAATGGAGTGATATTGTGGTGCCCAAAAAAATAGAGGTTTGGGTATTATTTCGATCAAGCAAATGCAACTTGTCTTACTCATAAAGAGAATTTGGAGACTATTTGTGGATCAAGAAGCGTTGTGGGCCAAGTGGGTGCAGACTTATAATCTTCAAGGGCAAAGTTTTTGGCACATTCAACTGAGGTATGATCACTCTTGGTTCTTTAAAAGCATGATGCATATACGTGATCATATCTATCCGTTCATAAAACATAGATTGGGGAATGGTGTGAACACTTTCTTTTAGTTCGATAATTAGCATGATGATAGTCCTTTGTGATTGCAACCTCATTTGATTGCTCTTAAAAATTGCATTCCTCAGCTACTACGGTTGCCTGGTTATATAGTGGGATGTCACGGTTAGTAGGAGGTCGATTTGGTCACTTGCTTAAATCTTATTTACGTGGATTATCTCTTTGCAATCAACAGGATACTTTGATTTGGTTGCCTAATAATGGAGGGGATTTTTCAACTAAATCGGCTCATGGAATCATTAGGGGATTGCCTCCATTAGTTCTATGGGCTGATTTGGTTTGGCGACAGGTGCTTTGTCCAAAGGCTTCCATCTTCTTGTGGCTGGCTGTTTAAAATAGATTGTGAATAAAAGATCGTTGGTTTGGTATGTATGATCCTCTATGTGTGCTGTGTAACCAAGCCAACGAGAGTAGAAACCATCTGTTTTTCCTTTACCGCTACACCAAAGAGGTGTGGAGCCGTATCGGGCAGTTGGTAGGGATGCTAAGTGTGTCTTTTGAATGGTTAGAGGTGTTGGCTGAGGTCATACGAGTTTCCAAATATGGGTTGAGAAATGGTCTCCTTATCAGGACAACTTTTCGTATCATGATCTATCACATATGGAGGGAGAGGAACTGACGAATCTATTAACGAGTGGAGTTAAATCCCACTGAATTTACAAATACCATTGTCAATCTGATCAGAGAATTATTCATAACCAAAGGAAAACAAGATACGATAAGCCAAGATCTTCATATACGGTGGTTTCTTTAATGGTTGTTATATGGAATGAAGTTTTTTTGTAGCGTAGGAGCTGTGTTTTTGTTGTTTTCTTCTCCTTATACGAAGGATTGTATATAGTTTCAACTTGAGTAATATAATTTCTTTTAAAATTTCAAAACAAAAAAGAAAGAAAGAGAGTGAGAGGAGAGAAAGATAAATTTTTAATTTTTAATTTTAGGCTCCATTTGCCATGTAAGATATACATTTAACAAGGGGCCTACAAAAAAGATGACATATATACTTTGTCTAATGCATAACAGACATAAAAGTTAAGTTCTGATTTAAATTAAATGTTTATAAAATGTTAGGGTTCTTTTTGCTTACGTCGAAATATTTAAGTTTAAATTAAATTTTAGTGAAAATATTATGATTCACTTTAACATTTTTACTTTATTTATATAGATATAGAGATGTTCAAATTTGTGAAAGTGCATTTACATAATTTTAAAAATATTATAAATTACTTATATAAAATATATCTGAAGTCAATTTTATTTTTGTAATGGATATTAATTTTTATATTTATAATATGTTTTAATTGTCATAATAAAATTTAATATTCTATAAGTTTGAAATTTGATTCACTCGTTACAATTGAAATAGTTATATATATGTATGGTTTGTTTTAATTATCATGCAACAATATTAAACATATAAAGAAATAAGTGTAGTTAAGACTAATTTAATTTCAATTTTGATCATTCAATATTATGTTATCAACATAATTTCAAAAAAATTTTTAATTTGTACATTAAATAAAAGTTTTAATGATGGATAAATTTATTAATAGCAAATTTGAAAAACAAGAATTATGTCTCTTTAGCTAAATAAATGTTAGAAAATTTAATGCATCTATTAGTTATAAATCATCATTGAAGTCAAATAATGTAACTAATTTTTAAGAATTATTTTTTAGAAAATTATATACTTCTAGAATTTTCCATTTGACCAAATTTTAAACTATTTATAAAATGAGACATTGAAAATTATATCGGTTCTTTTACGTAATGCTAAAAATATAAATTAATATCTAAAGTATGTATGGAGTCACATACACTTCTTAAAATAGTTATTAACTTTTTTACTTTTATATTATATATTAAATGTGATAATAAATATTTTAAAAATTGTAAGTTTGAAATTGGATTTATTTTTAATATATAAAGTAGTTATAATAACTTTTTTAGAAGTACAATTTATTTTATGTATTAAGTCTGTATACATTGTACATGCAATCATATAAATATCTAAAAAAATATAATTGATACTATTGATAGTCTAAGTGAAATTCGGCCCTTTTGGCCTAAAGATGAAAAGGCTGTTGTTAAAATTTACAAAACTCGACTAGATTGTTTAAGAAATTCTTAAGCATGAGAATTAGTAAGGAAGTCCACAATTTAGGAGTTAAGATAGTTAAAACATAATTAACATGTATTTAAAAATAATTGTGTATTGGTGGGTGGTTAGTTAGGATATGGTAATGATTAGAGGATAATTGCAGGTTGATCAGTTGTATAAGAACTGTTTGAGATGGTTAAATTTGAGAAGGTTGTATAAACATACCAACATCATAAACATAGAAGGACACTACTCAAACTTAAACCCTATCATTAGTTAAGATTTCTTTGCCCTTTTCACTTATCTTTTATTTAAATAAAATTATCCTTTTAACTTAAATTTTAAGCCCTAACACTATTTACCATTTAGTAACTTGATAACTTAGAATTCTATTGTCTAATCTTTCCAAAGCCCACATATATTATTATTTAGAAGTCAGGCGCAATTGTTGAAGAATTCCTCCTTACCATGCTTAAATTTCTAGGTTAATTTAATAAGTGACTAATAACTTGGCACTCTTAGTGGACAACGATGCCATATATGAAGAATAAAAAAGAAGTTGTTGTGCCTCCAGCCCTGGAGGAGGGAGTCCCCGCTGAGGGAAGGCTTTGTCTCTTAAATAGTTGAAACTCTAGAAAAGGCAACATTGCCTTCGGTTAAGTCTTTAGCTGGTGAGAATTCAAAATCTCCCCATCCATTAATAAGAAATAATGTTGTTTACGTAAATGATATTTTATATTTAAATTCTAATTTGGCCTCTACAGCTAAAGTAATCAAGATGTTGATAGAGAATATAGAAAAAATTTATATTGCTTTGGTGTAGGTTGTTAGGCAGAATTCTCCTTTTCTAACAAGAAATCTCTGAAGGGCTTATAGTGTAACTTGCACTAAATATAATGAAAGTTCGCGAGAGTTTTTATCCTTCGATTTCTTCCTATGTAGAACAAAGATATGTTCCTCTTTATAAAAGAGAGAATAATCCTGTTGTGTCATGCACTGATTCCAAAAATGGCTGATATATTGTTAGGTCCCAAGCCCTTAGAAGATAGGGATTTGGTTTTTAAGTTGAAGCTAATGAGCTAAATTATGGCTTATAGGCAACTTTTTAACTGTAAATTATAATCATGTTCTTGTTGTTGCTCCTCCAGAGATGTGGATTTATGTGAATGTGAAAGCTGTTAGAGAAGCCATTCAAGAATTGTATGGGCCTAGTTTAAGATAGATTGATCACCCAATAATTTTACAAGCCTTACCTGAAGCACATTGACCATAAGAATGCTTATCCTTTTGGTTACATAATTCTTAAGTTTATTTTGTTTTCTAGTGAAGATGACCAATCAACCATTGAGTACATTGTTTGATTCACTATATACTATGGTGAATTGGCTATTCATGAAAATTTTAATGATTTTAAGCTTAGGATGTTTCTAAATTCTTTAATAGGTGACTTTTTCTTAGTATGCTTTATTGCCCATGAATTTTTCTCCTTTCATGGGCATAATTGAAAGATTATTTCATACTCAATTTTTTAGGATTGAACTTAAAATCATTATAGCCAAATTGTCTAGAGTTACTCAGAAAAATGATAAGAATGCAAACATGTTCATCATTCGATTTAGGAGAATAAGAAGTTGATGCCGAATTGCACTTATAGAGACCAAGTATAGGAAGTTGGCTCAGAGGGGCCTAGATATTGAACTTTGAAAAAATTTCACAGTATGGAATTTTATGATTTTTATGAATTGGCATAAAAGTGTTTAAGTGTGAAAAGATTGTTAGGAAAGAAAGACACCATAAAAAGAGTTCATTGAGTACCTTTTTTTTTATAGAAGTAAGTCCGTATGATTTATTAGTGGTTGAGGTAAATATCCCTAAAGATTTTGTTTATCATACTCTATAATAAAAATCACTCAAAGCTAAGAGGAACGTATAAGCACTAAATATTCAAATGCAATATAATTTTGATATCTCTAAAATAGAGGAAAAGTTTGATTTCTTATTGTAAGAGAAATTTATTACTTTGCTGCCAAACTATAGGATTCCTATAAAGGAAGAGAATAGAGCCAAAGACTATTTTAAGTACCATGGATTTACCCAAAAAATTCATAGTAGAGACTCAAGAATGTTATATAAGATTGGATCAATAAAAGAATTCTATTGTTTGTCCAAGTTGATCAATCCATATTGATAGATGAAGATCCATTTCTAGCAATTACAACTATTAATGTAATTAAATTTGATTTACAACTTCTATTGGATGTCAAGAGGAAGCTAAAGATCATAAAGGATCATTTGGTGTTGGCCACAAAATCAAGTATTGGTTATTTTGTTCATAGTTATGGTTTGAATTATAATACTAAGAATGAGAATCGACAGATTCATTGAATCTAGAATAAAGTAGAGATTGTAGGACGAAATCATAAGACATAGTTCACTTAAATTTTCAAGCAAAGGCTTGTTACTATAATTCCAAGCTTTTAATGTAGGCAACCTCAATCTTTAGCATGAACTCGGGTGCCTCCATCTTATTAATGGCATCAAGTGAGGCATCTTAAAAATCCAATACCATTAATTAAAACTCAAAAGAGAAGAATTCAACTTCAAAGAGTTGCTGCTAGGTTCAAAGGAAGCAAATCACCACCTTTTGAGAAGCTCATCTCAAGAAAGCTACCTTTAACAAGATTCATTCCTTCTGAGAAAAGTACTTGAAACCCAAAGAATAAGAAAGAATGTGTAAAAGCCACTAATGAAGGGCAAAACAAATGAAAAAAGAGATGCAGTCTCATATTAAATAGGAGGTCATTTCGATCTAAGAGTCAAGATGAAAGTCTCAGCAAATTCTTCATAGTAGGAGAAATTCCTATCGAATTGTCATATGTCATTTCTCCTGTGAAGCTTCCTACCTTTTTTAGCAACATTTTTAGGAAAAAAAATAAAGCCCTTATCTGAGAAGTGAGAAAGCAAAGTATCTGTGTTAGCCATAGGCTTAGGAATTCCATAGAAGGTAGTTATAGAGAAACTAGTTAAAACATGGCTCAACATGTAAGACCTTTGTACATTAAATCTCATATTAATGGTAGACCAAACATAAAATTTTTAGTTGATAATAGATATGTTGTAAATATTATTCCGAGTAAATTAATGGAAGTTTTAGGAAAAGATGATGTAGATTTGATCCTAATTGAGGTGTATATTATCAAATTTACTGGGGAGACTACTAAGGCATATGTAATTCTCCCTGTAAATGTCACAAGGGGAATTATTTGTTAACAACGTTCTTCTTTGTAGACACACATACAAGTTATCAAGTTTTGTTAGGAAAAGGTTGGATCCATCCCAATTTCTGTATTCTTTGATCTCTTTATCAACTTTTGTTTATATGGAAAGGTGATGAGGTGGAAACTATTTAGGTTGATTCTCAGTGTTTCCATTCTAAAGTGGATTTAGTAGAGTCAATTCTATAATGATCAAGTAAGGCTAGTTCAAACAAAAGTTGTCTCGTGGAGAATGTTCAACGAATAAGGGTAAAGAAAAGATAAGGTCACAGTAAAAAATGTTAGTAAAAATAACTATCATCATGCCTATTAATAGGCTAATGAAGGCTCCAATTATAAAGGAACCTAATGAATATAATTCCACTGAGAGAAGCTATGGTAGCTACGATTGCAAAAGTCAAATTTCAAATATAGCAAATCATGAAAAATTCTGAAGAGCTAAAAGGGTGTGAGAATGTTGAGCTATTTTTAAGGAGGAAGAATTCTTGATAAAGGATGCGGGTCAATTTGAAGAATTGGAATCTGTTCTTATAAAAATTGATGACTTCAAAAGTAAGAACTAATGGCTCGAGGAAATAATCTAAAAATAAAAATGGAATCAATTGAACTTCTGAAGGAATATAAAGATTTTTTTGCTTGGGATAATACCGAAATGCTAGGATTAAGTAAAAAGCTAGTAGAACACAAACTTCCTATAAAACATAAGTTTTATCCTTCTAACCTCTTAGACGTTGGTCTAAATAAGTCGAGTTAAAAATCAAAAAAGAGATTGAGAAGTTGTGAAAAGCTGGTTTTATTAAACTGGCCAGATATATTGAATGGGTATCCAATATTGTATCTATAGTAAAGAAAAATGGTAAGTTAAGAATTTGTGTTAACTGCAGGGATTTATATGTTGTCACTCCCAAAGATGTGTATATGATGTTGATTGTTAATTCTTTAATTAGTTTAATGGCTAATCACCCCTTATTTTCTTTTATATATTAATTTTTTGGATATAATCAATTTTTTATAATTGAGGATGATATGCCTAAAACAACCTTCATATGTATTGGATCAATAGGAAAATTTGAATGGATTATGATTCCTTTTGGCTTCAGGAATGCAGGAGCCATTTATTAGAGGGCTATAATGTTATCTTTCACAATGATCTTTGTATAGATGATATTGTTGTTAAATCTAAAAAGAAGTATGACGATATCTAGGATTTAAAGGAAGCTTCCAAAGGTTGAGAATGAATAAGTTGAAGTTAAATTCTTTGAATTATGCTTTTGAGGTGAAAGTAGAAAACTTTTTGGGTTTCTTTTTATACTAAAGAGGGATTAAAATAGAGAAAAAAATGAAAGGCAATTCTTAAAGCAAAGACACCTCAAAATAAGATAGAAATTCAAAATTTTTTAGGCCAAGTAAATTATGTCATAAGGTTTATTGCTAATTTAACCGATAAAAAGAAAGAATTCTAATGTCTCTTAAAGTTGAAAGTTTTTTTGGTATTCTATTAGGAAGAAACGCATCATGTGGAATTCGATAAGATCAAAGAATGCCTAACTAAGCCTTTAATTTTGATACTACATTGGAAGTGAATACCTTTAAAGTTATACATTTCTATTACAAAGAAATCTACTAGTGTGTACTACCCCTAAATAATGAGACAGATCACAAGTAGGCTCTTTATTATTTGAGTAGAATTCTGAAGTATATAAAAAAGGAAATACGTCCTTATTTGAAAAAAGAAAATATGTCCCTATTATGAAATTATATTTTGCCTTATTAAAATTAAGACGTTATTTTCTTTAAAATTGAGTTTTGTGCGATTTAATTAGAAGAAGTATAATGAACAAACTACTTTTCTAGGGAAACATTGGAAAGTGGCTTATGTTATTTATAGATTTTTAACCTAGTTTATTATCCCCATAAGTTAATAAAGGATTAGGCATTAGCTGACTTCTTATTAAGCCACCCAATGATAGAAATTTAAATAGATATGGAGCATTTAGTGTTTACTTATGAAAGGAAGCCTTAGGAGTTAAAATTTGATGATTCTAGCACAGTGAAGTCAACTAGTGTCGAGACTGTCATTATTTCACAAAATGGAACAAAAAATATTGTTTATCTCGAGGTGGAATTCTCATATACTAATAGTTATGCTGAATATGAGGGCTGAATAATTAGGTTGGAACTTCTGGTAGATCTTAGAGTTAAAAAAGTCCTTATTATCGGAGATTCTCAGCTAGCATTACGACAGGAAGCAGGAGAATATAGGTACTTAAGTTTAACTTTATCACCTTATTATACTATCGTTGTTCAACCATTAGAATTCTTTAATATGTTTGAATTCCAAAATATTCCTCAAGAAGAGAATTAGGAGTCAAGTGATCTTTCTCAAATAGCTTTTAGGTTAAGGATGCCTGACGAGCTAATTCATAAATATGTTTTTAAATAATGAAAGTCTCATTTATATATTTATAAAAGGGAGATTTTGTTCGAAGTTTTTAACATTGATAAACAAGCTGTTCAGGATTGGAGGGATGAGATTAGAAACTTTCTGAAGAACCCCGATAAGAAGTTACCTCATAAAATTAAATTATAAGCACTCAACTTTGTACTGATTGAGGGATTCTTATTTCAATAAGGCAGTGATGGACTTCTTTTAAGATGTCTAAAGATTCTTAAGCCATTAATAGGAATGAAGCAAGGTCATGACATGTATGTCACTCATCAGTCTGGAATTAAGAAGAGATGGCTTATGAAGGTTATGGTTACTGATGTTCCTCAATAGTAAAAGATTATATACCATATACGCAAGGTTGCTAACAATGCCAAAGGTATGGAAGAATACAATAAATTCATGCCTCTGAGCCCTTCATGCCTCTGAGCCCTTTTAGGTTTTAGACCATTGACCTTGTTCAAAAAATATATCCACTTCCTCCAAAAGTCATAATTTTATTTTGCTGGCAACTTATTATATTACTAAACAGGTGGTGGGTCAACCCATGGAAAAAGTTGAACAAACTGATGTAGTGAAGTTTATTGAAGAATATTTTTTTATCAATTTGAAATTCTACAAACTAAGGTACTATGTTTATTGGTCAAGAAGTGAAATATTTTTCCATAGATCATGGCATACAACTATTGGATTAGAATTCACACTACATTTAGGCTAATGGACAAGCCAAAGTGTCGAATAAAGTATTGAAATCCTAGGGAACATATTAGAGGAGAATCCTAGATATTAGCATAAGATTTTATCTAAGACTTTATGGGCATATCAGAATTCTAAATGCATGGCTAGAAGGGTTAGTCCTTTTGTGCTAAACTATGGCTATGATGTTTTTCTCCCTATGCAAGTTGTAATCCCATCTTTAAGAGTGCTAAGTAGAATGCTTTAAATACATTTAAATATTACGATATGATGATGATGTAATTAGAGGATCAAGGTCAAGTTTGTCTCCAAAATTTAAATTACATATACAAAAAGAAAGGTGGCAAAGTTTTATGGTAAAAAATTTCTTAAAACAAAATTCTAAGAAGGTGATTTGGTGTGAAAATTAATTTTTCCACTTAGAACGAAAGACAGAGAGTGGGAAAAGTGGTCCCCTAATTAGAAAGGACCACTTAAAATTTATAGTGCTTTGGGAGGTAATGCCTATCGGCTATTTAGCCTAAAAGGGGCCTTATAAATGTTATGTTAATAAAATGTTTTTAAGATCTTATGTTCCTAACCTTTGGGAGGAATAAGGAGCTAAAAAAAAGAATAAAATTTATGAAAAATTAGTTAAATCCAAACTTGAGCAGTAATTGTCCTAAGGAAAATAATATTCAAAACCAAATAGGCCAATGTATAGGCAATAAATTGTCCATAAAAGTTATAAAGAGTTCAAAGTTGATTAAAGTCAAAAGATTGGATCTCACACTACTATTTAATGCAAGAAACTTGATCTTTTTTAGCTTATTGGACTTGTTGTTTCTAAAGGCTAACTTCTTCTTTCTATAGCATTAGTGATTTTCCTAGTTCTTTGGCCGTCTGTTTGACCTCATTCAATTCTTGATTAAGTTGCTTATCATCCTGTTTTAAAGTCTCTCACTTCTGCCTAATTAGTTTGTTGGCATTTTATAATCAATAGTATAATCCTATAAAAAGTTAAATTATTCTTTAGTTTTGAATTTGTGTTAGGAGATTTTATATTTGGCCTCCTCTACTTCATAATCCTTTTGACACGTTTTTGAAAGGCTTAGTTTCTTGGAGTAAACAACTTAGTCATTGCAGGA
Organism: Erythroxylum echinodendron; assembly: GCA_027575705.1. Taxonomy (NCBI): domain Eukaryota; kingdom Viridiplantae; phylum Streptophyta; class Magnoliopsida; order Malpighiales; family Erythroxylaceae; genus Erythroxylum; species Erythroxylum echinodendron. The sequence goes on along the minus strand of JANZXR010000002.1, from coordinate 19,057,834 downwards.
TTTCTCAAAGGAAGAGAATACTTTCTCGATTTTGCTCATAAGTCTTCCAATAGAAAGTGATTAGGCTATAAAACCAATATAGGACATTATGATTAGATAAGAGACATGTTGAATTTTAGTTAAGAATTAAAGTTCTTGCTGCATCAAGAGCTTTAAGGACTTCTTAATTCTTGTCAACTCTTTAGATTTAATTGATAACATAACATTAATAGTGTCATGCGAGGCATCTAAGAACTTTAGATCAAAGAATTCCTTAGAATTTTCTGTTGTTTTCCAATTAGCTCCTGCCTATAAGATATAAAAGAGTTTGTTAATAAGTATGGAGAATTTTTATATACCTCTAGTAAAGTGAATTTTGTGTTCTTTGGTTTGGAAGAACTTCTAACTTTTCCAAATTCTAGTTCATGAGAGAAGGTAGATGGTGGTATCTTGATGTTTGGTTATCTATTGGAGAAAATTGAAGGTATGAAATTGAGTTAAAAATAAAATAAAAGGATTTAGAAATCAATGAGGTGTAATCATTGATGCCTTCCACACAAACTTCTCAGTGGTGGAAAAAGTTTCATCTATAGGGGTCAGTTTCTTCATTATCAGGTGTAGTAACTTTAAGTTTTTCAGTCAACGCGGGTTGACTTTATAGCATATTTCTTTAGGATTGCTGTCTTTGCTTTTTATGTGCTTGAATCCAATGGAGACTTCTCCTTGAACTTTCTCTCAATGATAAAGCTTACAACATTTACTAGATTATGTTTTTATGTCCATATTAAGTTTTTTTATTTGAGATTTTTATGTTTTTTGTTCTTATTTTATTTCTAGTATGTTTCCAGGTCTAAATTGCCTTCATAATTCAAAAAGAAGAAGAATTCAAGTGAAATATGGGTTTAAAAATGAAAGAATTGAAGTTATTTCGGATGTAGATGTTCGTGTGAAGATATATAGCTCGTGTGAATAACATAAAAAGTTGTGCAAAAGGCCATATAAGTGACTGTAAATGTGCAAAGCTTCAAAGACATTGTTTTTATCTGTGTAAAGATACACACTGAAAATGTGTGAAATCATAATTTTTAGGTGTTTTTGAGATACAAAGTCACTCACACAATTGTCTTTATTCTAGAAACCCTAATTTTGCAATATAAAAGGCAATTATGAAGATTAGATGAAATAAAAGCAATTAGGGTCAAAATTAGATAAAAAAGTGAGAGATGGAGACATAATTTTAAACCTAGAATGACAAAATTATGTATATTAATTCAAGGATCCAATAGAGAGAAACCTTTCATCAAAGTTTCAAGGGGATTACATTAAAGAATAGTGGATATATATCTTGTAGATTCTTTTCTTTTTAGTTATTCTTCTAAACTTTTAGTGTTTGTTTTGTTTTCTATGTTTATAAACTAAGTTTTTTTAGTGCCTAGGTATGATGAACCCTCAGCTAGGATAGATATTATGATTTGATCTTTTATTTAATACAATTTGATTGATTCATTCATTATAAATAAGTTATGTGTTTTTATTCTTGATTTAATATGTCTGAAATATTGGTTCAATATTTGATTTCATATGATTGAGATTATGAAGTCCTTTGTATGAATATATCTACTACAATTGGAAGGGTTTACACGTAAGCCTAGAGATAGGTCAATATAGATCTTCTGGATTAGAGTCAAACCTAACAGTGAAATTTATAAATAAAGTAATATGATCTTAGGGGTTTTAACTAGAAATTGATTTCAGTTAATCAACTACGGATTAATTATTAATAATCTTGAGAAAGATATTAACATAAAATAGGAATTTTCAAAGTCCAATAATCAATAATTGTATAATAAAGGGTTAATTCTTATGAAATCTTAAGGGATTCATTACCAAGTTACCAGATGTTTGATATTGATTAACCTTGTGTTATCTGTGTTTTGATTCATTATTGTTTTGAATTTTAGTTTAGTTTAGTTTAAATTAAAGCATCATCCTATTCTTTAGTTAGATAATAGAAAATAGGTCATTACTAGTGTTTGTAGCACTTGTAGTCCTTTTAGGATTGACCCACACTTAATAGTGCTAACTATAACTATATCGTGCACTTGCAGTTTTAAACATAAAATTACATATCAAGTTTTGGGCCCTATTACCAGGGACTAGAATATTAGTAACACTTAATCTTTTTTAATTTAGATATTATTTCTTGTTCTGTTTCTTTTATTTTTATTTTGTTGACTTTTTGGTTTTCTTATTTCTACAAGTCTTGGTTTTGGTTTATAATATAAGCAAATTCATTGCACTTAGTTGATGAAGATCCATAAATTGAGAGGACAACTTGTAGAAATCTCCAATGGACCTTGTTAAGAGAGTTTGAGTTACATCAATAGATAGAGGAATTGGAATGTTAGATTGATATCAAAGAATCAAGAACCATAGTAGACTAACCAAAGAATATGTTAGACTATGCTAAATTGATGTTAATAAGAATAGGGTCCAAAATTGTGAGACTTACTACTATCACCAATAATTTTGAGATTAAACTGAGTATCATTCAAATATCGCAATAGTTTGTCCAGTTTGATGGGTTACGAGATGAGGACCCCAACACACACATATAAAATTTTATGGAGATTTGTGACACTTTTAAGGTCAATAGCGCCAATGATGATGCGATAAGATTAAGACTATTTCCATTCTTATTGAATGGTATGGTGAAGCAATAGTTAACTTCTCAGCCTAGGTCATCCCTTACCACTTAAGACCAATTGGTAGAGAAGTTTCTTTTCAGGTACTTCCCGCTTGTTTAAACTGCCAAACTAAGGAATAACATCTCCTTCTATGCCACATTTACTTACAAACTTCCTATAATATATAAGAGAGATTTAAGTAGATGTTAATAAACTTCCTATATCATGGTCTAATGCAAATTTAGACCTTCTATAATAGGTTAAATCAAATAAAAAACAACAAATGTAGCTCAATGACCTCATTAAAGACATGACAATGAATAATTATTAGCGGTGCTTTTTTAAACAAAACTTAGAAAATTAGCGAGAGTATAGGATGTAGATGCAGTTATGTTATTGACATACCAAGTTGAAGATTTGAGTAGGAAATAAATGGATTAACTATGAATCCTCAATTACTTCAAGTGATATAATATAAGGTGTAAGAGCTAGGACCTCTTATTCAAGAAATTCAAGCTATGTATATGAACTATATAAGGAATGCTCCTAGAGCCCAAGATAATCCTTATAGTAATATATACAATTCAAGATGGAGGAATCACCTAATTTTCTCTTGGGGGAGTCAAGAACAATCGAGAACAATCCTCCACAAGGATTTCAGCAACAGCTATTTAAGAAGAAAAGTCGATCTTAGAAGACCTCGTGGCTATATTTCTTCAAAATTTACGGCAAGATTTCAAACCACATAATCTTCATTAAGAAAGCAAAACGCTTGTATACTTAACTTACAAATTCAGATAAGCTAGTTTATGAAATTAGTTTCCAAAAAACAACAAAGAAGTTTGCCTAATAGCGCTGAGATAAATCCTAAAGAACATGTGTAGACCATCACCCTTAGGAATGAAAAGGAAGTGTAAGCTAATAATAAAACCCAAAGTGAAGAGGAGAATGATAAATGGAGATAAGAAAAGTTAAAGACATAGGGTAACCTCTGAAAGTTAAGGAGTTCTAGCCTACCTACTAAGTTAAAGAAAGATAATATGGTTGAGCAGTTTGGTAAATTCTTCAAACTTTTTTAAAAAATTCATATTAACTTACCTTTTGTTGAGGCTATTTTACAAATGCCAAAATTTGTAAAATTCTTGAAGGAGTTGCTATCTAACTAGAGGAAGTTGGAGGATTTAGCTATTGTGACATTAAGTGAGGAATGCTCTACAATTGTCCAAAACAAATTACCTAAAAACTTAAAGATTTAGGGTGTTTTACTATCCCTTGTTAGTTGGTATTTTGTTAGTATAAAAACGTTTAGCTTATTTAGGGGCTAGTATAAATCTAATTCCCAATAAATTATTCAAGAAACTGAGATTAGGGGAACTAATACCCACTAAGATGAGCATTCAATTAGCTAATAGATTTGTTAAATATCCAAGGGATATTATCAAAAATGTATTCATTAAAGTTGATAAGTTCACTTTCCCAGTTCATTTTGTGACACTTGATATGGATAAAGATATAAAGGTACCTTTAATTCTAGGTTAGCCTTTCCTAGTGACTTCTAGAGTCATTATTGATGTTAGTGATGACAAATTTTGGTAGTTTCAAACATTATGTAGAATTTTGTTTCTAAAGACACAATGGAGTTGTCTATTATTCAAGGTCAGAAGAAAGAAGGGGGCAACCCTATAAAGAAAGGACAAATATCCAATAACTTATATCAAAGAAGAAAGAGGTCAAAGAGATTGGCATAAGTAAAGAGAAGAAGTTGAAACCCTCCATTAAAGAACCACTACAGATATAGCTGAAAAAACTACCTGATTACTTGGAATACGCATTCCTTGAGAAGGATTCAAAACTTCCCATAATTATTACATCAAATTTAAAGACAGATTAAATAGAAAAGTTGTTAATTATGCTTAAGGAGCATACAAGGGAAATTATTTGGACGATTTATGATATTAAAGGAATTAACCCTTCATTTTGCACTCATAAGATTTTGATAAAGTATTTCAAGTTGCTAGTATAACCCTAAAGGAGGGTTAATCTGACTATGAAGGAAGTGATAAGCTACTGTAGGTTGTACTAAAGAAGGGAGGAATGACATTGGGACCTAATGAGAATAATGAACTGATTCCTATGATAACCATCAATAAATGGAAAGTTTGCATCAATTATAGGAAGCTTAATGATGCTACAGAAAAAGACCATTTCCTTTTGTCTTTTGTGCACCAAATTTTAGAGCAGCTAGCTTGACATGTATTATTATTCTTAAATGGAGTTTCAGGCTACTTCTAGATTCCAATCACCCTGCAAGTTTAGGAAAAAATAATGTTTATATGTCCTCACAGTACATTCACTTATAGGAGGATGCCCTATAGGTTGTGCAATGCACCTACGATGTTTCAAAAATGTATGATGGTCATATTTCATGATCTAAATACAAGGGAGGTATTTATGGATTATTTTTTATTTTTTGCAATTCTTTTGATTTATGCCTCAATAATTTAGAAAGGTGTAAGGAAACATATTTAGTGCTAAATTGGAAAAAATGTTATTCTATGATATAAAACAAGGTAGTTTTAGGCTATAAAATCTCTTACAAACAAATTGGGGTAGATAAAGAAAAAATATTGAAACTATAAAGAAGCTACCACCCTGCTTGAGTTAAGGCTATCAAAAGTTTTCTAGGGCATGTGAAATTTTATAAAGGGTCTATTTTAAGGATTTCTCTAAAATCTCTAGGCCTTTAACCAAGTTGTTGGAGAAATATGTGCCTTTTAATGTTAGTCAAGAATGTTTAGATGTTTTAACATTCTTAAAGAAAAGTGATGCAAGTGATTTTGCACTAGATGTACTATTTAGATAGCAAAAGGGCAATCATTTTTAGTCAATTTACTAGCTCACAAGACTTTGATGAATGCCTAGGAGAATTATGCAATGATATATTAACAATTACTAGTAGTGATTTTTGTGTTCGATCAATTTAAACCTTATCGATTCTTTTCTAAAGTTACTGTTTATATTGACCACTTTGCATTAAGATTCTTGCTAAATCGTTCAGATGCTAAGCCTAGATTAATTAGGTAGATTTTTTTGTTTTAGGAATTTGATTTAAAGATTAAGGATAAAAAAGGAGTTGAAAACCTGGCGGCAGACCATCTATCTCTCCTTGAAAACACAAATTTAAATGAGCTAAATTATTTGATATTTGAAGCATTGACTTCATGAGTTTGTTTCTAACTTCGTTTGGTAATAGATACATTATGTTTGCTATTGACTATGTTTCTAAATGGGTGAAAGCTCAAGATTTACCTACAAATGATGATAGGGTTGTTGTAAGATTCATAAAAAAACTATTTTCTTATTTTGACACACTTAGAGAAATTATTAGTGGGGTATAAATTTTCTAGTGTATATTTAGAAAAGTTACTTAAAAAGTATAGAATCAGCTATAAAATTTCCACCCCATATCACCCTCACACTAGTGGCTAAGTTGAGGTAGTTAATAAGGATATAAAACGAATTTAGGAAAAGACTATACAACACCAGAGGAGAGATTGGTCAACTAAGTTAGAAGATACTTTATAGACTTATAGAATATTGTACAAAACACTGGTTGGCATTATACCTTATGTGCTAGTGTATAGGAAAACATGTCATTTACCTCTAAAATTAGAACATAAGGCATATTAGGCCATTAAGCTTATGAATTTTGATCTTCAACTTTTAGGTAAAAAAAAACTTTTTTTATTTTTTTAGAAAATTAATTTTTTTGAAAAATGTGAAAACAAGAAGTTGCAAGTTAGTGAATTAGAAGAAGGATAATTAATAGCCTACGAGAACTCCAAAATGTATAAGGAAAAGACGAAGAAATATCATAATGGAGGATCCAATAATCCAAACAATTTAAGGAGGGAGATCAAGTTGTTTTATACATTCTTGCCTGAGATTGTTCTTAGGTAAGCTTAAATCAAGATGGTTTGAACCCTTTATAGTGGAGAAGATATTTTTATATGGCATAATTGAGGTAAATCATCGGCATAAAAGTAACTTCAAAGTGAATGGTCATCAGTTGAAATTATATCTTAGAGGTGAACTTGATGGTAGTATAGAAGAGATTAATTTAACCAAGTTACCTTTGATCATGCATAGATATGCCAAGCTAAAATTTGTTTATGTTATTTTGAATATTTTTTAATTTCAGGTTAGGATTTTATTAATTTTTTGTGTATTTATATTAGGTATAGAGAACCCAAAATTAATATTGCCTATTTTCATGTTTGCGGTGTGTGTTATTTGACAATCTTAATTTTGAGTGAAAGTTTTAAAGTTTTTATGAATATTAAGTTGTACATGGTTGTGTACACACTCGTGTATATAAAAATTTCTTGTCCACATGTTTTACATGGTTCCATTGACCTACACATTCACTAGATATGATTGAGTACATATCTGGAAATTTTAAAAATTTTCACACACAGTTGCAGAAAGGTAACCATGCTTATGTAGCTTAATCCTCTAGAACATGTCAACCTACACACCTTTGTGATAAGTAACACAATTATAATGACTTATATGGTCATGTAACCCACTGTATAAGTCCATGATACCTTTCTCCCTGTTCTGCCACCTCTACTGTACCCCTCCCTCCTACAGCCTAACGCAGCCTTTTCAAGTGATTTTTCAACACTTAAGTGAATGTTTCTTGCATTTTACGTAGATTATTGGTAATTTTGTAAATCCTTAGGTTTATGCTTCCCTAAATCACTAGGTTTTTGCAATTGTTCCATTCTAAGGTATGTGTACCTAATTTTCTTCTTATTTTTCAACTCCAAGTTGAATTTCATTCTTTTCCCTATGAATTATTTGATTAATTTGATTTATTTTGTTATGGATTAGATGGAATTTGAATTTGGAAACATTAATTGTGCTCACTAGGTTATGGACTATGATTGTTTGTTAAATTAGGCATAAATTTGTTGCTTTCTAGTAACTAGTTGTGATCTTTAGTTTAATTTCATATTGTTTATGTTTTAGATTTTAATTGTGTAAGTACTATATGGTTAATTATTTATTTTAATTTTAATTCTTTTAATTATGTTATTAAATTTTCCAATAGTTTAATTTTCTAATTATTTTGTTAATTACATTGAATTTAGTTTAAGTTGATTTTTAATTCTGTGTTTTTTTTTGGTAATTGCATAACATAGTAAGTGTACGAATTAAGTGTAGGGAAAAATTACTTTTTCGTATTGATATTCATTATTTCCTTATGTTTTATTCCATTTTAGGTATAATGATAAGCAGAGCAAAAGCAATGCAACAACGACGATGGGCAAAGAAAGCGCCAAAAAAAGGCAAAGAAGGATCATGTAGAGACTTGAGTGGAACTCGCATACCACTAGTGTGAGAGATTGTTGCACGTCTACCAGAGCGATATGAGATGCTACACATTATTTCCCAATCCCATAAGGAACAATTCAAGAGGCTTAAAAATAAGAGGTTTACTACTAAGAGAAGTATAAACTAGGCATTCAAGCAGATCGACTTGGCCCAACAAGTTCTAAAGCTTATCAGCGGTGGAGCATGGTATCAAATTTTTTGAGATTATGGAGACTATAAATTGTGATCTTACACTCGACGTGTGCTCCATTTTTTTTATAAAAAAGGGCCACTATTAATAGTACTAATAAAGTATGATTAAATTTAGGATGCTCAGAAATATGTCAAAGATGAGCTATACAATCTTCTCCATGATAATAAGGCTCTACAATTAGGGTTTTAAGGAGCACATGAGTGCATGACCCTCTAGATAACTCTAGCACAAGTACGGATGGCTGTTCTAGTGCAACGTTAGTGAGGAGTTAGATTATGACCTAAGAAAATCTAAGGAATCCACCTTGTGACATGCTACAATCAAGTACATTCACGAGATCTTGAGTCATACATTGACTGCGTGGGGTAACGTTTCATTGTATTCAGGAACTTGAATGTGTTATACTTATAGAGTATGATTGAAAGGATGCAATTACACTTAGGTGAGCCTTAGCTTAATATTTTCAATGTTAGAGCAAGGAAAAGAAGGTAAGGATGATATGCACTAGTCTCTATATGACACGACTTGTGAGGATGATGGGAGGTTTGAAAGGCTACCATCAACGAGGTTGTTTGATACCAATGTCACCATTAACTTGGATGTTTTGAAGAATATGCATATGATATGCCAGATATGGCGAGTAACAGGTGACATCTATCATCTGATTGGGTTTTTGGATGAGCAAATAGCTATAGGAGTAGGGGGAACGCCCCAACATGCTAAAGTAGTCTTCAAGATAGGACTTATTACAGCTACAAATAAAAGGATCAGAGTAGTGGGATGACTATGTAAATAGCATAAGCGCGCCTAGGAGTCCAATACCACCTCCACATTAAGATCAGCTAAAGATTGCTAAATTGGAGAAGTAAATGGGGATGATTATAAATAGGTAGACCTCTATACGAGATGATCAAAAGAGCTTACAGCGCTTGTGTTGGAGTTGAAGGCATATGATTAATATATGGATGATGTTCTATAAAGGATGAAAGGTTGCCCCAAATTCAAGGACCATTATCTTCTACTCCTGCAGCTACACCCTATGATATAGAGGCTATAGACATTATCAGTGTTAAGTCAAGAGGAATTCACGATTATTAATTTTGGTGACAATCAAATAATAATAATATTAGAAATAAATGAAATATTTTGATAAGTGTGTTAAGTGTGAAAAAAACACAGCAGAAAATACAGTAGAAGTGAAAACACAAAAGAAGAGGAAAATACAAAAGAAGAGGAAAACACCGAAGAAGTGGAAAACACAGAAGAAGTGAAAACATAGAAGAAGCGGAAAACACAAAAGAAGTGAAAAACACAAAAGACGAGGAAAACACAGATGATACAAAGATGAAGATACGCTAGTATGTTAGACAGCTAGTTAGTTGGAGTTAGTTACAGAACTCAACTGAATAACGGTTTCTACAAGAATCAAGAAGCAGTTGGAGACTTAGGATATATATACTAGTCGTAGTGGAAGATTGAACAATCCTTTTAGCTTTCAAGTGGGGCGCCTTGTGTGCTGGATATGTTGACTTTTTTAAACCTATTTTTCTTGGTTATTATCCAACCTATTTTTATCCCTTAGGAGTAACTACTTAAAAACACACTAATAGTGTTTATCCTATTTTTCTTGAAAACCTTTCATTATTTTTGAACCCTGAAGGAATTTGCATTTACTTTATTATTTGAAACTCTGTTTATGTTTAAGAATTTTAAAGAAAAGGTCCAATATTTCTATATTATTGGCACATGGTAATTGTTAATTTGTTTCTTCTCAAGTGCTTTATTGTTTAGTTTTATATTCTCTCCAAATTTGCTTGAAAGAAGTTCAAAAGTTGAAAATTATTTGTTACTACATATTTAAAAAAGAAAAAATATGTGATATTTGTCAGACAGTGAAAAGAATTATTTTTGTAACAAAATTATTATTTGAAGGACAAATGTTATGAAGAACCAAGTTTTATTTTAATTTTGTTTATGTGAATCTCCTTCAATATTATTGAAGTAAATCACACGTTAATATAGAATTCACGTACAATATATAATATAAATAAGAAGGGAGGTTGAATTGTTTATTCTTTTCCTGAATACAAAATCTTTAATATTTTTGATAAGAACTTCTCTAACTTGTTAAAAGAATATCACAAAAACTATACAAAAATTGTTATGTAGTTAAATCGCAAATAACTTCTATATACTTGTTTAAAAACAAAATAAAATAAGTTGAAAGATAGAAGATAGACACTGTGATTTTTATACTGGTTCACCCCAAACCATAGGCTACGTCCAGTCCTTAGAATTCGTCTGAGTTTACTTCAACAAATTTACAAGTATTCTTTCTTCCCTTCCAAATCCTCTTCAGGTCTCTTACACCAAGTATTCTTTCTGCTATCTTAGCCTCTCCAGGCTCGTAGCCTTTTCTTTCTCTCACTAGAAAGATATTGTGAGCTTTTGTTACAGTAGGGTTAGCTCTCTTATATTGCACTACAGAATTCTTCTTTTCTAAGTAAACACTTGAAAGATCAAAAGATCAATAATTGTTCAAAGGTTTTCGGAAAAGTTGTTCAATCTTCGACTACGACTAGTATTTATAGTCTAAGTCTTTAACTACTTCTTGATTCTTGATAACTACTTCTTGAGTTTTGATAACTTTTTCTTGAATCTTGACAACCGCTATTTAGTTGAGTCCTATAACTAACTCCAACTAACTAACTGTTTGACATACTAGCGTATCTTCTGCTTTGTATCGTCTGTGTTTTTCTCTTCTTCTGTGTTTTTACTTCTTCCGTATCTTCTGCTTCTTCTGTGCTTTGTACTTCTTCTGTATCTTCTGTTTCTTCTGTGTTTTGCTTCTTCTGTGTTTTCACTTCTTTTGTATCTTCTGGTTCTTCTGTATTTTCACTTCTTCTGTATCTTCTACTTCTTCTGTATCTTCTCTTCTTCTGTAACTTCTGCTTCTTCTGTGTTTTGTTTCCTTCTATGTTTTGCTTCCTTTTGTGTTTTGCTTCTTCTGTATTTTAGCTTCTTCTGTATTTTGCTTCCTTCTACATTTTTACTTCTTCTGTATCTGTTGCTTCTTCTGTATCTTCTCTTCTTCTATAACTTCTGCTCTTCCTTCTGTGTTTTGCTTCCTTCTTTGTTTTGTGCTTCTTCTGTGTTTTTCTTTCTTCTATATTTTGTACTTCTGTGAACTTAACACACTTATCAAAATAGTTCATTTATTTCTAACATTATTATTATTTGATTGTCATCAAAATTAATCATTGTGAAGTCTTCCTGCCTTAACAATCTCCCCCTTTTTGATGATAACAGATAATCATAATATAGAAAGATAACAGTGAATGAACAATTTTTATTCAGATAACGAATAAGAAGACATGAAACAAAATACACATATGCTATCTTCTTTTCTTGTATCTATTCTTCTCTTTCTTCTGCTTTTCTTCTTTCTTCTGTTCTTCTACTTTCCTTCTACTTTTCTCTCCCTTTCTTCTGTTCTTCTTCTTTCTTCTACTTTTCTTTCTTTTGCTTCTGGTTCTATTTTTCTTCCCCTATTCTTTTCTTCTTTCTTCTTCCTTCTACTTTTCTTCTTTCTTCTGTTCTTCTCCCCCTATTTGTTATTAATCAAAAAGTTTATCTCAGATGCTTCATGATTTCAGAAAATATGCGTTGTATATCAGTTCTGATCAACTTGACGTCTTCTTCTATTGAAACTCGAAGATAAGCTACTTCCTCATGTAGATCACTAACTGAGTCACTCAAGTCATCAACCTTAGAATGAATTTCTTCAATCTCCTTCGCTAAGGCTTCCTGACTCCACTGCTGAGAGTGACTAACTTCTTCCATACCAATTGTAAGAACTTGTTGATGTGCACTTGATTGATAGAAGTTCGTTTCAACATGTGTTTCTGAAGGTAAAACATCTAGATCAATGATTTTCAAAATAGGAGGTTTGAACAATTGTTTTCCTTCAGGGAGATCAAGTTCATCAAGTTTTGGTAGTTTTGGTATTGGTTTTCCAAGAAGGTGAAGGACATCTTTAATTGAAGATATAGAACTCAAAGGTCTAAGGTGCATGATTAGGTGCACAAGAGTTTCTAAGTTGAAACTAATACCTTAAACCATAATAGTTTTGAACTGTCCTTTGTTCACTCTTCTAACTATCTGAGAAGTTATGTCTGTGGTGAAGCGTCCACAATGACTTCCTGATGCTTTTGAAATGTGGTGTGAAACATAGATTCCTTTTGATTGCTCTACATTGCATGCATCATCTATATTTTTTACAGCTTCTTGTATTTGATCATCTGTAAGGTCACCTGTTTCCTTTAGGGTATATCTTCTATTTCCCTTTTTCTACATTGCGTACAATGTTTGAAGCTCTAGGTTATACGTCTGATACAATCTTGATCAATGTTCTACCTGTGACTGGGTAGATAGTATATCAATCTTTAGTCATCTTTAATGCATATGGTTCTGATTTTTCATCTCTCAGAATCCCATATAATCTTCTTTCTTTATGATTTAGAAGATGTATCGACCAACTATTGACCAATATAGGTTCAACTTGTACCTTGACTAACCTTTCATAGGTTCTCTTATAATGATTGAGCTTCTGCTTCTAATAGGTACAATTTTTTCTATCACCTTCATTCTTAAGTCCTCTTTTCTGATAGGACTATGAGATACTGATCTGTGTTCAACTGTTTTTTCCTTTTGTTGGCTACCAGTTGAAGTAATCTCTTTCTAACTGGTCTTTAACTTCTTATTTTCTTCTACCAGTCTAGAAGGTAGCTGTGGTTGGAGTTTCTTCCTTTCAAACTCCAACTTCCTCTTAATTTCTGTCTCTTTTGTTGACTTTGGATGCTATTGTTGCAAAATTGAGACCAAAGACCTAGTAGCTTGTGGTGCTTTTTCTACCTTCTCAAAATATTCACTAAGAATCAATCCTTTCCCTCTCTTCTGCTCTTGTTGACAGAAAGTTAGTAACTTTGGTGATCTTCTTGATTTTTTGACTTGCTCAAAATCAAGTGTCTCTCCTTTTCTTTTCAACGACACTTGTTTTTCAGATAAATGCACCTGTCTTTCTTCTATAACCATTCTTCCTGAGGATTGAGGTTTCTTCTTCTCTGTAGGAGTAACATTTCCACTCACACTATATCTGACAATATGCTCCCCCTCATTCCTTACTTTCGCCATAAAAGTTGTATCCTCCTTTTCTTAAGTTTTCGATCCCATTCTACAGATAGTAGATGCATTAATAATGCTTTTGATATTCATCTTCATCCTGTTTCCTCTGCCACAAAGAATTCCAGAATCTCTAAAGATTCTTGTTAGCAACATGCCATAAGGTAAGGCATTAGAATCCCTCTTCGTCTTCATCATATACCTCAAAATTAGGTGTGGAAGATTTATGGCCTGATGATTGAGTAACTAGAACAAGCATTGTTCATCTATCGTTGTCACAATGTTCTTCGATCTTGTTCTAGTTAGAATACAGTGAAAAAGTATAGAATGTAGAACCCTAGCCTTCGGAACAAGATTTGACGCCTTCTTATCCTTTGGGTCACTACTTCCATATAGTTGTCGATTGACATGTTCCTTCTCTACACGGCTTTCAATCATCTATATAGTGTTATGAGACACCTCTGTTCCAACACATGGACATCCATTGACCTTCTTGATTAGCTCCAATGTCACAATAGCCGACAATCTATCCACAGTTGATACTACAGTATCATTTACTACTTTTGCATTTTTCCAAAACTCATAAACTTCATTCAGATAGACTACTTCATGAACCTGAAAGAAGTTCTTCCATCCTGCTACATCAACTTTTGATTCAATATCCATCTGATTCTTCTTTAAGGAGCCGAAATCAACGAGTCTTTCATAAATCATAACTTGCTCCATTATGATCTTTAGACAGTAGAAACTTTCCAAAGTAATGAAATTAGTCTCTGAAGATGAGAATGTAAACCGAAAGGGCTTGATATCAAGAGTAATGAAACATTTTTGTTTGAGAGCTCTACAAAAGTCGATTTCAGAGGATTTCAAAAGTATTCTAGAGTCAGTAATGTTCTGAACCTTTTGAGAGGATTTCCCTTTATAATACCTTCTCAAAAGTTACCATCTGTAACTTACAGTTATTGTGCTCTTGAAGACTTACGACTTTTTATCTTCAATCTGTAAAATCATCTGGGTTATGATGTGTCAGATGATTGGTCACTCAACACTACCGTATTCAAGTTTCGTCTGATTTTTTTGAATCTTTCTTCATTCAAAGGCTTAGTGAATATATCTGCCTATTGATAATTTGTCTCAAAAAACTTTAGAATAACAATTCCTCTCTGTACATAGTCTTGTAGGAAATGATGCCTAACTTCGATATGCTTTACCCTTGAGTGTTGTATTGGATTCTTCAATAGGTTGATAGCACTTGTGTTGTCACAGAAGATTGGAATTTATTATTCTTTTATTGAATAATCTTCTAACTGATACTTAATCTATAACGTCTGTGAGCAACAACTTACAGCTGACATATATTCAGCCTCTGCAGTAGATAGAGCAATTGAGCTTTGCCTCTTACTAGACCAAGAAACTAAATTATGGCTAAGAAAGTGACAGCCTCCACTTGTACTCTTCCTATCAATCCTGTTTCCAGCGTAATTAGCATCACAATAGCCAATTAACCTGAAATCTTTACCTTTCTTATACATTAAGCAAAGATCAGTAGAACTTGATAGATATCTCAAAATTCTTTTCACAGAAATATAGTGAGATTCTCTAGGATTTGCTTGAAATCTAGCACACAAACAAACACTAAACAGAATATCAGGTCTGCTTGCTGTAACGTAAAGTAAAGAACCAATAATTCCTCTAAAAAGGGTTTGATCAACCTTCTTACCTGCTTCATCCTTAGATAAAAAGTTTGAAGGATTCATAGGAGTTGACATAAGTTTCACTTTATCCATTCCATATTTAACCAACAGTTCTTTAATATACTTCTGTTGATGAATAAAAATCTTTTCTTCGGTTTGCATAACTTGTAAACCAAGAAAGAATTTTAATTCACCCATCGTGCTCATTTCAAATTCACTATTCATCAGTTTTTCAAAACTGGAACATAGATTTTTAGACGTTGCTCCAAAAATAATATCATCAACATATATGTGTATAATGATGAAATTATTCTCAATACATTTTCTAAACAAATTCTTGTCTACATTTCCTCTACTAAAACCATTTTTAATCAAAAAGGAACTTTGATGATCATACCAAGCTCGAGGATCTTGTTTCAAGTTATATAAAGCTTTATGAAGTCTATAGACATAGTCTGGTTTCTTAAGATCTTCGAAACCAGGAGGTTGCTTTACATAAACCTCTTCATCTATAAAACCATTCAAAAGACACTTATCATGTAACACCCCACTTTCGCCGAACCCGAACCCGATATCGACAGTGATACCCAAATCCGTGCCCCGCGAAAGTGGCGTGTCACATCACTTAACACATCACTTAACACTTAACAGAAGTCGGTATAAAATTTTTTTTTAAAGCGCTTTGCACTTATCACTTATGTGTGATCACTTTTTCTTTTCCAAAACATTTTGTCTATCTAAACAGAAAGCGGAAC
>JANZXR010000002.1:18987518-19033918 GCA_027575705.1 Erythroxylum echinodendron | reverse complement strand
TAATTATATTAGAGTTATAAACTTAATTTTTGTAGAATCAAATATCTAAAATCTAAATTACTATAAGAATATTCAACAAAATATTAAGATACATAATATTCATACCTTTATATTTTTTTTCAAGTCATGTCCTCATAAGTTATTTTACAAATAAACAGCTAATTTTACCAAACATCAAATGACAAATAGTTAATGCAATCTGCTGATCAAATCAGCTAATATAATCAGCTATCAGCTAATAACTAATACAATTTGCTGATTACCAAACAGGGCCTATGTTAAACAACTTCTTATTGTGTTTTGTGATTCAGCTGATTAGATTGCCTGATTGAACCCAATCAGCCGATTTTCAAAAAGCATTGGAGGACCAGCTTTTTGCATTCAGCTGATCAAAAATGACGAAATACCCACAGACACAGACAATTCATTCAGAAAGTTTTTGGTAGATTTTTCTCTCTTCACGAACCATCGTTCTGATCATGATATTCTACCAGTGTTTGATCTTTTACTCCTTCGTTTTGATCATGATTGTGTCGACCAAAAAGAATACCCACAAACCTAAGAGGGTGTTGGTTCCTAAAACGATGGGTGATTAAAGTCCATCATCAAACTCTATAGATGACAATGAAGCTTCCAGAGAGAGGTGATATGAGACGCCATTGAAGGCCCCACCATGTTGAGTTTCATGAGATAGAGCTAATTGCTGCGGTTTCGACTGGAGCGTGACGACTGGAAGAACACGAGGCAGCGATAGTCTAGAGGTTACGTAGAGAAGAGGAAACGTGGGAAGCAGTTGTGACATATGTGAATAGTAACTTAGGACCAAAAACCTCCAACTTTATTTGTCAAGTCAAGCAACATTACGTTGATGGTGTAGGCATTCATTTTTTAAAAGAATTAATTCCAATTAAATGAGTTTAATTGAAATTAAGTAATTTTAAATTCCTAATAAATTTAAAAAGGTGTTTTTAATTATTTGAAAATTATTTTTCAGGTTAATTTTATTAGGAATGTTTTAGAAGTTATTTTAATTTAATCATATTCTTATATTTTTTAAATCATGTCCTTATAAGTCATTTTACACATAAATAGCTAATTTTATAAAACATTAAATGACAAATAACTAATACAATTTGCTGGTCAAATCAGCTATCAGCTAACAGCTGATAGAATTAGCTAACAGATAATGCAATCAGCTAATTACCAAACAGAACCAAAAGATTTTTAAGTTGCCTACAAAAAGCAAATAATTAATTAATCAGGTTTTATAAATCCAGTCATTTAAAATTAGTATTAAATTTTGAGGGAAAAAGAATGAGATAGGTGTCAAAGTCTTTAACAAGTTTCGAATTACATCTAAATAACAAACTATAATCTCTCTAAATATATAGAAGTATCACTATTACTATAATTCCATCAGTAATTAATTAATAAAAACTCATCTGTAGTTTAAGAGAAGGTAATAAAGATGGCTACCTGAACGATACAAAGGTTTTTCATTGTTTTGGTTGTAGAGGGTAATGTAAAATTAATCAAGTACAAAAGGCCTGGACATTGGTCTTAATACATTCGCTCAAGAGACTTGCTTAAAGCTTCCAAATATTTCATATATTAATTGATATACAAGTATAGAATAGCAATTCCTCATTTAACTAATAATTAAAAAGAAAAAAGTATGTCATGAGGATTTGGTACTCCTCTTCCGGTGTCCGCTGTCAAAGAATAGGCATGATTGATTGCGTTTTGTTTTGACCTTGCCCTTTTTGCAGGTTCAGAAGTGGTTAAATGGCATTTGGTTGAGAAGTTTTAGGTGATCCATTCCTATAGAGTTATGGTTCCTAGTTCAAAGGGTGACCTTGTACACGTCAAACTAGCAAGCAATCTCTTTAAAAACCCAACTCATGTAATTTAATGTCCCAAAAAAACTCAGGATCTGATTAATACCAAAGCACACCCCAAACACATATTCTCTACGTAAAATTTTTAAAAACAACAGACTTAAGAACCAGACAAGAAGGATGTCTGATGACGCAGAGAAAGCCGAGCGCGACCGCATCTTCAAGCGCTTTGACTTGAACGGCGACGGAAAGATCTCGTCTTCGGAGCTCGGGGATTGCCTGAAGACCCTTGGCTCAGTGACCGCGGACGAGATTCAGCGAATGATGGCTGAAATCGACACCGATGGCGATGGCTTTATATCCTACGATGAGTTTACAGAGTTTGCTGCAGCAAACCGCGGGCTTATCAAGGATGTTGCTAAAATATTTTAGCTGCTCCTGTCCTGTCTGTTATTGGTTTGCAGTTCAGCATGCGGACTCGTAGCATATCTATTCCTGCAATACGGCTCTGGATTTTTATTTTTCACGTACACTTTGTTTTGGTAGTGTTATTCATTTTTTTCCCAAGATATGAAAATATTCTTTATGGTATTGCAAACCATTCGCAGCTATAAATTTGTGTTCTTTATGCCAAAAAAAAAACAGGAAAAGGAAAACTTGTGCTAGTTCTATTGTCATGAACTTTTCTAGCGTTTTACCCCTTTGTCTTTGGTCTAATTCCCTTCTAATGAATTAAACACAAGTAATTATTCCAGTGAACTTTATTGTCACAGGATTTACTTAAGTAGAGGGAATTATTTTCCCAATGTCCAGTTGAGTCAATAGAAATCTATGATTGCATTTCAATAATTAATGTAGATTTCAATGAACTGCATGAAAACCTTAGCTGGTGCACTTATCATGAATCACCAGTTTTAGCGCAAGATCACAACTTCTACATCCCTGTTTTATTGGC
Organism: Erythroxylum echinodendron; assembly: GCA_027575705.1. Classification (NCBI taxonomy): domain Eukaryota; kingdom Viridiplantae; phylum Streptophyta; class Magnoliopsida; order Malpighiales; family Erythroxylaceae; genus Erythroxylum; species Erythroxylum echinodendron. The sequence goes on along the minus strand of JANZXR010000002.1, from coordinate 19,031,125 downwards.
TGAAGTTCATACTTTTATCCCTTTCTGGCACACGTGGGTCTCCATATCTCTCACTCCCTCTTCTGTGCTAAAGGACCATACTTGCTGACCTATTTACTAGGCATGAGTTACAGGTGTATTTGGGTTCAAACTTTGTAAATTTCACAGATTGAACTCTTGTCAGAGTCTTATCTGAATCATGAGCTTTTAGCATTAGAATTTATCAATTAGAATAGGAGTAAGTTTTAATCATATTTTTGGCCTCGTTCAATTATTACGGATGACTCGTTTATTGTTTTTGGATAGTTGATATAGACCTCGGTACTCCCCTGACTAAGTTTCTTCATTCCACTCGCGGTTTCTTCTCTATTCTGTTCCTTTTCTACTATTAATTACTAAGAAAAGAAAGGCACAAGCTAAAAGCATATGAAGAACATAGCAAAATACATCTCAAACTTCTATATGGAAGTACGTCATGCTTCTCCTTCTCAGATATAGAAGGCAAATTAAAGATATCTACACAATTTCTTTAACGACCTTTCCCTATTTACAGTTTGCGCAATCTTTTCAATCCAGTTATCTAGCACTCACCTATCAAGCAAGCAACTAATTGGTAGAACCAAAAAGGAAAAATTAAAGGGTTAAAAAATGTAGTGATGTTTCAACGATGGTAAAGATGATCATCGTCCTCAAATTCTGAAACACCAAGCATTGCCAAAGCTAAGTGGCTATTCATCTCACTTTTTGTTTGCTGCTGTTGATTGTAGCAATCTATAATCCCAGAATAACTTGATTTCTTCCTACTGGTGTAGAGTGGCTCTTCCTCCCCTCTCAATATAGAACTAATTTCCCTTATGCCAGGCCTTCGGGATTCTTCACTACTTACACAGGCAGCAGCAGCTTGAATCATCTGTATAATTTGAGTTGTATTTCTCAAAGTGCATTTTATTCCAGGATCAAGCAACTCCCCAATGCCCCCCTTTCCTTTCTGCAATAAGGGTTTTGCCTGCACAAAAATACACTTGATGATTTCTATTTTGCCAATACCTCACGTACAGATTAGTAGTGTGTACAGCTCATGTTTTAGAGTATTTTATCGCAGATTTTACAACAGCACAAAGGCAAAGAGGTGAATATTGTGATAATAGAATTTCTAGTTGCGCACATACGTATAGTCACAAATGTTACACGAACTAATTAATTTTCAGTTCAACCATTTTATCGAGGTCATCTCCAACATGATGTGGAATAAGGAATACATAATATTCAATTTGCATATCGTGACATTGTCAAATTCAAGCTAAGCCAACAGTCACTTGCTATTTTTATGGATGTTATAGAAGAAAGTTCATATAAGAATCCAAACTGAAGGAGGCCTCCGAAATATCAGTTCAATGACCTACCCATATAACCAAATTCTCTTCCCCTGCTGGCCTTCTTGCTTCAATAGGTTTCCTTCCCGTTAATAACTCCAGTAAGACCACACCAAAAGCATAAACATCCGTCTTATCAGAAACTTTACCATGCTGGAAATACTCCGGAGCCAAGTAACTATACATTCAAAATTAAATGTTGTATCAGTAAAAAGAAGAAACAAAATTCTTCCACTAAACCAATTAGGCATGAGTAGGTTTTGTGCTATCCATTTTATTGGAATCACACTCACCCAAAAGTTCCCTTGACAGTTTTGCAAAGGAAAGGTACTGAAGGTGCAGAAGTCCAAGTGGCCAGTCCAAAATCACATAACTGTAAGCATCATAATCATTTTGAATCAATAAATTATGTATCTAAATTGATTCCAGTGTTATACAAGAAAACTAAAAGTTTAATCTATGTAAACTTCCCCTAATTACCTTTGGTATTTTCTTGGACGAAAGAAGTATATTGGAGGGTTTAATATCTCTATGAACAACACATCTCTCAGTCCCGTTATGCAAGTAATTGATGGCCTGTGCAATTCCAAGAGCTACCTTGTACCTCACAGACCAAGGAACTGTTGAATTTCTCTTACCTCCTTTTTTCGCATCTGAAAACGTATGGATATTTAGTAGGTGGCAAAGAATTCTATAGGGTCTTTGCAAAATGTTACATTCTGATTAAGAGACAAGAAAATTTACCATGTAGATGACGCTCTAAACTTCCGCCTGATACGTATTTGTAAACCAAGAACAAGCCCTTCTCTGGATCAATACAGTAACCCACAAGAGGCACGATATTTGGGTTGTGAAGAGAGCTAGCAATCATCAATTCTCTACAAAATGCCTTAGAAGACTCCTTGTCCTCCTTATCTAATTTCTTAATAGCCACAGTACTCCTCAATCCAACTCTACCCCTAAAAACAAAGCTCAGAGCTCCTCTTCCCAAAACTCTACCTACTCATTGAAACAAAACAAATGACAATCTCAAACGGAGAAACAACTCATTGAGGAGTATAAAAACATTTTCACACCGTAATAGTACCTTTAGAGAAATTGCACGTGGCAGCAAGAATCTCCCCGTAGCTAAATCTGACGAGACAACTTGCAACAGGGGAGATACACCTCTCCAGGGACTGAATTCTCCTCCATTTGAGTTCTTTAGCTCGACTCTCATTTAATCCGTTGTCTAAATTAACCATCAAAACAGTAGCTGAAGTAGAAGAACTTATACTCATGGACTCGAGCTCCACCTGAGAGCAGAGACTAAACCTGAAAGAAGAGTGTACAGATTGTGGGTCAGCACTTGTTAGCTCTGCACCACCACACCCACCAGACTCTGCCAGTAACCAAGCCTTGTTATGCTCGGAATTTGCATTATGGTCACTCTTCTTCTTGTTGCCTTCTTTGGGTATGAAACAGGAAAATCCGAGCTGCGAAACCATCTTTGTCAACAAGGCTCTAACTTTAACCTCATCATCGTCAAAGTTGCGATCTTTGGCCATGGCAGAACAAGTACGGAGAGCTCTTGTGCAAACTGAAAGCTCTGTACACTCTGCGGAATAGCCTTGAAAAATAACCATTTTGAAAAGCAGATCTCAACAAGAGCACAAAAACCCAGAAACCAGAAAGAGAGAGAGAGAGACAGAGAGAACACAGAAAAGTTAAAGCTACTTTGCTTCGCGGGTGGGAGAGAATTTCTCCAATTTATAAACAATAAAGACTAAGAAATTGAAAGATGCAAAATGGGATAATGTGTATGGACCATATGTGTATAAATAATGTATACATGCGTCAAATGAATGATGTTTAGATTAATGTAGAAGCTTAGAGGGTGAAGACGGAAGACGGAGAAAATGTTGCAGAGATGAGATGTAGTGTATGGCTTGTTAAAGATGGTCTATGAAAAGAAGAGGGGAAATTAAAATGTATTTGATGGGGTTTGGTTTGTAGATGATATTATTTAAATTGAGTTTTGATTAGTAATTTGTAAAGAAAAAAGAGATTCTTGATGTCAAGCCTGAAGTGGACATACAGAGACAGAGCCCACAGGTTTCCATCATTAACCCGAAAGGAATAAAATTACAAAGATGGGGATTGAGAGATTGATTAGGTGTGGCTTATCGAACAGAGAAATATCCTGATCCTGTTTTCTTTGCTTGTTTTTACCGTTTGAGCACGAGTTAAACCAAGGGTTTGCTTAACGTTGGACAGGAATTAAATTGTAGAATAAGAAAGCAAACACATAAAAACTTTATGATTAACTTTTATTATTGAATTAATTTTTTCAGTAGAAATAAACGACATCTATGATTCTCCTTCTTACTAAATCCTACCTCAATTAGTAAATTAATTATATGTTTTTATATCACCAAAGGCAAGGGTGAAATGGAGTGGAGAACGTGAAACTCTGTTTCTGTTCTCCACTCCATTAAGTGGTTTTTCTTCCTCTTGTTCGTTTAGTGATATCATAAAATTATTTCAATATAAAGTCGAATCGTTATTGGAATACGGTTAAAACGTAGTTATTCTCCTCGACTCCTTATTCACCTCTATTTATCTAGTTATGAGTCATGACTACCCGATTCAAATGTGCAAGGTAATCCAATATAGAGCACAAAACAAACCCCCGATAAAAGAACGATAAGAGGGATTCTTGACTCTAATCGATTGGTAGGTCTACATCATTAAATATAGACTTTTGGGGTTAAGGTCATTGTGCTGTAATTTGGGTGAGAATTTACTGGAGACCTAATGGGTTAAAAGTGGTTTTTGAGACAAAGAAAAATTGACCAAAACATCCAATAATATTTTTTTTATAAAACGACTATCGTAGTTTGGTGACCATCCGACACCTTCCAAACTCCTAACCACCAATGCATGTCCTCATATCCTCAACCCAGAGTTGAAAACTTCATAGTTGGCATTAGCCTATTTTTCAGCTTTACTTAATAGGAAAATGCGAGTTGGAGCTGAAGCCAAATAGCCATAGCCAAAGATTTATAATTGATTGTAGAGAAGCCAAGAAGTAAATGTCATTTCACGAATCGTCAAATCCAATGAGGGAAATGAATTATCGGAAAAGTAAATTATTCCAGAGTTGGTTGCGTTTGTCCTAAATTGACTAAACCTACCTTTGCTTTTTCATGAAAATGACGCAACATCCCACATTTCTACATTGCTATTACTTGAGGGTTTTACCTGTTTTCAATTCCAATCATTTTTCATTTTTAAGTGTTAATAAAACTGTATTTTTCAACTACTTTAAAGTGATTGCATTTTTTACCTTAAGTTCTGTTTTTAGGTTTAAGTATTTACAAATTACAATTTTAGTTTAGCATTTTAATTATCCAAATATATAAATAAAAGAAATAGTAAAACTTACATTACTAAAATGATAAATTTTAGTACTTTTGAATGCCGAAATAAATTGGATTAAAAATCGAGTCAGTGTTTCACAATACGTAGACTTGAGAGTTGAACATTAATAAAGTAACTATTGAAAATAATTTATAATCAATATCAAAAATAGTCATAGTGAAATATATATTTTATTCTTTGTTACATGCAGTACTGCAAAAATATAGACTTATTTATACACAAATATTTTAACTATATTAAGAGACTAAAATTTAGTACATATGTAAATCACTAATAATAGGCTTAAAAATATAGAATTAGATCATTTAAAAATATTCATAAACCTCTTAAAATTAATTTGTGATACGTGGGTGGAATAACAGCAAACTTATCATAAAGTCAGTGAAAGGACGTGATAATCAAGACCCTGGTTATGACCTCGCAATTTTAGTAAAAGTGAATATATGACAAATGAAGAAAGCTTTCTTGGCAACATATGAAACAGAATCTGTAACAAGAAAAAATAGCACCAAGAGTTCAATAGGATGTGTAACATAGGGTGGGTTTAAGGTTGGAGAGACTATTTTTGCCAAATAATAACGTGATCCAACAAAGTTCAATTATAATAACAACAAGGTTCTAATATCAACTTCCATACTAGAATGAGCAATAGTAGATTGTTTCTTAATACTCTCATAAACAAAACCAAAACTTAGAAAAATACAATAGTCAAAGGTTGAATGATGGTCATTAAGATAGCAAGCATAGATTTATGATAATTCTTAAGTTGTTTGATTGTATATTCTTAAGGCCTAATTACTTATTATTAGTGATTTATATATTAAGTTTACTAATGTAGTTAGAATACTTGTGAATGCATAAGTCCATAATTTTGCACTGCCACGTGTAATATGGAACGAAATACATTTTCCAATACAATTATCTTCATTATACTCAAGCCCACTAGGTTTGAAAACACTCAAAATATATATCAATCCTTTTATTTATCTACACAAACTAGCTTAGAGATGTGTTCATTATTTAGTGAATTCCATTCTTTTCGTTATATTATGAGGACCTTATAACCATGATTCTACTTCTTGTAAGTAACATCTATAATAAACTCTATCCTTTGAAGATTCCTTCAACTTTTATAAATTATATCAATCTCATTATTCATCAAGCTTCTCCTAATTTATGGCATCAACATCTTAACCATTCATGTCAAATGATCTTACCCAGTTTTTGTCATATTTTATTTAACGTATTTCATGTAATAAGGTCTTGTTCATCATTTCTTCAAAGAAAAATAATTTGTGTTCCTTTATCTTTGTTTGTTTGTATTTTCACTACACGTTTATAACTTATTCATTGTCCATATTTGAGGGTCTTTCCCATCTCTGTCTCTCTTTTTAGCTGCCAATACTTAATTATTTTCGTTAATGATTACAGTTGCTTCAGCTAGATAATCTCTTCCACTCACAAATCTTAGATACTTACTAACTTTTAACACTTCCAAACCACTACTAAAACTTTCTTCTCCACCACTATAAAAAAAAATTTCAATGTTATAGCACTTGTGAACTCGTTAAAGGTATCTTCACTAATTGCCTCACCTCTTACTACATTTCTTATCATAAATTTGCCCTAACCACTATAAAAAAAATATTTCAATGTTATAGCACTTATGAACTCGTTAAAGGTATCTTCACTAATTGCCTCACCTCTTACTACATTTCTTATCATATATTTGCCCTACATCTCTTAACAAAATGGAGTAGCTGAGAGTAAAATGTCACACCACTAAAATAGGACCACCCTTCTTCTCACACCTCTCTTCCCAAATCCTTCTAGTTTAAAGCTTTTACCATTACTATCTATCTCATTAATCTACTTCACACTCTCATCCTTAAAAATAAATATTCATACAAACTTCTTTTCTCACTCCATCTAACTTCTCTCACCTTTATGTCTTTAGGTATACTTGTTTCCCTTTACCAACTCCACTTGCACTAATAAACTTACACCAAAATTAAATTCTAATGTCTTTTTTGGTTATTCCCTTTAGTATAAAGGTTATCACTACCTTGATCCTCTTCCTTCTAAAGTCTACATCTCTTGTCATATTTATTTCCTTGAGATAATCTTTTTATATGTCAAGAACTACACCTTTATTCCTTCTTCCTCCCTAGCTTCTCCCATAATCCTTTTTTTAGCTCTCTCTATACTTCCTTTACCTCAATATAACCGTCTCTGTTATATCCAACTCCAACACCCACCATCCCCGAAAACAACTCGTGATCAAATGAATGTATGATCTAACTTGTTTTTAGTATGACTTAACTGACTATATCAGCTCTAATATAACCATTAACAACTCATCTACTAATGATCAAACTTCTCTTACCTAGGCTAACAAACTTCATATAGCAATAAGCTACGCTTGATGACTTTAATGCTCATCATCAAAATCAAACTTGGACTTTTATTCCTCTACCATCCAGTGTTTATATTTTTAGATATAAATAGGTCTTTCAAACAAAGTGAAAATTTGGTTTTTTCTTGATTGCTACAAGACTCGACTTATTATCAAAGGATAATATAAATTCTCCGTCATAAACTACATTGATCATAAAACCCACCATTATCCACATCGTTCTTATTTATACACTAACTCATAATTAATCTATTCACTAACTTAATGTACACAACACCTTCCTTTATATAAATCTTTAAAAATAAGTTTTTATAGTTCAACATACTACCTTTATTGATCCTCATCATCCATATTTTGTTTTTGTTGTCTTCACAAAACTGTCTATGGCCTCAAATAAACTCCTCGTACTTAATTTCACTGCTTGAGTTAAAAATTTTGAAGAATGCAACTTCACTCCCTTTAAAGCTGATACCTATCTCTTAATACACTCTAATACGTCTCACACTACCTATGTCATGTTTTATGTTGATAAAATCCTGGTTATGATTTCTTCACCAATCTTCATTTCCTCTTTTATAAATTACCTCAACACTGTCTTTTATGTAAAATATTATGGCCTTATTCATTATTTCCTTGGTATTAAGGCTACATTGAAACAAACTGACCTTCTTCTTACTCAAATGAAGTATACCTGTGATCTTTTTTCACTGTGTACATCTTAACACATCTAACCTTGTGCCTACACCTATCACCCCAACCTTAAAACTTTCTGGAAACCATGGTATGTTTATCTTTAGCCCTATTAAATACCATATCATTGACGATAATTTTTAGTACCTTTGCCTCACTTACTTCAACGTACAATTTGCCAAAAAAAAGTGTCTCAATTCCTCTATTACCCTACTGATGTTTATTGGACTGTACTTAGTGATGGGCCTAAAATCTTTGGGCTCAGCCCAAGGCATGTGGCATGAGCACGATCTAGCTTAAGCAGCCTGAAGCTTAGTTATTTTTTAATTTAAATTTTACAACTGATGTTGTTTTACTTAAACTGACGTTGTTTATATTTGATATATTCAAACATCAAGCTGGGATGGATTGGGTAACGTAAGCCTGACTAAAAGAAAAAAATTAAAAATAATAGTTCTAGACAAGTCAACTTAAGCCAAAACTGTTAACTTTAAGTTGGGCTAGGCCAAAGAAAAAATGTCATCCTAAACTATGGTTAAGCCAACTTTATAATACTTGCGATCTACATCCTTTTATAGCATTCACCCAACCAAAGCCACCTTACTCACCCTTAATGCCTATTCTGATGCTGATTAGACTGGTTGTCCTAATGATCATCACTCGACCTCTAGCTACTGTTTTTTTCTAGTTTTGGTCTTATTTTATAAAGAGTCAAGAAATAACCTATCATTGTTCATTCTAGTATGAGGGCTAAGTACCAGAGTATTGTCTTTGATGTCATTGAACTTTGCTAGATCACTTCACTACTTAGCAAGATTGGTTTATCCAACCACAAAACTTATACTGTGATAATTTTGGTGTTATTTCCTTATTATGGAACCCATTTCAAATCTTCGGACAAAGCATAATGAGATAGATATTTATTTTATTCATGATCTAGTCATCAAGAAGGCTATATTCATTTATTATATATTTGATTTCGCTCAAATTGTTGATGTCAAAACCAAATCATTATTTGCTACATCTTTTCACTAATTTTTTAATAAGCTCACCATTGTTCCGCTTGTAAGCTTAAAGGTCATCACAAGGTAATCTTAAGATATTTTTAATATTTTTATGTGCTTTGACTATATAATATGATAGCCTAATTGATTATTATTAACGATTTTCATATTCTCCATAATTATAGTTTCCTAATATAGCTAGGATAATAAGTTTGTACTTTTATAATACTACATGCAATAAGCAATCACTCACATTTGCACTATAATTTTCTTCATGTTTAAGTTGAATGAATAGGCTTAGGATTTGGCCCAATAAAGAGACTTAACATGGTTTACTTGTCAAAAGTTCCTAATTTGAGAAAAAAGTTCCTAATTTGAGAACAGTATTTTATTGTTATTGTAGAGTGCTATAATGATGATTAAATCTATGAAAGCCACCACAATTTCATTTGTCGAGGGGGTGTTCACAAAAAATGCAATTTTTTGTGACATCATGGCTAGTTGATGGAAGATTGAGAGGTGTTATTCATGGAAAAGGAACTTCATTTGATTCTCTACAACTATAATGAACCCCTTATAATATAATGGAAAGCTATTCAAAATTAAGTTCCTTTTTAGCAACAAGATCTTCAATGGTAGCAAGATTTTTAGTCATGAATGAGAGAGTTTAAAGATAATCGATAATTGTATAATCTACTTTGTGTGTGATTTGAAGAATCAATGAAGTAAGGACTGTTGAATAGTTGTTTATTGCTGAAAATATTTTTTATAGCGGTCTATAGACTTAGTTAGTCATGCAGCTAAGTGCCTTAGGAGCCAACACTAGAGATAGTCGCAGAAGAGAAACTAGAAAGTAAATATTTTACATATTATTTGGCATTGAATTTCTTGGTCTTTGGCACTTTTGTAGCATATTTTATATTGACTTTATAATGTTTTCATATGTTTAGTTTAATGTCTTATAGTTGATGATTTTGAGAGATAAACACAAACTTGAGTGTAAATTTCTCCATAATTATCCAATCAACCGAGTTTTTAGAGTCATTTGGAAGATAATAAGATGTGTAACAACTTCGCAAAATATTTCAAAATTTAATTATAGCTTAAAGATATCAAAAAATGGAGAAATTAGTTGAAAATGGTATAAAAAGTGGCAAACATGCTAATGAGATAGCTTTAGTGTCTTTTACAAAGTTTAGATAGGTTGAGAAGTATAATGAATTTGATGTTGAACATGCCATGGTTTTATACAAAGTTATAGAACAAAACTGATGCTAGTTACAACTTAGTATTTGGCTACATACTATTTTATAAGGGATAAAAATTCTAGAACAAAACTATTTCTGATGTTAATAGCATAGATTCTTATGCACAATTTACAAGGGTATGTTATTTCTCAAGTTCAAGCTTTCTAGGACTACTTTTATAACCCAAACTATAAATACTAATTTAATTTATTGGACTTTTGGAAGGTTTTTAGCAGTTACCTAGCTTTTGTTTTTCATAGTTTCAATGTTTCCTGGCATTGAAGGAGGATCTAAAGCAATATTATATTACTAGCACTTATCTTCATCTTTTTCTATTCTATTATTTATATTAAGACTTATTTGGTTGAGTTTTGTTTTCATTATTTAGTAGCTAAAAATTCTAGTTAAGTGTAAAGATGTAGCTTATAAGGATCTTTCAACTATTAATCCATGATTTGGTTGTTATTAGTTAAATTTATTCTCTTTGTTCATAATTATTAAGTTAATGTCTTGTTATCATAGATTCAATTTTAAGAATTATAAGAAGAACTTAGAGGTGAGGTAGAATTCATACCCTTAAGGGAATAAACACGTTAACACTAGAAAATAAAAATATCCTAAGCTATTGTGACAACTAAACAAATTAACTATACTTATTGAATTTGATTAACTTAAAGTGTGTATTGAGGTGATGTAGTTGTCCAACTAGTTATATATATATGCCTTGAGAGAGGGCATAATTAGAATTCTTTATAAGTGAATCATGAATCCCTAATAATATTGATTTACTCTTTTTTGTTAATTTGGTGAATTAATCATCTTTCATATTTTTCTTAGTATCATCATTTAATTAGTATTAGTAATTATAGTAACATAATTCTCTACAAATTTACTCCAATTTTATTTATTTATCATAATTGCAGATAAATTGTATTAGTAATATATAATATACAAGACCATCATTTTCTATTAGACAATCGGACTGGAATCCAATCTTGTGCGCAACGAAATAGTTATAAAACTTTTGATTTGATTTTTGAAAAGTCATAATCACTAAAATTGTATAAAATGATTAATAAATAAATCAGTAGCATCCATAATCGTAGGGATCATAGCTGCTAGCCTCTTATGTTTGTCAATAAAGTAAACCAACTTATCAAGAATTCTAGGACAATTATGGTATTCATTGTTTTTCCATATTCGTATTCTGGGTCTAGGGTCATTTAGGATATTTAATAGTTCTTGAAACTTATTTTAAAACAACCAAATTGGTGATTCAATTCTAAATTGAATTAAGGCTTTCAAAACTTTTAAAATTGCTATGATTTAACCTGATTTTAGTCTTTGCAGCCATTGCAATTTCAATTCCAAAATTTAATATCAATAACATTCAAACATTTTAATCAAATTATAGGATTAAAATTCGCTCTGATACCACTGTTAGAAAATTTAGACAGGATCCAATCCTAACTACAGCATAATAATTACGAAAATTTTTTGTATTTTAATTTTTTTGAAAATTAAGATCACTTTAATTATATAAAATGATTAACAATTAAGTCATAATAAAGTATAAATCTTAATTTCTTAATTCGTACCTTATTGTAATGTTTTATCATATTCTTATTTTTTCCCTCAAACCATTTTCGAAATTGATAAATGTCAACCACTATAGTAGTACAAGTGTCTGCCTCTAAAGATATCCACAGAATAGGTTGAGAAAACTCTATAACTCTTAGAATGATAGCTAAGCAAGAAGTGCTGGCTCTATTAGAGCTTAAGCATATTTATAATAAGTTTTTGATATTTTAATAATTTAATCGAAATTAAATTCTAATGTTTAATCTCTTATATTGATCCTTCTAATATTTAATCATACAGTTTTTCAAAATTTACAATCAAGTCCAACTTAATCAAATTATCTTTACTCTCTTCAACTCGTTATTTGTGTGAGACCCATTAAGTCTCCAAATATGTTGGTAATGAATATAAATTATGATTCTAATTCATAATTAAAATTAGATAACTTAAAACTTCTTTTAATTTATCATTAATTCTCTAATTAAACAATTTATAATCATATATTAAGATTAGCATTTAGTAAAATATCATGACCACCCAAATATTTAGGAATGTCAAAGTAGTTTTGATTAATTTTTCTAGGCATGATTTTTTTGTATAATTAATCTTTTCGTCATATAATGTTCCAATTAGGCATAGAGTATTTAATTAATGTCTTTTATATTTTAAATCTAGTCATATTAGTTCTCCACCATTAGCTATTGATTCAATTAATAACATTTATAAACTATTTACAAATCGTCGTTTCATACCTTGGCCAAGGATTTCCCGAATCAATACTAATTGAAAACAACAGAACATCCACTCTAATTACTTTAGGATGATGAATCTTATCTTGATCACTCAGCTACCTACATATAGTTCAGTTACCGACTAAACTACCTATTATTATAATAGGTAATAAGAAGTATCAAAATATAGTAATTTCTATATAAGATAACTTTGGAGACCTCAAGTCAAATAATCACTTATACAATCACTACAATGAGAATATCTATAGACATACAAGTAATGATCCAAATGAATTTCTTATATTGGATTATTTTAATGAACTTGTTCTCTAACAAGCACCCACATGTTTGTTTAAGGATCTTTATACTTTAGTTTATGAGATCAACTACTTCCTTTATAAGGAAAAAAATAACATGTACTAGTCCTTTTACGTTCTATTATTGTCCATTCTTAATAGAACAAGGATTAGGAACAATTTAAGGATAATAGATAAATTTGATATGAATCTATTAATTATAATCTCATCATAATTTTATTTGGATTGTGTAATTATATATGAATCATCCCATAGACTTTATCATATACATCTCAATATGTATAAGATAAAAAATATCTTTAAATTATTTTTTCACTAAACTACAACCAAACTAATTGATTATAGGACATAAACCAACACAGTGTTTGACGTAAGTGCTTTGATTTGAGAAACTAATAATGGATTTAGATTGTAGATGGGTAAGAATATACAATCAACTCCCTAAAAATATTGAGATACTGAGAGATTAAATAATGTAAAGAGTTTGCAGATATGTATATGTACAACATAAGAATTTTAAATTTTAAATTTACAGTTCTTTAGTTAAGTAAACACTACCTAAAAATTATAGCTGTTTAACTATGATTAAACGTTTCAAGTTAAATATTTGTTCTTCAATCAAAGAATAGGGCTGAATTAAGAAAGCATCTACGCTGATGTAAAAAAAATCTTAATTAATGTAATCCTTCTGTTAAGTGGGCATAATTTGGTCGGACTATGTGGTTTAACGTAAGAAATTATGATAGACTATCTTAAGATATAACTTGTAGCCGTTGCATCTAGTATTTATAACTTTTAGCTAGTAATTATAACCTACTCTTTTTTCTTTCTCTAACTTGTCATACTTTCCAAACTTCCATGCATTTTCCTCATCATATCTAAGTGATATATATATTTGGCATAATATAACAATTATGAGAACACAAGTCAGCCATGGGTCAGTATTAGATAATGAGTGTCATCATGTTTCTGCTGTGGCAAAATCCTTATCACCATCATAGGGTATTAGCTAATGAAAACAATCAGATAATGTTTTTTTTAATCCCATCATCACCTAACTTCATGTGACGATAATCTACGTCACATGTTTCATGATCGAATTATTTATGCCTTGTCAAGCTGACATCTTTAGAAGCCAAGTTCAAAGCTCAGGAACGTTGGCTCAGGTCGGAACGAGCCGTGGAACACAAGTCCCAGTATATTTACAACACAATTAATTTAATACCTAGCCCCAGATCATAACACACAGTTACATACACACAGAAGCGCACGCACAAATATATTATATTATATATATATAATCATAAATTATTATTTAAAATTTTGGCACATAACCATTTATTAATTATAAAAGTGTTATTGATGTCAATTATTTATTTACAGAATTTATTATATTAGTGGCAGTTAACTTAATTATAATAATTAACAATTATTATTTTTATGATGAATATAATTATGTTAAAAAATTACAGTTATAATTCTTAAATTACTATGTTTAAAATTTTTTAAATATCAAATATCAGTTTTTGATCTTAATAATACTTTTTTATTATAAACTTGAACTTGTGACGAATTGTAAGTATCATGTCCAATTGTTGTTGGCAAATTTGTGTTCACTCAAAAAAATGTTATTAGTATTCACCCCGTTATAAGTTGGTGTTCTTGACTAAAAAATAATTTTTAATATAATGACTTTTATTTATTGGTAACATTGTACTTAAGTAATAAATAAAAAATAATCAAGTGACAATTTTATCATAAATAATATAATAACTTGATTTTACATTAAAAATATCCTATGAATCCTTTAAAAATATTAGAAATGTTAATAGTGTGTTAATGCTAATAATTTAATTTGTATAAATATAAAATATTATTTAGGCCTTTGCAACGCACGGAGCATAAAGCTAGTATTAATAAAAGAGCAGACCCATTTGAGTTCTCCACCCAAGGCGCATATAGGTTTATGGATGAGTTAACGTCTGCGACCGAACCAGACAGGTAGTGTTGGATCATCATGGCACACATACATTGGACGGTAATGGAGAATTCTGGTATAGGTTGGCATCATTTGATTGGGTAGGGGTTAAGGTTTTCATAGACTTGGGACAATTTAGTACTTTTAGTTCATTGCACGTGTGGACCTCTCACCTAATTAGGACCTACCAAAGAGCGCTAGACAAATTTCAGCGTTCTTGTGCAGTTGAAAGTTGTGTTTTCGCAAGGCAAAAAGCCTGAACAATTAGGTCTATTGTCCGGCATTTTAAGATGACTAATCAATTCTGTAAAAGTTAGTGAACAACTCAGCAGCCTTCAGCTCCAATGTCAGGATTAATTAGCTCAGCAATTTGGTTCTTGCCTCATTTACTGCTGAAGCTCTTGGAAGTATCAACATTTGTTCTTCGCTGGACTATTCCCAAATCGCTAGCACTTCATTTTCTTTCCGGAATAATCAAATTTTAGCTCCCATTATTGATTTAAAAAATCTCAATTAAAGGAAGTTAAAATGAAAAAGAGATTTGCAGTCGTAGATTGAATTAATAAGCAAGCGCAAATGAAGCATGATTCTCAGTCTAAAATAACTTTATTTATCTTAGAGGTATCAAATCTTAAACTTGATTTAATTAAAAGAATTTTACAGAGTCTTTTGATGTCTTTAATTGAAAAGTGTCAAAAGAAATATTAGAGAAGATTTTTAATATACTCAACTGATGAATTGTAAATTATATAGGTAATTATAACCTTGGACATCTCGAAACTTAGTACAATTGAAAAAGGATTATGAGTGCCTTTATTCAAATAAATAAAGATATTTTTTATTTAAAAATATCTCAAAAAAAGCTCAAGGTATAAAATTCAATGTCATTAGATCAATTGTCTTCGAATAAGTGATTTTGATCTATTTATCATTAAGTTATATCATCGTGGATTATAATCTTAAAATTATAAATCTAATTTCTCTTGCGAAGTTTTGTTATTAATATTTGATAACTGTAATAACTATAAATTGATTTAATAAATGGTAGGAAAACAAATCATATGTAAATTAACTTAATTTATCACATAAGAATTAAATGATGGATCACATTTTAGAGGACTCTTTTTTATAGTACACTGTTATCAAATCATTTAAATGTCTACTTATAGGAATTGTAATATTCATTCATATTCAAATACATGTTAATCAAAAGGTTAAAAATACAACAATGAGAACTATCAAATTAGATATTAAAAACATCTCAGACAAATGGTTAAAAACGTACCATTTTTGATAGAAACTCTTAAAAAAGATACTCTAATGTCCTTTATGCTTATTATTAAAATTTTTAATACGGATAGAATATAAAGTTATCAATAAAAATTAAATTTGGGTCAATTATTATTAAAATAACAGTCATTTAAATAATTGATCCTTACTGTTTATAAATCATTTAATATTTTTATACCTAGTTAACACAGTACATTATCACTTATCTCTATTTTGAAAATGGGTGAATGGAACGTGGTCTCCTATTAAAGAATTGCCCATCACTAACTTGAGTTATTTTCTTTAATCTGGGTAAAAAAAATTCCTTTTTACAAGCAATCCAAATTTAAGTTTTCCATTATCACCAAGCGAAACCCGAGTTCTCTAATTTCATCATCTCACGCATCGTATAGTTGATAACTACAGAAAAACGTGTACGTTAAGGTGGAGATAACACAGCAGCTTGGTATTATCACTTTCGAGACAGGTTACCGGCCATTCGGGCATCTTTTAATAGGGAATTCATTACCCACTCAAACAAAGCCATTTAACAATTCTGGCTTCTCAGAGACAACCTAATGGAACCATCAGTGACTCACTAAACGCTTAAAGTTTAAAGAGATGAAATGATTCGCATCTGTAATTAAAGCTAGGATTTCTGCATGTGAATCCACATGGAGGAACAATGAATCTGATTCCAGAGTCCAGCATTCCATTTTGTACATATTTGGCAACTTCACAAGTTGGAACGAAGAACTATAAAAAGTACATCACTCTCGTATTTGAGAAACATAGACCGACATTGGGGTGAACAATTGTTATGAGAAGGCAAGTTTTATGGGTTTCAAATATTTCAGGAGTTATTTCAAGATGTTGGTAAAGGTCATAAAAAACACTGAGACGAAAACAAGTGTGCTAATTTTTATTAATGATATAGCACAATATTAATTTCTTTACAACAAGGGTGGGCGTGCCGGAGTGGTTATCGGGCATGACTAGAAATCATGTGGGCTCTGCCCGCGCAGGTTCGAATCCTGCCGCTCACGGTTTTGCTTTTTAGTACTTTGAGATTAAAAACGCGAAAAGATCTTTTATTAAGATTCGACTCTGAAGAAGCTTCACGCTAGAAGGAGGGCTTGAACCTCCGACTTGTGGTTAATAGCCACACGCTCTAACCAACTGAGCCAAAAGATGTTTCCAACGCCTAGTTTTATCAACTTATTTTAGTTCAGTATGAAGAAGTTGCTAAAAGGTCAAAGATTAAAATGGTCAAAATTAAATCTGAAAGAGCAAAATTAAGCCTCGAATTGAAAAGATATAAAAAGTTATACCAAATAGTTATTATCCTGATGAGATTATAAATAATTAATATTTTAAGACACAAAATTTTAAGCATTACTTTGTTCCAACTTATTTATGTATTAATTTGAGTGATGTAGAGACTAAGAAAGAAATAAGAGAAAGCACGTACAGAATACAGATATATGAACATGTAAAGAATGCAATATATGATGGACTAGTACAACCCACTACGACAAAAATAGCTTTAGGAAACAAAATATTTGCAATAATTTAAACATTTGTAGCTAATGATTAATATACCGTAATAGTTTTTAAGGTGTAGCTTCTACTAATATAAAAAGACAATGATAATAATAATTTGTTACTACATACAAGAAAAGGCAACAAAATAAAAAAAAAAGTTGCAATAAAGTCTTATATATGCAACATCTAGAATTGTTGTTATAGTTCTACTCATCTAGTTATTAAAGGGTATTTACTAATGTTACATATTTATTTATATAGCTATTTACTAATGTATATTTAAAATATAATTTTTTTACTAACGAGTATTCATAATATGTTTAGCAAAATTAAATTATAAATAAATTTTTATTTAGTAAAATTAAAATACATGAGTCGATAATATGAGAGAAGAGCAAGACATGGAAGTGGACGGTGAGGAAAACTAGAGACTCTAAACTCTTCTTTTCTTTCTCTATTTTGTGTGGCGTGATTCCTATTATCATCGGGTATTGTGCTATGTTAGATTAAATTAAAGTATATCTTTGAATTGTTATATAGCAAAGTTTATCGTAACTAACAACAATTAAGTATTATAATTTTAATTATATTATAAAAATGTGAAATATAATATTATGCATAAAAACCCTTAAAATTGCATAATATTATGCAACGAATGTTGTTTAACACTTTTAAGTAGATCAGTTCTTTTTGAAAAATTAAAAATTGATTGTATAGAATAATAGTTACGTATAGTAAGTTAGTTTATTCTACTCCCTACATCAAAAGTATGACAAAATGACAACACAATGAGAAAATGAAGCAAATACACTTGACAACTCAATGAATCAAATAGAAAGCTCGACTACAACGTTTGAAGGGGATGGTTAGAACCAAACAGAAGCGAAATAACATCATAATACCCCTCTTCTACGTATTGATGCTTAAAGTTTTTCCTAATTAGG
Source organism: Erythroxylum echinodendron (assembly GCA_027575705.1). Classification (NCBI taxonomy): domain Eukaryota; kingdom Viridiplantae; phylum Streptophyta; class Magnoliopsida; order Malpighiales; family Erythroxylaceae; genus Erythroxylum; species Erythroxylum echinodendron. Next base: position 19,012,628 of record JANZXR010000002.1, on the reverse strand, counting down.
GTTGGTTGATTCAGAATCAATTGACGTCGCTACTCGTAACAATCTAATCGTAAGAGAGAAAAACCTATGTAGTTGCATCTCACTTTACTCAAGCTTCCTTTAATCGATTATTCCACGTAAACACTTCTAACTTTCCCCCTGCTTTTCAGATGAAGTTGTTTAATGATGGGTTGTTTCCCATTTTGTTTTTCGATCCACCTCTTTCTTATAACATTCGTATAGCTACACAAGACGTTGAGAAACCCTCTATTCTTCGATAAAATGGAGCAAATGTTCATCGTGATCAAGCCCGATTGGGTCCAGAGATGCCTTCTATGTTTTATTGTTACCTTTCTCAAAGTCTTGATTTTAATTTTTCATGTTTGATTCTTTCAATTGTTGCTTGTTTTCTGTGTACTTTCTGTCTCAATCATTTACTTTGCTCTTATGTACCTTGTGTTTGTAAAAAGTCCTGACTCTTAGCTATAAGTGATATCATATTATTGTAGGAAGCATAAAAGCATTTTGATAAAGATTCCTTAGCACATGATTAGGTAGGTATTACATTTACTCCTTGAGCTGATAGTACCCGCCCTTTCCCTATGAGCTCATATAAAGTGATAGAGGAATTTATACAATTTGCTACAATCGAGAAGGTATAGCTCTATATGCTGAAATCTTTGATGTGTTTGTGTCTGTGTATATCAATCATCTTATGCAAACTAGCTTGAACACAATTATATGGGGTTCAAACCATTAGACAAAGATATCTCTCTAAACATCCATCAAATCTGAGAGTTGATTGGAAAAGAAGGTTCTTTGTTCTTGAAAGTTGAGCGATGTTGTACTACTATCGAAAACCATTCAATTAGACATATGCAGGCCACCAATTTGGAGATAGCTTGTGACTCTAGGTTGTCTATACTTTTTTTTTTATAGATCGCTTAACTTTGACAACCTCATTTCAGGCTTATGATAGTCAATCTTTGCTGCAAAGGCTATTTACACTGAAAATGGTTTATCTTCTCATTACCATGGTGGTGTGCATGATGAAAAATCTATTGCACATCATAATGTAAACCTATTAACATATATAATTAAGGTTGATGCAAATCAGACAGATCTAAGGTTTTGCTTCAGAATAATTTGACCAGTGAAAGTCTATACTTTGTCGGTGCTTTTGTGACAGTATTGTTGATTTCTGATACGGTTTAGAACTAGAATTTGGTTTTGGTAGAATGGTGTTTCAATAGTTATTAACTGTATTTGTTTGAAACACAGACAGAGAATGCAGTGGACCAAATAGACTGGATTGAGAAGATAATTGGAGTCGTTGCTTTGTTATTGAGTTTTAAAAATCTTGAGCAAGTAATTCTCCAGGGTCTTTATTTCTTAGTATTTTATATACTTCCAATAAATTGGCTAGGATAATTCGGAATCCTTTTTTAGCTTCTTTTTACCATATAGCAATATACTTCCAAAGGACTTTGAGAAAGGTTATAGAGCTACTGTGAAGAAGCCTGACATCGACTTCAAATTCTACAAATGATGAAGAGTTGTTGAAGTACACGCAATTTTCCTTGTAGTTGTTAAAGATTGTATAATTTTCTTTTTGTATTTTGTAACAATAAAAGCAAATGTAATTTGTTTTCGGATTTTGAACATATTAAATGTTAAATTTTACAAGTCTTATGGACTATATATTATATATAAATATAACTTTTTGATCGTTTACATCTGATAATATGTACGCAATTAAGACATATATTAATATCTAAATATTGTTCTTAATGTATATATGGATGTTACCTAAGTAATGATAAGAGTTTGCTTTTATATTAAATATTATTGATAACGAAATAATAAATTATTGCTTTTATTGTTACAAATTGTTGCTTAAAAAAAATTCACTTTGTTGCCTTATCTATTCAACATTGTTTCCCAAAAAAGCTTAAAGTGTTGCAATATCTATTTAATATTGTTGCTATATAATTTGAAACTAAAGTGTTGCCTTAGTTAAAACTTAAAGCAATATTGTTCATTTTGTTTCCTAATAAACAAATTTTGTTGCATTATACTTATTGCAGCGCCACTTCTTGTATCGATATGAATTATGTTACTTTAATAAAAAGGTAACTTTAATTGTACTTATAGCTACACTTTTGTATGTTGCTTAAAGAACTTTGTGCAGTAGTGCGGTTATAGCTAAACTCGAACTCATTAATCATCCCTTTTTTGAATCACTCTTTTTACTTCTTTTATTACTTCTTTTTCCTCATCTCCTGACCTTTTCATTGTGATTTAAATTAGAGTTTGATTCACATAATATTACTACTGTAAATGCTTATATATCATCGATGATATAAAAAATGTTCATCATCTTGATGTCATGGAAACTTTAAAATTAAGATAGGTTTCACTTAGAAATATAAGCTTGATGTCTAGTGGTGACTTTTCATACTAAAACACTTTTTATACTTGATCTAATTAGATAAAATTTGAAGAAAATATAAATTTTCTCTAGTAAATTGGTGGCAAGACTCTAAACATATTATATAGTTTGTATTATATTAGGCGCTCATTTTAATTATGAATAATGTTTATACAATCTTATCTAATTTGTGTAATGAGCTTGTAATCTCAATTTTGAATAATGTGTGTAGTTAAAAGTCTTTTAATTGTAAAATAATATAAAATGTTTATAATATTGAGTTACTTGATTGACATTTTGAAACCTTAAAACTTTATCAAGAGTTAAAAATATAATTCCCAATGTAAGATGAAAGATATTTAGGTAACACTCAACAAATTTTTTAAAAAAATATCTTAGTGACACTCAAAGAATTAAATGACTCTTGATATTTGGTTTTTATCTTGAAGAGTTAAAAGACTGTATCCAAATTTGAAAATTATAAACATGTAATTTTTTTCTCTTGAATTTAGAGTTTTGGGTTATTTTAGTGATATGAATTTTAGAGTTATTTCAAATTTTTTGTTAAGACTCAAAATTTTTAGCGAAGTTTTTCTTTAAAATTAACAAGAATTATGTTAAATTTATCTAAATGTCTAATAAAATTGGATTGGTAGAACTAATAAAATAAATGTACAAAATAATGAATACAACTGCTAGATAGTTAGAACTATAATTTAAAGATTACACGAAATTTGGAGTTTTTGGTGACATAATTGACAAAATTTTTTCCCCAAGTCCACAACTAAGTTCTATTAGACATCATTTAAGTAAAAGAATTTACAAATTACACACAATATCTAGACATTATCCACATTATAAGATTATTCTCAAAATATCTAGATAAAGATAACTAATTTGTGATATAAAATAAATAGTAGAATGTGTGGTAATTATAACCAATTGAAATGTATGGTTATAATTAGTTTGATAAATCTATAAATATCAATCCATCTACTTGTTTCATGTATCAAAAAATAAGTTTAAGTATCCAAGAGTAGAGTTTATGATAATTCCAAGCTTTTGAGTCTTAAGTTATAAATTGAGTTACGGACTAGTATCTGAGTTTAATTAGGAAATATATAGATCTACTTATTGTATGCTTTATGATTGTTACTTATAGTGGATCCTTTATATCAAAAAATAAGTTAAATATTATTCACTCTTTGAAAGTATTAGATATTATTTACATATACAATTATTGTTTACATGAAATAGTAGGAGTTATTTGTCTTAGCTTAAAAGTAGTTAGAATAGAAGCAATCTCGATCAAATTTAAGATTGAGAAGTTTAGTAGGAATAATATCTCATTATGAAAGTGGAACATGTAAATTATCTTGAGAAAGGATAATTTCCTTACAACTATTAGTGAAAGGTTGACAGACTTCATAGATGATGTCAAATAGAATGAAATGGATGTGAATGTTATTATAAATCTTCATTTAGCTTTAGCTGATGAAGTTTTGTTAAATGTAGAGGAGAAGAAAATGACAAAAGAGATATGGAATCTTCTCACAAATTAAGTTGTATAAGATCAAGTCACTCTACAATAAATGTTTTCTTAAAAGGAAACTTTATACTCTTAGGATGCAAGAATCCACTTCAATGATCAATCATATTAATAATTTGATTACTCTACTCTCAACTCACTTTGTTGGGTTATAAAATAGATCCATATAAATTTATCCCGCTTCTATTTCAAAGCTCACCTGATTCGTATGATCAATTCATCATCAACTCAACAGTTAATCTTCTTACACGTTACTTGGTCTTTGATAACATTGTAATTGTAGTTTTGGACAAAGAAAGTTAATGTAAGAATAAGGAAGATAGATGGTCTCGCTTACAAAAAAATCAAAGCTTTTAATAGTAATAAGAGGGAGATCAACCCTCTAAAGGAAACTCACTGAATCGTTTCCATCTTGGTTATTGTTGGTCCTCTACGGGGTCCTCTAATGACTAGCATTTTTTATGTTATTTTCACGACATCGTTTGGTTGTTTACTTGGAGTTTATATTGTTGTCGTTTTCAAATTTTCTTTGATGTAGGAAAGCTTTGCATTTGCATTTATATTTCATTTGCTTCAATAAAATTTAACTTTAAAAAAAAGGGAGATCAACATGACATAGGCTAAATGGGAACCAAAATTATATCATATCAAAATCAAGTAGTAATAAGAATTTAAAATGCTACAAATGTAGCAATAAATAAATACCTAACTATCTACTTGTTTCATATATCAAAAAACAAGTTAAAGTATCCAAAGTAGAGTTTGTGATAATTTCATTCTTATAAGTTCTAAGTTACAAATATTAATTTACAACTTATATTTAAAAAGTTTTTGTATTATAACTTCTTACTTAACTTGTAATAATATTTTGTATCTTAGTTTTTTTTATAACTTAAGCTATGATATTCATAAAACCATTCCAATAAGTTCAATATTAAAAAAAACTGCAGTGGAAGGCATATAACAGCAATTATTTTCATTTCTTTGCAAGCCCGTTTGCCATGCCTATTTATTACTACTTTTTGGTGTTAAACAGAGCCTTGCTCTCAAAATAGAGTTAAAAACTGTCTAAATGCTTTGAAGCAAACATTTGCTTCCATCACAAACTGGAGTTGTTATGGAATATCCGTGCATTTAACTCGCCAAACTTATCTCCAGAATGATGATGTGGTCAAGGACGATTCAAAATCTGAAAACGCTCGTTGACTCTCTACGCCCACATTTTTATGTCAGGTTTCCATTTGTTATGTGGGCATGCTCAGTTTGGTCAATGCCTATGCTAAACATAATTGGGTATTAATCATTCCCGCCTCTCACTACTTGAAACCCTCATTCCAAAAGTTCCAGCATATCCCTGAAGTACTGGTTCTTCTTAGATCATAAAAAAGGAGGATTATGGTTCTCTCCAATGTTGGTTAAGCTGCAACAAGCATTCTGATAACATATTTTGACATAACAGGGGCTTGAAGGGATACAATTTTTTAGCGCCGTGCCATGTGCCGAATTTTGAAGTTTCATAACCAGAGCTTCATAATATTCGGTGAACCTTCGGTTTATTAGTACCACAACCACTATTCAACTTCTTCTTTTCAACTTCATAAAAACGCTGATATTACTTATGATGTGGTCTTTTCCAACTGTAACATAAAGACTTGAAGGTCCCTGAAAAGTAACCAGCGTTCCTTTCCCTGAACAGATTGTTCCTTGGACAAGTCTATGTGAGCGCCGCCAACTACAATTTTTTCCATAAATATTTTGAATTGTCTGCTCCAACTGTAAGACAATTTTACCCTTAGCGGTAATTTTGTAATTTTCTTATATGATGGATAATTATTAATTGTAATTTTAGTTTTTTTCATTTAATTACAGTTGAATTACGTAATTTGATTCAGATAACAGTAATACAGTGATTCAATAAATAATCTAGATTAATGGGTGGAAGTCCGAGTAAAAAATGGGTCCATTTTAGAGTGAACCTGGCCATATCAACTTTGTGATGGGGAAACCTGATATAGAAATTATATAAATAAGTTATGGTCTCCTGTAATTGCTCATATTATTCACAAGCATTCAGAATCTTTGACCCGTCGGAGGGGAGGAAGATGTCGGGCGCCTACCACCCACTACAGTAACGCAGGTGTGCGTCGAGCGTATGTCCCGTGCGTGGCACGCGCCAATCAGACACAGCCTCGTTGCATCAGCAGAAGAGCGATGCATGTCGTGTGTGCGTTGCCCGCGCCAGACACGGCCCGCTCTCCCATAAGTGTGGGAATGCGAATGCATTCCGTCTACATGGCATAGGCCGATGAGTTGCATGCGCCGCACAGTAGTAGTGCATCTAGGCGTGAGCCGCACATGGCTCGCACGCCCTAGATGCATTTGGCACATGCGCAACTGATATGTCATCCACTTCAGCCGTACGGATGTGAACAGTGACCCAAAAAAAGGAAAATTTCAGAAATTCCCATAAAACTATCCCTGGTATTTTCGGGTTAGTTTTCAGGTTTGGGAATTTTTTTAAGTGATTTTCTAATTTTCTGGATTTATTACGTTGGTAATTGGATTCTAGAAAAGTTTTTAAAACTTTTTAAAGCCGATTTTGATTGCATTTTCATACTCTGAACTGCACATAAGGGAGATACTTAAATTTTTATGTTTTGTGTGGTAGGTTCGGTATTCGAAAAAGTAAGATGGACATTCTTATTGAGAATTTTTAAATTAAAACTTCAAATAAAGTTCAAGGACAATGTTTTCTGTTTTTGTATGTGATTGTTGACTGTGCATTTGGTTTTTTGCATTTATAATTAATTTTCATATACATTATTCCCATATAGAATGTGAAGATGACATAAAGTTGTATCCCCTGTGTTTGTGATACTTTTTGGGTACTGATAAGATTGTAGTCACCACAGTGGCCTTTCGAGTTAGTATTTGGATTGTACCACTTGCATATTTGGGGATGTCTCTCGTCTCATATTTGGTTATTTTGCCCATTGATGTTGAACTTATATGTGATTTTGAGATGTATATAAACGCATTAGATGGAGGAAGATCGCTACTTAAATGATCTATTCACCTACAGGTGATAGTGTTATGAGAGTTGATGGTTTGTACCCTGATCACTTTTACGTGTGGAGGTCTAGTTACATATATTATGTATTCAATCCACAAATGTTTCATAATAAGTGTGACCGGATTTTCAATAGAGATAATGTTTAATGTTTAAAGTATTGTTATTATCCTGCATTTATATTGATTTTGACATTGTCTTTTCTATTTTTCAATCACCTTTTCCGTCAATAACAATGTTGTCACTATTGAAACCTTGAATGGTTTCAACTTCAAGAAGTGAAAGAAGGACGTGGACTTCACATTAGAGATTGCGGACATCAGCATGGCCATGCACATCAAGCGACCTCCCCCTTATAGATGTCAGCTCAGAAGCTGACAAAGCAGCTATGGCGACCTGGGAAATGTCAAATAGGCTGCTCTATTTGACAATTAGGAGGTCGATACCAGATCATCTGTTAAGTGGATTGGAGGAGACGACAGTAGCATGATAGTTCATGGACAACATATCCCAAATATACAGGGTCTCTTCTAATGTTGAGCAGAGCACCCTGATCAAGGAGCTATTCTCCATGAGGTACACTGGAGAGGGAGGCATGTGAGAGTATATCATTCGGATGATGCACCTTCAGAGTAGGCTGAAGGCACTTGATATACTGATCACTGACTCGTTGATAGTGCATCAAGCACTAAACACTCTTCCACAGGAGTTTGAGATGTTGGTCACGTCCTACATCTCACAAAATCAGGCCTGGGACATCAATGCCTTGATTTTCGGTGTGCTGCAACATAGGAGAAGATCAAGAGCTCTCCTCATTTACCCATGTATGTAGCCGCGAAGGGTAAAGGAAAGGTTAAACCCCAGTAGCCTCAAAGGTAAGGGTAAGATACCCAAACCCTCTCCTTAGATTCAGAGTGGGCAGTCGAGCATTGCGAAGGGCCCACATGATCTTAAAAATATGAGATGCTTCTTCTATAAGGAAAAAGGGCACGGGAATTCGGATTGCGAAAAGTACACGTTTTGGAAGGTCAAACATGAGCTATCAGGTAACTTCTCGACCTTTATGATTCATAAATCCAATGTGACTATAACCACATCAAGTTTTTGGTGGTTAAATAATGGAGCTTCTAACCACGTTGCTTCCACGATGCAGGAGTTCATATCTAGGACGAAGCTAACTAGAGGGGAGCAGAAGCTGATGGTCAGTAATAATGAGGAGGTTGACATTTTGTATGTAGGAGATGTAAGATTAAACCTCGATACGGGGTTTGTTTTGTATCTACGAGACACATTTTATATACCGGCTTTTAAACAAAATCTGATTTTTGTATCAGTTTGGATAAGGAAGGTTATGGTTTTGTATTTGATAATACAGTTGTAAATATTTCTATCAATACAAGACATATAGGTACTGCCTTCTTATCCTACGGACTATATAGTATATGTCTTACTCCTAATGAGATGTATGCCTCTTCTTATGTTGCCAAACCTGTTACTTGAAAGAGGACCTCCATAAAGGACACATCGTACATGTTGTGGCATAAACGTCTTGGCCATATTTTCAGGGAGACGTTGAGAGATTGATAAAGGATAACATTCTCCCAACTATGGACTTCAGTGATCTGGAAACATGTGTCGATTATTTCAGGGGCAAGTTGACCAAGATAAGGAAGAAGGGGTCAACTAGTGCTTCAGATTTATTGGACCTCATACATACGGATGTTAATGGTCCCTATACGGTCACGTTATGCAATACCAAGTACTTCTTGACATTTATAGATAATTATTCCCGATATGGATATATGTTCTTGCTTAAAGAGAAGTCTGAAGTTCTTGATAGATTCAAAATCTTTAAGACTGAGGTTGAGAACCAGTTAGGAAGATCAATAAATATTGTTATATCTGATAGAGGAGGGGAATACTATGGCAGACATGGGGTTACAAGACAAGAAAAGGGTCTGTTTGTCAGGTATTTAGAATCAGTTGGAATAGTGGCTCAGTTCACTATGTCAAGTAGTCATGAGCAAAATGGTGTGGCCAAAAGGAATAATCGCACCCTAAAAGACAGGATGAGGTTAATGGAGGGCAGGACTAACCTACCCGATTACCTTTAAGGTGAAGCCATCAAGACGACATTATATATCTTGAACAGAGTCAGGAGCAAGTCAGAAAGACACCTTTTGAATTCTGGAAGGATTGGAAGCCCAGCCTTGTACACATTCATATGTAGGGCTGCCCTGCTGCGGTGAGATTATATAATCCTAATTACAACCTCGTTTAAATCGTTGCAATTTAGTGGGTTATCCCAACCACTCTAAGGGCTATAGATTCTACTGTAGAGAGGGAGGGGCCAAAATAGTGGAATTACAGACGACAAAGTTCCTGGAATAAGATGTCTATGATGAGAGAGGATCCTTATATCCTCAAGAAGTTAGCAGGATGGATACTACGATTATTGTGTATCCACCTCCTAGACAGTCAGTTCCGGTGGATGCAGGCCCTAGTACCATGCCTATGTAAGCATAGGAATCTACGCCTATTTAGGAGGAGGTTTCTGAGGTACAAGAGTCTGTGCAGTTACGCAGATCCACCAGAGAGAGGCGACCTGCTATCTCATCTAATTACATAGTCTATTTGGGTGAGCAAGACTATGATATTGGACATGTTGTGGATCCAGCTACTTTTTCAGAGGATGTTTCTAGACCCCATGTGGATATATGGTGGGAAGCAATAAAGGACAAGATGTAATCTATGAGGTATAATAAGGTATGGGAGCTCATTAATTTACCTCAACATTACAGGTATGTTAGTTGCAAGTGGCATGGTCAAGTTGAGCGGTTTAAAGCGTGTCTAATTGTCAGGGGATTCACTCAAAGAGAAGGAGTTGACTTCAATGTCACCTTCTCTCCTGTGTCCTTGAAGGATGCATTTAGAGTGATCATGATATTAGTAGCTCATTATGATATGAAGCTACTTCAAATGGACGTGAAGACCACTTTCCTGAATGGTGACCTTTATGAGGAGCTCAATATGGAGCAGCCTAAAGGATTTCAGGATCAGGATGCAATTGACAAGGTATGCTACAAGTTGAATAAATCAATATATAGTTTAAAGCGAGCTTCTAGATAGTGGTACCTAAAGTTTAATGAGGTTTTGACCTCATTCGGCTTTGTGGAGAACAAAGTCGAATGATGCTTATACTATAAGGTCAGGGGGAGCAAGGTCATCTTCATACTTCTGTATGTTGATGATATTTTGCTCGCGTCAAATGATTTGACCATGTTGCTTAAAGGTAAGCAACTTTTGGCCAAACATTTTAACATGAAGGATTTGGGTGAAGCATCTTTTGTCCTAGGTATACAGATTCAATGAGACAGATCTCAACAATCGTTGAGCCTCTCACAAAGTGCATATATGAGCATGTGCTACAAAGATATAATATGGTTGAGTGTAGAACTATTGTAACACCTATCTCTCATGGAGAGAGATTATCTTTGGTACAATATCCAAAGAATGAGGTTGAGAGAGAGGTTATGAGGAATATTCCATACTCTAGTGCTATTGGTAGCCTGATGTATGCCCAGGTGTGCACTAGATCGGACATTGCATTTGTGTTGGACTGCTAGGTCGATATCTGGTTGACCCAGGTGTAGGCCATTAGAATGCAGTCAAGCGAGTGTTGAGATACCTAAAGGGTACCAATATTATACGTTGACATATAGGAAAGTCAACGAATTGAACCTCACAGGGTATATGAACTCAGATTTTGTTATGTGTCCAGATGATCGCAAGACTACTTTAGGATGCATTTTCATGTTAGCAGATGGTGTGATATCGTGGAAGAGTGTCAAGTAGACACTATTTACTTCCTCAACTATGCATGCAGAGTTTGTTCCATATTATGGAGCTATTACCCAGGCAGTTTGGCTCATAAACTTGATTTCTGAGTTGCCTGTGGTGGATTTGATTTCTAGACCCATACGATTGTACTGTGATAATCTTACTGTAGTGTTGTTCAGTAATAACAACAAGAGTATCACGGGGTCTAAATATTTGGAGGTCAAGTATTTGACCATAAAAAGTTGATCCAGAAGGGTGATGCTGAAGTGGAGTACATTAGGACTGAGGATATGTTAGTTGATCCGCTGACTAAAGGACTTCGCTCACTAGTGTTTGCTAGACATGTATCCGGTATGGGCGTATTGAAGTCTTTAGGCAGCAGTAGTTAGGGATCACTGTATTTTTACTCCTTAAATGATTGTATATTTTGTTGTATTTGACATGGTTTTTAATAAAGATGATCATATTTTTCCTTAGTAATAGTTGTTTTGCATATAGTCATAATACATGTAGAAATCTTAAGATTTGTGTTAATCTTAAGTATTTTAAAGGTCATTGAGCATTTATAAAGATTGACCTTGAGTTTATGTCATTAAACACGTAAATTTTATACAGATATCCTTAAAGTTTCACATGACGTAGGGGGATATAAGTTTTTAATCCCATAAAGGTTCTCTAATGCCGTTTAGCATTCGATTAGAGAACATAAAGGTTTTCTCTAATGTTGTTTAGCATCTAGTGAGAGAAAACAAATTTTCTATAATGTTATTCAGCATTCCGTGAGAGAAAAACGAGATATCTCTGCTGTAATTTAACAATGCGGTTTAGCATAAAGTTAGAGAAATCGAGACCTATAGACAAAGATGATGCACATTAAATCATAAAGGTATCATTGTAGTCTGCCACACTCCATTTTTCCATTCATGTTTGTGAGGTATTAGGTATTTGTGATTATGTTGGACCTGTGTCACACATGACACATCTGTCTGATATTTTCTAGTATCGAAAGTCTTGCAAGATAAAATGTAGGACTTTCATTACCTTTGGATCAAATGTTTTTTTAAAAAAACTTTTGGTACTATTACAGTAGCTTGACTTAACCGAGTTTTTCAAACTGTCTTGAACTTGATTAAAACTACAATTAATAATTGTCCAAGAGGGAGATCGTAGGACAATTTTGCCCTTAGGGGTAATTTTGTAATTTTCCCGTATGATGGACAATTATTATTTGTAATTTTGGTTTTTTCAAATAATTACCAGTTGAATTATGTAATTTGATCCATATAAGAGTAATACAGTGGCCCAATAAATGATCTAAATTAATGGGTCAAAATTTGGGTAAAAAATGAGTCCTTTTTAGTTCTTATGATGGAAAAGCCCAATATAGAAGCTATATAAATAGGTTAAGGTCTCCTGCAGTGCTCATATCATTCATAAGCATTCAGAATCTCTGACTCGTTAAGAGATCTCGTGTTTTGAGAAAACTGCAAAAAGGCCTAGACCACTTGTCGGTAAACATTTTCTATAAAGGCCTCGAGAGATTGAAGCTCGTTTGGCAACCGAAATCAGCTTCAAAAAATGGGATGGAATCTAAATAAGGTATTTCGTATTTCTTCGTTTTTAATTCTTTCACGACCGATCCTGAGTACGTAATAAGGTCTGTGCTACGTATTATACCGACTTCAACAAGTGCCTCCATAAAAGTTAAAAAGTGAAAAGAAGCAATTCTTGCAGGGTCTCTTTAAATGGAGTTCGTTATAATTAAAAAGAAGTTTAGGTTACGTGTAATTTATATGAAAAGTTATAATCTTTATGAAAATATTTTTTTATATTTTTAAATATGTGATGAGTGACATGAGTATTCATATTTCTCACTCTTCTCTCCTTTTTGTTTTTAGTTTATATGGGTATGGAAGGTCACTTTTTTTTCAGTGTTACTTTAAATTTGCAGTTGGTATAGTTGGGGAGGAGTGTGGGTATGCCATTTTCTCCTTTTACTTTTTAATGTTAGCATGACTCTTCTCTTCATTTTTATGAGCGCTTAATATCAATTTTCTCTTTTAGAGTGAGAGAGGAGTTTTTGTAAAAATTGTTAAAAGTTGAAAACATAAAAGAAGAGCTGTCCTGATATTGGAGAAGAATTATTATAGTACTAAAAAGGAACTATCGTAACGATAATTATTTATTATTATGAATTCTTAAACTATCAAGAACTCATTTCAATGTATCCATTAATTATTTTTTATACATTAGTATTTGTTTATTATAATTTCATTCAATCAAGAAAACTTCTATTTTACTTGCCTGCTTTTGAACTTCTCTTCCTTTCTCCCAGCAACGATCCTGAAATTTCAGCATATGTCTTTTTAGTTAAAAATTTTTAAACAAAAATAAAATTAATATACTCATTAAAATAGTTGTGCATAATTGTATAACACCCAACATCACATAATCAGTCAAACAGTCACCTGTGAGGAGCGCCACATGATCTTTCATTTAAAAGAAGTAATTTAAGTATGATTAAGATTATGAAAATTAACTTAGATAAGTTCTGAATTGACTTTGATTATGGAAATTTAAAGACTTGAGAAAACACATGAATTGTTATGCTAAGCCTAAACCCAACCACTCCACCCTTAAATGACACTTAAGGATTGACATGTGACCTTTTAAAATAAGCATTGGGCCTAGGGCCTTCTTTTATAAAACGTAATATAAACTCAATTGAAAGGAAAATTGCTTCTTAATTACTAGTCCAAAGTTAAATGAAAGATCAATTCAAGTTTTGAACACATATCTTACTAGTATTTTGTGGAAGCATCTGAACCCTTAGAATTTGGTTCCATCACTTTTATCGGATCTTTCTGAGGAGAATCCAACGGCAAGGATATATGGCATTGTATCTCGTCTCTGCAGCCTTTGCATTTCATCTGGGGAGTATGGGAAGGATATTTAAGACAAGACGAGAAAAGCGTCCGCTATTTAGATCCTTGTTAAATTTCACATACCTACTTATACGAGTGTAAATTTCTACAGTACTACATGAGTTTAGATATACTTGATCACCTCATATGTATATATGCATTACTAAAGCCCTAACTAGTTTTTCAAAATAGTTGGCATTGTTTTAATCAAGTACAGAATTGTTTCATAGTTTCGTAATTAGTAAAATAATTTGTAAAGTAAAGGAAGGCAAGAGTCCTTTTTTGAATATGAGTTGATGTATATTGTTAGCTATCAATCAGATTCCTTTTATAAGGTTACAGTGAGTCATCTATTCCTAATTCTAGGCTACATATCTGCAATTTACACGTAATGGAAATTATCTAAGTATGGTCAAGAATCCTATCTATAACTGGTAAACATATTATACATAATTACAATATATTCTCGTAATACTCCCCCTTAAGTTGGAGAGTGAATCTCATGAACTCCCAACTTGTTTGGCAAAGCTATGAACTGATCTCTCCCCAGAGCCTTGGTAAATATATCTGCTAATTGTAGCCGTGTAGGAACAAACGAAGGCTTGATCATTCCTGCTTGCAACTTTTCTTGCACTATATGACAGTCAATCTCGATATGTTTCGTGCGCTCATGAAACACAGGATTAGCTGCTATGTGTAATACTGCCTAATTATCGCAATACAATGGTGAAGTGCCTGATATGGGGACTTTTAAATGCTGAAGAATAATCCTTAGCCAGGTTAATTCCAAACACGTATTTGCCATTGCTCGATATTCGGCTTCTGCTAATGATCTCGAGACATTGGTCTGCTTTTTTGATTTCCATGATACGAGAGAATTTCCAAGAAATATGCAATATCCTGAAATTGATCGCCGTGTTGTACGATAGCCCGCCCAATCTGAGTCAAAAAAGGCTTTTAGTACCAGATCATTATTTGAGGGTAATAGTAAGCCTTGTCCCGGAGTGCCTTTAATATACCGAAGAACCCGTAAGGCTACATCCTAATGTAGTTTACGAGGTTCATGCATAAACTGACTTAGTGTGCGCACGGAATATACTATGTCCGGCCTTGTGACAGCCAAGTAAATTAATCTTCCAACCAATCTCCTATATTTAGTCGGATCAAGCAACAATTCTCCGTCTTCTAATGTTAATTTTAAACTTTGCTCCATTGGAAAATTTTCTGGCTTTGCTCCTATCAAGCCCGAGTCTTGCAAAATATCTATTGCATATTTCCTTTGTGACATGAAGATACCATTTTTGGAATGAGAGAATTCTATCCCCAAAAAATATTTTAAGTCTCCTAAATCTTTGATAAGAAACTTCTTGAGCAAGAAATATTTGAGGCGTTTAATCTCTTGAAGATCATTTCCAATCAAAAGGTTATCATCAACATAAATTAGGGCAGCTATAAATGAGGTACCGTCGGACTTGGTGAATAATGACTAGTCAGCCTTGGATTGACGGTAGCCAGCATGTTGTATGGCAATTGAAAATGTAGAAAACCAGTTCCAGGAGGACTGTTTCAAGCTATAGAGAGATTTGTTAAGTCGACACACAACGTTCTCCCCCTGTCGGTGAAGGCTGGAAGTGGCGTCATATACACAACTTCATGCAAGTCGCCATGAAGAAAAGCGTTCTGGACATCTAATTGATGAGTGTACCAATTGCAAGCAGCAGCAACGGTGAGGACACAGCAAAGTGTGGTGAGTTTCGCTATAGGAGAGAATGTTTCTTAGTAATCAACCCCTTCAACTTGAGTGTAGCCCTTGGCGACTAAGCAAGCTTTGTAACGCTCGATGCTACCATCTAAATTGTATTTGATCTTGTAAACCCATCGACAGTCAATAGGCTTACAATCAGGAGGAAGTGGAACGAGAGTCCACGTATTATTACGTTCCAGTGCAGTTAATTCCATGGTCATGGTTGTTTGCCAATGTGAATGCGCGGCTGCTTGAGCATATGAGATGGGTTCCCTATCTGCAGTAATAGAGGCCCGAAAAGCACGGTGAGCGGTGGAAAAACGAGAGAAAGAAAGGTATGAAGAGAGGGGGTACCTGGTGCTTGAGTGAGGACTCGAGCTAGAGGATAGATGGTTGGCCAGAGCAGTCATGTCGTATAGGTCATGCCAAGTAGGTGGACATCTATCACGGCTGGAATGTCGTGGTGAAGATGCAGGGGATACGACAGGAGTAGAAGAGGGGAACGTAGAAGCTGGTGATGTGTTAGGAGAACTGGTGGGAGAAGGTGAGGATTGGGATGATGAATCTGCTGGGAGAGGGGATGAGGCAGGATTGGAAGGTGGTTCAGTATACGAGGAAGGTGGAGACTGCCCAGGGAAGGAAAGAGATGTATCAGATGCAAGATTAGGTAAAAGAGAAGTGTTTGGAGTTGTGGGAGGAGAAGTGGAGAATGGAAAAATGTCTTCAAAAAATTTAACATCCCGACTTACAAAGAAAAGCTTGGTGTTTAAGTCGAAAAGCTTATAGCCTTTTTGACCTTGAGGATAGCCCACCAAAATGCAGCTAGTGGCACGAGGAAAGTTTCTGTTTAGGATGATTGTTGATGGCATAACACTGACAGCCAAAGACGCGCAAATGATCGAGAGAGGGCGGACGATGATATAGAGCTTCGAATGGAGTTTTATTGGATAGCAAGGGTGAAGGCAACCGATTTATGAGATACACGGCGGTGAGAACACATTCACCCCAGAAAATGATGGGTAGACTAGACTGGAAAAGGAGTGAACGCGCCACTGAGAGGATATGTCGATGTTTATGCTCGACGACTCCGTTTTGTTGCGGAGTATAAATGCATGTACATTGTAATTCTATACCATGTTGTGTAAAAAATTTTTGCAATGGCAAGAATTCAGTGCCATTATCTACTCGAACTGCTTTGATAGAGGTATGAAACTGGGAGTGGACAAAGCTAACAAATTGTTCCAGTAGGCATATGGTGGCAGATTTATGAGACATAAGGAAAACCCAGGTGCAACGCGTGAAATCATCCACAATAGTAAGGAAAAATCGAGCCCCAAAATGTGTAGGAACCTTGTGTGGTCCCCAAACATCGCAATGTAAAAGATCAAATGGAAAATGCGTTGTTATTGAACAATTGGGAAAAGGCAACCGAGTTTGTTTTGCCATTGGGCAAACACTACAATGCTCAGGATGTGAAACAGTATGGGTAGGTAATAAGGATGAAGCTAATTTGGGACGATATACGAAAGGGTGGCCAAGCCAGGAATGCCAGAGATGTTGAGACTGGGAGACATGGTGTGCGAAAACAGTTGGTATGTGAGAAAGAGACAGATAATAGAGACCTCCACTTTGTCTACCCGAGCCAATCATCTTTCCCGTAGCCAAGTCCTGTAAAACAAAGAAATCGGGAAAGAAAATAATGCAACAGTTAAGTGCTTTGGTTAATTTACTTACAGACATCAAATTGAGGTGAAAGGAAGGTACATGTAAAACATTTTCTAATTTTAAATTGGAGTTGAAGAAAACTGTGCCCGTGTGTGCAATAGGTGTCGTCGATCCTGTAGGCAATTTAACAGTGGTGGTAAAGGAAGGTTTGACTTGAGATAGTAGTGACAAATCAGAAGTAATATGGTCAGTGGCTCCACTATCCAGAATCCAGGATCGACTGGAGCAAGAATTAATGGAAATATTGGGTGGGACAAACAGACCTGCTGCATTCACATAAGCATCACCATTACCGAAGGAAGAATTGTTTTGATTCAGGGCTGATAAAGTGCTAGCTAACTGTTGTAACTGCGCAGGGGTAAATCCATGTAAGGGATTTGAGGAATTACTGGCCATCTCACTTGGTTGATGAGATCCTTCTGCTGCATTAGCTGTTGGGGTACTACCTCGTCCATATCCACGCTGCCCTCGGGACTGTGAAAACTATGTAGGACGAGAATTCCCATTCTTGATCCGACATCTATCTTCTGTGTGACCTTTCTAGTCGCAAAAGGTGCAGTGAAATTTGAGAGTTCTACACTCCTCAATTGTATAACCAATACGATTGCAATGATCACAGGATTTTTCCTTGGTGGGTTTCGATGAATGTTGTTTACCTGGAATCGCAGCAGCAATGGAAAAATTGTCTGTTGAGTTTGATGACATCTGAGACTGAGTTTCTTCTTGAATAACGAGGGAATAAGCTTGACGGACGTTGGGCAACGGTATCATCTTCAGTATATTAGATCTGACAGTCTTAAAATTTTCGTTTAATCCCATCAAAAATTGCATAAGTTTGTCTTCCTCCTTTTCAACAAGATGCTGCTTCAACTGATTGCACGTTGGTGGCGCACGATATGTTTCCAACTCAGCCTAGAAAGCTTTGATTTTGACGTAGTATGTAGCTACTGACATGTTGCCTTGGGAGAAGGTCACTATAGACTTCTGGATTTGGAATATTGCTGGCGCGTTCTTTTGGAAAAACTGGTCACGAAGATCTTCCCATACTTGTTGAGCGATTTTGGCATGTACTACGCCGTCTGCTAAATCTGGCTCAACTGAATAAGTGAGCCATGATAGAATCATGCTATTGCACTGATTCCATAAAGCGTATTCTGATGGATTTTCATCTTGAGATGGCGGTTCAATGGTTCCATCGATGAAGCCGATTTTATTCTTGGCAGTAAGGGCATGGATCATAGCTTTACTCCATGATTGATAATTCTTTCCGTTTAATTTCGTGGGAACAAAGAGATGTCCCGGTTGATCAGAGTGATGCACGTAATATGGATGAGATGGATCCATACTAGTAGCTTTGGACGTTTCTGTCGACATGAGCGTGAATTGGTGGAACGGCTGTGATAGTCAAGTGCACCAAGATCGTTGCTCTGATACCATGTAAAGTAAAGGCAAGAGTCCTTTTTTGAATATGAGTTGATGTATATTGTTAGCTATCAATCAGATTCCTTTTATAAGGTTACAGTGAGTCATCTATTTTTAATTCTAGGCTACATATCTGCAATTTACACGTAATGGAACTTATCTAAGTATGGTCAAGAATCCTATCTATAAATGGTAAACATATTATACATAATTACAATATATTCTCGTAATATAATTTCATTAACCATATGCTGCCGTATATATTATATTTTCAATCCTAGCAATTTGCCATTGAGAACAATTACTGCTATGAGAAGATTCATCAAGCCATAAGTAATAGTAATCAATCATCAAAATCACAATTAATTGCAGATCTCAATATCCACGGTCGTGTTTGTCTTTTCAATCGAATCTTCGGCAGTCCATAGTTACTGGCTACGCACTACTGTCACTCCGATAACATGCTCACATGTGAAAAGAGTGAACTAAATGCGTACTTTGAACAATTCCAGCTGATAGTTCTATTTCATTTTGATAACCAATCCATTGTTGGGTTCAATAATTTTTATAAGAAAAGCTCTGCATGAATAGGTGGCATACACACCAGCATGGAATGTAACATATAAAAGACAGCATGAATCCACGTGCTGAAGGTAGAAGGAAGCAACCTACCAATGTCATCGAAGTTCTTGAAAATGACACTAAAACCCTACATGGGAATCTGGAAAGACGTGGAGATGGCGAAAGATCCGGCGAGGCTTTTGCTTTTTTCTCTGTAAATTACTTACTCTCATCTTTCTTCGTTTCCTATTCACCTCTCTGCCAGCTAACAATCCCAATGCGAAAGATAAAATAAGTGCTTTGCTAGTTCATTACTTGGCTTAAAATATGTTACATATCTCCGGTTCCAGTTGCTAGCTAGTCCTTATAAATTCCAACCATCCTCAAGTGCAGAGTGCAGTAATCACTCAGCAAAGTGAAGAAAACCCAAATTACAAGAAAAACATTTAATCTTTTTTTTGGGTCTCTACAACTACAAATAGGCCTTAGGGAACTTGTCTTTTTTCTTATACCTGTCTATCTGACCTAAGACCTAAGTAACCTCTGCACCACTTCATTCTCTCTTCCAGATGGCACTTACCCAGGAACGTGTGGTTTCGGTTCATGGAGATTTAATGGAAGATCTTTCCCCTCTAGGAGCTTATGGCTTTGGTGAATTGCATAGGGGAGAGCTAGAAGGAGATGACAGCAGTTTTGAGAAGGCAAACGGGCTCATCATCAAGAGTTTGGCAATGAGCCAGTCTTCTTCTTCCCTCGGAAGTCCTAGCAGTGCAAATTCTAACGAATTGGTGTTTCAGGCCACAAACAATCCAACTGAAGAAGCTCAGTCTTTGATTAACTTCAGGCATGGTTATGATGGCTTAATGCATGTGAATGGATCTTTGCTTAGCTTCGAGCGAAAGAAAAGTGTTTCTCAAGGCAGTAGTCAGGGAGACTACTGCCCAAATTCGGAGGGTGACTTGAATGCCAACAACCAGTGGAAACATATGAATCCAAAATGTAGCAGTGATCCTCGCATGGCGGCCAATTTCAACAGTATTCAAAGAGCCAGCAGCTACAACTCCATTAGCAATCCTGAGAGTGAAAATTCTGGTGATTGGTTGTATTTGTACCCTGAAGGAACTAAAGGTAGCGACAGCATCCAGGAGCTCGGAACACAAGACGCGACCTTCCACAAGAGACACAATACGGTACTTTGAATCTTCCGCCACTGAATCTTTCAAATTTAATCAAATGTCTAAGAATATTTACAAAGCTTTTTCGTTACAGGGAGAGAGTGCGCAAACTTTGAAGAAACAGTGCAATAGTGCAACCAAAAAGCCAAAGTCTAAAACAGTTACATCCAAAGATCCCCAGAGCATTGCAGCCAAGGTTATAGTTTTACTGCAATAAGTTATATGCATTTCTTTTCAAAAAACACAAGTTTATCAAAATCAAGATTGAATTGGTGTTTACATATTAACAGGTACGTCGTGAAAGGATTAGCGAGCGGCTGAAGATCTTGCAGGAGTTGGTGCCTAACGGATCCAAGGTAATGACTGAGCGACACTAGTGCTTTGTTATATCAATAATTATTTTCTTAATTAGTCTCACTATTTTTCAATTCCCTTGAACAACAGGTTGACTTGGTTACCATGTTGGAAAAAGCCATTAGTTACGTCAAGTTTCTTCAGCTGCAAGTAAAAGTAATGGTTTCGATTGTTTTGCCTTTCTCCTGAATTTTGCTTAATTTTTTTCTATTTATTCTAGACTTGAAGCATGCAGTACTGAATGAAAATGACAGACTTTCTTTCTTACTGCAGGTGTTGGCTACGGATGAATTTTGGCCGGCCCATGGTGGAAAAGCGCCTGATGTTTCTCAGGTGAAGGAAGCCATTGATGCTATCCTCTCTTCACAAAAAGATAAGAACTCGAGCTCGAGCTCATACAGGAAGTGACCCATACAATCACAAAATGAAGAAAAACAAGAAGACTGATTGAGTGAAGAGTTGCATAAATAATACAGCTTGGAGGCAACTTCTTAGTCGAAGAAAAGCTTTGTCTGGAAGCTTGCAATGTTTGATTCAAAAAAAAAAAAAAAAAGAGATGAAGGGACAATGTCAATTACGAACACAAACTTTTGTCCTCTTTTGGTCTAAAAACGACATGGAAGAGTGAAAAGGAAACGGAGATTGCAAACTGTATCCCAGTTACTATTTCGAGAATGTATGGATTTTAAAATTTGTACTGGATCGTTGAGAACATGAAGATTCCTTTACATAATTTATCTATATAGTCCAACAAGAAATCTTATAACACTGTCCCTGTCATTCTTTGACTCTTTATATATAATTGGTTTTCTTAACCAACTAACATTATTCAACAGACACTTTGTCTAATTGTCCTTGTCATGTAGATTCTTTAATCCGTTTAATGGTTTGTTATATATAAGAACAAAGGCTTGAGAGATACAGTATCGCATGCTTATGAAATTTGAAAAGTTAATAATGATCGGCTGGTTTTTTCGCTGCTACGTTCTTTCGAAATAACAAGTAAGAAAAGTTGGTACTACATCTCACTACAACAAACAACAAATTTGCAGCGTTTTATTTTGTGACAAAAAGAAAATCGTTGCTAAAAGTTAACATATTGCGACGATTTAAAGAATTTGTCATTAAAACTAACCATTTAGCAACTAAAACGAAAAGCATCAAAAGGGAAAAATTTTAGCGATGCATAATAGAAATCGTTACCAAATGTCGAATATTTAGTGATGATTAAAAGAAATCGTCACCAAATGATGCACAATAAGTGACGATGTTAAATATTCGTCGCTAAATAAGCTTATGGTGACGCTTTTGAAAAACGTCATCGTAACTTATCAAACATTTGGTGATGACTCCAAAAAATTGTCACCAAAGGGTCTATATTTAGTGACGATATTCCGAACCATGACTACAAAGTCAATATTTAAGGTTTAAGATTCAATGACGATTTTTTAAAATCATCACTAAATGTTAAGCATTCAGTGACGATTTTTAGAAATTGTCACTAAATGGTACACACACTACAGCAAAATATAGTCTTTAGATAAAAAGTTAGAATTTTTAGACTTTTTTTGTGTCTTAAAAATAATTTTAGATATTTTATAAAGAGTAAAAAAACAAGTGTCACAAAAAATATTTTTGACAGTTTTCTTAGATACATAGATGCGTCGAAAAAATATACATTTTTTACGCATCTAAGCGTCGAAAAAATATT
Organism: Erythroxylum echinodendron; assembly: GCA_027575705.1. NCBI lineage: Eukaryota > Viridiplantae > Streptophyta > Magnoliopsida > Malpighiales > Erythroxylaceae > Erythroxylum > Erythroxylum echinodendron. The sequence goes on along the minus strand of JANZXR010000002.1, from coordinate 18,990,143 downwards.
TTTGGCTGTTTTCTTAGACGCATAAATGCGTAAAAAATATACATTTTCGACAGTTTTATTAGACACATAAATACTATTTTAGACGCTTTATGTAAACTTTTTGACTGGCATTTTGTCACCGCGACTAGAGTATACATATCACTTCTCGGTTCAGATGCGGATATGGAGGATTAGGTTCGAATACTCGGATGAGGAGCCTGAGGAACAGGATTTTGATATTGAGAACCAATACTATAATTCCAAAAGTTATTCTTTTCTTCTTAAATTTGTTTTTCTTATTGTTATATTTTTAGCTTGTATTTTATGAAGCGATGCTACGTCGTCCGCCTCCATCAGTGTCTCTTTTGCCGATGGTCGTGGCCCTCCCTCCGCCACCTCTGATCTGGCCTCGGTTCTACCCTCTTCGGATGGACATTCTTCTTTTCATATCACTTCTGGGAGGTGGTGATGGTGGCGGTCGTCGTGGTGGTGGTGGAGGAGGTGGTGGGTCCGAAATGAGTGGTGGATCCAGTTCAGGGTACGGGTCTGGAAGCGGCTCCGACTACAGGTATGATAGCGCGCTAGGAGGTGGGGCTGGCGGAGGAGAAGGTGGTGAGGTGGAGGTGGAGGGTCTGGAAGCGAAGGAGGCTACGAATATGGGAGTGGAAGCGGAAGAGGAGGAGGTAGCGGTGGTGGAGGTGGAGGAGGAGGTGGTGGCAGCAGTGGTAGTGGTGGTGGTAGCGTTAGTGGTCATGGAAATGGCTCTGGATATGGTTCGGGGTATAGGTTTGGAAATGGAGGAGACTATAATGAACCATGAGGGGCAGAAGCAACATGCATGAAGTCACGCCTCGCCTGGTGCCCAAATTCTTTTCAATACATGATATGGGGAACCTGAGGCTAAAACATCACCCCAATTGTTGAGAAAAAAGATGCGTCTTTAGGTAAAATCTTCCTGTCTTCAAAATATACATGCACCATTGGCATCTTCCTTAAAAGAAAAATTTGTTGGTTTCCTTGATGCATTGGCTTATAGCATTGATTAGTTTTTTGTAATCCTCATATGGGAAAGTGTTTGAAGGGCAAGAAAGCAGATGACTCAGTTAACTCCACTTTACCTTGAACCAAATCGATCAATGGACTAACGCCGTTTTCAGATTCCTTTTCCTTGAGAAGTTCAGAGTCATTCTGCATTGAGTGTTAGCTGACCACTATCCTCTGGGCAGTTGAATAGTATAGTTATCCTTATATAAGCTTCTGTACAGCATTGGTGACCTAATTGCCCTTTTGGCAATTGAGTCATGTAGTTTTCATATACTCTTTTTATACTGTCTTATCTCATATATATCAGTTGGTATGTCTTTACTGCAGAGGAGTTAATTGAGACTATGAAATGGCTTGTTATGATTTTTAGCTTAAAAGTAGAAAAATTGCCTTTAGATAGTAGGATACAACTATTACTGGTTGTTCTTTTGGAGGACACCCAATAAATTTAGAATGCTCCAGAGCAAATTAGATAGTGCCCTGTTCCAGGATGACAAGCACATCTCAAGAAGGGTAAAAAAAAAAAAAAAGCTTTGCAACTTATAAGGTATAAGCACAATTTTGCAGCATGTCAGGTATTTCTAATCCTACTTTTTTTCTTACTAATTTTGTCTTTTAAACTTACATCTTTTTGAATGAAGTTTGGTAGCTTTTCTGTAAGTGGTATTATTATATTTTACTTATGTATTATGACTTTAGCCTAGTTATTTATTTATTTATTTATTATGTATCTATTTATTTTATCACATTTTTATTTATCTATTTATTTTCTAAAATCTTCTGGGCACATTTGCTAAGCTTTTTAAGTTTTTAATCTTTTGACCTGCACCTTGTTTTTATTTCTGTAACCTACATCATTCGTATATTGTCTTACATGCATGTGGGTCTACCAGAAATGAGCTCTCTACTATGTAGGGGTAAGGCTGCGTACTATCAGACCTCCCTAGACCCCGCCTCATTGCGGGATTTCGGACTGGGTGATGATGATGATGATGATGATGAGACAGTTTTTTACGTCAAAAAACTCCACCATTTTTTAGTAAAAAAAAATAAGCTTACAATTTGCTTTGTGCATCTTTTTTAAATTATAAATTTTAATTTTATAGATTAAAATTTATATTATTATAATAAATTTTAATAAAATTATTATTATAATAAAATTTACACTTACAGATTATTATTATTATGCATACTTGGTCTAACCCATTGTCATTTCTATCTGCATATCTTAGTCCCAATAATTAACTTCAGACTAAAAGTGGTATTATGCTAAGAATTCAGTATCATCCATAACAAGTCTTGAAGCACAAAAGACAGGAACACACAACTCAAAAACCAAGGTTACCTTTCTGGATGTACTTGTATATAGTAATAGTAGCCGCAGCTATGAAAAGGGAAGAGATTGTAAACCCAACTTTTTAACTAAAATGTAACACCCCAACTCCCGACTGGACCCGAATCCGATATCGACAGTGATACTCGGATCCGTGCCCCGCGAGGGTGGCATGTCACATCACTTAACAATTCACTTGACAAAAGTCGGTATAAAATTTTTTTGAAGCACTTTACACTTAGCACTTATTGTGTGCCCACTTTTTCTTT
>JANZXR010000002.1:18970775-18985217 GCA_027575705.1 Erythroxylum echinodendron | reverse complement strand
TACACGCCTACCATACTTCTGAAATGACAAGTCCACAATTCCTTTTTCCCAAAATACCCTCAATGAGTCCCAAAATTCCACTTTACCCTAGGTACTTAAAGTCACATGCCAAAAATGCCCTCAATTCAATCTTATGCAATTATTCCCTAAGCTATTATGCTTAATTGTATGAAAAAATTTCAGGGGGCTAACATCAATAGACTTATAAACGTAAAATTAATAGGCAATTGAAGAGAGGTTTTAGTTATTTATTAGTTATCCATAGAATTGTTTCAAATCTAATTACATAGTTAGGAAGAGTTTTGATAGATCGAGAGATCATAATTCAATTTCTATCTATTTTACTTGGATTACTTGATTAGATCAAGAGAGAGGGTAATCATAATTATAGGATATCTACTATCAAGTATGATTAAATCAAGAAGGTAAAATGAAAACAAATAATAATAGAAGTAATTACTAGTTTTCATCATTGATAAATCAATCAATTTTACTATTTCTTAGTTTATTAATTAGTTATTAATTTTTTGTTTTTAGTTTATTTCTTAGTTGATCATCTTATTATTTACCTTAAATAAAGTTTACAAGAATTGTAGGTTGACTATTACAATCCTCGATGGACAATATCTTTTATACTATAACTTACGATTTGTTTACTTGTAGTTAAAAAAGTTTTCAATTAAAACTTCAATAAGAACCACATGACAATTACTCTCAATATGTTTGGTGCATTCATGAAATATTATTAGCAAAAATGTGAATAATTAATTATTATAGAAAATAGAGAGTGAAAAGAATGAAGGATTGATAAATTGTAAAGAAAATATAACAACCATTGCAACTTAGAACTTATAAAAGTCATAACATGAAACTCTGCTTCTTCAAAAGAACTTAAAATGGTTGCTTGCTTTTAGGATTTTCAAGAGAATAAAGAATTACTAATAAGGGCACAATAGCCCATCATCAAATGGCAAGACACTTTGCATGTTGCCTAATCACTATCATTGTAATCTTAAAGATTAATATATATAATTAAAGATAGTTAATGAATAAAAAAAACCAAGTATGGATTAGTATGTTTGTTATACACCTATTTACCAATGCAACAAAGAGAAGCACCATATATTAAAGAAGAATTACCATAATCTAACTTTAAAGAAAAACAAAGAGTCTTCACTAATTTACTACCAAGAAGTCCAATGTCCCCTAAAAATTGTATTGCATATTTCCTTTAACACATTAATGCACTAATAATATCTTGCAACTTCAACCTTCAAGACACCCTAATTCTTTTATTTTAAGCTAATTATACAAAAATAATTTGATTTCATTAATAGTACTTTATTCATTACTAATCAAAATGACATCATCTATATCACTAATAAAGAGAGAAAATTATCATTTAAAGATTTATAAAGAGGGAAGAAATTGCATTTATTTGAGTAAACCCATAGTAAAATAACACATTTGAAAGTTCAACAACCATTGTCTACTAGTTTTTCACATATCATATAATATCTTGTTCAATTTGTAAAATGTTGTAGATTTAGTATAATGAAAAGCAAGTGGTAATGTCAAGTAAACTTACTCATTTAATCACCGCATAAGAAAACATTATTGTCGTCCAATCGTTCAAGAAACTAGCCATAAATGGATGCTAAAACTAAAAAATCCAAACACTTGTCATTTTATCCATGTAAGAGAAAGTATCAAAGAAGTCAATATAGTCTCTAGTCACAATTCTTACCTTATACCATGTTGGATAAACAAGATGAGGTAGTAAATATTTTCTAAAAAAAGAATTACAAGAAGAGGGAGGATTTTAATCAACATAGACTTTTATTATAGCAATACTATTTTATAATGTCACTATCTCTATATACATTATTAAAACAAACACACACACAGATACATATATTTATAACTAATCTTTTGATCTTCGAAGACTTATAGCAAACTCATAAATTAACATATAATTTAACATATTAAACTCTTTAATATTAAAAGATATCATTCATGACCATTCATGTACTTAAGTTTAGCACATTCATTTTTACTACTAACATCTAAGTTTATTATTATCAACCTCCCCTTAAACTTTAATGTCTCTTTATCTACTTTTGACACTTACTAGAACATCTATGACAAAAATTACTAACACCAAATATATCTCTTCGTGGAGTATAACCACAAATTGCTTCATTATCTTTTATATTTTGATTCAATTCATTTGACTTACTAATAGCTTCATCAAAGCCTATCCTAAATTTTTATAAGCTTTATGTATCTTTTTTAATTCAGACTTGGCTTCCTTATAAATATCGCTCAAAATTTTACATACTTAAACTAACTCAAAATTTTCATTTTTGATTTTATGTAACTCACTTTCATTACATCTTAGATGGTGATATTATATAAACAATTCAGATGTCTTGTCACCCACAGAGCTATTTCATATTTTTCTTCCTTTTTTATATATTCTTGATCTCCAAACTGAGCATACTTTTGTAAATCATATTTAAAATAATTATTGCTATGAAACTTAGTTAATGGTCTAGAACAAATTTTCATATAAATAAATTGATTATGACAAATTCAACTTTTTAAGGAATTCCTTATAATTATCTTAAATGTGACTGTTACAAATTGACATTCCAATGTCTATAACTTCAAACTTTGACTATTTTTGTGGACATTATTGTATTTTTTGTAAGATGTTATCACCTTAATATCAATTATTTTAAAGACCTCTTTTTATCTTTGTAACCGTTTATGTAGTTTTACCTTAAGAGTTATGTTTTCTCTTCACAAATTTGAAAAGTAATCTTATAGACAACCTTCTTGATAAGTTTATTATCTTAAACTTGGAGAAACAATTTTAATGGAACCCTCTTTCTATAAGTGCCTTTTCTTATTTTCTTATTAAATATAAACCAAAAGTTCTAATATCAACTTGTTAGATAAAGAAGAAGAGGAAACAAGTATTTTCTCAAAAGTTAATCACAAGGAGAGGAGGATTTTATTCAATATAAACTTTTGTTATAACAACACTACATTTGAAGTCTCTATACCTCTATAGACAATACTAAAAGATCACATATATATAGTACCAATCAAATGCCTATACCTAAACTTTTTATCTTTTTAAGACTTGTAATATAGCCATCCATTAGCATATAATTAATTACACTAAACTCTTAAATCTCAAAAGACATAACTCATGACCATTCATATACTCGATTTAAGACTAATACTTTAATCTTTATTCTTAATATTTAATTTTATAATTATTAACATACCTCCTTATACTTTCATTAATATTACGTTTAATCTTGTAAACCCACTTACATATAACAAGCACCTCTTTAAGGAAACATAGTAACATTTTAACTATTGTTCAACTCTGAAGTTTGAATTTTAACTTCAACATTTCTTATCATTCAAGAATTATAAAAGTTTAAGATAATTTGTTAGTTCTATATTGTAATACACCACTACTATAGACCATATTCTCGAACATCCAGCGGACATTCAAGAACATACCCTATGAAAAGGGCATGTTAGAGCAATCACATCAACTTATTATGGCATCATACAAAACATAAATATTTCCAAAGATCAAACTCCTCATTTCATTTACAAACATAATTTACACTATAGCATTACACTTTATAATACATATATTTATATTGCCAAAAACATCTGAGAGTTTACTGCTCTTTTACAAAAGAGTTCAAAACAAAAGGAGAAACTAAACAAAAGTATTCTATCTAAACTCCTTAGTATCAGCTGAATAGAGCTTTAAGCCATTCTTGTTTCCATAAATTCCATTATTATACTTCTACTCTATCACCTTAGAAGCTAGGTCTCCCTTGTACCTGAAAATCAACGTTGCAATTTTGATGAGTTTGCTCACTCAGTGAGTGAACCATCATTGATGTGCTCACTCATATCAAAACACAAGGACAATTCACATTCAAATTCATAAGCAAATCATATCATCCAATATTGAATACTATGTTACATTTTATCATGATTCAACAAGTATAACTTGTATACAATATTTTGCATCACTATTTCATAACAATCTAATAATTCAATTCAATCATATATATGATACATCTCAAGTTGTATATGCAAATGCACATATGACTCCATTCATTTTTTCTTTGTTATGACCGAGTGCCTATTTACTATCCCGTATGTTAGGTTCCGATCATGCATCTCATTCATAATATATATCAAATATACACAGTGGAAATAAAATGAAACCTCAAAAACTATATCTACTTATGCATATAGATATAGAAAACCAAAAACATGAAATGTAAGATGTTTACATATCTTTTTGACGATCTCCTTTGTTCTTTAATCTTCTCCACGTTGGGTTGCAAACCACAATGATCAAAATAGACCGTCCCTAACGAAAGTCCACATAAAGATAGAAGGATGAAACCTTTTTAGGAGATGGCTAGAATTCTTTCTTTGTGATAGCAAAGATAAGAACTCTTGAGACAGTTAGAGAGAAAAAGTGTGTATATAAGAAAACAAACCTTTCCTTTTCATTTGTGTCTTATACAAGATGCACAAAAATCATCATAATGTTTTGCAACATTTGACCTTCCATAACCCCCATCACTAATGGAAAGTTATAGGAAGTTAATGGATATGAATAACATACATTAATGGAAGTTATGGGAAGTTAATGACTATGAATAGCATACATTAATGGAAGCTAACAACACTTGTTTCTAATCCATTCTATGCAATGTTTTCTACCACGATCACATCGCGATCCAATCCTAAAACACTCTTTCATATCTTGAATCACCATTCAAGACCATTTTACTCATCCTTTAGATCTCCTATGTGTGTGAACCATTAGTTTCCTGATTATGTTGGACACTTGAATTAACACTTAATTCAAGTAAGTCAAGAGCAGTATCCAGCAACACGTCAGGACCACCAATTGATCGAAAAGTTAGTGGTTTGACTACGAACCCTTCCATATAGAATGTTGCCATCCAATTTGTCCTTCACCATCTATACCCACTTACTTCAGAGTATGGTCAAAGTGTCAACTCCCATTAGACTGACTACATCACATCTAGTCAAAATGATATTAGATCTTGTCCTAAGGATCTCATTACTCTATGTATCATTGAAGACTCTCTTTATGACATATATTTTCTCTGGCCAGAGACTCCAGTGTAATGACCCCGACAAGCGGCCGTGAGTATCATCTCCTTCTATCAGGAGTGGTGAATCCTTTATTGGCTATTAAATTACCTATGAATACCTCAAGCTACACCCAATCACCTGACTAACCCTTAAAAGGCACTGCTGAATGGAGTCAAGACACAAGATCAATATCCGAAATATCCTTGAGTACCTTAAGTCAAAGGATACTTGCACCATTGCTATGATGAGACTATCATTGACATTGGAATAGAATATCCATATGATTGTCTCATAGTAGGTCAATCCAACATACTTATTACCTTAGTAATCATCCATATGTTAACTCTAAATAACTCATGTCTACATCTTATGAGTTCTACTGCTTAATCTAATTAAGAAGTATAACATGCGCTAGCCTATCTAGATTAGTGATATCCCATCTCATCAATCCTATGACTAAGGAAAGTTTAGATACTAACACAAGTACACATAATAGGAATCTCATTATCATGATCTCATCATGATTTCCTCCATGCTATGTTTTGTATTAAGGACTTCACTAAATCAATTTAATATCAACATCAAATCCATAAACATATGAACATGGAAATAATGAAAAATGCCTTTATTAATCATAAAATAATTTGTACAATAAGTGCCAAAAGTGGTTACCTTTAGAGCACTTCTTTAACACCATATCCATTATGGATACTGTGCTCATTTCATTTACTATCTCATACCTATTATGGATACTGTTCTCATTTCATTTACTATCCTATACCTATTGTAGATACCATACTATCCCATACCTATTGTGGATACCAGGCTCATTAATTATTGAGCCTGTGGCTCTTTGTGCACATTTCTAAGCTTTAAGCTCTTTTTCACAATGGTCACTCTGGTTATAACTCCTTTATCTGACCATGCAGAACAATATGATGGAATGGATCATTTCATATAATATTCTATCAATAATTTTCATTCAATATGCACAGTCATTCATCATGTTCATTGGATCTGAGTCCTGCATTCAACATTTAGTTTAGTACACATATTTTCTAGATTCAGATACAATTAGAAAGCACTCCCAATACAATCTCGAATATCAAATTCCTCAGACTATCAATGTTTGTAATTATCACAATCACATAAGTAACGATTCAATAACTGAATTTTAAATAGAAACAAATCAATCGTGGTGAGAAAACATCTAGGTTAACTTACAGTACACTCTAGGTAAGCTATTGACTTGATGTATTGGCAGTGTCTAGATGCTGACGATCAATTTATGCTTCTTTAGTCAAGCAATTCTCATATATGTTCACATATTACTAAGTTGATCAATCATAAAAATATTTAATCATGCACATATATATGTGACATATTCATTACATGATCAACTGACTTTCTCGAGTATGTATCCTTAATCACGAGTCTTACAAATCTAGTTTATAATTAGGTTTATACTTTAAGTAAACTTGATTATTCTAAATTCATCAACCATACATTTACCAACTCTTTTTGTAGAATTATATAATCACCTAATATCAAAATTCTCATTCATTCATACCTAATTCGCATTACTCATATCCTTTGGATGTATAACACTCATAAATTCTAGATTTTAGACAAATTAATATCAAACAATCCATTCCTTAAGTTATAACATCAATTAACAACCTAATCTTATCAAACCTTTAACCAATTAATCAAGCATCAAACTAGGTTCATTTTAAGCCTCAATCAAGTCTAAATACACCAAAGTAAAGTAACTTATCCTTAGTTGGTTCAATAATCACATAAAATAGAAAATTTAGTTTCCAAAGCATTACCCACGATCATGTAAGACCTTCCCACGATTGTAGGATGAGTGAACCGAGTGTTTACTCTCCATTTTCCTTCAATTTCTCAATATTTTAACACTTGCTTACTAAATTCAAAGCATCTTCTTGATAGTTCATTAGTTATACTTCAATTCCTCATCAATTTCACCTCAAATCCTAAATTAAAATCATCCATACAATAACTCATAAACTATTGTTTATCATGAACACAAAAACAGAACATGATTGCAACTATATTTTCATCAAGTTCCAGTACACTTCATCATCAACATCATATACAATATATCATCATAATCTTTCTATTAGATCATGCCATAAAGAACAACGCTTTACTTACTTGTTTAACTCCTAACTCCAACTTAGCTCATCAAGCTAACCTAGCCCCTCAAGCTTGCACGATCATCACAAATTTAAGGTGGAAATAAGTTGAGTTTTCAGCAACAAGATGAAGACAACAAATTATTGAAGTGGTAAAGTGCAAAATTTTGGCAAAACTCAAAGTTGTGAGGGTTAGCTAAGTGTGGAAAATGAGAGAAGGAAGAAGAAGATGACATATCAAAAAAAAGAAAGAGAAAATGATCTTCCATGTATGTGGGTGTCGTGGGGTATAAGTTTGTGGTAAGTGTTATGACACTTGTCATGTAAAGAACCAAGCTACATGTATTCTACTCAACCTATCAAATGTCACTTAATATTTAGTCTATTTGTCTCTTAATCTCTAAGCCATTAGTCACTCAACCCTAATGCCATGTGTCAGTTATTTCTACTGCTATATGTCAACTTGTCTTACCACTTGACATTTTTCCTAGTCCAAATGTACATACTAATTCATAAATCTCTCAATTGTAACAATTAATTCCAAATTACTAATTGTAATCCACCAAACTAAAATTAAAGACATAAACAATACATAAACAATACATAATAATCATTTAAAACCTTTCATAACCTGGAACATGTCAATTGAGTGCATATACTATCTTTGTAATGTGTACAAAATCATAATTCATGTGCATATGCTAATGATATGCATGTGAATGAAATGCATTTCATAAATTCTCAATGATATTACTCATGTGACTCAATAGCCTAAGACTCTAACTCTTAGTAATGTTTTGAAACCGACTATTACAATTCTCTTCCCTTAAGAAATTTCTTCATCGAAATTCACACCTAATTGATTAAACAAATCGGGGTATTGTTTCCTCATGTTCTCCTCAGTTTCCTATGTGGCTTCTCGAATGATTTCTCTAAAGGACTTTAACCAATGGAATCACTCATTTTTTTAATTGCTTAATCTGATAACCAACTATCTTAATCGATTCCTCAACATAACTCAAATTATTTGCAATGTCAACTTCTTGTACTGGTAACATATGTGTCGGATCTAACCGATATCTCCTGAGCATACTAACATGAAACACATTATAGATATGAGACATCTCTGCTAGTAATGCTAACTTGTAAGCTAATGGTCCAACTCTCCCAGTAATCTTATATGTACCAATGCATTTATGGCTTATCTTACCTTTTTACCAAACCTTAGCACTCCTCGCCAAGGTGATACTCTCAGAAGCACCTTATCTCCCACTTAGTACTCCATATCTCTCCTGTGCTGATCTACATAACTTTTCTACATATCTTGAGCCACTTTAATTCTATTACGGGTCAGTTTAACCTTATCAACAGTATTTTGAATTAATTCTGGGCCTTCAATAATCCTTAGACCCTTTTCATCCCAATGTAAAGGTGAACGCCAATTTATATCATATAATGCCTCATATGGATCCATACCAATACTACTGTGATAATGATTGTCATATGTAAATTCAATAAGAGATAAATATTGATCCCGTGCTCTTTGGAACTCCAAAACACAAGCTCTGAGGATGAAAAGTTATACTAAAGTTTAACCTTGTACCCAAAGTTGTTTGTAAACTATCCCAAAATCTCAAAATAAATATGGGATCTCGGTCTGACATAATAGATACTGAAACTCCATATAACCTTACTGTCTCATTTACATATCTGCGAACTAACTAATCTAGTGTGTTATTCTCTCGCATAGGAAAGAATGGGATGATTTCGTCAATATGTCAACAATGACCCATAATGCATCATATTGTCTTGGAGTCCTATGCAAACCAATAATGAAATCCATAGTGATCCTCTCCCATTTCTATTCTGGAATAAGTAATAACTGTAACTTCTCAACTGGAGCCTAATGCTCTACCGTAATTTGTTGACATGTAAAACATTTAGCAACATACTCCGACACTTGTTTCTTTATGCTTGGCCACCAAAAACGTTGTTTCAACATACTGTACATCTTGGTAGTATCAGGATACATAGTATAGGCTGCTATGTGAGCTTCGTCCATTTCTTTTCTCAGATAATTCACATCAGATACACATAATCTTTGCTTCAACCATAATATATCATTTCTCAATTCAAACTTAGATTTTGTTTCAACTTCTTAATAAGCTTCACTAATTTTGGATCCTTGCTTTGAGCTTCTTTGATCCTTTCATACAATACCGGTCTAGGCTTCAATATACCTAAACATGCTTCATTCTGCCCCAAATTTGGTTCAACATTTAATTCTCTGAGTTGAACTAGGTTTGGTAACCTCGATGTCTGAATTTGTGCCACACTACTATTAAGTTTCCTACTTAATGCATCAACCACCACATTAGCTTTACCCGGGTGATACTCAATTTTGCAATCATAATCTTTAACCAATTCAATCTATCACCGTTATCTTATATTCAGCCCTTTCTGACTTAATAAATATTTTAAACTATTATGATCTGTGAATATATGAAATGTTTCACTACACAGATAATGTCTCCAAATCTTCAAAGTAACACCACTGTAGCAAGTTCTAAATCATGAGCCAGATAGTTCAACTCATGAGACCTTAATTGTCTCAATGCATATGCAATCACTTTACCATACTGCATCAGAAAAGATCCTAATCCCTGGTGTGAAGCATCATTATACACAACATATCCTCTAGATCCAGATGGAATAGCTAACACTGGTGCTGTAGTTGATCATTGTTTTAATTCCTCAAAAATCCTTTGGAATTCATCACTCCATTTGAAAGGTATATTCTTCCTCAAAAGCTTTGTTCAAGGGGTTCAGATCAAAGAAAACTCCTTAACAAACCTTCTGTAATAACTTGTAACCCAAGAAAACTCTTAATCTCAGATACATTTCTCAGGGCTTCCCACTTCATCACTGCCTCAACTTTCTTTTAATCTACGTGTATGCCCTGTCCAGATACTATATGACCCAAAAATGTCACTTGATCAAGCCAAATTTCAAAATTATTGAACTTAGCACACAATTGCTTCTCTCTCCTTATTTGTAAGACTAACCTCAATTTCTCAGAATATTCCTCTTTACTCCTTGAGTATACCAAAATAACATCTATGAATACAATCACAAAATGATCTAAGTAAGGTTGGAACACTTTATTTATCTATGCCATAAAAGCTGTCGGAGCATTTATTAACCCAAAAGGCATCACAAAAAAACTCAGAGTGCCTATATCTAGTTCTAAATGCACTCTTTGGTACTTTAGCTTATGTTATTTTCAATTGATAATACCCCAACCTCAAATCCAGTTTAGTAAACACTTGAGCTCTCTGTAACTGATCAAGTAAATCATATATTCTCAGTAAGGGATATTTATTCTTCACTGTTACCTGATTCAATTGCCTATAATCAGTGCATAATCTCAAGTTTCCATCTTTTTTCTTCACAAACAAAACCAGAGCTCCCTATGGTGACACACTGGGCCTAATAAATCCATTATCCAATAACTCATACAACTGGGTCCTAAGTTCCTTAAGTTCTATTGTTGCCATCCTATACGGAGGAATAAATATAGGAGCAGTAGCTAGAACTAAATCAATAATGAACTCTGTCTCCTTATCTGGGGCTAAACCCGGTAATTCAGTAGGGAACACATCCAGAAAATCCCCAATAACAGGAATATCCTAAATTTTTTGATCATTCCAGGTATCAGTCACACATAAGCTAGATAAGCCTCACATCCACCTCGAATTAGTCTTAAAGCACTCACTGAGAAAATCAATCTAGCTAGCAGTGCTTTACTAACATCTCGAAATATTATTGTCGGTTGATTAGGAGATTCAAGAATGACTTCCTTAGTATAACAGTTCATCACAACCCTACTAGCAGTAAGCCAGTCTATACCTAAGATAAGATCTATCTCTTTTAACTGCAATACCATCAAATCGGCGTTCAACTTCGCCTGATCGACCCGAATCATGCACCCTTTACACACTTCTCTAATCACTATAATACCACCTATCAGTGTACTCACTTCTAAGCTACATTTCAACATCTCTTTCTCACAATGCAGTTTAGGTGCCAGATGTGGTGTGATAAATGAATGCGTAGATCCTAGATCTAACAATGCAAATGTTTTAGATTGAAAGACATATAACACACCTGCAATAACATCTTGGGAGTTCTACACCTCTTGTCTGGTAATAGCATAGATCTTGGCCTGGGATTGTGGTTAGTTACTCAGCACATCAGTCCTAACACTAGTGATATATGTTTAAATGTTGATTCATTTGATATACTACACTTAGTGATTAATGCCTTAGAAATACTTAGGATACTTACTTTAGCTAATATTTGATCTTAGGTACATTTCGAAAGTGAAGGAACTAAAGTAACCCAAAAGCATGTCCATTGAAGCCATCTTCTCAATTTTCATATTTTATTGATTCATGGAGCATGAAGGAGAAGAAGATTGAAAGCAAGAGAAGACAATTAAATGCCAAGAAAGATGAGAAATATGCTAAAAACATAAAGAAGAATATTGCATTGTAACTCACCGCTGTGTAGTATTTTAATTCCACTAACATTTAAGGCATAAAGAATATATGTGTGTGACATGAAGAGGGGCTGCAAAAATAAAGAAGTGTGACATGAAGATGGCTGGCAAGAGGACGAAGCTAAAATGGTGTCAGCTGTAGCATGAAAAACTTGGGATAATAAAACAAAAATTTGATAGCTACACATTTAGAGGGCTCTTATTCACAACTGCATAGATTGCATCGGATGAATGTGTATCACGTGAGTTATAACTATTATTCCATATTTAAGGTATAAAAAAACAAAGACATATTAAGGTGTTAGGTTGAACAAAAGAATGTGAGTGTGTGAGTGTTGCAGAAGATGTGGAAGAATAAAAACGTGGAGAGCTGGAAATGGAGTGAAAGTAAAAACACAACACCTATACATTTTGTTTAATTTTTAACCTAGCTACCTCATGAGTCTAAAGGAGGGCTATGAAATAAGAGAAAAGGGGGTGGAAGTGTCGATTGGAGTGTGGGGGCCAAAGTAAGAATAAAACAAGGTACAGTTGAAAGAAAGATGGGAGAACCGAAGTTCCCATCTTTGTTGGAGGCCAAATATACGTAAGTGGAGTTAGTATGTGAGAAAAATGTTAGTGGAGGCTGCTTCATTTGATTTTGAACATAGTTAGGAGGGCTAAAGAAGGAACAAAAGAAACAAAGAGTGGCGTGAAATAGAGGAACAACCGAGAGCTGCTAGAGAAGAAAGAAAATTATGTGAATAGCAGCTTGGGCCAAACATCTTAATTTGTCCCATTAATGAATAGTAGCAAAGGAAGAAGAGAGTAGTACCATAGAATAGAGTGGAGGGCTAGGTTTTCCTTTTTTTGTCACCACCAAAGCATGGAAAAGATGGCTCACACTTAAAGCATAAAAATGGAGATGTAAGGCTAGCTTCCCGTCATTGGTTCAACAATAATATCGATGCCAAGTCACGATTAAGCTATTTTATCACTTTAAAGTTGTAATTTCTTTTTAGATTGTCGTATTGTTGGAGTTAGCTTGATTAGTTTTTAGGATGAATGATCTTAATATGTTATTTTGATTGTTTTATTTGCTAAAATATTGAATCTAATCCGTAATCATTAATTTTGATGTTTGTGAGTAACATCTAATTGAATCTATAGATCGTATCTTAGGTTATTCAATAGTTAGGTTTAATTAATGACCGTTTCTCGATTGAACACAACCTAAGGGAAAATCGGGATTAGTAGAGCATTGTATTAATCTCATATCAATATTCCAAAGATAGTTGTAAAGACGTTAGGATTATGGAATATGTTTGATCGTGTTTAGGTCGAGATTGACCCTAGTACCGGACCTTTCTTATATTCAACACTTTTCTCATTTTTGATTGCTTGTTTTAATTTGTTTTGATAATTTACTTTTACTTTAATTTCTAAATTGCTTAAAAATCTAAAAACCTCCCCCTTATATTTTCCTTGAATCAATTAATTTTATTACTAAAATTAACTGAACATTCCCTATAGATTCGATTCCAATTCATTATAACTAAAAATTTTAGTGTGCAGAGTCAAGTAAATTTGAAGTATACTCGACACACGCTGTCAAATTTTAGTGTTATTTCTAGAAAGTGAGATAGTTTAATTTTTGTATTTTATTTTAGTTGATGTTTTATAAATATATTTGTTTTTTATTATTTGTTAACTTTTAAAATTTTGTAAGTGTTAGTTTATGGTAGTAATCAGATCTCCTTGTAGAGAAATTGACCAACTTGATCCGAAGATCAAAGAACACTATAGAACTTAAGAAGAGAAATAAGAACATCTTCAGTAGTAGACCCAAAAGCTGAATCTGAAGCAACTATGGCAAATATGAGAATGTTGAGAGAATTGGGTGCACTAGACTTAACTCAAAGACCCATATGCATTACATTTCCTAATTTTGCTGAACTTGTTACCTTTGAGTTAAAATATAGATTAATTCATTTGTTACCTAATTTTCGTGGTCTTGTAGGTAAGAATGCACACAAGCATCTCAAGGAGCTCGATGTGGTTTGTTTAAGCATGAAACCTCCCGGGGTAACGGACGAGTAGATCATATTGAGAGCCTTCCATTGTCACTCAAAGATACAACAAAAGATTGACTGTTTGATTTACCAGAGGGGAGCATAAATACGTAGTCGGAGATAAAGAGAATGTTTTTAGAGAAATATTTTTCAACCTCAGTGACAACAAGAATTCATAAGGAGATATGTGGCATCAAGAAGTATAATGGAGAATCCCTTTATGAGTATTGGGAGCAGTTCAAGGAGTTATGTGCCAGTTGTCTGCATCACAACATACTGTAGCAACTTCTCATCTAATATTTATATGAAGGATTGTTACCAATGGAGAGGAGTTTGGTTGATGCAAAGAGTGGTGAGGAACTTTGCGAGAAGACTCCTATTGAAGCCGAGATATTACTTGAGCGGATGGCCACTAACACTCAACAATTTGGCACTCACAACAATGTTCTACGAGTAAACGAGGTAAGCACTTCATCCATTAAACATC